>CM059194.1:47118426-48318426 GCA_030323885.1 Branchipolynoe longqiensis
TTACATAATTCATTTTTATCCTTAATATCATTCTTTCTTATTATTATAACATTCTAAATTTTTGTTCTCACCTATTCTTGTTAGTTGGCGAGAAGACGCTTTGCAACGCCGGTAGGCTTTTCTAGTCGTTTATTATAATGTTTTGCAAACGACTTAGCCGTCTTCCAGCCTGCATGCGCTAGTATTCTTTTCACAGAAATACCAAGCACCCGTGCCTTGGAGACCATGGCTCCTCTAGTTGAGTGGGAAGAGTATTTACTCGTATCCACTCCAGCCAATTTCAACACCGTAATTGTCCATCTGGCAAGTGTGTCTCGTGAAATCGCCTTATGTGGCTTTATAAAGCTCACTAATAGTTGTTGTGATGCACGTAAATCCTTTGTCTTGTATATATAAGCCCGTATGGCCGACACAACACATAATTTCCGATCATTCGGAAAACAGTCTAAGTGAACCGTTGATAAAGGGTCACCTAACGTGTTCGATTTAAGCAATTTTTCTAAATCAAACGTAGCTTGTTCCTTGTCTATTTCTAATCCAGTTAAGGATAAAGCAACAATCGTCTGTCCTCTGTGTCCGGTTACTAACAATAACAGGACCGCGACCTTAAAACCTAACTGTTTTATATCTAACCACGAGTTGTGAGGCCAAGCCTGAAACAACTTAAATACTATAGAAACATCCCAAAAACCGACTATACTTTGGTTTTGGAGGATTCCTTTGATAAATTGAACGAAGTAAATAACAAATAACATAATGTTTTCCAACTGTTTCGCCATCAATTCTAGGTAATATAATTGATAACGCACACCTCGCCGCATTAATCGATCCAAAGGAAAGTCCTTCATCCTCTAGAGAACGAAGAAACCGAGCTACTTGTGAAATCTTTGGATTTGTTGGCTTAACTTTCATTAACAAACAATGTACACCCCATTTCTTTAAATAGGTTGTATACATTTTGACAGTTCCTGGCCTCCAGGCATCCGATACTATCCTATCCTCAGTAATTCTGTCCAATCCAAATTGCTGTAGCTGCTTCCTTAGAAAAGGAATGCCAATAGGGGCGTCGTTGACACGTCGCCGTGAACCACTAGCGGTCCGTGGTGCGTCAGATTCCCGAGTTTTCTTGGGAATCGTATATGATCTTTTGCCAGTTGTGAAACTGCTGGCAGCCAAGGTTGCGTGTCCCAATCGGGCACCACCAGTATCGCATGTGTCCCTTCCAAGCCGATTTTTCTCACTACTCGGCTGATAATGCTAAATGGTGGGAAAATATAAAAATAATTATTTTCCCAGGTAATAGCAAACGCATCTACTTTCCAAGCATCCGGTTCAGGATGCCAAGAAACATAACAGGGTAACTTGTTATTATTTCGTGATGCAAACAAGTCAACTTCAGGTGTACCCCATTTTTCACAAACGAAGTTAAACAAAGGTGTAGAGAGAGACCACTCTAAATGGTCATGGAAATTTCTACTTTTATAATCTGCAAGTGTATTTTGTGACCCTGGAATATGCGCTACAGTCAGCCAGACTTGTTGAGCCTGTGCCCAGTTCCAAATCAGTTTAGATAACTGATTGCAAGACTTTGATTTGGTTCCACCCATGTTACGAATATATGCCATGGCAGTAGTATTATCAGTTAGTATTCTAACCTGTGATTTATTTATCTTTACTAAACTACGTAAGCCCAGATAAATAGCACGCAATTCTAGTGCATTAATATAGTCTGATTTTTCATCATCAAGCCATCTACCTCCTGTTGTGACCCCATCTCGATGAGCTCCCCAACCTTCTAACGAAGCATCAGTAGTAATTACTGTATTAGGTTCCGCCATGCGGATTGGATTTGGTGAACTTGCTATATGTTGCATCCACCATCCAATATCCTGTAACCCTTCTTGCGAAATAAACATCTTTCGCTCAAAATTGCCTTTAGTTCGTGCTAACGCTAAATTTTTATCTATTTCTAGCGACTTAATATGGGCCTTCCCATATAACACAGCAGGTGCATATGATGTCATTATGCCAATAAGAACAGCAACCTGTCTAATTTTAGGCTTTGATAACTTAATAAGCTGAGTCGCTGTAGTCATAAACTTAATTAGTTTTTGTTCTGTTATCGACACTGTAAGGGACTGTGTATCCAGAATAAACCCTAAACATTTGAGTTGTTTTGTTGGTTTAAACACTGACTTTTGTCGATGTACATAAAACCCCAATTTATTGAGTAATGCACATAAATCCAAAACTGCATTCACACAACCAATTTGTGTTGATGCTATAATAAAAGAATCATCTATGTATGGAAACATTATGTGACCCTTCCTCGCCATTACCGAGAAAACAGGTTTAAGCAATTTAGTAAATAAACGAGGCGCACAAGCTAAGCCATTCGGCATGCAGGTAAACTCATAGAGTTGGTTATCCCAAATAAATCGAAGAAATTTTCGGTATTGTTCCATTATGGGAAGCGTATAATATGCATCTTGTAAATCAACACTAGCCATCCACGCATCTGGTGTAATCAGATCTCGTGCCGTATCTAGAGAGAACATTTTAAAATGTCGATATTCCACCCTTTTATTAAGGATTGTTAAATCCAGGATCATTCGAACATCACCATTAGGCTTCGGTCTCGAGAAAATGTTTGAAATAAACTGTCCTGAACAGTGTGTCACTTTTTGTATAATTCCTTTCTCAAAGAATTTATGTACCTGTTTAGTTAGTGCCTCTCGTTCAACTGGTTGAATGTTATATGGAAAAGGTATTATACTTTGTACAGGAATTTGTGTGAAGGGAATGTGAACACCCCTAACTATTTTTAAAATTTCTTGGTCACTAGTAATTTTGTGCCACTCAGAAATATGATTACTAATATTACCAGCCACAAAGTTGCTTACAGTTTGTGTGTTTTTAGAGGCTGCAGGGACTTGTAAAGTTTGTGTTTGGACCTCTACTTGGACCCGCCCCTGGGGAAAGGTCTCGACGAGTTGAACCCTCGGCCTATTGGCCGTGCGGTGTTGTCGGTCCAGCCTGGGCGAGCGCCCCGGCCCCGAAACCCTTGACCGAAGTTTGAACTCGGTCTGGTTCCTCTGGTGAACCGTCGTGGACGAAAATCCCCTCGTGACTTTTTGAAACGAGGAACTTCCTGTTTCTTCTTGCCATCCATGTTTTTGCCACTCTTGGCTGCAGTCTCTACCTCTTTATAGAGGTATTGTAGTTGACCGCCAAACATCTTGGTGTTATCTAAGGGTTTCCCTTTAATCGGCTCTGGAGCAAGATAAAGCGTAAACTCCTTCCCCTCATTATCGGTAACCTTCTTAGAGCGAGCCACTTCCTTGCCAGCATCTGTGCAAACTGACTTGAAGACATTTTCATATCTTCGATACGACAGGTAATTACCTGCCGCCGCTAACACTGCAATGCCTTTGTCCATTGTCTTAGCCAAAGACGAGAACTTATTTTCACTCTGCATCCTATTAGCCACAGGAACAATAGCTGTTAGGGTAGCCAACACTGCCTTATGCACTGTGTGCAACACATCCTCAAACTTCTTACGGTCATCCGTCATATTGACATCCCGATCCATTTCTTTAATGATGGAGTTGGGAACACCCTTTATGCCTGTTAACTCATCTCCTAACTTGGAGATAACCTCCGCCGGTTTAAACGTGCGGAAATGACCATTCACGGTCTCGCGCATAAGCGTAGTGGTTTTAACCCGCTTAGCCTTTGGCTTCTCCACCTTCTTAGCCACTTTAGTGCCAATGTCCGCATAGACACCTTCATATATGGTGTCTGAGTCTGATTCCGTAGAAGTAGACTCAGTGGACGAATCAGAAGAAGAATATTTCCTCTTCCTCTTCTTCTTTTTGGACTTAGTCTTCCGCTTTTTGCGAAAACCAGTCTCTGCCCGCTCCTTGGTGAATTCATCACCCGAAGAAATCACCTGTTTCTTCTTCTTCCTCCGTTTAGGAGAAGGAGGAGGAGGAGCCTTAAGCTCCACCGCTGAGTCTGTGTCCAAGAAATCCTCATACGAATCCTCTTGGACACTCGGCCTACGCCGCTTCCGAGACACGGGCGATTTGGAAGTCAAGATGTGGCTTTCCAACCGTGCAAAGCGAGCCTCCCAATCTGGAGGCGCAGGCACATCAGGCACTGCGTCCTCGTCCGGGTCGGAGAGGATATGCGCCCGGGGCTGTGTCGACGGCCCTGCCGACAACACAGGTGAGGAGTCGTACTCCTCGTCCACTCCACTCGGAACACGCCCCTCGGCTGCTGCTGCACCGCGCTTACTCCGCTTCGTGGCCATCAGGAACTGTAAACAAAGATTTTTGGTCAGTCCTGGTATATATATTTGTCACAATTTGGTTGTTTCAAACTCAATTGGACATCTGGTGGTGTTAGAGAACGTGTTTATACCGTTATAACACAGGCGTAATAAGCTAAATTTGTGCGTGGATTGTGGGTCAAACCCAAATCTTTACGCGGGGTCGGGACCAGTGTATCGGCCCGCCCATCCCTCTGTTCCGCACACTTCTCCCACCTGTGACTACTACGTCAACAAGTTGGAGAAAATGCTACGAAACTCGGAGAAACGCCTGAAAAAGTTTTGTCTAGGGGAGTCTATAAAAGAAACCCAGGAGCATCTCCAACATTACTCTCTATTAGAGTACGAGAGAATTTCCACATGAGATAGGGCGAAACCCACATCTCTACCCATAGTCACACGGTGACCCGGGTGTTGACAGAACCGCTAATGACCGGTTTGGTTCCTTCGAGAAACCCACTCGAGTGTTCTATCCTTGGTTGTTTATAACCAAATAACTCGTCCAAATTGGACCAACGAAAGTCTAAACTTTCCATATTGATGCTCTAATGCATCATAATTAAGCTAACCACAGTTTTTATTATACTTACTGCGTATTTGCTTGTATGTAGACTAATTTTGCCGGAGCAACCCAACGACACGTTATCCAGTCGTGAGTTGTATATGCTAATTGCTGGTACCGGACGTGCTTACCTCTCCCTAGCCTGAGGCTAGCCTGAGGCTGTTTACCGAGGTAAAATATATGTATATATGCATAAATATGTGTATATATAAATGTGTATATATGTATGTATATGTATATATTATATATACATACACATATATGTGCATATATATGTATCTATATGTATATAGTATATATTTATATCTATGTATATCTATGTATATCTATGCAGGTACATATATGTACATATATGTAAATATATGCAGGTAAATATATATGCATATGTATATACATATATATATAAATACATATATATATATATATATATATATATATGTGTGTGTACCTATACCACATGGGCAATACATACCACCCTTTGTTGAGCATGTGCTGTTCTTGCTACATTATTTGCCTTGTTTGCATACCCATTATATATAGTATATCCCTGCTGTTTTTGCAGCTAGTCGGGTTCTAACAGTGAGTTTAGAACGGTTATGAATACCCGAGAAGTACTTGTTCTAATACTAATAGCGAAACATCAAAGCACATTTCTGAGGTCAGAGGTCAACGACCCTTAATGTCAGGCAGCAAAAGAGTAAGGTCCAATCACAGGGAAAGGTAGCGTCTACACACAAGGGACATCGTCAGGTGTCTGGTCGGACTTTAATTCTACACTTGGACACCTGGCGGACATTGAGGGAACCAGCTGGACAGTCGGCGATATTAGGGGATGAAACCCCAATGATGGCTCACTTGCTATCCAGACCACATTTCGTCCACACCTTTCTCTATCTCATCTCTGCTGGCCTTGCTCCTCCTTGATAATGTCTGAAAAAAGTTCCAGGAGGGGGAGCCCACCAGTATTTCACTTTCTGCTCTTACTCTGTGCGTGTCTTTGGCTCGCCGGATGGTCACCATAGAGCAAAGTGACACGGCCCTTTGACTCAACTATCCTCATTTCTCTTTCCTATATTCTACCCTTATTTTTCCTCCTTGGTATACTTCTCCCTCTGATCAAGGGAGTTGTTTGCTTGGGTGGGGCCCTGTACCTTACCGTTTCTCTCACTTTGTTCTTGTTGCTGGAACCTGCTGAACCCACCTTTACCCATCCCTTCCTCCTGAACCCTTGCTGCTGTTACTGAATACGAGTGCTCTGCTACCGCCCGATCGGAGTGAGTCGGGGCCGCCCCAATGATTTGTCGTTTGATTGTTATAAATACAACAGCTTCTACAACCGTCCCACCTGAAGATTAATCTTCAACCAACAATTGGCCCGATTTATCGGGGCCTTTCAATATAGCTGAAGTTCTGCAGCCGGTAACCGTCGTAAGGTTACAAAAAAAAAAAAAGCAATGATCGCGAACCTAGTTAACATGCTCCAGTAAAATCCTGTTGCCGCCCTGACACCACTACCAAACAAATAACAAAATAAACAAAACACTGAAGACACATTTCCACTAAAAAAAAAAAAGGGAAAAGTTTGCGATTATTAACCACATTTGTGGATAATATAGGGACAATTTCCCTAGAAAATAGAATTCTGCATTCAGCATCGCCAGATTCCTATAGATCCATCTGAGAATATCGGGTGGTGTTCCGCAGATGTGGTGTATCCCATCACGGTCAAATGAGCAATGAGAACAGGGAAGTTAGAAAGCCAACAACATAGACCCCTGAACATGCACGGGCCTCTTTTCAGATTTGACATTTAAAAGAGTTCAATCCCCCGCCGTCAACTACCTTAATGGGAGCGACCTACCCTGATGCCTACTTCAGGGTGTGTAGATAAAAATAGTTGTTAATTGTGATGAGGAGTGGGGGGGCGGCAAATTGTTGCACATTGTTAAAAAGAACATATATTATAATTGTTATATATGTATGTGCATATACAGTAAAACCTCTCTAAATCGACCGACCATGGGACCGGCTCCCCCACGACCACACACACACACACTATCGCGCCCTGCGCACACACTTTCGTCATCGGCACTTGCCACGCAACCACCCTCAAGTACTCACCCACGGATTAACCCACCCACCCACACCGCGAGTAAACAATAAGACAATGATCATATATAAAATATCTTATCTTACCTATAAACAATAATTTCAGATATTAATGCCATACATCTAAGCATAGAACCAGTTAATAACCAATTTATTATATATACCTAACAGCAAGCTGACAACCGAGCAGATATCATATACCTGTTATACATGCTATGTTATGTCACATCTCCATATATGTCATTTGCCTTATGCTCATCCTCATTTAATTTGTTGTGGGGTACATGCTCATTCAGCATATGTGTACTGAGGGGCTAGCTCCCATAATAAACTCACACCCTCCACCTCTGGCTCACTCGTTATCTGTCTCCGCGAGCAATGATAAAGTAATGGTCTTATGTATATAATACCCCTGTCACACTACGACGTGACGAGCCAACGTGAGCCTAACGTGATCATTTTTCGTCATGACGTTGGGTTACGTCATGATGACGTCAAAATGACGTTAGAATGACGTCGAGCTACGTCACATTACGTCGTGTTACGTCGAGTTACGTCAAGGTTTTGGACATGTTCAAAACTTTGGACGTAGGTCGAACGTAAGGGTTTACGTTCGCCGTACGTTCTGTTCACGTTCAGTGAACGTCAATGACGTTAAACGGACGTTATTTCAATGCTGCTCACTACGTTCAACTACGTTCCACTACGTTCCACTACGTTGACCCACATTAAACCAAGTGCAAAAGCCTACGAGGCTTAATGGGAACGTCAGAACGTCAGGAAACGTCAGGAGAACGTCAGGAGAACGTGCATTCAACGTACGTTCAACGTCTCATTACATAGCTAACGTCATGTAACGTTCTTCTGGCGATGGAATAACGTTCATAACGTTCCGTGAGCGTAGTGACGTTGTCCTCTCTCGTGACTGACGGTATCACTACGCTTTACCAACGTTACGTTCTCGTCCACTACGCTGCATCCACGTTCAACTTGTGCCCAAATTTGCATACTACGCCGAAAAGTTCAACGTTCTTCACGTTCTCCCTACGTTGACGTCGTTACGTCGTAGTGTGACAGCCCCATAAAGGATTCACCCTGTACTCACAGTACACGGGTGAATACAAGCCCTATATAAAAACGGTCGAAAATACGGGGAAATGAAATGAGAGCCTAATTTCACAATCTAAGAAGCAACACTTATTCTTTATATACATATTAATATTTCCCTGCTACCTTTGAGTTGAAAAATATAATAAAACATATAGTTTAATAGAATTTAAAGGTGAAATCGACGGCGTTCCAATGCCGCCATTTTGCTTTTTGTACAGGCAAATAGAAAATGAACTCGAGGAATGTATTTAAACTGCAGAATTGAAATGTGACATATTCTCACGCAGTGTGTTCACAGATTAGTATACAGACTGCACACATTCGTATTGCTAGTACAAATCGGTGCTAGTGTTTATTGCACGCGGGCTTTCAGTTACAATGCCAGCAAACTTGAATGGCGATGGTGTTTTGCCGATATGCTATGTGCCAATAGGCTCCCGGCATCGGGTACAATACGACGGTTACCATAGAAACAGAAAGAATTCGCCAGCGAGCACAATGCAGGGTTGGTTGGATGGTTGGTTGTTGGAGTTTTATGTCCTGGAAACATCGAAGGTCATAGCAGGACATGTACCAACTTGTGACAGTCTACACTCATGGTGATTTTTTTAGTTCTGCCCCATCGGGAAATCAGGTCACCAACAACATGACCCAACTCAGTCACATTATCCTGACACTGAGCTAACCAGTCCTTGCCCTATCCTATTAATATTGAGCACCAGGCTAGGAAGCGACAAGTATCAATTTGATAAGTCATTGGCTTGACTCAACCGGGAACCGAACTCCCAATCTCCCGCACGGCGCCACAATGCAGGGTGACATGACAACAACTACTAGTACCAGGGGCAAAGGTGGCGCCACCTGCTGACACAAGGAACCGTAGGGGCCTATAGATCGGGAGTGTTGCTTTATATACACATTAGAAAATATCTTTGTATAATATATACAAGTCACACAGACACAGACACACCCACACCCACACAAACAGACACAAAAACAATAGCAAAAAAACAACCCAGATACATCTGAATGTTTGGTATTTAAGACACATCCAAACATATCTTACACATCTCAACCCACCACTTCTTCAGAATGTGTTGCTTCAAACTGTCATATCTAACAATTTAAAAAAAAAATATTTATAACAAAAAAATATATATATAGATGAACCTCGATCCAACGGACTAATAGGGGGGAGCAGTTGTCCGTTAAAGCCGTGTGTCCATTGCAGCGACGAAATTTAAGAACCATAGGATACAGCTCTAATAATAGGCTTTGGACCTGTTAGCTGCTCTTAATTTTTTTAATTTTATTTTTTTATTGAGGCTGTATTTATTCTGTCCATAGCATGTAAGCCTGGGTACCCAGGCTTGTTTTCAAAGCTGGCCAGCTGTAGTGTTGCCAAACAGTAGCTGCTGATAAGGTATTTGATTGTCTGCATTTCAGTAGCAGATAGATAGTCTGTTGGTACGTTTATTCTTATTACTATGTTAGTTGTTTTCTTAAGGTTCTATGTTAGTGTTTTGGGGTTTTCTTGGGAAGAGTTTTCCGCTTTTTTTTCTACTTAATTCTATACTAGCCTATTTTATTTTATTTACATGTCCATAGGCTTGTACGTAATAGGTGGTTGAGTTATGTTTGTTTGGATTTGATTTGATTTATATTGTTGTTGGATATGTTATCTGGCTTTTTTATTTCCGGTTATCCCGCCCTGGGCTGTCCAGTTGGTGGGCCATGACATATCACCTGCCCCCTTGTGGTGCAGTTCAGTTGGGGTTCCCAGTTTTTATTTTGCACAGATATTTTTTGTACGTTTTTAGGTCAGGGATTTGTCTTTCTTTCACCGTTTGTGCATTCCATGCCTTGGCGGCTATTTCCAGTGTGCTCCTTTCATGGGCTTTGATCTGGCTTCTGGTCTGCCTCAGTAGTGGTGCCTTGCTTGCTCTGGTGTCCCTTAGTGGTTGGGTTAGACGCTTAATGTCTTGGCTATATCCATATGCTTATGTTTTTAGGTGGATTATCCTTCTGTTTTCTAGTAACTTTACTTTAGTTCTTTTGTGTAGGTCATAAGTGGGGTGTAGTTTGTCCAGTTTCAGGCATATTTTCAGGGCCCTATTTTGTAGTATCTGCAATTTTTTTGGTAGCTCTTTTTTAGCACCCATGTAGATTACTCACGCGTATATCCTTGATATACCGGTGTAGGTGAAGCGCAGTGCCTCCCCCTGGTGTTCTCGGATGGTATCGAATCATTGGTTCCGGTGGGTTCGAATCTGCTAGCTGGCGCCTCTGCCCCCCTCCTCCTCTCCTTCCCTGGGGTTCTGGAACTTCTGCCTCGGACGTCACCGGAACCACTCACCTCCCTCCCCTGCTCTGCCGGTGTTTTTTTGTTTTTTTTATTATCTATATTATTCACTCATTGACTAAACATTGTAACTTGGTAGGGCGCCTTGCCCAGCCCGAAGACAGTCATGCAACGAGCGTTTGTAAAATAAATACTGTACTCGCCCTTTTGTTGTTGGGTTGCTGCCTTCACTACATCCCCATAGTCAAAGTAGGGGAGTACCATGCCGTTGAAGATTTTTATTGAGATATCTTGTGTCATATAGTTTCTTAGTTTAGCAAATAGCCATAGTTTGTGATTTACTTTTTTGTATGATTTTTGTTACACACAGATTGTAGTTTAGCTGGCTATCTAGTTCTAGGCCTAGGTATTTGGAGTGATTTACACTTTCCAGTGTTTTGTTTCCTAGTGTGCATTGTAGGTTTCTTCCTGTGATTGCTGTATGTGAGAAGATTAATTAATAGAAATCGAGACAGTTCTTCAGATGTGGTGGATTGTAGCAACCGTCACTGGCTCCAAGATATACGTAATGCTTGACCAGTATGCATCCAAAGAAACAATTCCTACAAATTCAGATATTCACTCTATCGGATTGTGTCCGTTGGATCCGGAATCCGTTGCATCGGTGTCCGTTGGATCGAGGTTCATCTGTATATATAAATATATATATAGACTGTATATATACGTATATGCGGGTGTAATGGGGCCGCGGCCTCCTCCTCCGTTTTAATATTATTATGGCTAATTATTATTACTATTCGCTACTACTCTGACTTGTACTCCATTGCGGTGTCACTTCGTACAAAGACTAATCCGCCAGATTATATATATATATATATATTCAGACCGATGCTGTCTATTCTTAGGTATGCGATCCGTCAGGTGGCGCTTTGATCACGGTATTTAAGGTGCTCGCTCGGAAGTATATATATATATATATATATATATATATATATATATATATATATATATATTATGGGTCGTTCTCAGAAGTTGTGTACCAATATTGTGACAATCAGTACCACAAAATCAAAATGCTGCCAAAGTCCTATAAACAAGTTTCCTCAATGTGTATGTCCTTTTGCATCTGAATAATTGAAAATAAACATATTCTGGCATTTTTAAGTAGGTCAAATGATGCTCACACCCAATAAATAGCAGTATAGCATGGAAACCAATCTGACTCCAAAATCAAATATTTTCCACACAAAACTTGACATTTTTAGGACATTTCACATGCCACTTGCTTTATAAACAGTAGTAATAATAATTTGAAACCTCATTGCTATGGTTTTGTCTTATTTGTGAATATTAAAGAGAAAAGCAAGAAAATATTAGCAGAGTAACGGATTAGCAGAGTAACAAAGTGGAAACAAACAATTTTACACAAATGTTCGGCTCAAATTTCAATGTTTAGGGGCAATTTCAGGATTTATCTTTTACTATACCATAACTGGGTCCATGCATAGTGTCAAATGGTGAAAATAATTCCTGTACTGTATCTGTACTCAGTGTTTGATACAGAGTTTCATAGTATTTGCAAGTGGAAACGAAATGTTACGATGTTAATGACTCCAGAAAATGTTAACTATTTCATCATTTAATTTTTTTTTTTAGAAATAAATGTCTTCAACTTAATGAAGACATTGTATATGACCATTTGAAGTGAAATGAGCTGTTGTTCAGAGGTTTTCATTAAGTTTGTGACACTTTATTTTCAATGCTGTTGACAATGTCACAAATTAGTGATGTAATTTTCTATGTATTTAGCTACATCCATCCCAATAAGATACATAATACACAATATTAACATTTACTTTTGATCTAAACTATCTCCCACATTATTTGGCTAACTGATGAAATCTAAATATTGACACTCCAATAAAGGGTTTCTTTGAAATATGCATTTCTAGTAGACTACCTCAAGTGGTACACAGCTTCTGAGAACGACCCATATATATATATTATATAAATATATATATATATACACAGTAAACCCTCTCTAACCAACTACCTCCACAGATTGACCATTCCTCCATATCGATCGCTTTATTTGGGTCCCAAACAACTGCCCATGGTATTATTGTAAAGATTTTTTAAAAAGGCCTAAACCGACCACCTCCCTAAATGAATCATTTAAAGTCAGTCGCTTGATCGGTCGATTTAGAGAAGTGTTACTGTATGTATATGTATATATATATATATACATGCCGTTTGATGCCAACATCCAATAGTCGATGCCGACATCTTTAACAGATGTCGGCATCGCAATTGTTAAAGTGTAGTTGATTTCTTTGTTTCATATTAAGTTATCCTAGAAACAAATAGGGTTGTTGTATTTTCTCTACCTTTACATTCAGGATAAATTTAAGAACTTTCCAACACCTGTCAATGCTAAACTATAATTATGACATTCGACGCCGACATCCAATGCTCGACGCCGACAACTTTCCCCGATTGGCCTATTTTCGTGAGACTGAGTCATATGTATGTGTATATGTATATTTATAATTCTATACACATCGAGTGTGTGGAGTGTACATGCACCATGAGTGACACCCGATTGGAATAGCCCATTCGCAGATGGGGGTAGGAGGTGGCCACTTGGACACGCCCTATTAACATGGATGATAATGGTGATTATCACTACACCTGTGCATATAATACACATCCATACAATTCCTGTGCAACACACACCCATTATTATATACAAGCTGAAAAGTAAACATCAGCTGGAAACTTAACTATATCAGAGAAGACATAAAGAGTACAGTTTCTAAAACAATTGTTAATGCTGATTATGCACTGGGGAAACACATTCAGGAATTCACCCATGTTGAGACTCTTAAAGGGGCATGAGTACTGTTCTGCAAGGTGAGCTTTAAATGGGTAACATTTGTCACCTCTATTTAAATCCTCAATCTGGATGAAGCTCATATACACACACACCTATATCAGTATATGAGCCTTCTCTCAAAAGGTGCTAGCTCTTTGGTTTTTTTTGTCCATAGTAACGATTGACACAAAACAGCATAGAAACGGTTACACTGAAAATACAAGGACATTTGCTTCAAATCAATATGTATTCTATTGGGATTATGAAACACCATGTAAAAAGCAAATCAGTTTATCCTGAGCAAATGCATAAGTACATAGTGTGTTGATCGTTACTATGGACAAAGTTTTGTCCCATATTGCTTAGCACCTTTTGAGACAGTCTCATATGTGTAGGTGTCTAACCAGATTGGGGATTTATATATAATATACAAAATAAATACAATATATATAATAAATACAATATATATAATATATACAATATATAAAAAATATTATATAATATATATATAGATATATGATATATATAAGATATATGATATATATTATATATAATATATATAACATATATAATATAACATATATTGGAAATTCATATATATATATATATTAAATATATCAATTGCCACTTATCAAACACTGCATTGTTGAACAAATCCGATTTAAAAAAAATTGTTTTTAACAGAAGGAAAAAAAGCGCCATTTCGACATTAAAGAGTACTAATGCCCACTTTAAAAGATCGTGCATCCCAAGTTAGTTAAGATCTATAGGCTATCTTATAGAGGAGCCTCAGCCACAACTCACAGTCATCGCGAAAACGAGGCTCTGCATTGGGTCCCACTTTGGCGAAGGTACGAATGAGCTCGACGTGAAGGGCGTGTTGGTCTTTGTACATGGGGTCATCCATGAAGGTCATGAACTGCATGTGGACCTTGTCCAGCATCTGGAATCAACAGGTCAAGGTCAACTTGAGGGTTGTTGCTTTTTCTCATTTTTAGCGAAAGATTTCAGAATTAAAATGGCTTGATTTGAGTTGATTTTTTATCCTGCACCGAAGCACTGTGTGGGTTTACATATTTGGTATGTATGTATGTATGTATGTATGTATGTATGTATGTATGTATGTATGTATGTATGTATGTATGTATGTACGTACGTACATGTATGTATGTACATGTACGTACGTTCGTACATACATACATACATGTACGTACATACATGTACATACATATACGTATGTATGTATGTATGTATGTATGTATGTATGTATGTATGTATGTATGTATGTATGTATGTATGTATGTATGTATGTACGTCCGTACGTACATAGTTAGTGGTGATTGCTTAAAGCCATGTCAGCAGAAAAGGCCATAATCACGCCGAGAATTGTTCAGATCTTATTCTGTCATATAATTATCAGGTTATCACTTTTAAAGAGAATGTAAAAGCACATAATCAACTATGTGTCCAGAGATAGGGCCTACTATTGAGTCAAAGGCTCACAATTATAATGACAACAAATTTGAAGCCAGGTAAAATACTAGATAAATTGGTGAAATTCTTTTAATGATCTATACAAGGCGGTATAGTCCTACCGCTCTCAAGAAAGCCAGGATCGCTTCTTGTTTTCCCTTAGTCGAAAGATCATGCATGGGTTTTGCATTGCAAAATTATTGGTGCAAGGCCATAAAATCTATGAAGTTTAATCAAATATGTTGAAGTCTGGTGCAGGTTCACCGGCTCTGCCTAAATAGAACTTTTTTTAACGGATGACTGACGGACGTGTACACAGACAGGTGGCGCCACAAGTGACCAATAATAAAAAAAGAACCCTGCAGTAGATTACTGAACGTGGAGCATAGAAGCTGAGGTGGAAAGCTTCTGCTTAATTATACTTATATAATATTTATATAGCGCATATAATATATATTTTACACCTTATTAATGCCAAACACCATGCTAGGTAGCGACAAGAATAAATTATGGAAGTCATTGGTTTGACTCGGTCGGGATTAGAACCCACGACCTCCTGCACGGGATGACGATTCGGGAATCCAAAAGCTACTGTAAACCATTTGCTACAAGACATACCTCGACTATGGAACCTTTTCCGTAGGCTTCACTGGACTAATGTTCGTCGCTTCTGGTAAAGGTTTTACGGTAATAGTTACTAGATGTACTGCTGCGTCCCATAACGCCCCCTACACTCACATTCACACACACACACATTCACACACACACACATTCACACACACACACACACACACACACACACACACACACACACACACACACACACACACACACACACACCAAGACAGACGCACGCCACCTGGTGTGTATTAGACGAACAACACCAACAAGTGGTGAGGATGCTCTGTTCAGTTCTGTCATGTGCAGCAATGAATTTGAATCTGCTGGTGTTAGCTGGGTGTATCCTGGAATCTGTGGTTCATCTGGTATTGCTATTAAACCATGTCAAGCTGCCTTTTGAACGATTGTAAACAATCTGAAGTTAGATTGGTTTCTTATGTAAGCTGGCTGGCATTGTATTGAAGAGCTGAACATTATTTTGACTTTGGGTTTTTTTTTTGTATGTATTGTAATCGTACATTGTTAATCGACTAAACCATAATCATATGAAGAGTTCAGGCACTAAACCACATACACGCCAAACCAAAAATGTACTTTAAATGTGGTGTTCTCTGTGGCAGAGTGGTTAGAGTGTCTGACTTTTTTCTAGGTCAGACTCCTAATCTGAAGGTCAGTGGTTCGATTCCCCGTGCCCCCACCTCTACCACTTTGGATTTCCACCGCTGTGTATAACTTACAGCGTCATCAAAGGCCGGTTGCTCTCATACCCATGTCTATGTGGTGTGGGAGGTTAGAAAATCCATTGGGTCGGTAAAAGTGTAGGCTCGGGCTTTCTATTGACAAACTGTCTAATGCTGAAAACAAGTCTATTCAGACTTATCCATAATATGCAGTATAAATCTTCACTAAAAAAAAATCAAATAAAAGATTGTTCCCTGAAAATAATTATAATTCTCACTAATTCCACGTTTTTTTTATGATCATATGGTTATGGAGCGATGAACAAAAAGGTAGGAATATAACAAAATTAACTTTTTGTAGGATTGATTTCAATGTTTATCTCCATTTTTAGATTGGCGTTTAATTGGTTTTGCACCTGAACTCTTCATATATGTATAAACATATATCACTAGACCTAAATAAATTGTCGATTTGGCTGACACAGAATCGCCTGTAGGAAGGAACGAAAGTGTGCACCATTATGACAATGTTTGATTGGCTATCAAGTATTGTAGTACTAACTAAAATGGAATTGTAGTGACACAGTACTGCATCAATATTGTCCTATTGCAAAGCTTCATTTACAGCTGGATAGTCCGATGAAGCACCAAATTTTAAAAACCAAAATAAATATCTAGATTTGATTCACCATACAGATGCACTTTTAAAGCATTTATTGTCACATAGAAGTAGGGGATGCTGAGTCAATTTAATAGAAGATGTTACTACTGAAGCCTATGGTATCATCAGTTTTGGCATGCTTACCGAAATTAATTTGCCATGTTTGCACTTTACCTGGAAGTCAGGTCTCATACATATTAGTATACGCTGATAATGCTGCGGCATTTGAACCATGTATTAGTAGTATATGCTGATCATGCTGTTGGATTGCAGAACAGTAAAAATCGCGGAAATCCGCGAAATCGCGGAGATCTTTCGTCCCTGAGGAAGGTAAATTATAACGATCGATTTAATAATATTTATCTCAGAAATTGACAAAAACTCGAAACTCATCGGACTATGCAACTTTAATCAAATTCATCAACGTTCGAGCAAGCAGACATGCTGCTAAATGGTGCATCATTCATCATGACTGTAAGCGCTGAATGAGGTCTCGCCCCCTTACCTCTCGTTGCGTGACGCTCTCCATGATGATACCGAACGCTGGAATTGTCGCTATTCGCACCGAGCTGTTGGCAACAGGAACGAGAACAAGCGAGATTTGTGTACAAGGGTGCGACTCGTTCGCTACCATCACTGGGGTGGAGAGAAAACAATGAGCGCCACACCCACTGGCCTCCCCTCAGCCCTCCCCTCAACCCTCCCATCATCCCTCATAACGGCTCTGGACCCTCATCACTTCCATGATCCCTCATTATTCCTATTATCTCTCATCACTCCCATGATCTCTCATCACTCCCCTCAGTCCTCATTATTCTCCTGAGTCCTCATCGCTCCCATGATCTCTTATTATGCCCCAGATCCATCATCATTCCCGTGATCCATCACCCCCATGCTCCCTTATCACTCCCATGATCCCTCGTCATTCTGCAGATTCCTTATCACTCCCATAATCCCTCATTATGCCCATGATCCCTCATCACTCCCATGATCCCTCATCACCCCCATGATCCTCATCGCCATATGATCCCTCAACATTCCCATGATCCATTATCACTCCTATTATCTCTCACAATGCCCATTCATGATACATCACCCCCATGATCCCTCATCACCCCCATGATCCCTCATCACCCCATGATCTAGCATCACCCCATGATCCCTCATCACTCTCATGATCCCTCATCACCGCCATGATCCATCATCACCGCCATGATCCCTCATCACTCCGATGATCCATCATCACTCACATGATCCCTCATCATTCCCAAGATCCCTTTTCACTGCCTGGTCAACTATTTACTATACAAAAAGCACATGATCAATTGGTTTTTAAAAAAAAATTGTTTTATTTAAATGAGAAGAGAGCCTTTGCCTTCGATCCATACGACTCTACCCATCCACTCAGTTGTCTACGCGTGTATAAAATTGTGTATTTTCATAATAGTAAATTACCTACCGGTACCATTTCTTTTCAAAACTAAATTATTTTGAGTGAAAAATTAAAAGAATTCTGATTTTTTTTTTTCTATTTTAACGCAGACTACATAACATTATAGGAGGAGACGACAAAAGTTAATGGTGTCTGAGTTGACGCTCATTGACAGTGGTTACTTACATCTCAGGGTCACTCGCCAAAGTGACGAGGGCGGGAATCACTCTCGTGGACACCAGCATCTCGCTCACTCCTTTGATCAGAAGCTGAACACAAAGAAAAGCAGCGTTACCAGCATTGCATTGCCTTAGAGCTGCATAGTCCCATAAAAGCGTCACATTTTCTTCTTTTTTTTTTAAACACCATCTAGATTTGATCCCACGTACCAACCTTAGATACCTGTGCACTTTTATATCCAGCATTTGTTGCTGCATATAAGGGAATACTAAGTTAATTTAATAGATACAAGTTAGTGCTGAAACCTCTGGTGTTTGTTATGAAGTTATTTCTATTGTGCTATATAAATACATTATATTAATATTATTAACGGAGTGCCAGTAGTGTCTGGTCGACCAGACGCTCCTATCACCTATCACGCTCCTATCTCCTATCTCGTCCACCAGACGCTCCTATCACCATAACCGCTGATGGCTGCGACCTGGGCAACTTGGGTTTGAGCAGCCGCCGAGCTGGCGCGAGTACCACTATCGCTATCACTCCCTCTATACAAATTTTGGAGTGAGGGGTACAGGCGTGAGGCAGAGCCATACGAGGAGGAAGAAACCAGGTGGCAGCACCAGGCGAGGCAGAATGTCTGACCAGTCGCTTGTATAGATAGGTGTCCTTAGTTGGTGTAGTGTCAGTTGATATGAACTGAGGACACTGTTCATAGAATCCCACGCGCTGCTGCAAAGTCAGCGGCCAAGTTTCATGGCGTCTGGATAATTATACTCGTATAATTGCTTATACAGCACATAATAGATATATATATATATATATTAATATTTTTAAAAAGCAAGCTATGTAGGCGTACACAAATCCTTACTCCCCATCCTCCCATTAATAGGAGAACCTGGGGGTGGTTGGGGTGGGGCAGGCTGGGATTTTTTTCTGAGAAGCCTGTAAACTAGAAACTCGGGAAATTATGTATTTAATTGCTGTTACACTAAAAAAATCAAATCATTTCTTTCTTGTTTTTTTCAACTACAACTTTTTTTCTCTTAATTTGTAATGACTTATTGTATGGCAGGTTGTAAGCACACCTCGAACATGTTTGCTGCGCTGGTTCTGACGTGGGCCGATGTGTGGACAACGCCCTCCCATAAGACGGCGAGTAGTAGGTCATGGTAGCTGGAATCAGAACTGTTGAAGAGAACAAGATTTGAAATTGAATTTTTCGTTAAATTAATAACAACAATAATAAACATAATAAACAATAATAATAATAATAATAATAATAACGAACATCAGATACATAAACGGTGAAATCACACCTGCTAATAAAGTAGAAGAAAATATATTTGACACATGTTAGAAATTAAAACTAAATCTTGGAATGACGGACACAATTATTATTCATAAAGAATTATAGCTATCAAATTACATAATCTTAAAACACGAGGTTTCCCATGCAAAGACTTCACTGTACATTATATCAAGTTCATTATACTGATGTTATGCACCGGTTTGATTTATGCATATTTGATTTATAAAGGTATGGTCATTTTGAATTGTGTAAAACAAAAATAGTTATACACACATTGGTTTAAAAAAAATGTAAATCTTTTTTTTACAACAATTACTGTAAAGCCTTCACTACAATCAGTAACTTATCTAAATAGAAGCCCTTAGGAAAATCCCATAATCAAAGTGGATCATAAGAAAATATTGTGCTGTTTGTCTTACTCATAAGTGGATGTTTTAGATTGGAGAGTTCGTTGGTGGGGGGGGGGGGGGGGGGGGGCGGGGGGGGGGGGTCTTTTTTTCAAAAGTATTCAGATGCAGATTATTTTAACGAAAATAATAGCAAACAAAAAATAAAATGAGGCATCTCATACCGGGGTGACCTTAAAGTGGATATTACATACGCCATAATCGCAGGCAACAAAGACAATCTCTAGATATATGTCGACGGGACGCAGTGGCTGAATCAGTAAGAACGCAGGCTTCCACAGGCGGTAAGTAGATTGGGAGCTTGAAACCCAGCCAAGTCAAACTGATGACTTACAAAATTGATATTTGTCACTACCTAGCCCGGCATTCGGCATTACTAGAATAGGGCAAGGACTGGTTAACTCAGCATCAGGATAATATGACTGAGTAGGCTGACATGGTGTCAGCGGCCTGGTTTCCCAGTGGTGCAGTGTTATAAAGTTACCATGAGTGTGCACTGTCACAAGTCAGTATACTGTCCTGATATAACCTTAGATGTTGCCAGGATATAAAACTCCAACAAACAGACAGATAAATGTTGCTGGCGCGACACTCTGTACCTGAGTTCCGTGATGGCTGCTCGAAGACTGTCGAGAGGTGCGTGGCACAGGGACAAAGTACACAGGAGGTCCTGCAGGAACGCCGTCAACGCCTTGCGGTCTGCCTCCTGGAATCAGCGCAATCAGGTTACGTGGTGCGCGCGCACACACACATCAGACACAAGAGCAGATGAGAGGTGAGTGGTGGCGGGCGGAGACTTAGCAGTAAATGAACTGGATGTCCTTGTTCTTTTGAGAGTGTCTGTGTACACGGAACTGTGTCACAAAGATGCCTTTTCTTTCTACTGAATCAAAGTTAATTATGCAGATCAAAACATTTTCAACTATAATGCATTTCAACAACCAAACACTCACACATACAAAGAAAGCTCATTTGAAACCATATGACAAACCCATTTTCAGATACCTGTTGGGAAAGTGTTGAACTGAAGGTATAAAGGTCCCTAGTTTAAACCATGGTGTGAACATTTCTGTTTATAATTATCTCTAGGATTAATTTCTTTATCTACAGATGTACATATCATTCATTTTGATGCCTGGCAGTACTGTGGCAGTAAGCAACAATAAAGGAAGATCCAAAATATATCACCAAAAGACCCCAAGTTCTCAATTTGGCTCACATTGCATTGCATAAATATGCGCTTGTATAATAGCTCCAGATTGGCTATCGAATAAATGGAATATTAATGACACAGTGTTGTGTAATTAACTATTGCCTTTCCTTATGCTTTCTTCTTTCTTAATTTGTTTTAATATGTTGAAATTTCAAATATTTGATAATTGGAAGCATTATGCCAGGTACACACCTACCGTTTTTCCGCACCCACCTACCGTATACGATCTAAAACTGCCCAAAAGTCGTGAGGTGTGCGCTCCCCCTAGCACACCTACCGATTGCGATTCGCAACTTAAAACTCAGTTTCAGGGCTAAAACTGCTTGCTTGCGAATACGATTCGCGATTCGAAAAATGAATCGGCCCGTTCTCAGTCGTAAGGTCGTCGCGAGTTTTAGTGCGCGAATCGTAGACGGTAGGTGTGTACTTGGCATTAGTTTTGAACAATGAGAACATTAAAGATAGCAAATGGGAGAGAGTCACTGGTGAACAGTGAGTGACAGGGTCACTGCTGGATAGTGACAGTGTCACTGGAGGACAGTGACAGGCTTACTCACCTGGTTAAATGCACCTAGGATGCCTGCTGCATACACAGGTACAGTGCACTTGGTCAAAGCAGTCTGACCAGTGGCTACCTGGGTTTCTGAGAAGAGAAAATATAACAATTCCATTATTTAAACCCCATTACTCGCCATTGTACAAGTCCTTTAAGCAATACTATATTTAAACAAGAATATTGTTGTTCTAAACAAAAGCTTAATTCCTTACCTGTTATTAATTAATGATAAATCAAATAGTAAATCATATTTTGTCTTTATCTTTTTAAAGATGACATTCTGTTTGGGTATTTATATATATATAGATCTTCAAAATAAATATTCACTATTTGATACACTATGGAAACCTAAGGCAGCCCAGTCTTCCATTATTTTTTTCATTTTAAATAAATACATATATAAATACAAATATACTCATATATAAAACAAACACACAATATATATTTACTAAATGGTATATATACGATCTAGTATATATACTTATATATTGCACAACAACTGAATTCAAATACTAACACTCACATTTAATCACAATGCACCTTTCACATTGAACTGTATGTTGTTAGGTGTAGTTGTACCATTACCAAAATGATCAATACCTAATTATTAAACAAAGCACCTGCCCTAATTGCAGCATGTCTTAATTGCTAAGCATAGCTGTTATTGTAAGTAAATTAACCGTTATAAGTTTTAAAAAGCTCATGTCACTAAAAAGATATGCTTAACTTCTACTCTAGCAATGCATGTAAAAATCCATTTCTTATTTTTAAACAAAAATATTATTTTAGCTTAAATTTGTACAGTCCGGTGGTTTTGCATTTCGGCCATATTTCATAGATACATCGATTAGGTTGATCATCATAACATACCATACGTTGGTTTGAAGTATTCTTATTATAAATGATTAACTTGGGAGATATTTGAAGTCAAACATGCAAAATTACTTTTGGAATGCCTACTAAAATGCTCGTCTCAGCAGTAACAGGTGCTATTAGATTGAATTAGTATTCCTTCTAGGCAGCGACAAATGCTTAATAAGCACACCAGTGTCTAAATTGGATATATAGGTTCAAGGAAACGTATTCTTCAGTGTTATGTGTGGTCGACTCTAATGTATGGGGCTGAGACATGGACAATCTCTAAGAAAATGTACAAACGTTTAGCAGCATTTGAGATGTGGACTTATCGAAGGATGATGAAAATATCATGGACAAAGAAGATCACCAACAAAGAAGTTCTCAGAAAAATTAAAAATAAGAAAAGCTTGTTTGCCACTATACAGACAAAGAAACTTATTTATTTTGGCCACATCATTCGTCAGAGTTCAATACACCGTACATTGTTGGAAGGGAAGGTGAATGGCAGCAGAGGGAGAGGGAGACCAAGAACATCATGGTTTACAAATATTTCATAGTGGACAGGCTTGAATTATTCACAGTCTATCAGAACAGCACACCATCGGGACAAGTGGAGAACCATTGCATCCAACCCTCGACTAGAGGAGGGAACTATTGATTGATTGAGGTTCAAATCTAGCTAAGTATTTTCGTTTTGAAAATATGATGCTTTCATTGGACTATACAGCTTTAACTTTGCTTAAAGCAAGAGCCTACAGGTTATCTGAGGATAGCTCGGCTCTGCTGTGGTCAATGAGTTTCGTATGTTAATTTTAGAGCAATCTAGAATGACCTAGTTATAGTTAATGGATCTGTAATACACTATTTAAGGAGTTATCATGTGGTGTGCAATGCCTTGGTGTTGAACAACGACCGAAGAACCTTTGTGAGGGTACTTACTTCCTTAGACATAACAACAAATGCTATATCCAACTGGCGTGGTTTAATTGGTTGGTTGTTGGAGTTTTACGTCCTGGCAACAGCTAAGGTCATATCAGGACGGGTGTGGCTTAATAACCAATTACTTAAAGGGCCCTCCTACCCATCGATCCTGAGCAACAATAATCCAGTACAGTTTGTTTGTTGGGGGTTTACGTCCTGGCAACATCTAAGGTCATATCAGGACGGGTGTGGCTTAATAACCAATTACTTAAAGGGCTCTCCTACCCATCGTTCCTGAGCAACAATAATCCACTACAGTTTGCTGTAGTGGTCATATGAGGAGGGGTACCGATTTGTGGCAGTGTGCACTCATGGCGGCTTTATAGTGCTGCACCACTGGGAGACCTGGTCGCCGACACCATGACCCGATATCCCATTCAGTCACATTATCCTGATACGGAGCTTACCAGCCCTAGTCAATTCCTATTAATGTCGACCACAAGGCTAGGTAGAGAAACATATCAATTTAATAAGCCATTGGTTTCGACTCGGCCGGGATTAGAATCCCCGACCTTCTGCCGGGAAAGTCAGCGCTCTTTTCAACGAGGCCACTAGGCTAGTCTGGTAAATCCAAGTATAAGTCTATGACTACAAACAGAGACTTATGTGGAGGGGTGTATATATATATATGTGTGTGCGAGTGTGTGTACGTGTAAGGTTGCGCGTGAGTGAGTGAGTGAGTGAGTGAGTGAGTGAGTGAGTGAGTGAGTGAGTGAGTGAGTGAGTGAGTGAGTGAGTGAGTGTGTGCGTGAATGTGTGTGGGGGGGGGGGGGGGGGAAATCTGTGTGACTAGCATAAATATTTCCGCTAGATCAGATGAAAATGCTATGAAACTATTCAAAAGAATTCAAATGTGGACAGAGAACACATCTGCTTTCTATTAACCATAGCGAGAAAAAAAAATCGTTCTAGTAGGTCATGTAATCGTTACTTATAGTTGTAATATAACCTGATGTTATCATAACCTTTTAATGGAAGGGGCCTGGTTGGAAGCAAGGATTAAGGCAAGGCAACATTGACTTCCACCAGTGGCAGCAGATGAGTTGGTTGGTTGTTGGAGTTTTACGTCCTGGCAACATCTAAAATCATACCAGGACGGGGAAGCAGATGAAAGTGAGGCAGTTAACCACGGCCCGCTATGTGACCCTAATGCAGCCCATTCTTTCATTATTTATTTTAGATTTGTATTATATAAATTATATATATTTAAGTAAATCTATATATTATATAACAGATATAGTACATATATTATACAATATGTCTATGTTGGTTGGTTGTTGGAGTTTTACCTCCTCGCAACATTTAAGGTCATATCAGGACGGGTACCGACTTGTGACAGTGTGCACTCATGGCGACTTTATGGCACTGCCCTACTTGGAGACGAGGCCGCCAGCATCATGACCTGGTATCCCACTGTGGCAACCAGTCCTTGCCCTATCCTAATAATGGTGCGCGCCTGGCTAGGAAGCGACAAGTATACATTTTTAAGTCACTGGTTTGACTCGACCACTACATAATGAATTTATCAGGGATGAAAGTGGTCTCTAGCAACAACAAAAGCGGAAATGTACGGTGAGGTTATCTGTAAATAATGTTGCTGCAATAATAGCATCATTTTCTTAGTAATTAATCCATTGATTGAGTGGTGGTTGCTTTACGCCGTGTCGTATTAGTAATTAATGGAATTCATTCTTCAATATCCTAAAGTATTCTGCAATGAAAGCGATCACGGAGAAAAAATAGAATGGAAATTGACAGTGAATTTCCCTGAAAACGTGAATATTCTCCCATAGGTTTAGCACTGTCAGGGAATCACAGACAATTGCCAGTAGTCAGGTTTCATCCACTACTCTCCTACAGGCTACAAGCACTATCCTAGCTCCATTCCACTGATCAGCCACAGCAGACTATACTGGAAGAGCGTTCCACTGTCCTTGTTGTGATTGTATCACCATGTTAAACCAGACATGAAAACTATATTGTAGACCCGCTAAACTAAAAGAAAGAGTAGATTGTGGATAATACAGTTTAGTAACCATGAGAATTGCCGTACCTGGCTGGCCATATACCGCCGAATATAACTAACAACAAATTTGTTCCTCTCGCTCGGGTGAGTTGAATCGGTGCGCAGGCCGGGTGGCATATCAGGAAAGCGCCGGGCCGGTCGAGCGCCGTGGTTATATACAGCTGCAGGTGGCGCCAACTAGCTAGTAGCGGGCGCATAATGGTTAACCAAACCTGGCCGGTGCGAGTGGCGCCGCCTAGCACAAATTGCCAGAACCATTGCGCTGTCGGCGCGTTCGAAACGCCAATCGAGAAACCAGCTCATTTATTATTATGTCAACCACCCACGGGTGCCTACACCAGTATATACGTGTATATACTACCTATATTCTCACTTTTCAAAGTGGCTAACATTAATAGTTACTTTGATGAATACGGTTCCTCCAGCTTCGTTGTGATTGGCGACTTTAATATTGAAGATGCACCAATTTATTTATTTTTAATTACAAACTGGCCAAATTCATGTTGAGCCTCAGCCATTCAATCTATATCAAAATTACCATGATCTTTTTCTCTCTTTTTGTTGTTGTAATGCTGAAGTCAAATACACATTGCCAAATGGATTCCACAATTTTTCATTCATTGATAGATGGCGCTCGCAAATCGTTCCTCTCAATACTCTTACCCTTACTTACATCAGTGTTTACTAAACACACTAGATGGCGCTACTTGGGATATGCTGCTTATGTATTGTATAACATACTATAACCATATTATTATACATGTAGTTCACTGCATAGTCTTGTCTGCTTATGTTACTAACTACTTCAACCGCTATTACTGGTGAGTGATTGCTTTGAGCATCTTGGGGAGCGGGCAGTCTGCTATTATGCAGGCAAGTCGGCTCACTCCACTTCCGTCTGCCAGCCGTCACCTACTCACTTGGACAGTTTCAACTCCAATTTGACCCATGTATTGATTGATTGATTGATTGCTGATGGTTTAACGTCATGTTGGCAGCAATATTCAGGGCGAAAGAGCTAGTGATATCTACTCTGTCAGTCTTGTCAATCACATTAAACATGCCTACATTAAAATGTATGTGAAACTCCGAAATGGTTAGATCTGACCCATGGCCATGTATCGTATTTATATGCATCTGAGTTATGTACCTCGCTTCAGCTTCTATTTCACCATGCATTGTCACTATTTGATTTACATTCCATGCGGTTATATTGTTGCTCTCATACCCTGTGAGGAGTCGACAGAGTGAAAATAAAATCATTGTCATTGTCAAAATCATTGTCATTGTCATGCATTGTCGAACCATCTACAGGGTCTTGTCCCGGCTCTACAGGAGCTAACCTCTGTTTATTAACTTTATATTTAATTATACACCAAATGCTTTCACTATACAAAATCTCTACAATCCTCCTAAATAAGCTTACCCGAATTACATCGCAGCGCCACCTATCAGATTAGTTCCTGTGGTACCCGATACCACTGTGTTCACAAGACCATACATTCAGCACTCCAGTTGACTCCGGTGACAAAGGTACTTGGCGTGGGGTGCAAAGCAGTGCACCGCTTCCAACACTCAGCTTACTTAATTAGGTCACGTTAAAAAGTAACGCTGTGTCGGCGTGTCGCTTCTTACTTTGTCCACAGATTCAAAGAGTGGCGTTCACAACTACCAGCATGCCAGTAACTTCCCATTATTACACAGGCACAAGCAGGAAACTTACAGGAACTAAACAGGGATGCGAGATCAAAAGACCAAATTCGTTAAGGTCACATTCTCCGCTCTTCTCTCTATTTCTTTTTTCAAAATAAAAATTGTATTTGCTAACTGAGAAAAGAAAAGAACCATTTTTACTAGCAAGTCAAACTACTGTGGTCGGGGTGGAAGAGGGTGAGAAGTATCATTTTAGTAAGCATAACCAACAATTTAGTACCATTTTTTTTAATAGTGGGGGGGGGGGTGTATTTATTTGTTTTTAGTAATGGAGTAACATTGTTAAGTTTATTTTCCTCTGCAGAATAAGCAGTGTGTTATCAACAATCCGAAGTAGCATTATATGGTCAAATCTGATCACGGTCTGACAATGATAATGATAAAGGTTTTTTATCTTTCTCCTTAAAGTCCCACAATCCGATGAAAGTATTACAATTTCAAAAGCAAACCACTTATCTAAATTTGAACCTGCATATTCAACTTATATACCGGTGCACCCATTTAATACTTTCTTTGAGGTTTTATACCTGAGAAAACGTCAAAACTAGCTGGTTTTGGCAGGAGAAAACGTGAGGTAGTTAAAGGGGCCAGTTATAGGTCACTGAGACACCACCTGTACTCCGACAAATGCTCTCCAAGCATACGTTTGCCGGTTTTCAGTTTATGCAACTACATATGTGGGGGGAGAGTGCTGACATTGGTTGCCTCTGTTGTGTTTTATTTAGTCCAGCAGCACTGACACTTTTAGACAACCATATAGAGAAATAAATGCTAGAAATTGCAATCTACAATGATAAATATAAAGTTCAAATGTTTATGTATCATAACCAGCTACTTTTTGTGTGAATAATTGATTAAATCATGTAGATTAATAGACTCTAAAAATTGAATTGAGAGCTTTCTGTGGCTGCCATCTTGGTGGTTGCCATGGCTTCCCCTGTATGTGGGGAACCCCTCTAGGTCATGTGATGAGGGAATCCCACCTATGATGTCATTCATACATCACAGACCTCAACTCTCCTCCCACATGTTCAGTGGCACAAACTGAACAAACTAAGCAAAGGTATGTTTGGAGAGCTTTTGATGCTGGATTCGTTTGTATCTGGGTGAGGTATAACCGGCGACTTTAACACAGCAATGGCGCATTCCTTGTGGCTAATTGGCCGTGTCCCTTTTATTTCAAATATCTCCAAATTTAGCCAATTACCAAAAGACCTAAAGCAGAGTAGGTTATAAAGGTCACCCTACTATATTTATCTGAAGAAAAGACCCCCCCACCCCACACCAAAAAGCGGGTTATAAAATTTTAACGATCATTGCAACTTTGGTCGCCCCCCCCCACGCCCGCTTTCCCCCCTCCCACCCCTATCCCCAATCTGAAAAAACTCAAGTTAAACAAAGAATTTCTATTTAACTTAGTATCACTATGTCTTCTTTGTTTTTCATAGGAAAAACAAATCCCCAGCCCCACCTCCACCTCCACCCACGTCCAATGCCAGGACCTACTTTTAACAGTGCGATTTTATAGTGCTGCCCCATTAGGATACCCTGCCGCTGGCACCACGACCCAATAGCCTACCCAGGTAACATTGCCCTGACACTGAACCATCACAAGGTAGCCATTGCACTATCCTAGTAATGCCGACCGCCAGTAAGGCAGCGACCAGAATCAATTCAGTCTTTGGCTCGAGAACCAGAACGAGGCTGGCCTCGTTAGTTCCATCTTGTGAACGGTGCAGACGACATTCATCGCTAATCTCACTCACTCCCCCCTTTTATCGCTCTTCCCCCACCCCTCTATTTTTCCTCTTCTAGATTGGCCACAAAAGGCATCATTGTAACTTAGCGCCACAAAAATATACATTAGTAGGAGGCTGGTTGATTTTTTAAACGAGGTAGTAGTAGTGTGGTGTAGGGGAGGAGAGAAATAAATATCTTCTTGAACAGCAATATATATTAACCAATGGCAATGCATATACACATGCATTTTTTTTTAACCGATCCGCATTCATTAAATATATATACAACTATATATTAATCAAAATGAATAAATAAATAAAGAGAAGAAAGCACTATGTTAACTTGTCCAAAGACTGGTTATATTATTTATTTGTTATATGCTGCAAGTAGCAGGAGAGTATTTGAAATGTTACTGCGTAATTGACGAAGTCGCGGCTCGGAAAAAGTGTTCACAGTTAGAGTGGAGACCTAAGTTATAACGCAGTTCAGGCTTGTTAGCATTGAGCATACAATGAAGCCTTAGCTATGCAGCATAATGGTCCTGCAAGGATGGGGAGGGGGCAGCTCCATGAGGTACTTACTCTTCTTCTAATATCAAAACAATCTTGTCACAATGTCTACATATTACATTTAATTTTAATAAAATTATAAACTGCTGAAGGCGGTTCACTAGTCTATTCACATTATTTATATATGGGTATATATATATATAATATATATAATATATATAATATATATAATATATATATATGGGTGGGAGGTTCTCAGGTCAGTCGGAGGGTCTATGTGAATGAGGATTGAGTGAGGCTGTGGGATTCAAATCCAAATCCTAACCGGAAATAGGTTCAAAGCATTTATAAATTCACATTTTTTCCTTCCACACTCTCAAGTCGCAACAATTTTGATTAAAGCTGCATAGTCCGATGAAACATCAAATTTTCAAAACCAAAATAATTATCTGAAATTGATTCTAAATATCTAACTTAGATACTGATGCATGTATTAAGCATTTCTTGCCACATAGCAGGGAATACTGAGGCAATTTAATAGAACCTGTTACTGCTAAAAGCCTATGGTGTCAGAGTTTTGGCAAGCTTGCCAAAACTAATTTGACATGTTTGCACTTCAAATATCTCAAAACATAAATGTTTAAAATAAACAGGACTTGAAGCTAAAGTAAGGTCGATTATAACGGTCAGGTTAATCTATTTATCTCAGAAGAATTACAGAAACTCAACACCATCGGACTATGCAGCTTTAAGAAAATGGGTAAGTGTTCTCATATTTGTTATAGTCATTACAAACTGGGAAAGTGATATCGCACAATGACCGGTCCAATATCAGATGATATCGGACCGGAGCTGTACAGTGCATATCACCATAGACAATTTTCTTTATCACGGCCAGTCTAGGTATTTAATTTTTTTTTTAAGCTACCCTAACCCTTTAAAAGATTCACAAACTGTAGGCTTAATTTTGTTCAACAAGCCAGATAGATTTGTCGAAATGCTCACCATACCCATATTATTATTTTTATTTTTATTTTTTTTCTCAAATTGTTATTCCAGTTGAATAACAACTTTTTTCAGCACCGAGGCGCTGGTCTTCCGGCCTTCATTATAGTGCATATGAACTATTATATTAGCCTTTATATGGTGCACACCGCATAGTCTTGTCTAGTTATGTTATTAAGTACTTCTCCTGTTATTACTGGTGAGTGATTGCTCCTTAGCATATTGAGGAGGCGGTAGTCTGCTATTAATTATGTAGCAAGTCGGCTCACTCAATTTCCATCTGTAAGCAGTCCTCTACTCACTCAACCAGTTGCATATGAGTTAGAGAGAGAGAGAGAGAGTTGGAGAGAGAGAGAGAGGGAGAGAGAGAGAGGGAGAGAGAGCGGGGAGGAGAGCGGGGAGAGAAAGCGGGGAGGAGAGCGGGGAGAGAGAGAGAGAGCGGGGGGAGAGAGCGCGGGAAGAGAGAGAGGGAGAGACAGAGAGAGACAGAGAGAGAGAGACAGACAGACATATACACAGACAGACACACAGACAGACAGACACACAGACAGACAGAGGGGGGTTCTGCAGAAGATTTACAGCTACAGAATATTACCTAAAGACAATTAAATCAAGAAAATGGCAAATATATTCATTATATATCTCCTCGTTATATTTGATTTATTTTTGCATTTTCCTCTTCTTGTTGGTGGTTTGTGAGTGTGTTTTATGAGGTGCGAAAATTTGGATGTGGGAGACTACAAAGCAAAACATCTTAAGCCTATTTGGCAAGCCTAAATTTGGCTTTTAACTGCTAGAATTTGGCCTGCTTGTAAAATTGAAGGAGGAGTAGTGATTAGAGCCAGAGAAAAAACAATCCTCCCCAAAGAAATATGCTTTAATTAAATAACAAAAAAAGTATATATATACATATATATATATATATATATATATATATATATATATATTATATATATACATTATAGTATTATACATATATATTACATATATATACATATATATTATATATGTACTTATGAGAGAATATTGAAATAATTTAAATTTTAACTATATATATATATATATCATGAATATATGTACTTATGATAATATGTTGAAGCAATTTAAATTGTAACTTTATATATATATATACATATATATACACATATATATATACATATTTTATATAGATATGTATTTATGAGAAAATTATCTCAGCACCAATTCCCTTTGTGAGATTCAATACTGGAGTTGCAAGCTTATGGAGCAGCCCCTTCTCAACCACTAGCCTACCATCATGCGCATGGAGAGAGACAGGCACCCGTTTTAGGTTGCTTTCCCGCCAAAATATAGCTATACCACTACTATTCACTAGGAGTAGGAGGCGTAGTGATACATAACGCCGACGCACGTTAGAAACTATATTCTGTGGCAGAGGATTCTGGGAATGTCGTTAAAACGGGCTCCTGTTTTCACCAACTCTTCACGAGATCACGATGCACGTTGTATTTATTACCTGTGACCTTGAAGGGTAAGGGGTCACATCCCTTTTCCTCCTGGGTGACCTCTGGGGGGAGGGAGAGGCAAGTCATACCAAATATCATTTCAAGAGCAATGAGGAGGAAGATGAGAGGTGGGAAGAGTGGGAATAGGGGGAGGACAGAGAGCGGGGTTGGGGAGGAGAGGGAGGGGGGGAGGGGGGGGGGGGGGGGGGCAGAGAGCGGGGTTGGGGAGGAGAGGGATGAGGGGAGGACAGAGAGCGGGGTTGGGGAGGAGAGGGAGGGGGGGGGGGGGAGGACAGAGAGCGGGGTTGGGGAGGAGAGGGAGGAGGGGGAGGACAGAGAGCGGGGTTGGGGAGGAGAGGGAGGAGGGGGGGGGGGGGAGGACAGAGAGCGGGGTTGGGGAGGAGAGGGAGGAGGGGAGGACAGAGAGCGGGGTTGGGGAGGAGAGGGAGGAGGGGAGGACAGAGAGCGGGGTTGGGGAGGAGAGGGAGGGGGGGAGGACAGAGAGCGGGGTTGGGGAGGAGAGGGAGGAGGGGGAGGGGGAGAAAGGAGGGAAAGGGGGGCGGAGAGGAGGAGGGGGGGAGGGGGGAGGAGGAGGAGGAAGCGAGGAGTGCAACTAGGGTAGGGGGTAGGAGGTAGGAAAGGTAGGAAGGGTAGGAGGAGAGTGGGGAGAGAGGGGGATTAAAAGGGGGACGAGGGAATGGGGAAGCTGTTGTCCAATGGCTGGAGATTTCATGTCAGGAAGGGCAGAGCCAATCACATAAACAAAAAAGGGGTTGTGATACACAATTAGGGGGGGAGGGGGGAGGGGGGGGAGGGGAATGGGTCGAAGAGGTAGAGGTGGGGAGGGAGAGGGGGGTGGGGGGAACGGGTTAAGGGGGAGGGGAACGGAGAGGAAGAAGGAGAGGAAGGAGAAGAAAGGGGCGCGAGAGAGGCGAGGGTGAAGGGATGGGAAGGCGAGGGCGAGAAGGGGAGAAGGGAGTGGATGGGGATGGGAGAGGAAGGGAGAGAGGGGGGGTGAGGGAGGGTGAAGGAGGGGGGGGGGGGAGAGGGAGGGAGGGAGGGAGATGGAGGGAGAGGGAGGGAGAGGGAGGGAATGGGGGGGGGGAGGGAGGAGAGAACGAGAAGGGACTGATTTCTTCCATCTAGAATCGACAAGAATGGGATGAACCTTGGGGTGGGAGAGAATCAAACTGGCTACGTTTGCGCAGAATAAGATATTTGACAAAACAAGGAAAGATAAGGATTTCTTCCAAGAAAAGCATTAGTTAAATTTCGCCAACGGAGGAAGGATCATTTGTCAATGGGAACAACCATCACACATTGTATTGGTCCGAGTGTGGTGACGCGGCGCCTGGGTGTGGGTGTGGGTGTGGGTGTGGGTGTGGTGTGGTATGGGTGTGTGTGGGGGGGGGAGGTGTGAAGTGGGTGTGAGGTGGATGTGGATGTAGCTGTGGTGGCTATTGTGGGTAGGGGTGAGTGTGGGTGGTGGCGAGTGTGGGTGTCAGGTGGGTGTGGGGGAGTGATGGCGAGTGTGGGCGGGGGTGGCGTGGGGGTGGGGGAGTGGTGGAGAGTGTGGGTGTGTGGGAGTGGTGGCAAGTGTGGATGGTGAGTGTGGGTGGATGTGTGGGGGGAAAGGTGGCGAGTGTGGGTGGATGTGTGGGGGGGGGGGAGTGGTGGCGAGTGTGGGTGTGTGTGGGGGGGGGGGGGGGGAGTAGTGGCAAGTGTGCAGGGATGAAAGTGGTCTCCGGAAAAATAAAAGCGGAAATGCTGATATTCTCCCATAGGCTTAGCATTGTCAGGGAATCGCTGAAAATTCCCGGAAGTCGGGTTTCATACATATTGGTATACGCTGATAGTGCTGCGCCATCTGAAGCACGTATTAGTAGTATACACTGCATGTGCTGCAGCGTTTGCATCACATATCGGTATATGCTGATAGTGGTGCGCCGTGAAGGCATTAGTGCTAGTGCTGCGGCGTTTGCACCACATATTAGTATACACTTATGGTGCTGCACTGTGAAACAACGTATCGGTTTGTTCGTGGAGTTTTACGTCCTGGCAACATCTAAGGTCATATCAGGACGGGCGCAACTTATTAGTATACAATTATAGCTACAGGAAAAATCCCGGAAATCCGCGAAATCGCGGAGATCTTTCATCCCTGAGTGTGAGGGTGGGGTGCGTGTTTGGTGGTTGTGGGTATGGGTGTGGGGGAGTGGTGGCGAGTGTGAGTGGTGATTGTGGGTGGAGTGGTGGTGAGTGTGGGTGGTGAATGTGGGAGTGGTGTGTAGGCTTTTAGTTTAATACAAGCAAACATGTGTATACCCACAACCCCGGGGCCTTTCGTCACCAACACCCCTCCGTTTTCATCTGCCTCTACAACGGCCAAATTGTTTGATCAATTCTTTGTCGTCGTTTTTGTTCTATTTAGCAGCTGAAAGAATATGGGGGGGGTGTTGTCAATCCATTTCGTTGACATGTTAATTGCTAGACAATGGAACACTCTTTATCGATGGGGTTTGAGCTGCCAGTCGGCAGCAAGGCTTAAGGCAGCAGTGACACACACTGGGCATTTGGAACTAGCAGTGGTACAGCGTAATACTGAGCAACTGAACAGCACTGAACAGCACAAGGTTGTACTGAGGAGCACAGTGCAATATCAGACAGTACTGAACAGCACAAGGTTGTACTCTGGAGCACAGTGCAATATCAGACAGTACTGAACAGCACAAGGTTGTACTGTGGAGCGCAGTGCAATATCAGACAGTACTGAACAGCACAAGGTTGCACTGTGGAGCACAGTGCAATATCAGACAGTACTGAACAGCACATGGTTGTATTGTGGAGCACAGTGCAATATCAGACAGTACTGAACAGCACAAGGTTGTACTGTGGAGCACAGTGCAATATCAGACAGTACTAAACAGCACAAGGTTGGACTGTGGAGCACAGTGCACTATCAGACAGTACTGAACAGCACAGGGTTGTACTGTGGAGCACAGTGCAATATCAGAGAGTACTGAACAGCACAAGGTTGGACTGTGGAGCACAGTGCAATATCAGACAGTACTAAACAGCACAAGGTTGGACTGTGGAGCACAGTGCAATATCAGACAGTACTGAACAGCACATGGTTGTACTGTGGAGCACAGTGCAATATCAGAGAGTACTGAACAGCACAAGGGTGTACTGTGGAGGACAGTGCAATGTCAGACAGTACTGAACAGCACAAGGTTGTACTGTGGAGCACAGTGCAATATCAGACAGTACTGAACAGCAAATGGTTGTACTGTGGAGCACAGTGCAATATCAGACAGTACTGAACAGCACAAGGTTGTACTGTGGAGCACAGTGCAATATCAGACAGTACTGAACAGCACAGGGTTGTACTGTGGAGCACAGTGCAATATCAGAGAGTACTGAACAGCACAAGGTTGGACTGTGGAGCACAGTGCAATATCAGACAGTACTAAACAGCACAAGGTTGGACTGTGGAGCACAGTGCACTATCAGACAGTACTGAACAGCACATGGTTGTACTGTGGAGCACAGTGCAATATCAGACAGTACTGAACAGCACATGGTTGTACTGTGGAGAAATACAGAGCAGTACTAATCAATACTAGTAGTACTGACCATTACCGAAATGCATAATACAATACCGAGCACTATTCAGCGGTGCTGAGTAGTACTAGTAGTGAGTAATAAATACTGAGTAATAATCAAGAGCAGTATGCTGTATAAAGCAGTGTGGAGCAATGCTGAGCAATACTGGGCAATACAAGGTAATACTGGGCAGTCCTGAGCAGCACCGAGCGCCATTGAGCAATACCCAGTTGTATAGAACAACCCTGAGTAATACGAAACCATACTGATGTGCATTTGGGCAGCACAGAACAGCACTACCCAGGGTCCGTACACATGTGAAGATATGGAATTCCAAGCCTATTTCAAGGCTGTTCTTGATAGGAATTCAAGACTATTTTCATTTGGATTTCAGGGAAAACCAACAATGACAAATGGTGATTTCGGACTAAATTAGCTCAGTGGGGACAGTTTAATGGAATTCAGGGCTTTTCAAGATTAACTCCCCAAAATAGATTAAATTCAAGGATTTTCAAGGCCTTGTAACAGGGTAAATGAAGTTCCAAGACTTATCAAGACTTTCCAAGCCCCATTCGGACCCTGACTACCAAGCACTACCAAACATTGAGAAGCACTGTGCAGTACTAACCAGCAGTGAGCAGTACCAAACTCTGAACAGTACCAAAGACGGTGCAGCATTGAGTAGCAATGTTCAGCAATACCAAACAGCATTGGACAATTCACAGCAGCACTGTGCAGCACCAAACAGCACAGCCACTGAAGTGTCGGTGCGCAAAACTTGGGATGCCACATCTTCAAAAACCAGGCAACAAATTTTTAGGAGGTATTGGCTGCACACAAAAATAAGGGTTTTACATATACAGGTGACAGTTAGCTAGTGAGTGCAGATGTCTTACAGCCAAAGGGTTTCACTGCAAGCCATTACGGAAAAGAAATATGTATGTATATGTATGTATGTATACATACATACAAATAAATATGTATGTATATACTTTTTTTTCTTTTTTTCTTTTTTCTACAAAAAAAAAAGAATAACTAACAGAATAGTCGGATCCGTGTACACTCACCTAAGTGATCCTCTGGAATGTTAAGCACCGAATGGAACTTGGGTTTTACCTGAGTCAAATTAGAAGAAAAAAAATGTTAATACTATATATGTTCCTTTTGAATAAATTAAAAGGAAAGTGAAAGATAATTGCTGGAGCATGACCAGGTAAGGTTGGTTGGTTAGTTGTTGTCTTAAGTCCTAGCAACATCTAAGGTAATATCAGGACGGGTACTGACATGTGACAGTGCACACTCATGGTGACTTTATAGTGCTGCCAGCACCATGACCCGATATCCCACTCAGGCACATTATCCTGACACTGAGCGAACCAGTCCTTGCCCTATCCTATTAATGCAGAGTGCCAGGCTAGGAAGCGACAAGTATCAATTTTAGTCATTGGTTTGACTCGACCGGGAACCAAACTCCCGACCTTCCGCACGCGAGACCCACACTCTGCCGATTAGGCCACCGCGCCCGGTGCCAGGTAAGGTAGTGCACACAAAATAAACACACAGATTTTATGCAAAGAAACGGCTGATTGACTTTCTTTTTTTTTTTAGGAGGCGGGAGATAAATATTTTATTTTGCAAAATGTCATTTTTCAGCACCAGGATACTGGTCTTGCGGCCATACAATTATGCCGGTATTTAAGGAACTATTTAAATGTATATGACTAAGCCAATGTAGTAATAGTAGAATAACCTTGGATAAGTGCAAAGTGTATATAAACATGTGGGATTACATATAAATTGGTTGCGTGGGTTGAGTTAACACTTTGGAGGTGTGCAATATGCACAGTATAGTAATCAGTTAACAGATCAGTTAACAAGAAAACGGGGTGGGGGCAGGGCACAGAGGCAGGTATGGAAGGTGGAGGAACCATGAAGGTGGCAAGGCAAAGGGACAGTGGTGGCAGACGTGGGGGATAAGCTCTATTTTATATGGCTAAGGGCCAATCCAGTTAATAACTCTTTCCCGAGCCTTGCCTTAAATCTAAAATAATATAAATTATATCTGAGACGCTAAAGCCTGTCTCTATATACGCTGATAGATTATTACTTAAACAAATAAAAAGAAAATTGCAAAATATGCTGACTTTGTAACCTTGATATTATTTTTTATTTATATATGTATATTTATATCGAGATATATATATAATCAGGGATGAACAGTGGTCTCCGGCAGAAAACGCGGAATTCAATCCGAGATTATTACACCAACAGCGAAATTCCTCGAAAGCGTGGATTTCTCCCGCATAAGATTAGAACTGTCAGGGAATCGCGAAAAACATGCCAGAAGTCAGGGTTCAACTATCCTTGTTGTGCCCATACACAACGCATTCTTGTTTTGGTTTTATGTTCTAGCAACATATAAGGTCATTGATATAAGAACGGTATTCGAGCTAACCAATAATCGATCAATATAAAAAGAAATCGCGGAAATCCACGAAATTGTGGAGATATTTCATCCCTGCATAATAAATACATATATATTAATGTAGTGGTCTGCACTGACCTTTCAGGCAAGGAGCCACATAGACAGGTAGGCATGGGTAGTGTGGTGACATCAGGGAGCCGAGGTGGTGTAATGGTTAGCACACTGGCCCGGAATGCAAAGAGATGTGGGTTCGAGTCCCACTCTAGGCACAATATTTCCCATTTTCATCACCCCCATGACAATAATAAATATATTTATTTACTCTTTAAAAAATAAATTGCGAAAAACACTCACCTTGGACATGGCAAATGTCCGTCCGAAGGTTCGACAAATGGTTAGGAAGAATTTTGACATGCTGCTTACAATAGTTGGTGACGTGACGTCAACGGCATTGAGAATATTCAATAATTCTGGAATGCTGTAAGCAGAGAAATTGAGATGTCGCGATAGTAGCATGAGGGACTTCAAACATTTAGCGACATCTTTTCACTATTGGCATCACAGGATTGATTACAGGGTTCATATCAAGACCACATCATGGACAAGTCTAGTTTGATGATATCCATCTGCAATAGCTAAGTCCTGCAACCTTAATGGTGGAAAAAACGATGTTACTCAATTATTACACCACTCTAGTATTATGTCTATTATTAGTTTAATAATATCCATCTGCAATAGCTAAGTCCTGCAACCTTAATGGTGGAAAAAACGATGTTACTCAATTATTACACCATTCTAGTATTATGTCTATTATTAGTTAGAAATACCAAATTTGCAATTCAATATATTTGATTGAATATGTAAATTGTAAAAAAAAAAAAGAAAAAAAAGGCAAAATAAGGCAACAAAAAAAAGAAAAAGGCAAACACTACTTTCTTCTCTATTTATGTTATTGTTTCGTGTCCCAATTCTATAGTCCCTATATATATTTTGTTGTTGTTGTTGTTGTTAATGTGACGAAAGAAAGGCTCACAATTCACCAGCGACCCAGATGTAGGTCTCCCACGGCTCGTACCACTCCTCCCCAATGTAGGCCTCATAGAGACTGACGAGCCGGACCACGTGACCGGGAGCGCCTACAATGGTTGCCAGGTCCATCAGGTCAGTCTGTGGTCGGGGAAACCTCACCATCAGATCTGCAAGAAGAAAATAATAAATGACGCGCGCATGACTAATATTTCTCTTCTTCTAATCTTGGTTTCCATTATCCAATACTCATTTACGGAGTGTTCCATTACTCCAAAGTCATTGATCTATTGCTGTTGTTCATTATCATTTACAACCTTGGCAACATCTAATGTCATATCAGGACAGCTGCTGACTTGTGACAGTGCACACTCATGGTGACTTTATAGTGCTGCCCCTCTGAGAAATCAGGCCGCCAGTACCATGACCCGATATCCCACTCAGTCACATTATCAGCTGTTTCTGCGGAATTGATATAAACTGGTCTGCCTTCTCCATGTTTTAATAAAGTCATAAGCATATTCAGCGCTAAACGGAGCGACCCAACTAGCCACGGTGCGACCCAACCAGCCAGGGTTGAACTCGTTTCAGCTCGTTTAAACTTGTTTCCGGTACAAAGGCTAGGGGACCAGGTTGGAAACTGAGCGATAATAGATGAAAACTCCTATGCCTCTGCCTGAGCAAATGAATGCCAGGGGACCAGGCTAGACCTCCACAGAGCTAGCAGTGTAGTAAAATATTATTTGACTATGTTGTTGTTGTTGTTTGTTCAAACATTATCACATATTTATGTATCTTTTGCACAGATTAAATTGTTTGAAGTATATTTGAAATTGATCTACATTGATTTCTGTTTAAATCACACAATATCACTACTTAATGAATGGGAAACTCATCCTGCAAGGGTATGCTCGATATTACCCAGTGGGAACTCGTTTTTCATCCTTTCGTCGCTGTGGACCCTTCTCAATAAAGTACCAACCAGTACTGCTGAAACTGGTTCTTGGCTGAAACATGGGAGAAGGCACTGGGACCAGTTTATATCAATTCCGCAGAAAATATACATATATATTAATCACCAATATGGGGGGTCGGTCTTAAGCATTGCTTATTCATATTATTGTTTCTCAATGTTAGGATTATCCCTTTTATTGTTGGTATTATAATTGTTGTAATTAAAAAGAAAGTGTCATGGTCATCATCATCATTAATCATTAATCATCATTATCATTAGACAAGCGAACCATCATAGGTGGTGTCCTCGGTGGTGGAGTCCATGTTGGAGGCAAAGGGTGCGGTACTAATGACTGAAGCGAAGAGAACTGGTATCAGTTGGGTCAGCGTTTCGGTGAGAAGCACAAAGCGGGCCCGGTCAGCCATGGCCGGCACGGCAAGCACTGCGCCCTGGCTGCTTTTTGCCACCTGTCACCAAAATAGAAAGGTCATTTGTAATCCTCATCTGCGGAACGGATATTGTAATATATTGATGTCGACACTGTGAGTTCTAGTTTTCAACTGACTTTATTTAGAACCTTCTCATATTCATGACGTAGCATTAAGCTGGGGGCGTTCGTATAATAACATACATTACATCTTCCCCCTATTAAGTGTGTATATATACAGTACAACCCCGTTAAACCAAGCTCGGTTAAACCAAACGATCCGTTAATCCAAACTTTTTTCGGCGGCCCGGCAAAACACTACCATTTATCATATTGGTTAAACCAAAGTCGGTTAATCCAAATTATCGGTTAATCCAAACAAAATTGTCAGGCCCCAGGCCACTTCCCGTACGTTAAACCAAACTTTCATGTGGTTATAAGGTCATCTGAGACCCCACCAACAATTTTTTATATGATAAATGGTAGTATTTTGCTGGGCCGCCGAAAAAAAGTTTGGATTAACCGATCGTTTGGTTTAACCCAGCTTGGTTTAACGGGGTTATATTGTACATACATAAAAAACAATAATCAAAGTGTCCACATATATTGTATATTACATTCATAATGCAGCCACGTATTTGCCAAAGGCAAGTCAAAGTCAAAGCCAAAGCTTGGTTAAACCAATGAACGGTTAATTCAAACAAATTTCTACGGTCCCTTCAAGTTTGGTTAAACGGGGTCATACTGTATAGTGTGTGTATATATAGTGTGTGATACATTTTGTGGGATAGATTAAATACATGTAGCATTGCTAACATACTTAATACATAGATGCAAGAATAACTATTTGACTTGCTACCACCAAAAAAAAAGGCTTAATCATTAATAATGTAACACAGAAAACAAATATGTGGTACACAGTTTCTGAGAACGACCCATATAAATCTTAGGGAGAGGATTTCTCTTTTTCTTTTTTTTGTTATTGTTTTAAGTGAATCACAAAATGACTGTAAAACCTTGAGTGCATAGTGAACATAACTGGCCCTAGGGTTGCTGGTGCCCTATTCAAGCTGAACTTTAGTGCCGTTACAAGTATAATTTAAACAAATTTAACACTGACATGGTGGCGCCCCCTAGGATGTGGCGCCCTGGGCGACTGCCCGAGTTGCCAGTACCTTCAGCCGGGCCTGATATTGAATAACAGCGCCGAGAGGCAAACACCTCCCGCATCTGCTCACTGCGTGCACATCAGTCCCTTCTCAAAACGCCAGCACACAACAGATGCGGAATGCACGTCTGAGAAGTGACGGCCCAATTTTGAGTGTACAGAAACAAATTACGACTGACGCCGATGAGGCCTTCCAGCTTTGCCACAAAGGAGTGTATCAGACACTGATATGGTGGCGCCCCCTAGCATGTGGTGCCCTGGGCGACTGCCCGAGTTGCCAGTACCTTCGGCCGGGCCTGATATTTAACGACAGCGCCGAGAGGCAAACACCTCCCACATCTGCTCACTGCGTGCACATCAGTCCCTTCTCAAAAGGCCAGCACACAACAGATGCAGAATGCGTGTCTGAGAAGTGACGGCCCAATTTCGAGTGTACAGAAACAAATTACGACTTACGCCGATGAGGCCTTCCAGCTTTGCCACAAAGGAGTGTATGAGGTCCGTCTCCAGCCGGCCGAGCTCCATCGCCCACATGGCGAACGACGGCAGGAAGATGTTCTGGGTCACCTTGACGACCCGGTCGGACGGGTCGTTCAGGGACGTCTGCAGCAGCTCGGACACCTGCAGTGTGAAGTCCAGGCTGTCAGCAGTCGGTGGGTGGGTGGGTTAGGAGAGTCAGTAGGGTAAGTTGGGGTGGGGTGGGGGGGGGGGGGGTATGACTGTGACTATGACTGTGTGAGTGAGTAAGTGAGTGGTTAGTGAGTAAGTGAGTGGTTACTTTAGTGACTAGGTGAGTGTGAGTCAGTGAGTAAGTAGGTATGAGTCCGGGTGAGTCAGTGGTTAGTGAGTAAGTGGGTGGTAGGAGACTGAGTAGTTATTTAGTGAGTGGTTAGTGAGTGAGTGGTTACTAAGTGAGTGGTTGAGTGAGTGGGTAGTAAGTAAGTGGTTGAGTAGGTGAGTGGTTAAGTGAGTGGTTAGTAAGTGAGTGGTTGAGTGAGTGGTTAGTGAGTGAATGAGTGGCTAGTAAGTGAGTGGTTGAGTGAGTTATTAGTGAGTACATGAGTGGTTAAGTTAGGGAGTTGGTATGAGGCATTGGGTGAGTGAGTGAGTGAGTGGTAAGAATGTGAGTGGGTGTGTGAGTGATCAGTGAAGAGTTATTAGTGAGTGAATGAGAATGTGAGTGAGTGGGTGAGTGAGCTATTATTGAGTGAGCCTCAAAATCTAGGGGGCTGCGGCCAAGGTGTATAACATTTGTTATGCTTCCAAATGCCTTTGGGAGGGGCCTCACAAGTGGAATAGTCTAGGGCCTCTCTTTATTTAAATCCGGCTTGGTATGGGGGCCTTAGTGCACCTCACTGTATTATTATTATTATTATTATTATTATTATTATTATTATAAATACATCATCATCAATACATTATCATGAATACATTATTATTCCGATTGCTATTGTGAATACATTATTATTAGTATTGCAATTAATATAAATACAATTTAGTGAAATTCATTCATCCTTAGCCTAGCTAGATTACATGCGTAGAGCTAAAATATTTCTTAAATTTTTCTTGGATATGTAGACGCAGGATAGGAAAACTGGGCCTACTTTGGGATATCGGTCAACGTCATCAACAAATCCTATGAGAAGACCTAGGGAGCGAACGACCGACTCTCGGACCTCATCCATCCTGTCAAACTGAAGCATCTGCACCAGCATCGACAGCACCAGCGACGAGCGGATTTCATTCTACAACAATGTGCTCGGTTTTGTATCTTTAAACCTTTTTTTATAGTTCTTTATTTCAAGTTATATATATATATGTTCACATGTATAAAATATACATTTGCTGATTAAGATGGGGAAATTTCAATCACGGACAATTGGTCTTTCTCTCATTCCACCGCTCCTTGACTTATCCTATAGAAATGCCGAACACCAGGCTAGGTAGCGAGAAGTATAAATTTTTAAGTCATTGGGTTTGACTTGGCCAGGTTTTGAATTCAACGATCCGCCAAATGGGAAACAGGCGCTAAACTCATCCCATCATCCCTTTTGGCAAAATATTATTTTCAATTTTAGGGGTGAAATATATGAATGATTTATTAGTAGGGCATCTGTTACTTAACAGGGTAGCACCAAACTGCAATAAGTGCTGAATGGCCGCACCAGTCTAAGTTAGATATGTAGGATCAAATCTAGGTTAAGTGTTTTGATTTAGAGAAACGTGAATCAATCATAGGACTATGCAGCTTTAAAGGTCTGGTCTTTAAAGCTGCATAGTCCTATGAAAGCATCACCTTTTCGAAACCAAAACGCTTACTTAGATTTGATCCTACATATCAAACTTAGATACCGATGCAATTATTAAACATTTGGTGCTGCATACAAATTATAAGGCTAATTCAATAGAACATGTTACTGCTGAATTCTATGGTGCTAGGATTTTTAGGCACATACCAATATTAATTTGGCATCTTTTTCCTTCAAGTCATTTATATTCAAAGTTAGTTGAAACTAAAGAACGGTAGATTATAACGGCCAACGTGATATATTTATCTATGGAAAAAAAACCATTAAAAACAACAAAAACATTGGACTATGCGGCTTTAAGCGAAACAGATTCTTCTCTTGGCGCAACATAAGTGTCCATAATATTAGTTAAAGCTGCATAGTCCGATGAAGCATCAAATTTTCAAAACCAAAACAATGATCAAAGATCTGATTCCACATATCTAACTTGGATACTGATGCACTTATTAAGTATTTGTTGCCACATAGAAGGAAATACTGAGTCAATTTAACAGAACCTGTTACTGCAGAAATCTATGGAGTTTTGGATCTTACATGGTTGCACTTCATATACATCATATATATATATATATATATAGTATATATATATATATATATATATATATATATATATATATAATATATATATATATATATATATATATATCAATGGGTTAGCCATTTAAAATAAAAGTTACTTGAAACTGAAGTAAGATAAATTACGACAATCAATTCAATATATTTATATCAGAAAAATGACAGAAACTCAAAACCATCGCACGATGCAACTTTAATGGTGCCATGTGCCTGGAACTCCTTGGGCAGCTTGTACTTACGGGCAGGTATGGGGCCAGCGTCCCGCAGGCTTCTGCTACCAGCAGGCGGCGCTCTGCAAAGCGGTGGTTGATCTAAGGGGGGTAACAAAATGGCCGCGTTAATAACTTACACAGGGGCCTAGCTTCTGTGGTGGTGGTGGTGTGGGTGGGGGGTGGGGGGGGGGTGATGAAAATGAGAAATATTGCACCTAGAATGGGAATCGAACACATATCTCTTGCATTCCAGGACAGTGTTCTAACCATTACACCGCGCAGGCTCTCTGTGTTGGGAAGGTAATGAAAATGGGTAATATTGCTCCTAGAGGGGGAATCGAACCCCCCATAACTTGCATGCCAGGCCAGTGTGCTAACAATTACACCACCTAGGCTCACTGATGTCATCACACTACCCACACCTACCTGTCTCTATGCGGCTCCTTGTCTGAGATGTCAGTGCAGACAACTACACTTCCATATACGCAGGTATGCAGCTGCGTACTACCTGAGATTACAATTTTTGTTGTTGATTTTATTCAAATATATCATGTTTTATAGCGTTTTATTCTATCGCGCTTTACTCCAATAACATTTTATTCCATCTGTGTACTGCCTGAAAATCCCAAGCTAGTCAATTTAATTCAATTCTTTTATTTTAACTCTCTGCAAGGTATGTTTACAATAAACTGAGGTGATACAATAAATGCATACAAATTCCTTACAGACAGAAAGGATCCCAGAAAAGCGATGCTTATCTAGCTGGTCCCCTGTTACACATTAAGTAGTACACTCATTGTACGCATTACACAGCTTGCCAACAAATATGGTTTGGCATCTTTTCAAGGAGATGTATGGATAGTGATAAGCCCTGTATCGCGTGTAATAAGTAAGGTCTGCAGTGTATTGCCCCCCCCCCCCTCTCTTCCCCCCCCCCCCCCATGTTGTGGTACATGCTAAGATAGTGAGACAAGTAGTCGTGTCTCCGAGACTGGCCTCGTGTGTTACCGTATCTGTAACCTGGCCAAGTGACTCCAGACGCCGAAACAGCCCTTGCAGCCGTTCAGCAGACTGTCAAGACTGACTCGTGGAGTGCCGCGAGGTAGCAGACAAACTTCCAACTTCCAAGGGGTGGCAGACAACACCCAAGATGTCGGCCCAACGGAATGTGTGGTCAGTAACCGAATCGAAGCTGAATTATGTCTTCAGTGAGAGGAGCCTAGAGACGGTAGTCACTGCTCATGTATATATGCACACACCTTGTATAGCTATATATATATATATATGTTGTTGATGGTTGTTGTTTTATGTACTAGCAACAGCTAAGGTCATATCAGGACGGGTACCGATTATGTCTATAATGCATAGAGCGTTCAAAATAAGAGCTTGTCCACTTGTCCGGCACAAGTGAAAATTCAGACGGACAAGTGAAAATCACATCACACTTGTCCAGTGGACAAGTGACAAATTTAGCTTATTTCTATCACGGCATAATAAGTATAAATTGTTAGCCAAGATATATATGTATATATTTGTATATATATATATGTATAGGCCTATAAGGTGAATACTGTGGACAAGTGAAAATTCAGACAATCAACTAAAAATCACATCAGACTTGTCCTTTGGACAAGTGAAAAATTGTGTTTATTTCTATCACTGATATATTATATATTCACACATATATAATATATATTCGTATATATATTTATATACATATTGATATATATATGAAATATATATGTGTGTGTGTTTGCATATGTACCTTAGCTTTGTCCATATATAAATATATATATATATATATAGATATATATATATAAGTTAGATGAAACTTACCTGGGTATAGTTGAAGGATAACTTCTGTTTTACCGAGGGCTTTGCCCCTTGGTAGTCGCGGTACAGGGATATGAAGCAGTTCCGGTCTCAAGTCAATCATTACCTAATTACTTAAGGAGGGTTAAATGCGAGCCAACTTTCTATTTAAGCTTCTATCATTATAACTATTATGCTATTTAAAATTATTTTTAAATTAAGATTTTTTAACTTAAGATTTTTCTTCTGTGTCGCACGGAGCGGGCTGGAATGAACGATTCCTTGACACCCTTATTTTCAGTGTACTTCTCTGCTGCTTTAGCAATCACCTCTGTCGGCTTGAATGTATCAAAGTGACCCTCAAGCGCCGTTCTCAACAGTTATCTGACTCTCACTGAATTGTGAGGATCTAGCCGTTTCTTTTTAGCCGCTTTCGCTAACTTCTTTTCCATCGCACCATGGGCCTTGTCCTCTGAATCCGAGGATGGGAACGAGGATTCAGATGACTCAGAAGTTGAAGAGTGTCTCTTTTATGACTTCCTGTGCTTCTTAGCTTTCTTGACTTTCTTAGAAGTAACCTTGGGTCTGCAATATTTGTCGCCCTCTGAAAGACCCGATTCAGACTCCGAAGACTTACGGTGTCCGAATTGGCCCTCTTCTTTTTCTTGGTTTTCACCGGTACACACTAAGGTACAGAGAGCTGCGAGACTACTGACCCCGCTTCATCTGAATCAGTCTCCGACACTTCATGAGACCACTTGGACTTGCGTGATGCCTTGTGTTTGATATCCATTTGTTGTTGTAGTTTCCACGCCAACAACTCATTGAGGCGTACATCGAGCAACTGGTCAAGCCCCGCGCATGTGTTTGCGGCACTGTCCCCCGGTTGTGGGTCAGCAGGGGCCATGACGTCACCCCTAGTTGACCTGGTTATTTCAGCCTATGTGTCCGTCTGACTACAATAGTGGTCTGGCTCACCACCTGACTGGTGGTCTGCCGGCGGTTGTGCCACCGTTCTGCGCTGTTGCGTTTGCCTGGCAGCCATCTGTAAATAGATGTCCCAAATTAAAATACCACCAACACCAATGTAATACTCACATAAATTACAGCCAACATTACCTCTAAATGTGTAATTTAGATACAAGCCCACTAAACACCCCCAACCCCCCGCATAACCATGCTGAGGAGCCCATCCCTTATTTTTCAGGGACTAATGTCCTAGCCAACCCCAACCGGGAAGAAAAAAAACCCATGGCTCAATAAAAAAAAAGACTACCACCCCTCGGAGGACTGATGCCGGCAAGCGCATGGGCGGTGTCGAGTGTCCGCCCGTGAAGGCAGGCGTGGCTACGCAATTGGACCGACAACACACCAGTAGAACTGTCCCGGTGTTTTCAAAGACAATTTTGGCTATTATTAAGAGAATTCGACAAAAAATCTCTAGCTCCAATTAAGTAATAGCCAAAATCCCTGTGCTTATGGCACGTCCCAAAGTAAATGGTAACTGAAAGTTCACTACTCACCTTACACGCGTCCATTCATGGCGAGTTGGAAATGCAAATTGTTCAACCGGAAGTGCTACATCTCCCTGTGCTATAATTAGCCAGGAGGCTAGGGGACGAGGTGAAATATATATATACACACACACATATCTATATTTGTGTATATAAATTTAGACTACGGTAAGGAAAGAGAGAGAACAATGAGTAGTGGTGGGGAACCTTCTTTTATTTTTGCTTGAAGGTCCCTTGGCCGGGCAAAATAACAGCCCTACCTAAAGCTAAAAATAAGTGGTGCTCGGCGTGCAGTCAAGGCTGGACTGAGCCAATCAGCAATGATATGGCAGTCCCGGGGCAAAAGAGTGGCCCGGGGTGAATATAAAGTGAAGAATAAATAAGAAATAAATAATTAATAATTAATTAAAGAAGAGAAGGGGGGAAACTCCGCCTCCTTTATATATATATAATAAATTATATTCTACATATAATAATATATTTTATTTTTGTGTGTTTAGTTCAATGTGCTTTACCTGTTCCCAGCACTGAGGCAACAGCTCTGTCTCTACTCGAGTAGCTCCTACATGCTGGGCGAACGCCACACATCCCATCAGAATCATCTGTCTGAAAAACAAGGAATTGTCTGGGTAGTAAAGGGGCTGTCACATTAGTTTTTTTTGCGGGAGCGTATGGCGGCGTAAACGCGTTACGTCATATACGTCAGTATACGCCGCCATACGCTACGCATATGCCATCATACGCCGATCCTCCAACAAACCTGTTTCCTTGCTCAAAATTGTCAGCGTATGGCAGCGTATGGATCATACGCTTCTCATACGCTATGCTTACGCCGGCATAGGTTACGCATAGGTTAGGGGTACGTCGACATAGGTTGGGCGTACACTGGATTGACACCCACCAGGTGTCTCTTGCGTACCCCCAACGTTCTGTAAAAGTGGTGTCACACTACGGCGTATGGCGTTAGCGTATGGATTTTCGACCCATACGCCGTCATACGCTTCACATACGCTATGCATACGCCGCCATACTCCCTCATACGCGCGTCCGTCCAAATTTTTTTTTAGCACGCTCAAAAATTGTTGGCGTATGGCTCATATGCTGCTCATACGCTGCTCATACGCTCGAAGTACGCTATGCATACGCTGACATAGGTTACGCATAGGTTGGGCATATGCTGAACTTGTCAATCACAACCGTCAAACCTCATCACAGTACGCTGCGCATAGGTCGGGATACGCTTTGAATACGCCGCCATAGGCTCGGGGTAGGTTAGGCATAGGTTAGGCATTACCTGGGCATACGCTTCAGATGCCGCTGGGACCTCGTGCGTAGCGTATGAAGGCGTATGACGGTGTATGGGTCGAAAACCGCATACGCCGGCATACGCTAACGCCATACGCCGTAATGTGACAGGGCCTTTACAGAAGTCCTACTGAAGACTCCATCATCCGTACAAGAGCATACTTTGTACATAATTATATCTGTAATATATATGATATACTATATTTGACAGACATTATATAAAATGATATATACAATACTTTTAATCTATATATAATGTATATTATTTACTTTTATATATTCATTTAGATATATAAAAACATGCTGTATTATACATATGTAAATATATAATATATAGCATACAATATACATTATATAATGCATACTGTATTGTATAATATACTATACGTGTATATAATATATGAATATATTATAATAAGTCTTTGGAATGGACTAGCATGCATATCTGGATATATATGGATGCTGGTCCATTCCAAAGACTTTGACCTAAATTGTTCACCAACAAATAATCAAATTCTGCCCGTTAGAAAAATGTGCTTTTCAGGGAGGAGTTTTTTTAATTTAATTATTGTCAGCTGTATAAAATGGAATGATTACGAACTTGTGATGTTATCTAAGACTGAGAATTAGATATTAAAATGACACCTTTGTTCGACGTCTGGTCGCTTTATGAGGTTGAAGAGGATGTTGAGGAGCTTGTCTCGCTCTGCCGGGTGAGGGTGTAGGGAGGCCGTGCACAGGATGACCGGTATCAGCTCCTGTATCACACCACAAGGTCAGCAAAGGTCATCGGGAGGAGACGAGGATAGTGGTGGTGTTGGAGTTTTACGTCCTGGCAACATCTAAGGTCATATCAGGACGGGTACCGACTTGTGACAATGCACTCATGGTTACTTTATAGTGCTGCCCCACTGGGAAATCAGGCTGCTGGCACCATGACCCGATATCTCACTCAGTCACATTATCCAGACAATGAGCTAACCAGTCCTTGCCATATCCTATTAATGCTGAGCGCCAGGCTAGGAAGTGACAAGTATCAATTTTATAAGTCATTGGTTTGACTCGAGCGGGAACCAATCTCCCGATCTCCCGCACACGAGTCCTGCGCTCTACCGATTCGGCCACCACGCCTGGCGGATGGGACGGGGGAAGGAGACAAGAAAGCCACCTGTAGGCATCGTGGAACATGTATGAACAGCGTGAGTGACTGAGGTTCTATCCCCTAACAACATCTAAGTTCACATCAGGAGTAGATAATGGCTGGTATTGACCTTATAGTACTAGTCTGCACATCGCACGTTAGTGCCCAGTTTCAGAGAATGCCCCAAATACAAAAACAGTGACGGATCACATACCTCTCTTTTTGCTAATAAAACATTTGGGACGATATAAGGCAAGCAGCGTGCCAGCATCAGAACCACGCTCTCTCCACTTGAGTCCGTTATTCTGGAAACCTGGAATTAAAAGTACAAATGCACACCATAAGAGATGTTTGTTTGTTGTTGATTTATGTCCTAGCAACATCTAAGGTCATATCAGGACGGATAGCGACTTGTGACAGAGCGCACTCATGGCAACTTTATAGTGCTGCCACACTGGGAGACCAGGCCACCAGCACCATTGCCTTACATCCCACTCAGTCACATTATCCTGACACTGAGCCAACCAGACCCTGCCCTATCTCAATAATGCTGAGCACCTGGCTAGGAAACTACAAGTATCAATTTTATAAGTCACTGTGTAAAATATTCCGATAATCAGCAGAGGGGGGAAATGAAAATCCTCTATTATTATCTGGTTCGGATCCTCCAATCTTCCAAAACAGGAGACGGATTGTAAAATATTATGATAAAACGCGTTGGGGGGGAATGTGAAATGGTCTATAAAGGAGTACAAATGGTCTATTAATGTAAATGATGTAGAGGGCCAGGTGCATGAATGTATTTATGTAGTTGCTGGTGACTCTTTACTTGTAGTCAATAGTCATTGTGTATTAGATAGATAGTGTGAGAGGGGCACTACTGTTAGTGTGTGAGGAGCTCAGGAGCTTCACTCACTACCCCCTCCCCCCACAACTGTTAGTCACGGATCACCACACACACACACACAGCAGGCAGGTGCAGGCCAAGCAGCCACACTGCATGGTGGTGGTGGGTAGATCACAGTAGTCATGGTGACCCAAGAATGCTTATTGTTCATTGGTGGAACTAGAAATGCTTGTTGTTGGTCAGGTGGTATGCCATGTCAGATCCATGTACAACTATATAATAATAAACCTGAGGGTACAAGCTCTCATTCTACTTTTCACTCTTTATAGTCTTCCTTTCTCTCCTTGCCTGTACTGATTTCATATAGCCTGCCTACACAACTACAGCTGCCAGACGACGACTTTACAGGATGCTCAACTCATTCATCTGCTAGCCATAAGAGATGTACAGGCGGTGGGAATGATGCCGCAGTGCCTCTCTTCAGCTACCAATTTCTTTAAATTTTTCGTTTTTAAAGCTATTTGAAGTGAAAATATACCAATTAAATTTTGGCATGCACGTCAGAATTCTGACATTGTAGGCTTCGAGTAAGATATTAATACAAACAAGGAAGCGTATTCTTCAGTGTTATGTGTGGTCTACTCTAATGTATGGGGCTGAGACATGGACAATCTCTAAGAAAATGTACAAACGTTTAGCAGCATTTGAGATGTTGACTTATCGAAGGATGATGAAAATATCATGGACAAAGAAGATCACCAACAAAGAAGTTCTCAGAAAAATTAAAAATAAGAAAAGCTTGTTTGCCACTATACAGACAAAGAAACTTATTTATTTTGGCCACATCATTCGTCAGAGTTCAATATACCGTACATTCTTGGAAGGGAAGGTGAATGGCAGCAGAGGGAGAGGGAGACCAAGAACATCATGGTTTACAAATATTTCACAGTGGACAGGCTTGAATTATTCACAGTCTATCAGAACAGCACACCATCGGGACAAGTGGAGAACCATTGCATCCAACCCTCGACTAGAGGACGGAACTATTGATTGATTGAGGCTTCGACAATAATAGGTGCTATTAAATTGGCCTGATATCCGCTTATAAGTTATATACACAAAGAAACGTGTAATAGAAATAAGTGCACCAGATCCTAAGTTGTATACGAACCCCTGCCTGGTGCAGGTTGCAACCTGCCTCATGTCACTGTCCCTTCGATCAGTGCCGGATTAACCTAGCAGCAGTTTGTTTGTTATTTTACGTCCTAGCAACATCTAAGGTCATATCAGGACGGTTTTTGGACGGAACCTAGCAGCAAAAGTAACATATATGAGCATGTCTCAAAAGGTGCTAACTCTTCGTGTTTTTGTCCATAGTAACGATTGACACAAAACAGCACAGAAACAGTTACACTGAAAACAAAAGGACATTTGCTTCAAATCAATATGTATTCTATTGGGATTATGAAACACCATGTAAAAAAACAAATCAGTTTATCCTGAGCAAGTGCATAAGTAGATAGTGTGTTGATCGTTACTATGGACAAAGTTTTGTCCCATATTGCTTAGCACCTTTTGAGACAGTCTCATATATGCAGCAGGGCCCTCATTTCCAAGGACCCTGCGCTAAATGCGTGCAAGCTATCAATTGATACCTACATGTAAGTGATACTATTACTGAAATGTCAGACATATTTTTTCAAATGAAAAGAATTACCTCCCTTACTGTGGTGTTCTCTGTGGCGGAGTGGTTAGAGTGCTGTCACTCTAATCAGGGGCGGTCATTCCCATGCCCATCTGCCATTGGACCACCGCTGGTTACTCGTCATCAGGCCGTGCATCCATGCCTAGGTATCGGAGGTTAAAATCCCTTGGGTCGGTCAAAGTGTAGGCTCGGGCTTTCTATCGACCAGCAGTGGAATGAGGAAGACCAGTCGTCTATGACTGAAATTTTCCCTGCTTAAACAACTAATGGACCCCCCAAAAAAGTTAAAAGATTTGTGTTTTAATTTTAATATTTATATACGTTTCTTTAATTTAGTGCCCTTTTCAAACGTATCCTACAGGCCACGCCCTAGCGTAATCCGACCCTGAACCCAGTGACCGGACACCTGTGGATTCCTGCACTTTAATTATTTTTTATTTTAAACAAATTAAATCTAATTTAAATCATCATACATTTATTAATGTCTTATTTCCATCAGTTGTCCACCACAATGGGCGAAAATACAAGTGTACTCTGTATAATTGAGATATATAGGCCTATGTTAAAATATGTATTTATTTGTGTTGTGTGTGTGTGTGTGTGTGTAGTATGTATGTGTGTGTGTGTGTATGTGTGTGTGTGTGTATGTGTGTATGTGTGTGTATATATGTATGTATGTATGTGTGTGTATGTATGTATGTATGTATGTATGTATGTATGTATGTAAGTATGTATGTAAGTATGTATGTATGTATGTATGTATGTATGTATGTATGTATGTATGTATGTATGTATGTATGTATGTATGTATGTATGTATGTATGTATGTATGGGTCGTTCTCAGAAACTGTTTTCCACACCTTTGGTTTCCATGTTACATTGTTAATGATTTTGCCTATTTGGGGTGGAGGGGTAGTAAGTCAAATACTTTGAAATAGTTATTGTTGACTGTGTATTAAGTATGTCAGCAATACCACATTATTTAATCTATCCCACAAAACGTATCCAAGATATGCTTATATGACTTTGTGCTCAAATGAAAATTTGAATATCAACACCATACTTCTACTTTTTTCCTGTAAGAAACAATTCTTTTGACTTAACAGTAATCAATCAAATCTTGTTTGTTGTGCATTAAAATGATGTTATGCATATATGTATTAAAATGATGAGGACGGACTTTGCGCAGTGAATTTTAACAGCTAAAAAGCGAGAGAAAAAAAGATATATTTCAACTCTGACATATGCACAACATATAAACCTTGGTATCAATATTGATCCTGCTATTATTTGAAATGTTTTCTGTTTTTATTTGGAATGTTTTCACTTTTTGTTTCCATTTAAAAAAAAAATAGCTGTACAGTTTGTGAGAATGACCCATATAAGCAAAATTCCCTATTTGGGTCGTTACTTCTCCTTCGGATTACTACCATACCTCGTGCACTATCCGACTGTCCTGAGAAACGTGGAATGCTGTATTTATCAACGCCTTTTGGAAGGATTCCGACAGTTTTCTGAAACAGAGGATCAAAATACAATCAGTGACTGACAGTAAGAACGGGCTGTTGCCCTGTGCCTTCCCGCCAACAATAACATAACCCCAACTTGCAGCGTTGCGTAACAGCTTCAGTCCTTCCTTAAGGCCCTGTCACACTGTGCCGTATTGCATCAGCGTATGCCAACGTCTGATTTTGCGCCAACACATTGGTGTATGCTGGGACAAGTTATGGGTACTTTTGGCATAAGTAGTATTCGTTAATAGCCCACTGGTGTATGCTGAGAAAAGGTATGGGTAAGTTTGGCATAAGTAGTATTTTTCAGCATGTTCAAAATTCCTGACGTATGACAGTGCGTGTCACATACGTCGGCATACGCTTATGCAGTGTGACAGGGCCTTAGAGACTAGTGGACAGTTAATCGGAATCGCTGAAATTGATGGTTGGAATCTCCAAGTGATGACTATGTTGCTATCAAAGACAGAATTCCTTTTTTTTTAATAGTTAAAGTGCATTGTCCGATGGTTTTTGAGTTTCTACAATTTTCTGAAATAGATCAATTAGATTGTTATAATCGACTTTACTTTAGTTAGAACTAACTTTTATTTTAAGTGGCTAAATTTATATATATTTTTTAAGCTATTTGAAGGGAAAATATACCAATTTAATTTTGCCAAACACCAAAATTCTGACATTATAGACTTCAACAATAGGTTCTATTACATTGGCCTAGTATCCCCTTCTATGCAGAAAGAATAGTATCTAAGTTGGACGTGTAAGGTCAAATCTAGGTCAGTGTTTTGGTTTTGAAAATTGGATGCTCTCATTGGAATAAAACAAATTAAACAACCAGGTACCACCCTATAGAGGGGTGTAATGACGTCACGAGACAACTTCCGGTGGCCATATTGGATTACATACGAAAGGCTTGCAGCTGTCTACATTGTGCTTATTTACCGATTTGTTTTTGTGTTTTTTTTGGTCCATTAGTTGTTTAAGCAGGGGAAATTTCAGTCATAGACAACTGGTCTTCCTCATTCCACTGCTGGTCGATAGAAAGCCCGAGCCTACACTGTTACCGACCCAAGGGATTTTTAACCTCCCACACCACATAGACATGGTATGAGAGCAACCGGCCTTTGATGACGGTGTAAGTTATACACAGCTGTGGAAATCCAAATTGGCAGAGCTGGGGGCACGGGGAATCGAACCGCCGACCCTCAGATTAGGAGTCTGACCTAGAAAAATGTCAGACACTCTAACCACTCCACCACAGAGAACGTTTGGCCTCAGAAGTTGTTGTTAAAGTGCTGTAAGTAAACACATTGCATGTAAACTGTTCAGAACTGCTCACATCATTGCTAAAGTAACAGATTGGATGCACTGTCAAAGCATTCTAACGGTTCGGGCAGTACCCGCTAGGTGGCGACCGGGTAGGCCCAGTGGTGGCCGTAGTGTTCTTGATATACGACAGGGGGTGCCATAGGTGGTGTCAAGTGTAATCCAAGATGGCTGACCACTGAGTGTTGACGTCATGTGCACTCCCTCTATAGTAAATAGCAAGGTCATTCCATCAAAATGCACTTTTTATTTTATCCCTTTCATTTAAGCGGCGTTAAAACAATTTAATTTAAAATAACACAAATATATTACCGTTGAGAGTGTTGCCAACGATTAAAGTTATCGATGCCAACTTTTACACTGGCATCACGCAACTTTTCGTTAGGTGCCTCACTCTCATTAGCTGAAGTATTTTCCAGCATAGAGAGTTCTGACGTCATATCCGGCGTCTGTAGGATCGTTCCTACCTCCACAGCTAGAGAGTTTGCCTCCTCTGGAGTGATGTCACCTTCGCATTCCATTTTGAGGGGGGTGGTGTCACCAACATCGGAAGTCCCAAGTGGATCTGCAACGCGTCGCACAGTATCTACGTCAATGACGTCATCCTCGTCTTGTTCTTCTGCTTCTTCACCATTTGTGTCCGGAACACCAGGGCATGTATTATCAGCGTCTTGTGCCATGACATCATCAGGATCATCATCAAATTCTTTTACATCGGACTCCTCGCTCCCCTAATTTAAATAAAAGTGTATAATTCCGCATTAAATTTCAAATAGACAATGTGTCAAAGTACAGCCGCATAGTCTGATGAAAGTATGAGATTTTCAAACTAAAATATTTACCTAGATTTGATCCCACTTAGATACTGGTGCACTCATTAAGCATTTTTCTGCATAGGCTGGATACTAAGGCAATTTAATAGAACCTGTCGCTACTGATCTCAATCGTCATCTCACAATATCTACGAAAGAGATGACTAATATAATAATAATATTACATGTTATTACATATAAATCCGATTAAAGTTACATAATCCGATGGTTTTCAGTTTTGACTGTATATTGATAATTCAAATCTACTTTACTTTCTTAATTTCGGACAAAGTTCCCTCACCCCACCCCCACAATTCACCAGGTGCACTGGGCCAGACCGGAAGTGCTGTTTGAGGCCGTCTACTGACTCAGGGTTCATGCACTTGAAGGGAGTCAAAATTCCAGATTTTTTAGAGCACTTTCCAGGTCAACTTTACCAAAATTCCAGGACCTTACCGAGCTAAAAGTGACAAACTTTCTTTTCCAATATGATGACGCTATCGTTTGGATCTCAAGGCCACATAATTCTGGCATCACAGAAAAAAATATTTTAAAAACATTTTAGACGTCTATATTTTATTTGACATAAAATTATCACCTTCAAGGGTTTTCCAGACCGCAAGATGATTTTCAAGGGTATTCAAGCACTTGAATGCATTACTTTATTTTCCATGGTTTTTATAGGATTTTCAGGCGCGTTCCTATGACTACACTGCAGCTTGTACTCACGTGGCCATTGTGCTCCGGGCTGTCGGGGGAGCCCGGGCCGGGAGGACTTGACCGGGTGGGGTCGCGCTTCGCCGGCGTGTTGATGGGACTGCACGCCGGGGTAGAGCTGGAGACCCGCGTCAGCCTACTCACCTCCAGCTCTCTGCCGGGAGTAGTATATCATGATGAGTGTTTATACCGGAAAATTACTAACACTCATGATATACTAATGCTATATTTAAATAACACAATTTATTTCTTCTTTCTCAAAAAAAAAAAGGAAAAAAAAGGTAAGTGCTAACAATAAATTCGAATTTTAATTTTGTTTTAGTTTAGGTATAAATTATCACGCGAATTGCTTCAAAAGTGTTTTTTCTTCTTCTTTAAATAACCAAACTATCTAACTTATTAATAGTGCCATTAATTACTAGTAATTATTTGTCTTGGGCGGACATTTTTTTATTCTTCACCACAATTATTAGGGTTTGTATTCAGTGCTGTCATACTGGTTTTGGGTCTTAGCACTTTTACATACTTTTTACACACACGGAAAATTATTTTCATCAAGTCACATTTGTACGTATTTACCTGTTACCCTAGTAGAGCTACAATTACAATTATGTAACCCAAATGATATCACTAATAGCTAAACGAACAGATCTATATTACATTTCAATAAACATAATTTTGTTGGGGTCATTTTCGTTAACGAAATAGTCTTGCTCTGTTAACAAAGACGATAACATACTTTCAATAAGAACTGACACTCGCCAGCAGTGCCGCTGCTTCTTCGCCTCGTGGTTGGTTACATAAAATATCATGTGACTTCATGAGCATCAACAGTGGGTTTTCAGTTTAGTTCCGCTGGCTTGTCTTCTAGTGGGTTTTGTGCGAGAAAAGATAGCTAGATTGTGGTAACTACATTTGGGGTGGTAGTGGTAATAGATTCAAACTTTCTCAACCTACTACTGGGCACCACTTACTTTATAGTCGAGAAAAGGCAACAAAGACGAGTGTCGCTTCTTACAAACGTATCGACATGCTTTAAAAAGGTACATGCTAGAAGGCAATTTATTTGGGTCTATATGCATATGTAATATATACATATATATATCTTAAATTTAAACAAATTAAATCACCGATAATTGCTAGTAAAATCAGGTCTGCGGTACATTACATAACCAACGAGACGACACTTACTGGCTTAGAACTAAACGCAAAGGACTTGCATTAAATAGGACATAAAATGACTGGCTGACTGACTGAGAGAGGAAAAAGTGTAGCAGTTGGTAAATTATTTATATACTCATCACGGTACACTTAGTGACGCTCATAAACACACATAAGGAGAACCATTTAGGAGTCTATGCTATGGTAAACATATATATGATGAGAATAAAAACAAGTTACACTAAACTGATTATATTAATAGTACACATACAAAAGGCCTCTGCCTACCTTCTGAATGTTAATTAACTTTAAATGACAAGGTATGGGAGGAAGGGCAGGGGAGGGGAGATACCCTAGTGAGATTGTTGAATCTACCGACAGCTAACTAGATTACAACATGAAGTCAATCTTTGAGAAAGCAATGATAGTGATGGTGTGGGTTAGTGGTGAGGATAGTTTTGGTATGTAGGAATAAACTGACAAAATATCAATTAATATTGTCTAGAACAGCGATGCTGATGATGAAAGTTAGTAATTGGATGGTCTATGACAATGGGAGAAGTGTTGGAGACATCTTATATGCTTTGCTTTATTTGCTTTGTTTGTTTGTTGTTTTACATCCTAGCAACATCTAAGGTCATATCAGGACGGGTACCGACTTGTGACAGTGCCCACTCATGGTGACTTTATAGTGCTGTCCCACTGGGAAACCAGGCCGCTTGCACCATGACCTGGTATCCCACCCAGTCACATTATCCTGACACTGAGCACACCAGTCCTTGCGCTGTTCTAATAATGCCGAGCGTATAGCTAGTAAGCGACAAGTATGAATATTTAAGTCATTCGTTTGACTCGACCAGCGTTCGACCCCATGACCCCATGATCAACCAGTACAGGAGACGGACGCTCAAACACATCCGGCCATCCCACCTGGTCTGTTATTTGCTTTCAGCTATTACATTTAATTGTTTGCTGTTTGTTTGTGTTTATGCCATGGCAACATCTAAGGTCATATCAGGATGGGTACCGACTTTTGACAGTGCACACTCATGGCGACTTTTATAGTGCTGCCCCACTGGGAGACCAGACCACTGGCACCATGACCCGATATCCCACACAGTCACATTATCCTGATACTGTGCTAACCAGTCCTTGTCCTATCCTATTAATGCTGAGCGGTAGGCTAGGTAACGACAAGTATCAATGTTATAAGTCATTGGTTTGACTCGACCGGGACACAAACTCCCGATCTCCGACAGGGGAAGCCTGCGCTCTACCGATTCGGCCACCGCGTCCGATTGCTTGGCGGGTGGTAACGCAGCAGAGATAAATCAGGAAGGTGGGATAATTAATGTCGGGTCATTGGTAGTCATGGTTTTTAAATTCCTGGGGGTGACGGGACACGGGTGTTTGGCAGGTGTTTTTTTTAGTGGTTTCATAGATTAGCAGTGGGCAGGTTGTTACAAGTCGGTTGGCCAGGGAAGGGACAGAGAGGAGCATTAGATATATCAATGTCATTGGGATATCAGGGAGATCAGGCAAGTGTTTCATGAAGATTTATACTGCCTATTATGGATAAGCCTGAATAGACTTGTTTTCACCATTAGACAGTTTGTCGATAGAAAGCCCGAGCCTATACTTTTACTGACCCAAGGGATTTTTAACCTCTCACACCACATAGACATGGTATGAGAGCAACTGGCCTTTGATGACGCTGTAAGTTATCCACAGCGGTGGAAATCCAAATTGGCAGAGGTGGGGGCACGGGGAATCGAACCACTGACCTTCAGATTAGGAGTCTGACCTAGAAAAAAGTCTGTCACAGAGAACACCACAGTATCCAGGGTGGGAGGGCGGTCAGGGAGGGAGGGAGGGAAGGAGGGGGTAGAGCGATAGATGGGTGCATTTTTCCCCTCTTTTTTTGGGTTAAATTTAGGGGTCTGTTTTATGGCTGATCCTACATGACTACGGTGACTGAACCATAAAAGATGTGTGTGTGTGTGTGTGTGCGTGTGTGCGGAGGAGGAGGGGAGAGGGGATTCTATCAACATTCAGCGATGCAGATTACACATTCCATTCCATTAGAAACACGTACATCGGCAATTTAAATCTTACTTGGTTAGTTTCAATATCTCCCGCAGGTAATACCTGGTTGCAGATATTTGGATGAGACTATTTTCAATACATGCGATTTGCTGTCTACTTTGTTTTGGGTTTTTTTTTTACCCGTTTTCATTTTAGTTTGAATTCTGAACACATTTTAAGTGATTTCGTAATAGAAAGGATATACTTTATTCCTATAACGATATCAAATAGTAATAGCCAACTACTGCAGTATGTTCCATGGTTTCTGATTGTTTTGCTTTACATTGTTTTGGTTGTTTATAGCAGGCTAGCAGTGGATCAGAAATGTTGGCAGTACAATAAACTGTCTAAAGATGCATACTTCCCATGACTGTGCATTTAGTTAATATTAAGGTGACACACGGGTGATCGGAACATGAATTTGGGTCAAACTGGGGATTTCTGGTTTTTGGTGTATTCATATAGAAAAACTTCTTGTTTTTTTTTTACAGATAATTACATGACTGGATATTTGTGTATATAATATGGAATTCTAGATGATGATACTGGACTTTAACATTTGAAAGAAACACTTTGTGAACTTTGAAGCTCGTTTTCTCAGACCTGCTTTTCCCAGAGTTTTGCCAATTTGCCCCCTCTAAACATGTAAGTTATAATTGTAGCAGAAAGTTGAAACTTGGCTGTCTTATGTAAGAGTTGCTGCTGAGTGCAATAAGATGGTTAAAAACACTGTATCTTTCATAGTTCAAGAGCTAGGGATGGAGACACAAAGATTTACCATTGAATTATTTTTACCTCTGGTTCGTCATGTAGGGACATGTTGGTAATGACATATATAAATTCACAAACCACCTTATTGCACTCAACTGGACCAGTTCTTCATATAATAACTTGATTCGGGCAAATCTAGACACATTCAGTATACTTCCTGGAGGGGGTAAAATTTAGATTTTTCTCTTTGCAAGATCCTTCATCATATGACCCCTACTCAAGATAGAGCTTTGAAACTCTGCAGATATGCTTCTCTTGATACAAAGAATGTGTGCTCCAATTTTCAAAGCTCTATCCATAATAGTTTCTGAGATACGGAAATCACCCGAAAATCACCCGTGTCTCCCCTTAAAAGCTTATCATTTTAAATGGTAGTTACTCTAGGAGAGCTTCAATATGAATGAAAATAAGCTATATTAAACATCTCATCCAAGCCGGTATAAGCCATAAACCATGGTTTGTGGTTGTGATAATTAATATATAAGCGATTCACCGTGGTTTTGTAAAATATCATAAGGCAGTCTGCTTTATAGTAGACAGATATGACGGACTATGTTCTTGAATGAAAATGGCAAGATAATTGCAAACCACATCCGAAAATCCTGTAACCATTTATTTATATCAGCAAATGGGATGATTTAACATATGTATTAGCATGGATACCAACGTTCGAAATAAGGCTTGTCCGAGCCAAGTAGGCACGGACAAGTAGAATTTAGCCTGCCCTTTTCCGTTTGACAAAATGAACAATTTGGGCTAAAAAGGGTGTAGAAACTGGACTTGGGGCATATGTGGACACTTTCTACACAAAAGTAATGGGCATATTAACAGACGGAACTGTGGTTTTTAATGTGAGATAATAAAGGTAAGTACTGTGGGAAAGTGAAAATTTAGGCGGACAAGTGAAAATCACACCAGACTTGTCCTATGGACAAGTGACAAATTTGGCTTATTTCTAGTGGGAGGACCGTGGTATTTGCAAAACAAAATATTCAGTGATTTTAAAACGGGCATCAATCAGTCTTCAGCCTTGGTCAATTTGAAATTACTCCTCCCACTCAGTCAGATTATTACAGATGCCAACACATAGGTAAAACTGCATGTCTTTCATTGTTTATATAATCAGGCTCTTCATTATCTGACACAGAACAATGTTCTAGTGGCTTCGTACGAAACTAGTGCTATTCGATGGGACAGGAAGCACTCCAGCATCAACGTAAAGCAGGCTAGTGTATGTCTATGTGGAACCAGGATTCTCTGCTACTGGTACTGGTACAAGTCTTGCTGAAAAGGTTGACACCATTAAACTCTCCGAGCTTATTTGATCATACAAAAAGAAATACTTACCCGTAACCACTTTTGTTTGTGATTTATATCGGCAGTCGGGGGTAGAAATGGTCAAAAGGGGCGACAAACTTACAATTTAACTTCCACAGAGTTCATAAATCAAGAAAACAATACATGCCTATAGATACATATTCCATTTGCAAGTGAAACTCGTTAATAACGGTTTGTTGGGCTATCTTTACACCGGAACTCTTGGTCATAGACTTCTGACTCGACTACAGATATAGTGCATTCATTCAATTCTAAAGCAGAGTTCACAGTCCTGAACAACTGCAATTTTAGCCCTACGTAAATTAGAAATCAGAGAAGAAGGGAGAGAAAGATAAATTGATACCAAAATATACACACACAGAGAAAGAGAGAGGGAGAAAGAGAGAGCGAGGGGGAGAGAGAGAGATAGGGAGGGAGAGAGAGATAGAGAGGGAGGGATGGAGGAAGGGAGGGAGGAAGGGAGGGAGAGGGAGGGAGGGAGAGGGACGGAGGGAGAGGGAGGGAGGGAGAGGGAGGGAGGGAGAGGGAGGGAGGGAGAGGGAGGGATATGCTCTCGACACTTGTGGCACTACAAGTGAACTGATTACACTAAAATCGGTGAATGACCTATCTAGTGTAGTAGCATCTTAATTGTACACTGCAACAATTTTTCGGTAGGGTACGAGGTACTTCTCGCTGTTTGTATTGGAAATGGTGCACTCGGTTCGCATTCTCACCAATCTACATGGAGCGATTGGTGCGAATGCAAGCCAGGTGCACCATTTCCAATACAAACAGTGAAAAGTCGCTGCGTACCTCGTACACATTTACATGTTGTATGTACACTTAAGAAGCGACATTTTATGACAGCGCTTACCTCTCCATGTGCTTGAGTTGGCTGGTCAGGAATGTGTTCTCTTTTGTTATCACTGCGAGTTGTTCCTCCAGTTCACCCATCTTCAACGTCTATGTTGGCATGGAAACAAAATGATTACCTGGTTACCATTATCTCAGGAACTAGTCTTAATGTTTTGAACTTATTTAATTGGGTCAATACATGCTTATATTACCTCCCAAAATATCACTTTTCTAGACCTAGCTCTCTAATGGAACCGGACGCGGTGGCTTAACCGGCAGAGCGCAAGCCTCCAGTGCGGGCAATCAGGAGTTCGATTCCTGGTCGAGTCAAACCAATGACATACAAAATTGATACTTGGCGCTCCTAACTTGGCGCTCGGCATTAATTGGATAGGGCAAGGACTGGTTTAGCTCAGTGTCAGGATAATGTGACTGAGTTGGATATCGGATCATGGTGGTGGTGTTGGTGACCTTCAGATATCTCAAGAGTGAGATAATTAAATTAAAAGTTACTTTAAGGTAAAGCAAGGTAGATAATAATGATGAATCTAAAGCGGCTGTCACACGTCACCGGATTGAGCAACGGACAAAATTGTCTAGTCCGGTGGTGTTTGGGCGTGATAAGTATCAAAATGTATTAAAATGCTGCGATATCGGCTCAAAGGCCACTGGACGAACAGGCACGAAATGGATAACCAACGGATGGTAAGCGGACTCAAACCGGACAAGAACCATAGATGTCAATCCAGTGGCATCCGTTCCAAGTTTTGTGCATGTTCAGAACTTGTACCGGATCAGGCCGGATATCAACGGACACAAACCAGACTTTGCCGGATACCACCGGACTTTATTCGGTTTCTTTCCATTTCCCCAATCCGGTGATGTGTGACAGCTGCTTAATCAATTTATCTCAGAAAAATGATACAACCTCAAAAGCATCAGACTATGCAACTTTAATCAACTAACATACCAACAACAACAAAACAGAAGCTCAAAACCATCAATCAGATTATACAACTTAAAATCCAGGCTGAGAGCTGAATGGAGAACATAATGATTGTTCAATGCAGCATCAGCGGGGCGGATGAATGCGAGGCTTGGCTACCCAATGCACAGGCAACACTTCCATTCTAAATACCATGTAAATACTCACATTGATCTGACTAAAATTGATCTAGTTATATGACACTACTGTTGCCATATTCCTTTAGAACTTTTGGGTTACAGAATTTCATTGTGCTATACGCTGCCAATTGTGTATTCATTAGCTATTGCATACCGTACTCTATATAGCTTTTGCTATCGCCGTGAATATGGCCTAGGCTGCCTACATGGCGTAAAGCAACCACAAATCAATCAACTATATAGCTTTTTGCATAAATAACCCTGAATTGAAAAATGGCTGCAAGACCAGTGCTTCGGGACTGACAAAAGACTTATTCACCACCAAAGAGAAGAAAAAAAAGAAAAAAAACATAACCACCATACCAATTCCATGCGGACGACCTCGAGCTGTTGTTCCTTGTCGTGGATGAACTGCTTATCAAAGTTGACCCCTTCACAGAAGTCAGACGAGTCGACAACTGGCAGAGTGTGCTGTGCAAAGTCACGATACAGGTGGAGCAGACTCGGTGGCTTCGGCATGTTGAGTCCGACATCATCCCAGTCCTCGAAGTCCTAAGGGATGAAACAGGTAGATGTACTTGAAGCAGGATAACCCGATGCAAACCTTTAAAAAAAAAAATTATGTTAATCCATATCTGAATATTTTATCGTACATATAGAACTTGGCCGAATCGAGCGCAGGCTTCGCGTGCAGAAGATCGTGAATTTAAATACTGACTGAGTCAAACTAAGGACTTACAAAATTGATGCGTGTAGCTACTTAGCCTGGCACTCTGCATTACAAGGATACGGCAAGAACTGGCTAGCTCAGTATCAGGATAATGTAACTGAGTGGGAAATCAAGTCATGGTTCCAGGTACATGGGGTACCACTATAAAAGTCGCCATGAGTGTGCACTGTCACAAATATGACCTTAGATGCTACCAAGTACGATGGTGTCAAACCCTTAACAAACAAACCGGAGCTATGCTTCTAGGCCTGAAAGTGGGTAAACAGATCCTATGTCCAGCAATTCGGTGTACACACCAACATTAATTTAGCATGTTCTTCCGTCAAACTCTTTAAGAATAAAAAGTTACTCGAAACTAAAGTGAAGTAGGTTCTAACGATCAATCTAATATATTTATCTATAAAGTATATTAGACACAAAACTGATTATGCAACCTAAACAGCATCAGTCCACCACTCTAGTTCTGGTTGCTCATGGTTCTCCCTCCTAACATTTTAAAGCTGAATCAAGCCATACAAACATTATCTCACAGTGATCCAATCTGGAACCAGTCAACCCTATGTGAGATTAGTTTGTGATGACCGAATGAATTGAGCGTCCACGACCAGTTTTGGTAGGTCATGGGATTCAAACCCCTGGGGTTCGAACTAGGGCCCAGTCAAACTAATGAAAATACTAATTTATACTTTTCGCTCCCTAGTCTGGCACTCAGCATTACTAGGATATGGCAAGGAGCAGTGGAATGAGGAAGATCAGCTGTCCGCGACTGAACTTTCCCTTGCTTAAAGTTGCATAGTCTGATGGTTTGGGGTTTCTGTCAGTTTTCTGAGATAACTGTATTCAATTGATTGTTATTGTAGTGGCCCACGGCCCTCCGACTCTCACCCACACGGTTACTCACGGAAGAACACCAAGATTCAATTAGAGTACGCTTCAACTTGGTTTATTGAACCATCTGCTCTCCGTGGCGTCAGTAGTTGTCTGACCCGCCCCCTGACTCGCCAGATCCCACATCGACTCAATAGGTGTGTGTGTGGGGGGGGGAGGGGGGGTCGGACACCCACAGTAGAGGGCAGCCCAGTTGGGGTCTGCCGGGTGGCTACCCATGTCGCCACCTAGCGCAGTGTAGTGGTACTGCGCTGGTGTACGGTGTAGTCTCCGCTGCTACCGTGTGATAGTAGAGCTCATGTACAGACTACTACATTACAATCTACCTTAGTTTAGTTTGAAGTAACTTTTACCTTAAATGGCTAAGCTTTGAGATATTTGAAATGCAAACATGAAAAATTAGTTTTGGCAAGCATACCAAAACTCTGACACCAAAGGCTTCAGCAAAACAGGTTCTATTAAATTGCCTCGGCATTCCCTTCTATTTTGTAAGAAATCCTTAATACGCGCATCAGTACCTAAGCCTGATATGTAGAATCAATTATAGATAATTGCTTTGGTTTTTTGAAGATTTGATGCTTCATCGGACTCTGCAGCTTTATTCAACTAATGTACCAACAACAATTATGTATGAATATGGGTGCCCAGTCGAACATGGCCAATAACTAAGCTTTCTTGGACATAAAGTAAAACTTGTTTTATTTAACAATGCCTCTAGAGCACATTGATTTTTATCATCTGCTATTGGACGTAAAAGATATGGTCATATTTCTTTGGAGGAAACCTGCTGCCACCACATAGGCTACTCTTTCCGATAAGCAGCAAGGGGTCTTTTATGTGCACTTTCCCACAGACAGGATAGCACATACCGCAACCTTTGGTGAACCAGTTGTGGACCACTGGTTGGAACGGAAAATAGCCCAAGCTGCAAATGTGTCCACTGAGCAGGATTGATCGGATGACCGACACCTTCACAAGTGAACACACTACAGCCTGAGGTATGTCCTGCTCACCCCATTGTTGAACGGTGCAGCAAAGCCGTACTCTTATTACCTGATCTTCGTTCTCCTCTGCGAAGGTGACAGAGGTGACCTTGTAGTTGTGGTTCAGCATGTACTCATTCACGAGGAAGTTGAGTGCACGCTTCTCATACTCGCGAATATGGCCCTGCTGGTTAAAGTCTTCTAACTGATCGGCTGGAGACTCAGGCGTGGACAGCTCAGTTTCTGTTCAGGGATGAAAGTCGCAGATTTATATATATTCCAAGCAAAGGCTACTCCAGTAAGTGCACACTGTAAACAAGGTGTGGAAGTCATGGTTCCAGTGAGCAATGCTTATCTATATTTGCATATAGAGTTGCTGAACTGGAAGAGAATGCAACATATACCAAGACGGTAGCCACTAGATTCCCTCCGTATATTGATCTACATGATTGTGAATAAATAAAGTTCTGCATTTCAAAGGTCCTCAAAACGGGGCTGCCGGGGTAACTGGAGCTATGACCTTTCCTCACAAAAGAGTGTGTGGATGAAATGGAAAGGCGAAGGGCACTGGCCACTTGAATATTTTCCTATAAGTACAACTAATATACTGTCAAGGGGGTGATGAAAATGGGAAATATTGCGCCTAGAGCGGGACTCGAACCCACATCTCTTTGCATTCCGGGCCAGTGTGCTAACCATTACACCGCCTAGGCTCCCTGATATCAACACACTACCCACGCCTACGTGTCTATGCGGTTACTTGCCTGAGAGGTCAGTGCAGACTACTACACTCGTCCCCCTGGAATTGTAAGTCTTTTAATGCTTACAATTACATACATACAGGCAATTCACTAACACATACACAGGGTAGGTTCAACAACCATACAGCGCATAGCTTGTACAGGCTCATGGTCACGGCAACCAGTGTCATGGGGGTGATGAAAATGGGAAATATTGCGCCTAGAGCGGGACTCAAACCCACACCTCTTTGCATTCCGGGCCAGTGTGCTAACCATTACACCACCTAGGCTCCCTGATATCAACACACTACCCATGCCTACCTGCCTATGCGGTTACTCGCCTGAGAGGTCAGTGCAGACTACTGCAATACTTTTCAACAGGGTTAAACCGAATTAAGAATAAAAGTGATCATGGAATAGGTGTGTGTGTTGGTGGGTGGGGGGGGGGGGGGAAATTGCTGGAAGGGTAAGTACGAATAATGTTACAACACTGACGAGTCTGTAAGGACTGGCATAGGCATAGTGGTGAGTCTGACTTCCAGAAATGTCCCGTGATTCTCTAACAGTGCTAAGCCTATGAGAGAAATGTTCGCTTTTGGTGGGGGGGGGGGGGGGGGTGAAAATATACCTATCATTACGATGCAACTTTTTTTCTAAAATTCTTTTATTGAAAACTTATACTGCCTAGAATGGATAAGTCTGAGTAGTCTTGCTTTAACTGTTAGACAGTTGGTTGATAGAAAGCATGAGCCTACAATTTTACTGGCTCAAGGGATCTTTAACCTCCTAGACCACCTAGATATGGTATGAGAGCAACGGGCCTTTAGTGACGCTGTACGTTATTATTATACACAGCAGTGGAAATCCAACGTGGCAGAGCTGATGGCATGGGGAATTGAACCATCAACCTTCAGATTAGGAGTCTGCTACTTTAACCACTCCATCACAGGGAACAATTGCAGGGTACTGGGGCAGCCACCAGGCCCCCAACCTACTGAAACCCATCAACTAACACTGGGAGCAGGGACATGAAAAACATTCAAAGATAATAGGCATTTAGTAACAGTGGACATAAAATATGTGAAAACATCCAAATATTAGAGAAAAACATCGAAAGGTGAATTATAAAAAAAATTGGCTAAATAGTTAAGATCTTTTATTTTGTAACCCTGGCAAATGTGGAAAATAGAAAGAGAAAATAACATGCATGAAGTACAAATTCTTACCTGCTGTTTTGGTAAGCGTTGCCCGCAGTGATTTAATCGTTTCCTGTGCCTTTCGTAATTCAAACTCCAAAACTGAAAAAGGAGAAAACAATAATATACAGGGTATGTTGAGTAATAGGATTGCATACCTGTCATGTACTAATAAGTTTTCGCCGTAAAGACTACGTTTTACACGTAAAATTACAACTACTGCCGTAGGTGAGCAAACCATAATGTTTTCAGCCTATTTGAACTCTCAATTTAGGATTATGGTTATGGTATTGTAGTGGTCTGCACTGACCTCTCAGGCAAGTAACCACATAGACAGGTAGGCGTGGGGAGTGTGTTGATATCAGGGAGCCTAGGTGGTGTAATGGTTAGCACACTGGCCCGGAATGCAAAGAGATGTGGGTTCGAGTCCCGCTCTAGGCGCAGTATTTCCCATTTTCATCACCCCATGACACTGGTTGCCGTGATCAGGATCCTGTACAAGCTTTGCGCTGTATGGTTGTTGAACCTACCCTGTGTATGTATGTGTTAGTGCATTGCCTGTATGTATGTAATTGTAAGCATTACAAGACTTACAATTCCAGGGGGACGAGTGTAGTGGTCTGCACTGACCTCTCAGGCAAGTAACCACATAGACAGGTAGGCGTGGGGAGTGTGTTGATATCAGGGAGCCTAGGTGGTGTAATGGTTAGCACACTGGCCCGGAATGCAAAGAGATGTGGGTTCGAGTCCCGCTCTAGGCGCAGTATTTCCCATTTTCATCACCCCCATGACAGTATAATGCAAATACAGAATTTGATATGCATACATAATTGTTGAAATCGCAAATTACTGTAAGGACTAGCAGTTATGTTGAATGTGTGGTTTCGCGGAGAAATATATGGTTTTCACAATCTTAGACCATTAATTTCATTCTTGTGGGTTGACACCTATGGGATTGGTTCAAAATAACCGCCTCACCATCACCATCCGAAATATAGCACTGTGCCCCGACCCACCCCCATTTATCTGTTTACATTAGTTTATTAAGCGGGGTTAATTTCAATTGTCGACAATTGGTCTTCCTCATTACATTGCTCTTTTTCCTATCCTAATAATGCCAATTGCCAGACTACATAGCGAAAAATATAAATTTCAAGTCATTGGTACGAGTGAACCAGGCTTTGAACTAAAACTTAAGGTTCAAATCCCATGACTTGTCAAATGAGAAGTGGTTGCTCAGCTTATTCAGCCATCCCGTCTAGTCACACAACACTAATATTATACCGCTTTCATAGTAGTGACAACCATAAACATGGGGTTCCTACGGAACTAATCTTGTAACGTCACTCACCTGCCACTTTGTCATTCTCTTGGCGGTCCCCATCGTCAGAGTAACGTGCGAAGTCAAGGGAGTCAAACGTCTGACAGCTGGAGGTTCGAGCTGTAAACACAAAATGGCAAGAAACCAATCTGTAAGAAACCTACACGCTCATGATACACTAATATTTCAATTGCATCACAAAAACATATTTACCTACCTAAACATGAATCAACACATACGTCATTACAGTTAACCTAGTGTCAATACGGGTACCAACTTGTGACAGTGCGAACTCATGGCGACTTTATAGTGCTGCCCCACTGTGAGACCAGGCCACCAACACCATGACCTGATATCCCACTCAGTCACATTAACCTAACACTGAGCCAACCAGTCCTTTCCCTATCTTAATAATGGCAAGCGCCTGGCTAGGAAGCGACAAGTATCAATTTTTAAGTCATTGGTTTAACTCGACCAGGGTTCGAGAAGAAGAAGAAGAAGAAGAAGAAGAAGAAGAAGAAGAAGAAGGGGGGGGAGAGGGAAAAAAGAAGAAGAATGAATGATTCAATGAATGAATTCGCATAAACTATTTTTTTAAAGTTATGTTGGAAGTTCCTGCCATTTGGATCTAGGGATAGAGACCCCACAAACTCAATTCAGGTGCGGAGTCAGCAATAACCGGGCATGGAAAATACGGCATTGACGTTTGCTGTTAATATTGCATTCAACTGCAAGTGTCAGAGCGGGGAAACTGTGTTATGATTGTTATGGTCATCTCCGTAATACTGTCAGAAAATTGTATAAAATGTTAACCGAAAAAGCTTATAATACTACGGAGAGTACCTATTTACCCACCCCCTCTCCCATGGCGATGCAATAATTAAGGTCAACGAGTCGATCATATTCTAGGAATCAGCGAGTGGAAACAGTCAGTATCATCAAAGACCATATAACACTAAGACGGCTCACTCCCTCTCTCTCACATGGTAATGTAAATTGTGCAGTGCCATCTTGTGGTGGGTTTGATCAGTCCAGCTGCTGGCTGGTGTTTCACATGTAAACACATGCCTACAAGGCGAGAGGGTGAGTATGCAATTTTTTAAATGAGAGATTGCCTGTCATTTGGATTTGGCTGAAGTTGCGCCTACTGTTGGGCCACCTCCCTCTGAAATGCCCTCCCTCATTCCCCTGCTCTCTCTCCCTCCCATAGCTCCCTCTGACCCTCCCTCTTCCCGGCTTCACCACCCTTCCCCCTCCCAACCCTTCCCTCGCCTCACTGCCCTTCCCGTCCCCTTCCTTCCACCTCCTCATCCACCTTACCCAGCGCTTTGGCACCACACCTCCCTACACTCTCCCTTCCTCCTCCACCCTCCCCCTTCTTCCCTCTCCCTCTCTTGACCCACCTCGCGCGGCGCTCTCACACAGCACCTCCATCCCCATTCCCCTCCTCCTCCTCCCCCACCTTCCTCCCCCACACTCCCTCTTCATCCCACCTTCCTCACCCACCTCAGTCGGTGCTCTCACACCACACCTCACGACCCCCCTCCCCCCTGATGTAAGTGGGGGGCGGAAGGGAGGTCCTCACTGGTTCCGTGTTGCTACTCTTATAGAACTCCCACCACCACCGATATCCCTCACCACACACACCTACACCCCCACCACACACACCTACACCCACATGACACACACACCACAGACTTACACCCCCACCACATCCCTAAACCCCCACCACACACCTACCAAGCGACAGTAGGGTTTCTTCTGACACTCCAATGCTACCAAAATGATCAAAGCTACCACCTGGTGTGCTGGCTGTTCTCGTGTAATCACACTGCGGGCTGAGTGAGCCGTCTTAGTATCATAGGGTCTTTGGTATCATTCACAGATAGAGTATCATTGACATTGTACATATATTGAAGCTAAATATTCTGTATACAAATATTGATACCCACAGTACGTATGTGTGCATACCCGCGGTCAGCGACGGCCGTTTTGTGCCAAATTGCTGTTCCCAGAATAGACAGTTCAATAGTAGAGGGGTGTCCCATAATGCACAATTTGCAGTAGCTCTTTGGGGTTATTCCATAGGAATTACAGCCTATGATATAGATCAAATATCCCTCTACAACCTCCTGTTTACATTTAAAATATCCATTCACACTTTCCATATTTTCTCATGTTCTGAAGATTTGACCTGATTTCAATGTTCAAAATCCACCTTCTATATATCTCAGGCATCTTGAAAAAGTGGATGCTCATGTAAACATGTTTTCAATTGACTATTTTATGAAGTTCCATGATGATTTAAGGTCGAAAAGTAGTTTGCTAGGTCCCCAAATTACCCATGGTAAGATTAGACACTTAGAAATCCATGCCGATTGCAGGGCACACAGTGATGCCATCACTTTTAACTAAGCAGTTTTGCATCACCCAGAGAAATCAGGATTCAGTGGGGTTAGCTCTGCTCAAATTTATTGGGATGCTGCCATTTTAATGTCAATTAAATTTGACAGATTTCAGTTTTTGTCGGGCAAAATCCATCAAGAATTGACAGATATCCAGCCAAAATGAAAAGTTACAATGGACTCATGGATTTACTCATTACACTACCAGTAATTTATGTAACATTTCTAAATCACTAATATATGCATTAGCTTTTATTTTAATGGATCGAATCGACAGAGCAAATTGGCATCTACTTACACTGAAAATGTCATTGAGATATCTCGATTATTAAGGAAGTTAGACCAAAAAGACTAAATATCTAGATTTTGGGTCACACACTTGTAATGCTAAAAGCATTAAAACAAAGGAAGAAAAGTATTCATTATCAAAATTGAAATGGCTCTACCACCCTTAATAATCAACCGATTAACATGATTGTTGGATTTTCGTTTATGGTTTTCCAACCTCTTTCCAACAATACGATCAATTTCCAGATTGGTATGGTTTGAAAATGTGTCCACATTGCTGCCCACAGGCACAGGTCTGGTAATATCACTTACACTTATTCTCATCTGCTTAAGAAATTAGGCATCAATGCCTGTTAGCAGGTTTGGCCTGTCTAAGACTAAGTGGAACCTAGTGAAATTATAGTTAATTATAATATCACCATTGAATCATTGTGCATGTCATCTATAATTTCAGGACCAGACGGGATGGCCGAATGAGTTAGAGCATCCGTCTCCCATGCTGGTAGATCGTGGGTTCGAGTCCCGGTCGAGTCAAACCAATGACTTTAAAATTGATACTTGTTGCTTCCTAGCCAGGCGCTCGGCATTATTAGGATAGGGCAAGGACTGGTGTGCTCAGTGTCAGGATAATGTGACTGAGTGGGATACCAGGTCATGGTGCCGGCGGCCTGGTTTCCCAGTGGGACAGCACTATAAAGTCACCATGAGTGCGCACTGTCACAAGTCGGTACCCGTCATGATATGACCTTAGATGTTGCTAGGACGTAAAACAACAACAAACAAACAATCTATAACTTCAAAGTCAGCAGTATTTTTCAAACAGAAATATTCATTATAAGGATGCTATCAACATGAAAGGCATGGATATTCAATATAGTTTGCAGTACCGGTAGATAAAAGATTCGCCCCTTCTCAGAGTCAGAGCCAGTGTCAATGCTGTGGGAGTAACTGAGTTTGCTGTGGCTTAATTTGTAAACAAACACAGTTGACATTTGATTTGATGGGCGTTACCACCAACGTTTTCGCCCGTCGTTTTGATTGACGGCTCTTGAATTAGTGAATGTGTAATGAGTTAAAAGGAATCGATACTCACGCAAACCGGGGGGAGAGGATTCTGGAGGTTTTAAACGTTCAAAGTTTGATGGGTTTGAGAAGAAATCTCTAAGGCGAGGAAGATCACGCCCCGACTCAACCAGCTCGGTGTGAAGTTCGAGAGCTGTCAAAATAAAATTGTCCTTCAGGAGCTTTGCAGCCACTACATTCAATGTTATTCCGCTTGATTCACGTGGCGGGTCATCTGAAGGTTCTGCTCTATGGTTAGTAACATCTGGAAGAGGCTTATTTTCTACTTCATCTTCAATAATATAATCTCCATCCATCTCCACGAAAAATGGATTCAGGGGTTCCGCCATTTTGGATGATCACGTGGACTTTGTTGCTATCCGAAACTGTGGGTGAAAACCGTAAACTAGGATAGTTTGGCCATTAATTATGGATTCTAAGTATAGATTAAGTGCAAGGTTAGTATAATATACCAATATCATTTCTAATATCCTAACCTACGTCGTATATTAGCTATGACGAAACTACGATTTGTCTAAAATAGGATGTCACGTGACTAATTTTCCCGCGCTCTCTAAGTCAAAACAACATCATGGCTCAGGCTAAGCTCACAAATTTCTTTAGTGCTCGCAAAAGAAATTCTAGCTTCCAACCATCAAAGCGACTTAAGATACAACATGCTCCTATAGATGCATATACTGATCTTCAAAAGACAAAAAGTGTAGACGATGTTCCATGTGAGCTTATTACTAAACCGGATTTAAATGTCAATGAGGCGACGTCAACAACAAAGCAAGTAGTTCAAGTTGAAGTACTACTTGAAGCAACTACAACAGCGACCAAGTCGATTCCGAAGTCAACTTCTCGGTCAAAAAGACAGGTTTCTAGCACTAAATCGCAACCAACCAGTCTTCGGGTCACGCGCAGTTCAAGTCGGTCTAGTAGTCCTGTCAGCGATGCTAGCAGTATTTCTGTAATTACATTGAAAGAGCAAATTCAACATGAGGATCTGGTTGGTAAAGAAGAGTACTTCGCTACCGCTGCTTGTGATGACCACACGATCTCTCCGCCCAATTCTCCCAGCAAGCAATCCTTTAAAAGTCGCACCGTTGGAAAGAAGAGCAAACACACTAAATCTATGCGCAAGGACCTGCTCGCTGACACCCAGCCAGAGGTCACAACTGGATATGATTTCTCCAAGTTCTTGCCGAATGAGACTCGCAAATTGGCAGAGAAGGTCGCCAGGAAAAGGCTTGTCATGAAACGCCGAAATGAACATGTCAATGAAAAGAGGACGGAGTCAGAGGTGAGTATAGAGTAGGCTGTACAATAAAGACGTTTTTATGAGATTACCTTTAAAGAACTTGGCATGTCGTATATGATAATATGGCCATCACTTTCGTTCCTGCAGCCGTTATTCAACTTATTGTGGGTTTAAAAAAAACTAAAAGATTTCTAGCCCCTCCCCCTCCCTTAAAAAATAGAATTAAAAGACAATCTTTAGGTATGTGACAAACAGACAAAGTTTACTGTATAGAAATGAAACTCATACCATTGTAAAGAGCAAAAAGTATGCTTTTAAATGACACTAAGATCATGCATATTGGTCTACTATTAAGAAAGTTATGTATTTTTATTGATTTAAAATCGCTTTTTTTCCCCCGTAGTGTCTACCGTCTACGCGTACGTGCATGCCCGTATTCGTAGCCTCGAGGTCTACGCGTACGTGCGTGCGCATCTGTCTCGTGAGGCATAAACATGGAGAGGCAGGATGCAATACAATAATATAATGAATATGTTTAGACAGGGCCTTTAGTATGGTAGTATTCATACTATTACTTATATCCTATTCACATTAATTTTTATATCTACCTACTAGTACTATGGACAAATTATGTAACTACCATAATCCTGAGTCTGAAATAAAGAATTGAATTGAATTATACAAATACGGTCACATACGCTTAGACACTGCTAAAGATACGTGAGGAATGACGGCGCATGCGCACTTACGCGTAGACTTCGAGTCTACGAATACAGTCACGTACGCTTAGACACTGCTATAGATACATGAGGAACGACCGCGCATACGCCTAGACTTCAAGTCTACGAATGCGGTCACGTACGCATAGCCACTGCCTTTTTTTTGCCATATAATTAAGCTGAAACAAAGGGAAAGGGTGTGATCCTAAACAATGCATGCTGAATGAAAAAAGTGCACAACTTCATTAGTTTTCATGATATTTACATGATTTTTGTAATAGATTAAATAGAAGAAAAAATCTATGTTAAGACTGCATCAAAGCCTGATTTTGTATTATTAATTATTTATTTAACTAATTAATTGATAATTAATCTCGAAGAAAGACAAAATATGCCAGAACTTGCTTAATTTTCATATTCTCAAGATTTTTGTAAATCTTTTTGACACTGACAGAGATTTGATATGAAATAAAGGTTAATCAAAATTTACAATGTACCTGACTTGCTCTAAATTGGCTTGCTGACTTTCCTATTAATTACAGGTATGTGGAAATCCCCTACAGTCAAGGTGCACATTCCGAATAAAAATTAACAACTTTTGACGCATCAGATTGTGATAATCTTTGGTAGAAACTGAGAAAAGACATATATAATTACGTCTATCTACTTTTTAGTTCCGTCCACAATTAATTTGAACCGATTTGAACACTTAAAGTGCATCAAATTTTAACCGATCACAGCATTCTAGAAAAAAATTGCAACAACTAATTGTGGGGGTTTCCACATAGCTACAAACTTTTCTATTGTAAATTTTTAGAGCCATATTACAAAGCTTAAGGAAATTGTGATAGATTTTTATTTGTGTGGGGGGTGCATTATTTGTTGGCTTATGTCAACACAACCATATCAAGTTGATTAGATTAGAGTGTTTGAGCTATATCCTCAGGCCAAGTCAGAGCCCATCACATGTGGTGAGGATGCTCTGTTCAGTTTTGTCATGTGCAATAATGAGTTTGAATCTGCTGGCATTAGATGGGTGTATCCTGTAATCTGTGGTTCATTTGGTATTGTTATTAACACCATGTAAAGCTAACACCATGTAAAGCTGCCTTTTGAATGATTGTACACTGCAGTTTGATTGATTTCTAATGTAAGCTGGCATTGTATTGAAGAGCTGTACTCCTTGGACAAAAAGACTTCCTTCCCGCAGTGTTCTTGTTGATTGTGAGGCTTTTGTATTTATTGCTGGTACCTTACCAAGTCTACCATATCTTTTTGAATGATACGTTGTTATGCCATAGTTCGGTACTTTGCCTTCAATCATTTTCCAGGTGTATACGATTCGATATCTCTCACATCGACTTTCAATGGAGTAGATCTTGATGAATTTTAGTCTGCCCCAGTAATCCAGGCTCTTGGTGTCTTCGATATATATGATGTGAAGCTGTGTTGCAATGACTCTAGTTTTGTCAGCTGTCTTCTAGAAGTTGGTATCCACAGTTGTGAACAGTAGTCTATCCGTGGGAGTATTATGGAGTTCTACAAGGTTTTCATTACCCCAGCTTCTCTTGACTTAAATGTACGAAGCACCCATCCACTATATTTTCTGGCTGTTTGGCATACATAGTCAATGTGTTCAGTGAATTTGAGGTTGCTTGCCATGTGAACACCAAGGTCTTTCACGCTTTTCTTTTCCATAATTTTCTCTCCTGAGGGGTTTATGTAAGTTGTATTCATTTTTAGGTCTTTGGTTTGTGCCATATCGTATTAGCTAAAATTTCTTGTCATTGAACAGCATATTGTTCGAATGTTGCCAATTGTAAATGGTTTCCAGGTCTTTTTGGAGGGCCTCTGTGTCTACATTTCCCTTAATCTCCCTCAGGACTCTTGTGTCGTCTGCAAAAGAAGAGATAGTACTTGTTGTGTTTTCATCAATGTCAGAGATCAAGACAAGGAACAGGACTGGTCCAAGTACTGTGCCTTGTGGCACGCTGCTATTCACATCAGATGCTGTCGATTTTGCTCCATTCACAATAACCTTTTGTGTTCTCTTCCTCAAGAACTCATGGATCCAAGTTCACATTTTCCCTCCTATTCCTAATTTATGGCAGAGGATACCATGATCAACTTTATCTAAGGCCTTTGCAAAATCTAGGTAGATGACATCGGTGTTTGCACCCTTTTCTAGATTATCAAGGATTTGATCATAATGGGCCAGTAGTTGTGAACAACATGATCTTCCGGATCTAAAACCATGCTGGGATGGGTTCATCAAGTTATTTGCTTCCAAGTACTTGACTAGATGTTCTCTAATTACTCTCTCAAAGATCTTGATTATGTGTGATGTTAGTGAGATAGGTCTATAGTTTTTGGGTAGAGCCTTACTGTCACCTTTATGGATTGGAATAATATGTCCTTCCTTTACAATGTCAGGAATGTTACCATGGTCCAGGGAATCCCTCCAAATTATAATATATATACAGCGGGTAGGAAAGGTATTGCTTACAATGTTTTAGTAGGATGGCAGGGAACCCAACCTGTCCAGCAGATGAGTTTAGATTTAGTTTGTCAATTGCCTTTTCTATTTCTTCTGGGCTGAAGTTGATATCCATATGGGTTGGTTTGCTTTGGTCCACCTGGTAGAAGAACTGTTTTGGTTGGTTTATTATTTTTGATTCTATTGGGCTACTGAAGACACTTTCGTACTGCTGTTTCAGGATGTCTGCCATCTCTCCAGGATCTTGGACTATATCTGCTTTGTGATAATTATAGGCACTGAGTTTGGGAATTTCTCTATTTCTGTTAGAAGTGCTTGAGGCACTTTTGTCTTTTATAAGTATCTCTATGATGTTGTGGTCTGAGAAAATTGTTGGAGTTGATTGTAGATTGTTTGTGAATACAAGGTATAATATATTTTGTCCTCGGGTTGCAGTTTTCACAATCTGTTTAAGGAACAGTTTTTCCCTGACTTCCATCAGTTTTGTTGCTTGATTTTGTTCTGTTTTTGCTACTGTTGCCTGTGTATGTCCTAGAGGCCAGGTAATGTCTGGGAAATTGAAGTCGCCCAGGAATATAATGTCAGGTATTGGAGCCACCATGTTTGTTATTGCAGAGAAGAGTTTGTCGAGTAAATCAACGAATGTGTATTCAGGGCAGTTTGGAGGTCTGTATACTATGGCTAGTATCATACTGAGTTGGATAATTTCAAGGCATAACAGGCTGCAATAAGCATTCAAATTGTTGATTATTTCTTTGCACGTGTAGTTTTTGTCAATGTACAAAATAACGCCACCATGAGTTCTAACTTTCCTGTCACTTGTATAGATGCTGAAACCCTGTAGGTGAATTTCACTGTCCATGATATGGTTATTTAAGTGACTTTCTGTAAGAGCTATTATCCTTGAATTGCTTTCCTGTGCAAGTTCACCGAGGAAAGGAACTTTGCTCTGCTTTGTTTTGGGGTACTTGAATATTTGCTGTCATTTGGGCCTGTTGTACCTGCTACATATGTCCGCTTGCTGCCGTGGTTGTTGCTGGTATATATTGTACTATATTATAAGTAATGTCAAATTAAAGGTAATCCACCTCAGTAATCTAACTACTGTCATTAACCAAGGGATTAAGTTAAGCGTGATGTGACCAACTCAAGGAATTCAGGAGTGACTGGGCATGGGGACAGAAACTTGAGAAACTTGAAAACATCAGTGCTGATATTCAGATCATTATGAAACTTCACATATCAAAAGGTAAGATATTAAATAAAAAGTCTCTACAGAAAAAGAAAGTCTGGTATGTTGCATGAGTGTACTAACATAGGGAAATTTTCCCTCCACTCCAGAAAGCTGGATGTTTGTTAATTGTGGATTTTGACTGGGCAAAAACTGAAATCTCTCAAATTTATTGGGTTTCAATATGCCAGCCCCCCCCCCCCCCAATTTTAGCAGAGTTAACCCCCACCCCTCCCGAATCTGCATTTCCTGTGGGTGACCCAAAACTGCATACTGAAAAGTGATGATGTTAGTTGTTACTGGACAACGAGCGAATGCTGTAGGTTTGAAAGTCCATACTCTACACTTTAGTTCATTAATCTGTTCTAATAGAGCTGAAGGAGATAAGCTTACACATTACACTGTGGTTTTGAATTTTTAGTGATGTTTTGCTGAATATCTAATTACATTGAAAACTATCTTCACCTCCAAAGGATGAGCCAAAGGAACTCTCCACGTCAACATCAGGAAGTGATTACCAAAAGAATGCCGTTATGAAAACAACTTCAATTGATTTGTACTCGAAGACGCACCCCAAGGGAAACGCCCCAGTAGAGGTAAGGATAACAGCTAGCCTATAGGCCTATTTCATATGACGTCAGCATAGGTAATTAGGTCAGTGCGTGTGCAGCTTGGCTGTAGGACAGCACATGGTCACACTGCAAACTCAATGGCTATGAGCAATCTTCATACAGAATAAGTGAAATATCTCTAAAACTAAACCACCTAGAAACAAACTGCTTAGAATACATACAGAAAACATATTCAACGAACAGATTATATTAAATTGATAAGGTTAGGGTTCTGCATTTCTATTAATTTTGAATAAACTTGACGTTTTGCACTGCATCTATCGGCAAACTCAATGCATTGTCAATGGCCGTGAGCAATCTTCATACAGAAAAAGTGAAATATCTCTAAAACTACACCACCTAGAAACAAACTGCTTGGCACACATACAGAAAACATATTCAATGAAAAGATTATATTAAATTTATATGGTTAGGGTTCTACATTTCTATTAACTTTGAATAAAATTGATGTGTTGTACTGCGCGTATCGGTAAACTCAATGCCTTGTCAATGGCCGTGAGCAATCTTCATACAGAAAAAGTTAAATATCTCTAAAACTACACCACCTAGAAACAAACCGCTTGGCACACACACAGAACATATTCAACGAAAAGATTATATTAAATTTATATGGTATGGGTTCTGCATTTCTATTAATTTTGAATAAAATGGCTTGTTGCACTGCGTGTATCGGCAAACTCAATGGCAGTGTGCCTTCGTTCTGCAGCCAAGGTGCACATGCATACGCAATGTTTGTAAACATTGAACTATAGATTGTGCCCATATCTGAGATTGTGTCGGTGGCAGACATGAAATTGGACCCCAAAAATGGCAAATTAACTCGATAGATAATTTTCACCTCCAAGCCTAAGAACTAATGTATTAGTTTTAAAACACATAGGAACCAATATATTGGAATGAATGCACACACATAATAAATACACACACACAACACACATACACACACAACACCATATCTGGGATTGCATTCTCTGTTGGCCCTAAATTAACCTCACTCGGCCATGACTGGACCGAATGATCGAACTGGTGAAAGTGATGGCTGACTTCCAGCGCAGGAGGTCGTGGGTTTGAACCCTGGCCGAGTCAAACCAATGGCTTAAAAAATGTATTCTTGTCGCAAACTAGCCTGGTGTTCATTAATAATATTCCTATCCTATTAATAATAGGATAGGGCAAGGACTAGTTTGCTCAGACTCAGGATAATGTGACTTGAGTGGGATACGAGGTCATGGTGCCAGTGTCTTCAATCTTCCAGTATGACCACTATGAAGTTGCCATGAATGTGCGCGGTCATAAGTAGGTATGCGTCCTGATATGACCATTGAACAAAAAACACTTTGTTGGAGGCATTGTGCTGTTTGTAATGCCTTTGTTTCTAGACGTCAGTGTTCAGTCCGACAGCATCGACCTTACATTGGTACAAATCGGCTTTGGCGTTACTACCATTTAGTCCCTAATCGATACGCTTGACCCACTCATTTCATCTTTCCGGCTGTCAAACTCGGAGAAACCCAACAACGTCGATGATAGATGCGTGGTTGTTCGACAGGTCTCCATAGATGTAACATTGCGGATCTCACCTCTATGGGAAAATGAGGCTTAAGCGGTTTGAATCCATGACCTACTTTCACAGACTATTTTCTTGTAGAAACCGCCAAAAACTCTGATTACACCAAAATTAAGTCGTTTTGAGTGGAAATAGCTTCAAAATGTCGTTTTGCAAGTTATGTACACATATCTAACATTAAATATCACTTTTAACAAAAATGGCACGAAGACAGAAAGCTGGATACCCACAGCATATACTCAGCGTCAAAAGGTAAACCAAGCATTGACAGCGGTTCGCCTCGAACTTTGAAATTACAGCGGCTACGTCTATATTATTAAATAATAATAGATTTCTAGCTTTTAGCTTTAGGTTTATATGCTGTCACGGTTTCCATACACTCTCTTCAGCAGTTGCCGCCGTTTCTTCATGTTAATTGTCTCCTTCGGTGTAATGTCGATTATTTCTTGGATTTAATTATATATGCCAGTGTTCTCATATGAACTACTGCGTTAGCGTTGCAATATTGACAATATCGATCCAGTCTTGTAAGGTCGCTATCAATCTTGGTCATCATATTCACAGAAACGTTCGCCTTTCTTCACATTAAACATATATCGGAGTTTTATTTAGTGATGTCTATTTGAATAATACATTTCCTCAAGTATTTTTCTTTCAACTCTAGATAATAGCATAACAATATGCATTTTCCAGCTCAAAGACAAATAATCAGATCCATAGATTAATATCAACAATGTCAATGGCAGCATAAAGTTAATAAGGTCTATGACAATAAATGGCAATATTCGACACATTTTTTTGTCCATGAATTTCAAATGAACCAACATTTCATTACATCTAATGCAATATTCCGCACATTTGTATGCCCATGAATTTCAAATGGACCATTTCATGACAATATTCGACACATTTTTATGTCCATGAATTTCAAATGAACCAACATCCCATGACAATAAATGTCAATATTCAACACATTTTTATGTCCATGAATTTCAAATGAACCAACATCCCATGACATCTAATGGAAATATTCAACACATTTTTATGTCAATGAATTTCAAATGAACCAACCTTTCATGACAATAGATGGCAATATTCGACACATTTTTTATGTCCATGAATTTCAAATGAACCAACATTTCATGACATCTAGTGGCAATATTAAACACATTTTTATGTCCATGAATTTCAAATGAACCAACATTTCATGACAATAAATGGCAATATCTGACACATATTTATGTCCATGAATTTCAAATGAACCAACCTTTCATAACAATAAATGCAATATTCTACACATTATGTCCATGAATTTCAAATGAACCAACATTTCATGACAACTAATGACAATATTCGACACATTTTTATGTACATGAATTTCAAATGAACATTTTGTTTTATACTACAACATCCCCACAGTTCGTAGCATTTTATAGTATTTCTTGGCAGAATCAAAGCAAAATTTTATATGCAAAAGTTAGTAATATTAGTAATATCCATCAGTTATGTAGTTGTCAATCTACTGCATATTACTATCGGTCAACAGTTTTGTAGTCCAACATAGTTTTGTAGTTTAATATAGTTTTGTAGTTGTGGGAGTATAATAGTTTGTAGATGAATTATTCTGTAGATGTGTAAATAAGATGGGAAAAGTATTTCATCAACTTTTAGCTGAGCTGTCACCACACACTCGCTTTTGGAAAGTGCTTATGAAAAACAAGAAAAATTACATCACCTTTTAGCTGAGCTGTCACCACACACTCGCTTTTGAAAAGTGATGATAAAAAACACGAAATCCTTCTAATCATTTGAGCTGTGCTACCAACATACACTCACTTTCGGAAAAATGATGTTCATTCAATGCCCTAGCCATTACATATGCTCCGCAGGCATTATCTAAATATTAATATATAGAATAATTCTTTATATAAATGGAAAGTGATTTCAGAAAGTTAGCTTAATTAGTATCATATTTTTATATTTGTTTTTATGTTTTGTAATACATATAGTAATATAGTGTAGTAGTCTGAACATGAGCTCTACTATCACGCGGTAGCAGCGGAGACTACGCCGTACACCAGCGCAGTACCATTACACTGCGCCAGGTGGCAGCACGGGTAGGCACCGGTCAGACCCCAACTGGGCTGACCTCTACTGCGTGTGGCTGACCCCGCACACACACACACACACCTATAGAGTCGATGTGGGATCTGGCGAGTCAGGGGGCGGGTCAATAAACCAAGGGTGAAGCGTACACTGAATTGAATCTTGGTGTTCTTCCGTGGGTGACTGCGTGAGTGAGAGTCAGAGGGTCGTGGGCCATTACAATAGAATAGATTCTCTTAATATCGTAGTTATTTTATTTCATGTTTAAGTGTCGTAGGTATTTAGTTATGCATTTCAAACAATATAAACATATATGTATGAAACGCTATCATAGTTCCAACCGATGACGTCATGCCCACACCAATCTTTTGTCATCCACCACAACAAGAATCTTATGTGTGACAAAACTCTCATGTACATCATGTTTTGTCTAATTTCACTTCAACCGCTGGCGAATTAACTGTAAATGCAGCTTCAGTCAAGCTCGACGAAAACGGTAGTTGCTTCGCGTGCATGGCCGTCAAGAAAAGTTGGTTAAAGAAAAGTCAAAAGGCTGTGGTATGTGCTGTCCTGTCTGTGGGAAAGTGCATATAAAATACCCCTTGGTGCTTATCGGAAAGAGTAGCCTATGTGGCAGCAGCAGGTTTCCTCCAAAGAAATATGTCAGAATGACCATATGTTTGACGTCTAATAGCCAATGATAAAAATTACTTTTACTTTCAGAATAAGACCCTGGACCCCGTGACGGTGCGCGCTCGTCTAGCCAAGTCCGGTAAGCTGGCTGAGTTGCAGGAGCGTCTTTCTCAGTTCAGCACAGCTGCGGCTAAGGTCAAGAAGGACAAGCAAATTCAGCGCCTCACAGACCTCAAGTCTGAGAAGGAGAAAGCAAAGTTAGTACCGCTAATACTGGCATGATTCCATACATGACATACAGAATTTTGTTTATCAGTTTTGTCGCCATGCATTAGCGGACTCAGTGGATAAGCTGAGCTCTTATTTTGGCCCTGAGTATCCGGTACAAAATATATCATATATCTATCTAGTATCTGTTACCTCCCAGCATAAAGAAACTGTCTTATTGTTAAAGGTATCTATCCAGGCATGCCCTGCTTAGCGCGACCCCATTTAGCGCTGATCCGCTATAGCACTTTGATCACAGCAACCGCCTCTTGTATATGAATCATGCTTGTTCTTTCCGTTGCTTTTCTGTCCAATTATAACACAATCGATCTGTTGTCACAAGTCGGTACCCGTCCAATATGATCTTAGGTATGGCTAGGACGTAAAGCTCCAATATGGAAACAAACTATTCATGCTATGTTAGAATGACCGCTTATAGGGCTGTTTCGTTTAGTGCTGCATTTTTAGGAACGGTTCTGCAGCGCAAAGCGGGGTATACCTGTACACAGTAACCTACGTGCATGACTATTTGAGGGAACTAAAAGTAGCACAATTATATGTGTAATGTGCAGTGATATCTATAAATAAATTATTTTTAAAGGGGCAGTAACATCCCTAACACAACTTTACTTATTCACAATTATCATGATCGAATATGAATGACTTCAATTTGCGTATAATAATTTTTTGAAACAATTTATTGTCTTTAGGGTCCAATCAAGGCTGAGTGTCTGTGGAAAAGCTCTAACTATTATAGTCATCCCACCCTAATAACCCTCCTTAGCCGTTAGGGACATAGGCCAGGGAATACTTACACTTACAGTTGGATAGACTTCCTCTATGAAATAGAGTTCAAACAATTTTTGACTCATGTTGAAATAGAACTGAAGCATGTTTAGAGTCATCGGTTTTCTAATTATAGAGAATTTTTATGAAGAGTTCAGTACACATCCCCAAGGAAATTACCACATACAGAGTCGGCTATTTGAGATTCCCAGTAGGGACCGATCCATCCAGGATCATTAGACAGCGTATCCTATAGCTTTCTTTGTTTTGTTTATTGTTTCACGTTCTAGCAACATCTAAGGCAGCGTTCGAAATAAGAGCTTGTTCGGGGCAAGTGAAAATTCAGACGGATAAGTGAAAATCACATCAAACTTGTCCAATAGACAAATTCTGAGTGCTTGTCATATTACAAATTTTGCTTATTTCTATCACTGCATATATATATATATGAGAAGTATAAATTGTTAGCCAAGCTATATTTTTATATATATGTATATAAGGTAAATACTGTGGACAAGTGAAAATTCAGACGGACAAGTGAAAAATCACACCAAACTTGTCGATTGAATAAGTGAAAAATGTTGCTTATTTCTATCACTGCATGGTCATATCAGGATGAGTATCCTATAGCTGTTCTTACTAGTTGTGAGTGTAGTGCAATTGATATTTTATGCAATTTGAAATTTTCGATAGTGCAAATATTCATAAGGAATATATATTGGACCAGGCGGGATGGCCGAATGAGTTAGAGTGCCCATCTCCCGTGCTGGTGGGTCGTGGGTTCGAACCCTGGTCGAGTTAAACCAATGACTTAAAAATTGATACTTGTCGCTTCCTATCCAGGTGCTCAGCATTAATAGGATAGGGCAGGGACTGGTTGGCTCAGTGTCAGGATAATGTGACTGAGTGGGATATCAGTTCATGGTGCTGGTGGCCTGGTTTCCCAGTGGGACAGCACTATAAAGTCGCCGTGAGTATGCACTGTCTCAAGTCGGTACCGTCCTGATATGACCTTAGATGTTGCTAGGACCTAAAACAACAAACAAACATAAAGGAATATATGTTAAAATCAGGTGCCCAGATGCTCACAGACCTATATAAAACTTGCAGTGAAGCGGCGAAACCTAAGACGGTCCCTGCATTTGAGCGGTACCATTCACTGGCGGAGCCTGTTCCCCCTGGTCTGACCCTGCCCTATAAGTATAGGCTACTCATGGATGTCTACCATGCTGTGGATACAGTCGTCAGCATGCTACACAAACGGGCGGAAGTCTGCACCTTCAGCAAACTGAAGAAAGCTGTCCAGGTGATGACCCGGAAGTAAGTATGTTTGGTTTTTTTCCGGGTTGAAAAAAAAAGGGGGGGGGGAAATGTATTCCGCTAAATATAACGAATGTCAGTGATGAAGCACTTGTCTTCTGTCATTTGTGAAAAGTTGCTGAACAGTAGTATATGTAAGGACGGGGAGAGTAGAGTAATTTTTAAATTGATGATGCTAAAAGAGGGTCTTCCCCTTTTTCATGGATGCGAGAATTCAACTGCAGAAAAAAAAGACCAGATGGGATGGCCGAATGAGTTGAACGTCCGTCTCCCGTTTTGGTAGAACCCTGGTCGAGTCAAACCAATGACTTAAAAATTTATACTGTTGGGTCAGCGGCTGACCAATGATGGCCGTCTCCAGGTGTGGTGGGGCTGGAGGTATTTAAGTTTTGTTTAATTCAATTTAGTTGAGCTCCTGTACGCTTTATGTCGTACTATTTATGAGTGCAAATTTTCACATTATATCTTGAATATATTTATGTTATTATTTATATAGAGAACAGACAATCGAATTACTTGCTTGAACAAACTGTCTCTCTTTCCTTGCATTTCAAACAAGAATATGGTAAATTACACATTTGGTCTTGGGAAGTTTGCATTTCCCTGTGCTAATAATGTGGTGTTCTCTGTGGCGGATTGGTTTGATTGATTGATTGGTGGTTTCTTTACGCCGTGTCGGCAGCATAGGCCATATTCACAGCGAGAATTGTTTGTTTTTTATTCAACCATCGCCTTTACATATAATGTAAAAGCATACAATCAGTTAGGTGTCAATAGACACTTATTAATTGTTAAAAGGTTAGAGTGTCTGACTTTTTTTAGGTCGGACTCCTAATCTGAAGGTCAGTGGTTCGATTCCCTGTGCCCCTCACCTCTGCCAATTTGGATTTCCGCCGCTGTGTATAACTTACAGCCTCATCAAAGGCCAGTTGCTGTCATACCATGTCTATGCAGTGTGGGAGGTTAAAAATCCCTTGCGTCGGTAAAAGTGTAGGCTCAGGCTTTCTATCAACAAACTGTCTAATGGTGAAAACAAGTCTATTCAGACTTATCCGTGATAGGCAGTATAAATCTTCAGGGGAAAAGATAATATAAAAAATGCTCTGATGGTGAACCTCACCAATTCCAATTTGAAAGTCTTTAATTTGATGGTGCATATATGAAGCAAAATTTATTTATTTCCCTTCATTAGGACATTTGAGGAGAAGAACTTGGCGCAGATCAAGTCTGTATTTCCAGCAGGGTTAAACATGCGACAGGAGAAAGGCTTGGTAATCCCTGGCACCGGTAACCATAGCAACTGGCAGCTCACCATCGAGGCCAACCTCCAGGGTGTCACAGATGACAATGGTAAACAATAAGAATGTTACACGTACTGACTTTCCGTTAGATACTTCTACCTTTTCTGTGAGTTCTAACTCCCTTTCCCCGCACACACCTTAATTATTATTTTATTATAGGGTTCTCATGACAAATGGACAGTATCGCTTCTTATTCTATATCATCTATATATATATATATATTACCTCGGTAAACAGCCTCAGGCTAGCCTCAGGCTAGGGAGAGGTAAGCACGTCCGGTACCAGCAATTAGCATATACAACTCACGACTGGATAACGTGTCGTTGGGTTGCTCCGGCAAAATTAGTCTACATACAAGCAAATACGCAGTAAGTATAATAAAAACTGTGGTTAGCTTAATTATGATGCATTAGAGCATCAATATGGAAAGTTTAGACTTTCGTTGGTCCAATTTGGACGAGTTATTTGGTTATAAACAACCAAGGATAGAACACTCGAGTGGGTTTCGCGAAGGAACCAAACCGGTCATTAGCGGTTATGTCAACACCCGGGTCACCGTGTGACTATGGGTAGAGATGTGGGTTTCGCCCTATCTCATGTGGAAATTCTCTCGTACTCTAATAGAGAGTAATGTTGGAGATGCTCCTGGGTTTCTTTTATAGACTCCCCTAGACAAAACTTTTTCAGGCGTTTCTCCGAGTTTCGTAGCATTTTCTCCAACTTGTTGACGTAGTAGTCACAGGTGGGAGAAGTGTGCGGAACAGAGGGATGGGCGGGCCGATACACTGGTCCCGACCCCGCGTAAGGTTTGGGCTTGACCCACAACCCACGCACAAATTTAGCTTATTACGCCTGTGTTATAACGGTATAAACACGTTCTTTAACACCAATAGATGTCCAAATGAGTTTGAAACAACTATATTGTGACATATATATATACCGGGACTGATCAAAAATGTTTGTTTCAGTTCCCGATGGCCACGAAGCGGAGTAAGCGCGGTGCAGCAGCAGCCGAGGGGCGTGTTCCGAGTGGAGTGGACGAGGAGTACGACTCCTCACCCGTGTTGTCGGCAGGGCCGTCGATACAGCCCCGGGCGCATATCCTCTCCGACCCGGACGAGGACGCAGTGCCTGATGTGCCTGCGCCTCCAGATTGGGAGGCTCGCTTTGCAAGATTGGAAAGCCACATCTTGACTGCCAAATCGCCTGTGTCTCGGAAGCGGCGTAGGCCGAGTGTCCAAGAGGATTCATTTGAGGATTTCTTGGACACAGACTCGGCGGTGGAGCTTAAGGCTCCTCCTCCTCCTTCGCCTAAACGGAGGAAGAAGAAGAAACAGGTGATTTCTTCGGGTGATGAATTCACCAAGGAGCGGGCAGAGTCTGGTTTGCGCAAAAAGCGGAAGACTAAGTCCAAAAAGAAGAAGAGGAAGAGGAAATATTCTTCTTCTGAGTCGTCCACTGAGTCTACTTCTACGGAATCAGAGTCAGACACCGTATATGAAGGGGTCTATGCGGACATTGGCACTAAAGTGGCTAAGAAGGTGGAGAAGCCAAAGGCTAAGCGGGTTAAAACCACTACGCTTATGCGCGAGACCGTGAATGGTCATTTTCGCACGTTCAAGCCGGCGGAGGTTATCTCCAAGTTAGGAGATGAGTTAACAGGCATAAAGGGTGTTCCCAACTCCATCATTAAAGAGATGGATCGGGATGTCAATATGACGGATGACCGTAAGAAGTTTGAGGATGTGTTGCACACAGTGCATAAGGCAGTGTTGGCTACCCTAACAGCTAATGTTCCTGTGGCTAATAGGATGCAGAGTGAAAATAAGTTCTCGTCTTTGGCTAAGAAAATGGACAAAGGTATTGCAGTACTAGCGGCGGCAGGTAATTACCTGTCCTTTCGAAGATATGAAAATGTCTTCAAGTCAGTTTGCACAGATGCTGGCAAAGAAGTGGCTCGCTCTAAGAAGGTTACCGATAATGAGGGGAAGGAGTTTATGCTCTATCTTGCTCCAGAGCCGATTAAAGGGAAACCTTTAGATAATACCAAGATGTTTGGCGGTCAACTACAATACCTCTATAAAGAGGTAGAGACTGCAGCCAAGAGTGGCAAAAACATGGATGGCAAGAAGAAACAGGAAGTTCCTCGTTTCAAAAAGTCACGAGGGGATTTTCGTCCACGACGGTTCACCAGAGGAACCAGACCGAGTTCAAACTTCGGTCAAGGGTTTCGGGGCCGGGGCGCTCGCCCAGGCTGGACCGACAACACCGCACGGCCAATAGGTCGAGGGTTCAACTCGTCGAGACCTTTCCCCAGGGGCGGGTCCAAGTAGAGGTCCAAACACAAACTTTACAAGTCCCTGCAGCCTCTAAAAACACACAAACTGTAAGCAACTTTGTGGCTGGTAATATTAGTAATCATATTTCTGAGTGGCACAAAATTACTAGTGACCAAGAAATTATAGAAATAGTTAGGGGTGTTCAAATTCCTTTTACACAAATTCCTGTACAAAGTATAATACCTTTTCCATATAACATTCAACCAGTTGAACGAGACGCACTAACTAAACAGGTACATAAATTCTTTGAGAAAGGAATTATACAAAAAGTGACACACTGTTCAGGACAGTTTATTTCAAACATTTTCTCGAGACCGAAGCCTAATGGTGATGTTCGAATGATCCTGGATTTAACAATCCTTAATAAAAGGGTGGAATATCGACATTTTAAAATGTTCTCTCTAGATACGGCACGGGATCTGATTACACCAGATGCGTGGATGGCTAGTGTTGATTTACAGGATGCATATTATACGCTTCCCATAATGGAACAATACCGAAAATTTCTTCGATTTATTTGGGATAACCAACTCTATGAGTTTACCTGTATGCCGAATGGCTTAGCTTGTGCGCCACGTTTATTTACTAAATTGCTTAAACCTGTTTTCTCGGTAATGGCGAGGAAGGGTCATATAATGTTTCCATACATAGATGATTCTTTTATTATAGCATCAACACAAATTGGTTGTGTGAATGCAGTTTTGGATTTATGTGCATTACTCACTAAATTGGGGTTTTATGTACATCAACAAAAGTCAGTGTTTAAACCAACAAAACAACTTAAATGTTTAGGGTTTATTCTGGATACACAGTCCCTTACAGTGTCGATAACAGAACAAAAACTAATTAAGTTTATGACTACAGCGACTCAGCTTATTAAGTTATCAAAGCCAAAAATTAGACAGGTTGCTGTTCTTATTGGCATAATGACCTCATATGCACCTGCTGTGTTATATGGGAAGGCCCATATTAAGTCGCTAGAAATAGATAAAAATTTAGCGTTAACACGAACTAAAGGCAATTTTGAGCGAAAGATGTTTATTTCGCAAGAAGGGTTACAGGATATTGGATGGTGGATGCAACATATAGCAAGTTCACCAAATCCAATCCGCATGGCGGAACCTAATACAGTAATTACTACTGATGCTTCGTTAGAAGGTTGGGGAGCTCATCGAGATGGGGTCACAACAGGAGGTAGATGGCTTGATGATGAAAAATCAGACTATATTAATGCACTAGAATTGCGTGCTATTTATCTGGGCTTACGTAGTTTAGTAAAGTTAAATAAATCACAGGTTAGAATACTAACTGATAATACTACTGCCATGGCATATATTCGTAACATGGGTGGAACCAAATCAAAGTCTTGCAATCAGTTATCTAAACTGATTTGGAACTGGGCACAGGCTCAACAAGTCTGGCTGACTGTAGCGCATATTCCAGGGTCACAAAATACACTTGCAGATTATAAAAGTAGAAATTTCCATGACCATTTAGAGTGGTCTCTCTCTACACATTTGTTTAACTTCGTTTGTGGAAAATGGGGTACACCTGAAGTTGACTTATTTGCATCACGAAATAATAACAAGTTACCCTGTTATGTTTCTTGGCATCCTGAACCGGATGCTTGGAAAGTAGATGCGTTTGCTATTACCTGGGAAAATAATTATTTTTATATTTTCCCACCATTTAGCATTATCAGCCGAGTAGTGAGAAAAATCGGCTTGGAAGGGACACATGCGATACTGGTGGTGCCCGATTGGGACACGCAACCTTGGCTGCCAGCAGTTTCACAACTGGCAAAAGATCGTATTCGATTCCCAAGAAAACTAGGGAATCTGACGCACCACGGACCGCTAGTGGTTCACGGCGACGTGTCAACGACGCCCCTATTGGCATTCCTTTTCTAAGGAAGCAGCTACAGCAATTTGGATTGGACAGAATTACTGAGGATAGGATAGTATCGGATGCCTGGAGGCCAGGAACTGTCAAAATGTATACAACCTATTTAAAGAAATGGGGTGTACATTGTTTGTTAATGAAAGTTAAGCCAACAAATCCAAAGATTTCACAAGTAGCTCGGTTTCTTCGTTCTCTAGAGGATGAAGGACTTTCCTTTGGATCGATTAATGCGGCGAGGTGTGCGTTATCAATTATATTACCTAGAATTGATGGCGAAACAGTTGGAAAACATCATGTTATTTGTTATTTACTTCGTTCAATTTATCAAAGGAATCCTCCAAAACCAAAGTATAGTCGGTTTTGGGATGTTTCTATAGTATTTAAGTTGTTTCAGGCTTGGCCTCACAACTCGTGGTTAGATATAAAACAGTTAGGTTTTAAGGTCGCGGTCCTGTTATTGTTAGTAACCGGACACAGAGGACAGACGATTGTTGCTTTATCCTTAACTGGATTAGAAATAGACAAGCAACAAGCTACGTTTGATTTAGAAAAATTGCTTAAATCGAACACGTTAGGTGACCCTTTATCAACGGTTCACTTAGACTGTTTTCCGAATGATCGGAAATTATGTGTTGTGTCGGCCATACGGGCTTATATATACAAGACAAAGGATTTACGTGCATCACAACAACTATTAGTGAGCTTTATAAAGCCACATAAGGCGATTTCACGAGACACACTTGCCAGATGGACAATTACGGTGTTGAAATTGGCTGGAGTGGATACGAGTAAATACTCTTCCCACTCAACTAGAGGAGCCATGGTCTCCAAGGCACGGGTGCTTGGTATTTCTGTGAAAAGAATACTAGCGCATGCAGGCTGGAAGACGGCTAAGTCGTTTGCAAAACATTATAATAAACGACTAGAAAAGCCTACCGGCGTTGCAAAGCGTCTTCTCGCCAACTAACAAGAATAGGTGAGAACAAAAAATTTAGAATGTTATAATAATAAGAAAGAATGATATTAAGGATAAAAATGAATTATGTAAAGGTCTCCCTAGCCTGAGGCTAGCCTGAGGCTGTTTACCGAGGTAAAATAGTATAGTTATACGAGTCTTACCTTGGTACAGATGATGGATAACTGTTGTTTTACCGAGGTATAAGCCTCGGATAGATGTGGGCTAGGGCCCTCCCGCCACACCCTGCCACATCTATTCCGTTGGTGTACCTTTTCGGTAAAGTAATAGTATCCATTGTTTGAAAGTCATTTTTATCCTCAATAAGTAGGTTAAGATTGCTGGTACCGGACGTGCTTACCTCTCCCTAGCCCACATCTATCCGAGGCTTATACCTCGGTAAAACAACAGTTATCCATCATCTGTACCAAGGTAAGACTCGTATAACTATACTATATATATATATATATATATATATATATATATATATATGTATATGACAGAAGCTCAAAACCATCGGACTATGCAACGGTACCCCATAAGACAGGTCGGTAGGGAGGTAAGTATATATATATATATATTTTCTTAAGTAAATATAGTGTGTTGATTGTTGCAATCTACCATACCTTTTAGTTTGAAGTAACTATGATTTAAAATGACTAAATTTCGAGATATCTGAAGTGTGGATAGTAAAGTTGATGCGCGAAAAGGAAGGAAGGAAGGCGGGGGTGGGAAAAAAGGCGTTTTATTAACGCCTCAACAGGGCATACAGAGGAACAGATAAACAGGCAAGGAAAGGAAGGGCTCATGAGGAGCAAGGAAACAGGCTCGAGAGGAGCAATACAGTGATGGGCCCATGAGGAGCAGAGATAAACAGGAGGGGCTCATGAGGAGCAAAGTCAGAGTTCAGGTAGAGGGGGGTGCCGAGGAGCCCTCCGCCGCAGAGGGAGGAGGGTAGAGGAGGGAGAGTTGGGTGGGTGGGTGGAGGAAAAGAGAGGTGAGCTCTGGAAGGCGGCAGGAGGGCGAGTGCCTGAGGGAGGCCGGCGGGCGGCCTTATAAGGGAGGGAAGGGGCGCGGGCGACAGCAGGTGAGGTGTGAAAGCTGCCGGCCCGGGGGAGGGCGAGTGAGGGTGAGGAGCGGGCGTCGGGTGAGGCGCGAATGCTGCGCGACAGTGGGGCGGGGGAGGAGGCGGCGCGGCGGGGTCTGGCGAGGTGTGAGCGCAGCGCGACAGCCCGGGGCGGGGGAGGGTCTCTTCCTCTCCTCGCATCAAACGTAATGCTTCGCATTACGACCGATGCGCGAAAAGGAAGGAAGGAAGGCGGGGGTGGGAAAAAAGGCATTTTATTAACGCCTCAACCGGGCATACAGAGGAACAGATAAACAGGCAAGGAAAGGAAGGGCTCATGAGGAGCAAGGAAACAGGCTCGAGAGGAGCAATACAGTGATGGGCCCATGAGGAGCAGAGATAAACAGGAGGGGCTCATGAGGAGCAAAGTCAGAGTTCAGGTAGAGGGGGTGCCGAGGAGCCCTCCGCCAAAAATAAGGAGAGGGCTCGAGGCGCGCCCGAGGCGGGGGCCCGGGGAGGCCGGCCTGGGTGAGGAGACGATCCGGGGCCTAGGTGGAGGGGGAGCGGGCGGCCAAAAAAGGGAGGCCCGCTCCTGAGGGCTGGGGGGAGGAGGTTCGGCGAGGGTCGAGCAGGGGGGCAGCGAACTCCTCAGGGCTGGGCGGGGTCGGGGTCGGGGTCGGGTCGGGAGGGTTCATGAAGGCGGTGTCGTGAGCGTCGGTGGCTGGGTTGTCCGGGGAGGGTCCCTCGTGAGGCTGGGCCGTGTCGCCCGAGGTGTGAGGTGCGAGGTGGTGGGCCCCGGCTTCGTCTGGGCGGCGTTTCGATTGGTGGTCGCTGGGAGGTTGTCGGTGGAGGTCGCGGGGCTGTCGGCAGTGGTGAGGGTGAGGCGCCGGGAGGGGCCCCCCGGGCCGGCCGGGGGGGGGGGGGCGGCGGATCAAAAATCCGCCGAGGCGGCCGGGGTCTGGCGCTCACGGGCTTGCTTGGTGAGGCATTCGGCCTCGCAGTGCCTGGTCAGTAGGCGCCGTACATTGGCGCAGTAGGCGCAGATGTGCCGGCGCCTGTCTCCCACCTCGCCGTGGGCCTCCCCGATGTGGGCCCGATCGCACGAGGCGGGATCGCGGTTCCACGCGGGGCAGGGGGCCCCGTGAGTGTGCCTATCGTAGGCGGTGCGGGCGTCGGCTTGGGGCCGGGGCGGGTGTGTGCCTCGGGCCCATTCGCCTCGGGGGGAGGTCCTCGCCTCGGGAGACTGGTGTTGCCGGAGGGGTGGGGGTGGTGATGGAGTCCATCCTCAGGGTGTTGAGGGCGACAGGGTCGTGCCATCCATGGGGGAGCCTCCCGTCCGCTATCCAGGTGAAGATGGCCTCTGAGTAACGGCGGACGGTAGGCCAGGGATGCACGAGGATATCCCTCATCACGGTGAGGTGGTGGTGGCGTAGGCCCTGGAGGGAGTGCTCGGGGAAGGCTGGGTGGCCGGCCAGGGTGAGGAGGGCGAGGTTGTACTCATCGCGGGTGGCCTCCCCTCTCTTGACCGGCTTCCGCTCAGGCCCCCTCTCGATGAGGTCCGAGGGGAAAATGTATCCCGAGGGGATGCCTAGGCGCCTGCTGGCGCGCTGCGCCTCGGCGGACGCAAGGATGTCTCGGACGGCGTCGGCCGCGGATGCTGGGGTGTAGTCCTCGGCGACGTCCTGGAGGTAGGCCGGGGGAGGCGCGGGGCCGCCTCGGGCGGCGAGGCGGTCGTAGTGCTGGTAGTGGGGGTGGGCTGCCCCGGGCAGAGTCGCTTGAGGCGGCGGCGGGGGCCGGGCCCCGGCGGCGGTCTGCGCCCGAGGTGCTGGGGCGGGCGGCGTGCTGTATCCTGCCTGCGTGTGCTCCGGCGCTCCTCGGGCTCCCGGCGACTCGAAGGCGTCCATGCGCGTAGTGAGGTGCTGGAGGGCTTGTAGGATGATGGCTGTGTCGGCACCCGAGGTGGCCGAGGGGGAGGCCAGGGCCGGTGATGTTGAGGCGTCGCCGGGCGAGCCCGAGGCGGCCCCGGCGTGGCCCGGGCGGTGAGCCTGGTGTTCTTGCGGCCTCTTCCCTTCCCGCGTCCGGGCATGGTGCAGGAGCCTGAGGCGGGGCAGCGGTCCGAGGTGGAGAAGTCAGGAAAAGAGAGGTGAGCTCTGGAAGGCGGCAGGAGGGCGAGTGCCTGAGGGAGGCCGGCGGGCGGCCTTATAAGGGAGGGAAGGGGCGCGGGCGACAGCAGGTGAGGTGTGAAAGCTGCCGGCCCGGGGAGGGCGAGTGAGGGTGAGGAGCGGGCGTCGGGTGAGGCGCGAATGCTGCGCGACAGGGGGGCGGGGGAGGAGGCGGCGCGGCGGGGTCTGGCGAGGTGTGAGCGCAGCGCGACAGCCCGGGGCGGGGGAGGGTCTCTTCCTCTCCTCGCATCAAACGTAATGCTTCGCATTACGACCAATGTTGGCATGTTTGTCAAAATGTTTATTCTCATAGGCTTATATAGTAACAGTTTCCAGTAAATGTACTTAGTATGTCCTTCTATGTTTAAACAAATAATGAAGTGCAACAGAATCTAAGTTGGATGTGTAGGTTCAAATCTAGATAAGCGTTTTGCTTTCGAAAATTTGATGCTGTTATTAGACTACACAGCTTTTAGTTATCTGTATTTATTGGTACAGCTATTTCTGTTTTCTCTCCCCTCCTCCATGTACAAAGTCATTACTTAACATGCATTACCTGAAAGGCATTCTAAGGTCGTGTATCCATAGACTGTTCACTTGTGGTGTGTTTGGCCTTTTTCCGTGTTCCCTTGTGATCTTGTGACATGCCACATAGACAATGAACCAGTGTTTTGCTTAGTGGCCGTTCCCATAGGTTGGACCCAGGGACCGTGTGGCCTTGTGTGCAGTGCATGTGATGTACTGACCGGAAACATGGAGAATGAACATGGAGAATTATCACAAGCGAACATGGAACATGCCACAAGGGAACAGTCTCTGAATACACACCCTAATAGTCCCCTGGGTGGATTTATTTTAAATGGGCCTCGACCATCAGTATGTAAAAATGTGTCTTTCAATTATATCCTTATGATCACTATATCACTTTGTTGTAGACTGTCCACGTGCGAACGACGGGAGAGCAATTTTCACAGCAACCAAACTTCTCGAGCGTAAGTCGCTGTTCCATCACCTGCTGATCGACATTGTGAAGGACCACCACAAGGAATTCCTTGCGAACCTCGAGCGTCCACTGAGTGTAGCTGACGAGAAGGTCACACGTTGGCACCCAAGGTGAACAAGGCAGTCCTTATTAATTTATTTGATTATTTTTATTTGCTGGGTGGGGTAGACCTTAAATAAGATTGATTAGGCATGTGTCTTTTCCAGATTTCCGGACTTTGTTTGGGCGGGGGTGGGGATCGATCCCTAAGATTCGTGCAGATCCGTTGAGAAAAATGTTGAGGGGGTAGGGTTAAGGTAAGCAGACTGAATCGATAATCTGTTTTTGTCGAGGTTCTAAAAAAAATTATTATTGTTAATATTATTTTTGTTGTTCCTTTCACATCTCGGTGCTTCGCGTGACAAGCGTTCCAGATATCGGCAAAATTGTTGGATTTTTCATAATTCATAACACGACAAGACATATACAGTGGGCCAAGGTTTATTGAGGTCTAACCGAACAATAGTTTCTTTTGACACGACCGTAATATAGATCAACATATAGTTATCAATGTACAATAGTAAACTGTTTTCCTTTAGGCGTCCTTGATTCTGATAACCTTTAATTACTTCCATCACAAAGGGCAGGGGGGTCAATTAATTTTATCACTTTAAAGTTTATAATGCTTTTTTTGTTCATATTAGGCTTTAAGGAAGTTGTTCAAATGACGTTTGGACATCTATTAAATTAGATTTACCAGGCCTCATACTCATAGATCAACTCAAGGGTTTAAATGATTTAATTACATCAGACATATATCATGCATTGAGAAGGGTCCCAAGGCCGCACCTTTGACACTCGGCCCTTATCCTGGCAACAGGCTATATTGTGGGGTGAGTGGGATGGTGAATTTTTTACGGTAGTGCTATCCGTGGTGTCCTGACTCTATGGACACCACATAACTGACCGTTTAACTTTAAGCCTAAAGGATTTAAGATGTTAGCTAACTTACCACGGTTACGATGTGTGTTGTCAGGATAACTGTTTATGTTACGTCCGCGCATAGTTACTTGGGCCACCGTCACACTTGTTGTATTTTGAATTATTTATGTTACTTCATAACATACACAATTTCCCTGATCGATGCTATAAAGGCCCCAGCTTTTTCTAGAAGGATGTGTAAGGGTGTTGGATGAACCGTGGTGATCTGAGATTTGTCAGGAACTGCTAGCCGGATGTACATATCCTGGTGCCTGGCATTACTAGGATAGGACAAGTACTGGTTCGATCAGTATCAGGATAACGTAACTGAGTGGGATATCGGGTCATGGTGCCAGCAGCCTAGTGTCCAAGTTGGGCAGCACTCACATGTGTGCGCTGTCACAAGTCAATACCCGTCCTGATATGGGCATAGATGTTGCAAGGACGTAAAACACAAACAAACAAACAAACCGGAAGTTCATTTGTGTAGATCAAGCTGGCAGTTGACATAATTCCCAGATAAACAGAAACACAAGGAAAGAGAAAATGGGCATTGCAGAATGGGCGATAAAACAGTAGAACGATCTCCAAGGATAGTCTGTACTGACTGATCAGTGCAATGGCGCTCTATTGTGGCGCTTGTAGATAGGAGTGTAGTGGGTGAAATTGACTTTCGGAAGTTTTCCGCGATTCCATATCAATTTAAAAAAAATATATTTTTTTATTGAGGCTGTATTTATACTGTCCATAGCATGTAAGCCCAGGTACCCAGGCTTGTTTTCAATGCTGGCCAGCTGTAGTGTTGGTGTTGTCTTACCAAGCAGTAGCTGCTGATAAGTTATTTGATTGTCTGCATTTCAGTAGCAGATAGCTGAGACACCGCAATTTGGCCGCCGCCCTATACTTTAGCATTCGAGAGGCCCAAATCTGAGCGTTTTTCACCGGAAGTCATCCAGCGCGAGGAATGCGCCGGGTACACTGGCCCCCGTTAACTGACCAAAGTGCATAAGCAACGTCGGGAAGGGAATCAATGCTAAGCCTATGGGAGAATATCCGCATTTTCGTGGAAATTACATGATATTTGACAGTGTATGGCAATAATTACTAGGATACGGATACTATTATTATTAAAGCAACATTCTTGTTTTCGGTGTTCTCGATTGTTTACAGATTCCTTGCCATAGATATCCTCTTTTTATTAGATATCACTTTCATCACTAATAAATAGTGAATTGTTACTTTTTGTGGAGTGGGGTGGTTTTTGTTGTTGCTTTGTTTCCATTTCATATGTACTAATAAGTTATGGTGTAGAAATATAGTCGTAGCTCTATTCCCTCATGATGGTGGCAAATTGTTGACAGCAAGTCAATTACTACATTGTGTCTTACTACGTGGTGGCTTCATCCGATATTACAGCAAAATAGGATTTAAAGTATTTTATGATTGCATAGTTTAGTTATATTTTCATTTCATTAATCTGTGTTATTACCCCCAAAAAAAACCATGTAGGACTTACTGGTAGCTATTATCCTGCAGGATGGCACCAGCACAAATGTGAAGTCATCATTCCTAGCAAACCCCAGCAAAGAGGTGGGTTACTGGGGTCGGGTCGTTTTGCACACAACACATGTTTTTGTCAACTCCACTCGCGGTGTTCGATTTGAAATTCTAGCAACTCGGGTGACCCGAATGGACCGGGTCGTGTTAATCGATTACGCCCTAGGGGCGCCAATATCCCGGCCCGATTTCCGCGGGTTTTTGTTTTCTTGCTGGATACCTCTTTCATCCCTGTTATCTAAAGAAATAATGCAGCAATTCAAAATCATCCATTTATGCAACTTTAAGAGCAATGTGTATTCATTGGTTGACAGGTTCCGTGTAGACCAGGTACCGGATATAGTTCCGGCACAATTGCCTCAGCCACCTGACACCAAGAAGTTCACGACAGCCATTGAAGTCTTGGAGGCGGCTCATACCAAGAATCTGGCTCTGAATGCACGAGTAAGACTGCCTTGAATATTGTGACTTAACCTATGCAGCTCTAATAGAAAATATCCACTGGTCGATGGTGTTCTCTGTGACAGAGTGGTTAGAGTGTCTGACTTTTTTCTAGGTCAGACTCCTAATCTGAAGGTTGGTGGTTCGATTCCCCGTGCCCCCACCTCTGCCACTTTGGATTTCCACCGCTGTGTATAACTTACAGCATCATCAAAGGCCGATTGCTCTCATACCATGTCTATGTGGTGTGGGAGGTTAAAAATCCCTTGGGTCAGTAAAAGTGTAGGCTCGGGCTTTCTATCGACAAACTGTCTAATGGTGAAAACAAGTCTATTCAGACTTATCCATGATATGCAGTATAAATCTTCTTCAATAGCAGGTACTAAATAGATTGATGGGTGAAATCCACTTTTCCTGGCTCTTACATTTTCCTCTCTTGCCATCTATATGTGTTTCTATATTCTATTTTTGTTTTAATTAATATTGTGTCCGTAGACTGGTGATATCGATAGAAGTTAAATCGACATTTCCCCATTAAATTTACCGCATTCTGACCTTTTTCATTTTGTTAATTTATTTTTTTAAAGGTTCAAAGGGCCTTGGAGAATGTGGCTAAGCAAAAGAAAGCTGCGGAGATGAGGGCTGCAGTTGCTGCTGAGGCCTCTCAGAAAACAAGGAAGGCTGTGACAGGACAAAATCCCCACACTGAGATGAAGGGCATTCCACAGGGGCTGCTAGAACGGGTACTTGTTATTTACTTTCAGTGCTGCCAACCATTTCTGTGAAATCAATATGATTTTCTGTCTTTCATTTCGCCTGTACTCGAAAACACTGCGGTAAATCCGTTTTTTTCCACTTGACCCATTAAATAACCTTGGGAGAATTTTAAATTCAAATCACCCCAAAATAAATGTTGGCTTGGCTGACTGAAAGATTTTTTTCATTTGTCACTAAAATGAAGACTGATTTTTCACCCCAGCATGTCTACCAAAACTCTTAATAGTTTACTAGTGCTATGTACACAATATATGTGTATATGTCATTCTGGCCGTAATCGTTTAATCAGATCATCCCAACCACTTTTTTTGCTCATGCGCAAACCTTACAACCTCGGGTTGCATAAACGAATGCACTCGATGGCGGGGAAAATGGTGGCTTAATCCAAAACTAGTTATTAAAAAAAACTAACTAATATAACTACAGCAAGATAGGATTTATAGTATTTTATGATTGCATAGTTTAGTTATATGTCCATTTCATTAATCTCGGTGGTCATATTAAAACATAAAAAAAAACATGTTGGTAGCTATAGTACCAGCGCAGTCATTACTCCTGATGCCCCCAGCCAAGACATGGGTCATTGGAGTCGAATCATTTTGCACACGGCCCCCAAAGCAGCCAACCATTACGATTTCTGCGGAATCATTACAATTTTCTGCCCTTCATTACACAATGGGAACCTTTCAGTTTTCATGAGTCTCTCGTCAGATGGCGACTCATGCCGGTCTCTGTAATGCTTTGGTTGGTACCCCTTACACCCCAACCACACACCTAAACCCCCACCACACACAACACCTACACCACCACACACACACATACACCCTCACCACACACCTACACCTCAATCACACACACCTACACCCCACCAAACACCACCACCACCACACACCTACACCACCAAAACACATACCACATACCTGAGCCCTCACCACACACCTACACCCCCACCACACACATATACCCCACCACACACCTACACCCCCACCACACCCCTAAACCCTCACCACATACCTTCACCCCCACCACACACCTACACCACCACATCCCTAAACCCACACCTACACCCCCACTACCACCCCTAAGCCGTCACCACACACCTACGCCCCCACCACACCCCTAAACCCTCACCACACAACTACACCCCAACCACACACACACACCTACACCCCACCACATTCCTAAACCCTCACCACACCCACCACACCACATCCCTAAACCACCACCACACACATACACCCCCACCATGCCCCTAAACCCTCACCACACACCCAACACACTTACACCCACACCACAGACATACCTACACCCCACCACATCCCTAAACCCCGACCACATACCTACACCACACACACACCTATTCCCCTAAACCCTCACCAGACACACACTACACATCTACACCCCAACCACACACACACCTACACACCCCTAAACCCTCACCACACACCCAACACACCTACACCCCCAACACACACACCTACACCCCCAACACACACATACCTACACCCCCAACACATCCTTAAACCCCCACCACACACCTACACCACCAACACACACACACACCTACACCCTTCTATCCAACCATGATGGCCGACTTGGACCGGGAACGGGTTCTGCCACCAAGTGTAAAGCGAGAGAACTGACTCATGAAAGCTCCCCATTACGCCCATGTACTGAAACATTACGGAAACTCGCCTTTTTCCACATTTTCAAAAACAAACCTCACAATAGCACACATGTACTCAACTTTGATATGTATATGGGTCACTCTCCTGAAAAATGGTCAGCATGGGATGAGATTTTAGAACATCAATTTTAAAAAACTACTTATTTTTTTCCTTATACTTTTCATATTCATGTTCAGATTTGATGTAAGAAAAAAGGGAAATGAAATAAACCGTGTGCAATTTTGGTCTTTTTAGTTATGAAGTGTATTTGAAAAAAACTAAAACATTTTACAGTCAGCCATTTGTAAAATGATGTATGGTGCATGGTATCAATATAGGCACTACATATCTCTGTATATTATGCCATGATTAATATGCTTCTCAGTATGAAATTATTTAATTCTGCTTAGATTTTTATTAAGCAGACTGTGGTGTCCTAAACATGTGTTACGTCTGAGCAACACATGTTATACTGCCATATGACATAGCTTAATCATGGACTACACCTTTATTTTAGGGGAGATTTCCAGCTTTAATTTGCTGCACTCGGATACAGAACAAGATACAGTTTTTAACAACTTGCAATTATTTAAAAGCTACTCAATAATAAGAATAATAATTATCCGAGTAGTTTCATCAATTGTGTAATCAGTAATCATGATAGTGTCAGTGCCTCGGGAGACGAACGAGGCTGGCTCGGTTGCGGGTGGCTGGCACCAAGTTTGTGGAAGGGCTGGCTTCTGAGGTGTCGGTCAAGGTTCATGGTGGATGCGGATAGTGGTAAGGTCATAGCTGGAGTGACATGAGGGAAAAGGTTAAACATCAGGAACAGCAGCGCCAGCAGCGAAATTAGCACTTAACCCCTCTCGAATGTAGTCCCTCTAGAATAGGGTTGGGTAGGTGGGAGTTCCTCTTAATACCTCTCTTAAGGATGCTAACTTCTTGTGCCTCGAAGAGATGTGCGGGCCCTCAAACAGAGGAGAGCCAGGTCTTAACACAGCTAATCTAATTATAAACGGATCATGGGGCACTCAGCCAGGAGGCGAGATGGATCAAGTAGGACATTATATCGTAGAGTGAGGGGCAGAATGGGTCAACATCGTGGCTTTTACAGAATGTGAGGTATACGGAGAGGTGCAGGCGTTTATTGCGCCAGGTGCCCTGGACTAATGCCTTGCGGTACGTGCCCAGGAGGTGGATATGGTGTATCATGGAGTAGCCTGGAAGATAGAAGCAAAAGTATAAGCTATCTTCCAGCTACAAAATTAGATCTCAAAGCTGACTAATTGTGAGAAGCGGTGTTACAGGAATTTGCTTAAGTTTGCGTTCTTAGAGTGCCTGTCATACCTTACCGGACACAACCAGATAAAGAATTTTCTAGTCCGGTGGTGTTTGGTATCAAAATGTACCGAAATTAATCGAAATGTTGCGCGTTCGGGTCAAAGGCCGCCGGACGCTAAACGGACAAGGAACGTACATTAACGAATAACCACCGGACGATAACCGGACAACACTGGATAACAACCAAATGTCAAACGGACGGACCAAACTTCAACTGGACACGTACTTGACTTTTCACGGACGTGCCGAAAAGATATAAAAAACCGACGGACCGAATTCCAACAACACCGTCAACGGACTACTCAGGAAGCAAACCGGAGATGTAACGGATGGGTCCCGGACATGAACCGGACTAAACGGACTTAAACCGGACACCAGCCGTGTCCGGTACAAGTTTTGTGCATGTTCAAAACTTGCCATCGGACAGAGAACGGGCACACCGGATGCCGACCGTATATAATCCGGACCAGTGTTTGCATTCTTAAAGTGCCGGTCATACCTTACCGGACACAACCAGGCAAAGAATTTTCTAGTCCGGTGGTGTTTGGTATCAAAATGTACCGAAATTAATCGAAATGTTGCACGTTCGGGTCAAAGGCCGCCAGACGCTAAATGGACAAGGAACGTACATTAACGAATAACCACCGGACGACACTGGATAACAACCGAATGTCAACCGGACGGACCAAACTTCAACCGGACACGTACCGGACTTTTCACGGACATGCCGAAAAGATATAAAAAACCGACGGACCGAATTCCAACAACACCATCAATGGACTACTCAGGAAGCAAACCGGAGACGTAACGGATGGGTCCCGGACATGAACCGGACTTAAACCAGACACCAGCAGTGTCCGGTACAAGTTTTGTGCATGTTCAAAACTTGCCACCGGACAGAGAACGGACACACCGGATGCCTACCGTATATAAACCGGACCAGTGTTGGTAGATCATGGGGTCGTGGGTTCGAACACAGGTCCAGTCAAACCAATGACTTAAAAATTGATACTTGTCACTTCCTAGACTGGCATTCAGCATTAATAGGATAGGACAAGGACTGGTTGGCTCAGTGTCAGGATAATATGACTGAGTGGGATATCAGGTCATGGTGCTGATGGCCTGGTCTCCCAGTGGGGCAGCACTATAAAGTTGCCATGAGTGCGCACTGTCACAAGTCGGTACCTGTCCTGATATGACCTTAGATGTTGCTAGGACGTAAACAAATTTTTAAAAGATCACCGGACAGTGTCCGTTTTCCATCCGGTACCCCAATCCGGTATGGTGTGACTGAGCCTTTAATCTGAGCTTGCATGGTGAGGTTTGCCTTATGGCTGTGTGGGGTCCTGCTTAATGCATCCGCTAGAACCAGCTCGGTTTCGACCTTATGTCCGATAGTTAGTGTCCAGTGGTGTTGTGTGGCTAATAGCCATAGTTGGTGGGCACATGCGCCCAGGAAGGGATCCCGTCCCGAGCCTGATGCAAGGACCTGCTGAGATAGTTTGTTGTCAGTGTTGACCATTATAGTGAAGTTATGTGGATCAGGCGGCATCAGTGGAGATACAGCAATGACCAAGTTGAATGCTTCTAATTGTGTTATTGCAGTAAGCTTCTGAAGGAGCTCGTGTGGCTAGGGAACTGAATAGCAAGCTACTGGAGAGAATGCCCCTGCCCCTTTCAGTGTAGAATCACATTCTGTCTCCCATGGAGGGGGGGGGGGGGGGGGGTTGGAGCTGCTGATAGCATTATTACGCTGTTAAGTGAGGAAGCAAATTTCTGGAACCAGTCTAGATCTTTCAAAATGAGCGGTGAGAAAGGATGGTAGCCTACCTGAGGTGCCTGTCTCAAGGCATATAAAACCATGTTCATAAACCTGGTTGCCAGCTTAACGCACTTTGCCACGTGCTGCAGCTTACCTGCAAGACATTGGATCTGTTTGCGGGAGGCGACTTTCTTATCTTTCCATACCGAACATTCTCATTAGTGGGCTCATTTGGCACCACGAGAGGGGGGTGGGGGGCATTAAAGGGGCCTAGCCTAACATGGCAGAATGGTGGCATTCCTTAGTGATAAACCTGATAATGTGCGGGTCTGTGTCTGCGTTAGTAGTGTGGTTCTTCAAGGTAGGAGTTGGTATAAACTTGGTGGTGTAATCAATCGAGCATACCGTAGAAACTCTAGAACGTCTTTATCGGGATAATCTGCCAGTGCTGACCGCCATGCGGGAATGTTAAGACCGAATGCAGCCGGCTTAGGAACTACCACCACTTTCTCAAGTGCGTTGACTCTTGCTGCCAGGTCTTGTGTAACCTGAAGCGCCTCCCTCTGAAGCTCCAACATTGTAGCCAAGTTTGTGGGCGCAAGCTGAGAAGCTAGTGCTGACGTGGAAGGGTGTCGAGGTGACAACTCCAAGTTTGTGATCATAACGGAGAAGTGTGTTAATACTTGTTTTCACTGCTGGGCAACACTAGTCCAATTTGATTCAAATCTTTGGAATTTAGTTTGAGTAATAATTTTGGTTTTCTTGCTTCTTGTTTATGGCTTATAACTGTTTGTAGATTGCAACAACAACAAAAATATGTATATATATATATATATATATGTATATATACACATATACTTTTTGTTAAATGTACTAGCTTTAAGTGATTTTTTTTAACAGTCTGGGAACACTATAATTAAATCACATTCCTATGATGTTTGAGTATTATTATTAAACACTAAAACCTATTGAAATAGTTTGCGATTCACGCGAAAATCATTACTCTTTCCTATTTTCAAATGATGGCAGCTAAGTGGCTTGTCTATTTTTAGGTTCACCTCAGGGTGTTCTATTTGAAATTCTGATAACTTGGATAATCCGAATGGTCCAGACCATCATAATCAAATACGACCCATGTTAGTTCCCGGTGTAATATACATATATATATATTCATGAAAAATCTATATATATATATATATATTCATTTTTTAAAGTTTTTTTTTGCATTGGGTATTTAGAAGATATTAAATATTGAATATAGCACAGGTCCGAAGTGCTCATACGGATCGGGTCAGCTGTACCGGGGCACACGGCTGATATAGGGGAGCCACCTAGCGGATCGAACACAAACACCCCGGGTGTATCAGCTGTGCTGGGCGATATAGGGGGTGTTCGTGTTCGATCCGCTCGGTGGCGCTATAACACACAGGGTGTGGGTGTTCGATCCGTATGTGTATGAGCACTTCGGACCTGTGATATATTCAACATTTAATATATAATATATTCTCAATACCCAACGCAAAAAAAACCTTTTAAAAATGAATTTGCTGTGTAAGTACAAAACTACCACTCAAAGAACGATTGGTATTCTTCTGCAAAAGCTTTTGATTTGAGTGTGCTCTTTTTGTATTTTTTATTTGAAACCAAGACAACATCTAATAGGCACCGTGGTTCTCTTCCTTTCTTTTTAGATCCGGGCAAAGGAAGCAGAGAAAGCGGTGCGTTCCATGATGCTAACACCGGCCACCGAAAAGCGGAATGAACAAATCTCTCGTCTGCCTGATGTCATTCGAATCATTCGATCGTATCCTTGCTTCTTCCTTGCACAGACAAGAATCATGCGCACAGAGGTTATGGAGCACATTTTATTTCAGTGGTCAAGTAAATTCCTGGCAAGCAAGTGTATTATTGTGTGCCCTCTTGTTAATAGTTTAGGAGTTATTCACAATATGCATACAATAATCTGTTCGAACTAAGAGTACTAATTCTTAATTCATACACACACCCTCCCCAGTTAGTGCCCTCCCCAGTTAGTGCTTTATAATATTGATTATTTTCCACTAAATAATCAGCATTTAAAGGAATAATTTTAATTAGTATGTTGAAATTCTGAAGATTCCCCAAATAACTAACCTATCAGCATCCAACTCCATGTTGGGTGTAGAGCCCTTAATTTCTTTTCAAGTGTAACTTGTCAGTGTCCCAAGACTAGTAAGAGGAGACAATCTGGCATTTGTATGACTCACATGGGAATTTGGTTTACCTCCTTAATGACACCACTGGCATATGGGAAGCCCTATTTTATGGCTGCATATGTTTTTGTGTTTTTTCACGCTAAATGATCATTTTATTCACCGAAAAAAGCTATAAGCCACTATGGCAAAATAAGGATAGACAAATACAGAGTTGTTCAGGGGAGACATGGGTGATCGGAACATGAATTTGGGTGAAACTGGTGATTTTTGGTTTTTGGTGTACTAATTTGGTGTAAATGATATGTTTTTTGGACAGATACTTACTTGACTGGATATTTGTGTATATAATATGGGATTCTAGATGATGATACTGGACTTTACCATTTGAAAGAAACACTTTGTGAACTTTGAAGCTCGTTTTCTCAGAACTGCTTTTCCCAATTTGCCCCCTCTAAAAATGTAAGTTATAATTGTAGCAGAAAGTTGAAACTTGGCAGTCTTATGTAAAAGTTGCTGCTGAGTGCAATAAGATGGTTAAAAACACTGTATCTTTCATAGTTCAAGAGCTAGGGATGGAGACACAAAAATTGACCATTGATTTTTGTTTCCCTCTGGTTCGTCATGAAGGGACATGTTGGTAATGACATATATAAATTCACAAACCACCTTCTTGCACTCAGCTGGACCAGTTCTTCATATAATAACTTGATTCAGGAAAATCTAGGCACATTCAGTATACTTCTTGGACGGGGTAAAATTTAGATTTTTATTTTTTTGCAAGATCCATCATCATATGACCCCTACTCAATATAGAGCTTTGAAACTCTGCATATATGCTTCTCTTGACACAAAGAATGTGTGCTCCAATTTTCAAAGCTCTATCTTTAATAGTTTTTGAGATAAGGAAATCACCCGTGTCTCTCCTTAACACGTCAGGGGTGTCTGGTAATTCATTATTTGTAGCACATGTAACATTATTTAGATTGCTATTCGGTTGTCAGCTGTAAAGCAAGGGGTTATTATGATAGTTATGCTAGACTTACTTGTAAATTGAATTAAATTGAATTGTATTACTCAGATTCTTACGAATCTACGAATACGAAGGTAAGGATCAGGGGAGAGGCCAAGCCCGCGCAGGCCGGAAGTAGCCTCAGTTTTCGAAGTTTGGAGGGGAGCAAAAAATCTAAAACCAGGATCAGGACCCCTATTCCCATAATTTCCTATAAATAGTCAACCATTGATTGTTCTTTATCCTCGAGTTTTCTCGGGTTCTCTTCTACTCATTCATAGGTGTGGGAGGGTGGGCCCCTGATCCTTACCTTCGTATTCGTAGATTCATAAGAATCTCAGTAATACTTCAACTTACAAGTAAGTCTAGTATAACTATCATATTCTTACTTCATCTTCCGAATACCGGAAGTTAAGTATCCAGGGAGAGTCTTGGAAGCATGGTTTTTTGTCTACCGACCTTTTTTCCCTTTCTTGACTCTTCTTTTCCCCTCGTACTCTTCTTCCGCTCGTCTCTCTCTCTTCGTCTCAGTCTCTCTATCGTGGCTCTCTGTAAGTATAAGTCATGTGCTGGCGCACTCGTGTTAGGAGATCCATTTCACCTCTTTTGTACTCATGTGCCCTTGTGTCAGTATATATTTTAATTAACCCAATTTTTATGTTCTCTACTTCCCGTTGGGACACTCTTTATTTCACCTGCCAATTTTCATCAGGATCTTTCTAGCCTTCAGGCATTTCCACGTCCGCGTCAAAACTACCTATTCCAGCCTACACTCACAGGAACTAGGAGTACCTCAAGGCAGCATACTGGCCGTGACCCTTTTCGGGGTCAAGGTCAATGGTATTGCTGCTGCTGTAAAGCGCGGGGTCTCCTGTAGTCTTTTCGTAGACGACTTTGTTTTATATTACAGCGGCGCTGACATGAATGTCATAGAGAGACAGCTACAACTAAGCATAAATGGGATTCATCGATGGTCAGTTCTGAACGGATTCAAATTTTCCAAGACCAAAACAGTCTGCATGCACTTCTGCCTATTGCGTACAATACATGCGGAACCGAAGCTGACCCTTGATGGGGACCCCATTAAAGTTGAGAAAACCAAATTTTTGGGCCTCATTTTCAACGCAAAACTGTCTTTCGTGCCACATATAAAGTACCTGAAGACAAGATTCCTGAAAGCGCTAGATATTCTGAGGGTGCTGTCCAGCTCAGAGTGGCGTTCTCAGAGAGATGTTCAGCTCTCCGTGTGCCGAACCTTGGTTCGGTCGCGAGTGGATTACGGCAGCATAGTATACGGTTCCGCAAGGAAATCGTGCATTGGGCTGCTAGACACGGTCCACCACCATGGGATGCGCCTGGCCCTTGGGGCTTCCGCACCTCACCGGTTCAGACCCTCTACGTCGAAGCCAACGAACCATCACTTAACAACAGGAGAATCAAACTGGTCATGTAATATGTAGTCAAGAACAAAACTAATGCATTGAATCCTGCACACAATTGTCTATTCGAGCAACATGATGAATCCAGGTATGAAGCCAGGCCAAATTACATCCGGCCACTGAGGCTCTGAATGAAACCTCATTTGGAGGCCTTAGGCGTGGATTTGAACATGTTGGAGGATGCCAAAGTCCCAGAACATCCCCCGTGGTCGTTGAGGAAGCCATCGGTTATCCTCCGACTCACGGAACTGAGGAAGTCTGGGACACATCCACTCGAACACCAAGGACCTCATGCAGAGATTCAAGGGCAGTTTGCAGACCATCTCTCCATATACACTGATGGTTCGAAAGACCAAAGCTGGGTAGCTGCTGTGGCAGTCTGCCAACGCTAAAGAATTGGCATACTTTTGCCCGATCAGAGCTCAATTTTCACTGCCGAAGCCCGAGCACTCCTTCTCGCATTGGAGTGTATCGAGGTATCCAACCACACTAACTATGTTATATACAGTGATTCATTCTCCTGTTTCCTGGCTGTTGCTGGACTGAAAACAAATCACCCTATTCTAGCAACGGTCATCTATAAAAAATGAACCAACTGGCAACAGATGGGTATGACATCCACCTGTGCTGGGTTCCTGGCCATGCCAGCATACAAGGAAACGAACGATCTGATCGGGCTGCGAAGAAGGCCCTGAACTGTGATCTTGAACCGTGTCTGATCCCTCACTCTGATCTGAAACCACTAATAGCTACCCACATAAAATTCAAATGCCAACATGAGTGGGATGAAAACATTAATAAACTTAAAGAAATTGAACCATCTGTGGTAAAACCACCACAGACCCATGCGCGAGGTCGGCGGGACCAAGTGGTCCTTAGCCGCTGCCGTATTGGCCACTCGTGGCTTACACATGCTTTTCTGCTCAAGGGGGAGCCACCCCTGAATGTATTGGGTGTCAGTCCCCGCTGACACTCAAACACATTTTACTAAGTTGTGCTGATTATTTGGCCCTGCGCCAACAATTCTACACTGCAGACAGTATGCATGACCTTTTTACTGAAGTAAAACAAGAAAAAAATTGTCGTTTTTGAGGGCAGCTGGTCTGTACCGCCTCATAAAGTTCATTAAAACAATTTATTTCAATTAATTCTTTCATTTAAGAGACCAGACGGGATGGCTGAATGAGTTGGAGCATCCGTCTCCCATGCTGGTAGATCGTGGGTTCGAACCTTGGTCGAGTCAAACCAATGACTTGAAAATTGGTGCTTGTCGCTTCCTAGCCAGGTGCTCGGCATTATTAGGACAGGGCAAGGGCTGGTGTGCTCAGTGTCAGGATAATGTGACTGAGTGGGATACCAGGTCATGGTGCTGGTGGCCTGGTTTCCCAGTGGGACAGCACTATAAAGTCGCCATGACTGCGCACTGTCACAAGTCAGTACCCGTACTGATATGACCTTAGATGTTGCTAGGACGTAAAACAACAAACAAACATCTTACTTTTCTTTTCCTACAACTCTTGTCTACTTTATGTGACGAGCCGCACGAGTCACAATACGGCATGTCCTGTATAGCTGTTATGGCAGTCAGCAGTCAGCGTATACACGACCGTGCCAAGGAAAATTGTAATCGAAGTGAGACAGTTTTGGTTATTTTCCCGACCATTCACGTGCACCGATCAGGGTGGGCGCACGACTCCGAATACATACGATATCGATAGCACAATAATACAATATAATAATTAAAACTTGGATTAAGTAAGCTTCGTTATTTATATTATTACAATCCATTATAATACACATAATACACTGGTCTTCTGGCCATATCATGTTACATTCATGCTCATTTATAATAGTCTAAAATCAACAAAAGTTTGATCAAAAGAAAAAAAAGAATAGTGCTATTACCCAACGGCATTGAGAGATAATAGGGTGTACATTTGATATTATCAGTGTCATGGTTAGGGTAACTTTGTATTCTATTTTTGCTCCAGTAATTAAGAAATTTAGTTTAATTGTGCGTAACAGCATGGCTATTTTTCTGCCGATATCTTCCTTAATTCCAACGCAGCTGTTTTGTCATGTATAAGAAACCCTGTGTGCCGATGGAAGAGGTTATAAAAAAAGTGTCAGTTAGTGCAAAGTCAAGCATGGGAACAGGTAAGATTTGGTTTGCATTCTTTCGGTGAATGGAGTTTCAGCATTTTTTTTTACTTTTTGCTTTTATTAAATGATGATAGTGATAATAATTAGGATAACGTGCTATTATTGGACCAACATTATTTGCAAATAACCTCACCATAAATATTCGCTTTTCCTCTGAGATCATTTTCATCCCTGGTAGAGAATGAGATGAGGTATTGCTGGGCGTGGGGCAGGGGGCTAAGTTAGACTAGCATGGCGAAGGGTAGTGTGCGGTGCGGGGGGGGGGGGGGGGGGGTCATAACAGTATGACTTTCTTTCTAGAGGTGACATACTTTTTAAAAGGGTGATGATGGAATGTGGCAGTGGGGGTTGGGGGTTGGGGGGAGGTCAGAAACTATCTTTCTAGAGGTGACATACTTTTTAAAAGGGTGATGATGGAATGTGGCAGTGGCAGTGGCGGTTGGGGGCTGGGGGAGGTCAGAAACTTATCTTTCTAGAGGTGACATACTTTTTAAAAAGGGTTATAATGTGGGGTTGTAGATTGATGGTGGTGGGTAGTGGGTGTCATAACTCACTATCTTTCTACTTTTTAAAAAGGTGAAGATAGTGAGGTGTAGGGTGGGACTTTGGGGTTGAAATTGAGGCTGACGATTTGCTTGTGTTTGTTTAGTTGAGGCTGAAGCGCATATTAAGCTGCTCCTCGAGCTCGTCCCAGAGTGGGCGTCTGCCATCACCGTACGGAAAGGAACCTACCTCAAGATCGACTGTAACCAGGAGATCGCAGCCGTCATGAACAAACTCAACGAAGCCAAAAAACACCAACAATAGGCGCGTCTCACCACTCGCTTAATTTCCATTTCCAGAAAGGCTTTCCATACAAATTTGGCTCTTTTCTTTATGAATTCAACACTTTAAAATTTACCCTGTCATTAATAGGTCAAAACGTCGCATTCAAGCATGATGGTAAATAGGTTATTTGTGCATGTGAATATTTTAGACGATCATGATTTTTATTATATTTACGATATGGTCTTACTGTTTTATTGCGGTTTTGGTGGATGTGGTGTTTGTGAAGTCATTATATAGTTTTATGGTTTTGATGTTATCAAATACTGCCAATTTTTAAAGTTTTATCTGATCCTTATTTTATAATTAATTGAACTTTTTACCTCCAGTATTTTTATTTAATATGTTAAATTTTACAAAGATGATTCTGTGTAATTTGTAATGTCTGCCAACTGTATACAGGATGATTAAGATCGAACTGACTGTTCATACTCTAAAATTCCAGTGATACCAGTTTCGATATTGTTTCTCTGCGGGCCTAGAACGAAATAGTTGAGTGTCTTAATTGCTGTGAGAATTTTTTATTTTAAATATATATATTTGTTTTATTATTATTATTATTACCTTGCATTCAGTGCGCCCGCTCATGTATAATAAATAGTTGTTTATCTCTCCAAATCCTTGGAGTCTAGAAAGATGATGGCGTTATTTCATAATGTAAGAATGAGGTGTCTGATTGGAAAATAAAAGTGTGTGAAATAGGTTTCACTCTTCTTTTTCTCTCCCCTACCCCGTTGTGTTTAGAATAGTAGTTGATATGCCCAACTGCTTGTTTATATTTCGTTTATCTCATTTTAGTCATAACTCAGGCAGGAAAGCCGGTCAGTAGTTGCCAATTAACTGGAGGAGGTGGGCCATAAAGCATTCTGCTATTAAGCTATGATCATGCAGCAGAATAAAGATTATTACGGTATATTGGACAAGTAGTCAGTTGGTTGTTGGAATTTTACATCTTGGCAACATCTAAGGTCATCAAGGTGAGAACCGACTTGTGACTGCGCGCTCATGGCGACTTTATAGCGCTGCCCCACTGGGAAAACGGGCTGCCGGAAACAAGGCCTGAGCTAACAAGTCCTTGCCCTATCCTAAGGCCCTGTCACATTACGGCGTATGGCGGGAGCGTATTGAAAACCTACGTAGGTCCTGCGCGTGCCGGCCTATGATGACATTTGGTGACCTTTCAGCTGGTTTTGAGCGTATGGGAGCATGCTGTGACATTTTTTGACAGTTTTGATTGGCATGTGGAGCGTACGCGTAGCGTGCATACGCTAGGAGTATGCTCCCATACGTAACTCTAGGAGTATGCTCCCATACGCTAGAGATACGCCGGCGACACAAGTTGAGCGTATGAAAAACCTATGCCGGCGTACGAGGAGTGTATGAGTAGCGTATGGGCCATACGCCCTCATAGGTCGAGATTTTTTGAGCATGCACTAAAAAATGTGGACGTATATGACGTAACACGCCTACGCCGCCATACGCTCCCGCAAAAAAAACCTAATGTGACAGCCCCTTTATGCTGAGTGCTAGGCTAGGAAGCAAAAGTCATTGGTTTGACAACCGGGTACCGATTAGACCACCACGCCCGATTTTTGACCAAGTAAAATATAGTCTGCGAGGGGCCAGTGGCTACTAGATATTACTTTGGTCGAGCATTTTTGTTTGTTTTGTAGTCCTTTTAAATTATAGATATGCAGTTTGAGGAGGGACCGCTGCCCCCCGTGTGGCCGATGTCTTACCTTAGTAGTCTTTATTCTGTTGCATGATAATAGCAGAATGCTTTATTATGATCGTATGAGGGAGCTGTTCCTTTGTATTGCGACTGCATTCCTATAATTTGTATTCTTATTAATTAAAGCAAGGAAGTAACCCTTGTCTCTTACTGCTTTAATTAATTCTTTTGCGCATTTCTTAAGTGGCTCAATAGCCTAATCATTCGCATGCTTTTCCAGTGGGAGCTGTCTGTCTGCTAATTGTTAGTTTTTTGCCTTGAATATAGACCCCTCCAGTTAACCTAGTGACATCTGCGATATATGCGTAATAGACGTACAGGTGTGTGGTTAATATATGTTAACGAGATGCAGAGGTTGAGACAAAGAGTTATGCAAATGAGATGACGTCATGGAAAGTTTAGCCGGTGGGTCAAGCGTGCTTCGTGAAAAAATAAAAAATTTAAGACAACTATACAGTATAACCCGGTTAAACCAAACGATCGGTTAATCCCAACTTTTTTCGGCTGCCGCAAAATACTACCATTTATCATATTAAAAAAAGTTGGTTAAACCCAAAGTCAGTTAATCCAAGTTATCGGTTAATCCAAACAAAATTGTCAGACCCCAGGCCACCCAGGTATGGTTAAACCAAACTTTCATGTGGTTATAAGGTCATCTCAAACCCCACTAACTTTTTTTTACATGATCAATGGTAGTAAAATGGTTCTATTTACTGTATGCAGTGACTGAACATTGCCGATCCTGAAACTGAGTGATAATACCAGGATATATGTCATGCGGGTTTGCGATTTCCTAGGAAATCACAAGTGGGGGTTTGCGATTCCCTGCTACACCGGGTCAGGGGCTCGCGCCAGCGTGCACTGTTAGGGTTCATCGAAGTAGTGGAACAGCAAAGAGTGGCATCACCATGCTTTAACATACCTTTTCCACACGAGTCGGACAAAGGTTCGGTGGTGGATATGGATACAGCTCCAGAAGTGGATATGCCTACGAGGGCCTAGAGGTGTGGTATAATGGCGGATATGGGTCACATGAGGAAACTGGCACCATCGCAGGACGTGGTCGCCTAATGGGGGCATGTCCAATAAATTACACAAAAAGGATGACGTCCAACGATACCCACTAGGAATCCAGTGATACTCACATTCTAAAAGTTCAGAACCCAAGAACTGTACATTTACGGACACTTGAAAGGCGTATTTGGGGCGAGAGGAACGGGACAAATCACAGAATCGGAAGTATTCACAACAACTAGGAAGCTACCACGACAACCAACCTAATCCTGAGGTTGTGGAACCAGGAGTGCTAAAAGGACATATTGGGACTATATATCCTAGAAAGGAAGAGTAACGACTCCACAGAGATAAGTATGTAACGGCTAAATAGCCACATAATTAATAAATAAACCTATTAAGCAACAATCAGGTGTTGCCTATGTTTAAAGTTGCATAGTCCGATGCTTTTGAGTTTCAGAAATTGTCTGAGATAAATACATTAAGTTGATCATTATAATAAACCTTACTTTAGCTTGAAGTAACTTTTATTTTAAGTGGCTAACTTTTGATATAAGTGCAACCATGCAAAATTAATTTTGGTAAACTTGCCAAAACCCTTGACACCATAGCATTCTGCAGTAACATGATCTGTTCATTTGCCTCACTATTCCATTCTGTGTGGCAACACATGCTTAATAAGTACATCAGTATCTAAGCTAGATATGTAGAATCAAATTTAGATCATTGTTTTGGTTTTGAAAATTTGATGATTTCATCGGACTATGCAGCTTTAAGAGATACCGATTCTAGATTAGCAGCAGCAATGCAAATTAGCAGCTGGCTCTTGAGGCCTACTCATCATCATAATAAAGAATTCTGCTATTGTCATGCAGCAAAATAAAAATTATTATGGTATGGTAAGGGCCACGACAGGCCAGAGTCCAACCCTAATACACCAGTCACACGAGACCTGTGTTCGCTCACGATCGATTCGTAATGTACATATGTCCTCCTTATGTGTTGGCGCCGCGAGGTCATCTACCTCCCGATGACCAGTTTGGACATTTTGGTCGTACGGAGGATGCAGCTGTTGCGCTTGAGACCAGTGGGGTTGGCGCTGGGTCGCCATTGGTCGGCCCACCAATGTATCGAGTGTTGACCGAGGCGACATCTAGTAGCCGCTGGCCCCTCATGGCCCTTATATTACCATAATAATCTTTATTCTGCGGCAATAATCTTTATTCTCTCTGTATTCACGCCCATAAGGGTTGCTCCTCTTGTAGACGTGCTACTCTCACGATAGCTATTCCAAAAATGACGAATGCTCGACCGAAGGGACAGCTGGTCTAACTCACGTACCCTCACGAAGATAAAGACTAGATAAAAGATTTACCCCTACTACCCGCTCATTTGATATGACCTTATCAACCACCCCGCCTTCCTCTCCCCTAAAAAAAACCCGGGAAAAACATAGCCAACAGCATTGATATAGCATGCAAATACTACTAACAAAAGGTATGATGTTAGTACCTTGAAAGCATCATATCTCGGGTTCTAATAATGCTATTATAACAAATGAGGTTTTGTGTGCAGCATTTAGAAGCCTCTTCCATATATAAAAAAAACACAAAAAAACAGGAATTTGATGCCTTCAGTGTGCTTGAAGAAATCATCAAAGTGCCCAAACTGTTGCACAGATTGTATGCTTATGAAAGTTGAATTGCTGCGAGCCCGACGTATTTTTAAGTTTAAAAAACAAAACAAAAATAGGGACGGCCTTTTTCTGGCACCGGTTGGGACGATCTCCAATTTTGGTTTTTATTTGGTCTTATGGCCAGTCGTGCCTTTGTTTTCGATGGTTTTGAGTTTGGGTAATTTTTCTGAGATAGATATATTAAATTGATCGTTATAATCTACCTTATTTTCGGTTGGGAGTCGGCATGGGTAGGCGGCCCCTTACCTATGTCGCATACCACATTCGCATGCGTTTGTTTGTTTTACGTCCTAGCAACATCTAAGGTCATATCAGGACGGGTACCAACTTGTGGCAATGCACACTCATGGTGACTTTATAGTGCTGTCCCACTGGGAAACCAGGCCACCGGCATCATGTCATGACCTGATATCCCACTCAGTCACATTGTCCTGACACTGAGCCAACCAGTCCTTGCTCTATCCTAATAATGCAAGCGCCAGGCTAGGAAGCAACACATATCAATTTTTAAGTCATTGGTTAGACTCGACCAGGGTTCGAACCCACGATCTACCAGCACGGGAGACGGACGCTCTAAGTCTAACTCATTCGGCCATCCCGTCTGGTTTACGCGTGTATGGAATCTGAGCTTTTCCCGTTTGCGTTTTTTATCATTTCTTAATTGTATCATAGCAAAAACCTGCACATGGAATAGTTCACCATATAGTGCACACTTAGCTTTCCGTAAAACTACCTGTTAAAACCATCTCGGCATCCAATGCTTACATATGTGTCACACGATGTGATGATCAAGAAGAAGCCTATGCTAGTCGAAAGGAAATTCCGGGAAGCCCCACAGCTGAGGAGCTTTACGGTTTACCGCAGTCCCTTCGACACCTCGTAGGAAATCTGAAGACAAATTCCCATTCCTGTTCAGCCATACATTTTTTGTTGTTAGCCTAGTCATTCAATGACCATCTAACATAATAAGATTAGACATGCATTCACTGACATATATAACCTACCAACAGTAACAGTCCCCACTTTCTTTCCAACCATGTTCACTGCCCGGGATATTCGGGAAAGCTATAAATAGATAATCACATGACCAAAGATAATGGCCGCGCTGGCTACTCTGCAGCCTGTTTATAACTCTGCAGCCGGTAACTAGATAACACTTTCTTCTTTTTTTTAAACAACATTCACCACGAAAGTGCTGCAGGAGTAATACCTTGAACGGTCGATCTTTAGTGAAAAGATACTTATGATGTGAATTCAAAAAAGATTTCCGCTCTGAGAATGTTTAGGATGCAGTGTGCGCCTTCTATGAGCGGTGCAGTGTGCCGCGCTTGTGGGCATTTCCCGATTGTTGGGGATTTCCCGAACTTTTGGCCGACCAAAACAAACAGCGCCAGATCTAGTTTGTCTAGTCTGCTGGGCCTAGCCGTGGGGGAAGCAAGTGCATTTTGGTGACCAGACAGTGATTCGAAGCATCCTTACCATCACCAGGTGAGTTTATCGTCATAGATCCTTCTGTTCAGATTCATATACTCAAGCAGTCAAGGTACAAGGATGAAAGATCTCCGCGATTTCCGGGATTCTTCCTGTAGACCCAGTACTAGTGCCAGTAGCAGTACTGTAATGATCCCGCAGCACGATCAACCTAGGCTATACCACTAATAAATGCTTCACACGGCGCAGCATTATCAGTGTATACTACTAATCAATGCTTCAAACGGCACAGCATTATCAGCGTAGCCTACTACTAATTAGTAGTAGTAAATCTTTCAAACGCCGCAGCACTATCAGCGTATACCAATAAAAAAAGGCAATATATATGAAACCCTACTTCCAGGAATTTTCCGCGATTCCAGGGGATATATCATATACTAAACCTATGGGAGAATATCTGAATTTCCGTTTTTTCCCCCCGGAGACCACTTTCATCCCTGTATACTGTTTCTAACTTCTAGTACTCTGACGAGATCGTGCGGCGGACTGTCAATACTATGTGAATATGAGTCATACGACCCCCCCTACAACACCGCCTCCCCGCCGCTCCTGCCCCGGTGTCATGGTATACAACCCCTGCCTGATCGCAGCCCGTGTCGTGGCTTCTGCGCATGCGCAGAGGTTGTAAACAAGCCCAGCTCGGCTGCAGAACGACTACACACTGCCAGTGTCTATTAAAGATTAATAGAAATGCACAACCCTAACCATATAAATTTAATATAATCTGTTCGTTGGATATGTTTTCTATATATGTTCCAGGGGGTTTGTTTCTAGGTGGTGTATAGTTTTCATAGATATTTCACTTTTTCTGTATGAAGATTGCACTGACACTCAGAATATCCCAACTTTCACTATTTAGTCTATTATCTCTGTTTTTAATACTTTCAGCATAAATTGCTCTTAGGTTACATTAAATATTTCAGATCTTCCTCTTCAATCGCGCATTAAGATATTTTGAATCGATCCACTGAAAGTTTTTTAATTTATTTTACAAAAATAAATGCTTAGTCAACTGTCTTCACGGCAGGGGCTGCGATCAGGCAGGGGTTTTATACCATGACACCGGCGCCCCGGCTCCCCGGTGTCATGGTATAAGACAGTTGACTAAGCATTTATTTTTGTAAAATAAATTTAAAAGCTTTCATTGGATCGATTAAAAATATCTTAATGCGCAATTGAAGAGGAAGATCTGAAGTATTTAATGTAACCTAAGAGCAATTTATGCTGAAAGTATTAAAAACAGAGATAATAGTGAAAGTTGGGATATTCTGAGTGTCAGTGCAATCTTCATACAGAAAAAGTGAAATATCTCTAAAGCTACACCACTTAGAAACAAGCTGCTTGGTACACATATAGAAAACATATTCGACGGATAGATTATATTAAATTTATACGGTTAGGGTTGTGCATTTCTATTAATCTTTAATAGACACTGGCAGTGTGTATTCATTCTGCACCCGATCTGCGCTTGTTTACAAACTCTGCGCATGCGCAGAAGCCACGGCAGGGGCTGCGATCGGGCCGGGGTTTTATACCACGACACCGGCTCCCCCGACCGGCTCCCAGCTGATCCTTCCCCGGCGCTCCTTCCCCGGCGTGAAAGTACGACGTCTGAACACTTTGACTTCTGGACTTCACATGACATAAGTGAATATTGTAATTTTGCAATCGCATCCGCATCCTCTGCATTTTAGCCGAAAGTTTATGTATTGGTTTCTGCATTATCGCCACCAACGGCTTGTGGTCCGTTTGAATCTGAACCTCTTTGCCAAAGATATACTCATGAAACCGATGACATCCAGAACATGGCGAGCATTTCTTTTTCTATCGTGGCATATCCACACTGCGCTGAGTTGAGCGCACAAGATGCGAGTGCGATCGGCTTATCATCTTGCATTAACGCAGCACCTAAACCTGACTGACAAGCATCTCCCTGAATCACAATGGACTTCTTAACATTATAGTATGACAACACAGGAGCAGTTCTTAACTTCTCCTTCAACTTATCAAATGCGCCCTGCTGTTCGGCTTGCCAGTGCCATGCCACGTCCTTTGCGAGGAGCGTGCGTAGTGGTTTAGCTATCTCGGACATGTTGGGTATAAACTTGTGTCCATATCCAACCATGCCCAGGAACCTTTGGACGCCTTGTTTGTCACGCGGCTCTGGCATGTCAACTATTGCTTGTATTCTGTCTGGATCAGGCTTGACACCCTGCTGGGTAAGTTGATGACCTACATATTTTACTGTCGTTTTACATAACAAAGATTTAGCATCATTTAACTTCAGATTAACCGACCTAGCTCGGTCCAACACGCCTCGGAGCCGCTCGTTGTGCTCCTCAACCGTTGACCCATATACCAGAATATCATCCGTGACTATCCCAATACCGGGTATATCGCCTATGACATGGTGCATTTCCTGAATAAAAATGTCACCGGTGGTTTTGATACCAAAAGGCAAACGGGTGTACCTGTACCGGCCCCACAGAGTATTGAACGTGAACTTTCGTTATCTAATTCTATCTGCCAATACCCGATCTTTCCATCTAGAACTGAAAAATACTTTGCATCTGCCATTTTGGCAATAATTTCATCAATCGTTTTAGTAGGGAAAGGCCCTCTCTTTATCGCCTTGTTCAACTTAGTCGGATCCAGACAAATCCTAATCTTGTTTGTTTTTTTGACAATCCTTATAGAATTAACCCACTCGGTAGGTTCATCTTGTTCAACTATAACACCTCACTCAACCATGCGATCAAGCTCACTGCGTACCTTGCCCTGAATGGCAAACGGAATCCGTCTAGGCGGATCAATGACAGGTTGAACAGATCTATCAACATGAATGATAGCATTCGCCTTAATCAACGCCAAACCCTGAAAGACATCTTTGTATTCGCTTACCAGCTTCTCCGCCCCAGCGCTGGCACTGTTCGTCGGCCCGGCAATGTTCGTCGGCATGAGAATGTTCGTCGGCTCGGAAATGTTCATCGGCGCAGCACAGTGCACCTCATCCACCCGCACCAGCAGGTTCAACGTCACACATGGGCTGGCAATCCGGTACCACTTGGAACTTGAGCACTCTGTCGTTGACGTCCAGCAGTGCCTCCCCGTCAGGCGTGATCCAGTGACCGGAGAACGTCACCAACGAACACCTGGTGTTCGTCAGCCTCCCCGGAACAACTCTGTCGAAGACGTACCTCGGCAGCATGTTCGCCTTCGACCCAGTGTTGAGCTTGAACTTGACAGGACAACCGTTCACCCGAACGATCGCGTGCCACAGCTCGGCATCCTGACCAGCACCGCGGTGGACGGCACCGATGAAGAGATCCGTTGCCAGGACGTTGACTTCCGCCGGTTCCGTCTTGCTCAGCATTATGAGGGTCGGGGTCTTCCATGGTAAGCTCGTTGACCCTGCCCAGCCTGCTCCTGCAGACCTTACCGAAGTGCCCGATCTTCCTACAGGCTACACAAGCCTTTCCTTTCGCTGGGCAGACTCCCCGACGGTGCTCATACCCACAGTTCTGGCAGCAGATCTTGAACTCTCCAGCCCCGCCGGTATTCCAAGATGGTGATTTCCAAGATGGCGTCGCCGATGACCGAACCACCGGTGCCCCGGTATGCACATTAGCATAGTTCCGTATGAAATCAATCTCTTTACTTTCAATGTCTGACTTGGTGTCCTCCAACAGTGCAGAGCTAAACTCACTCATCTCACATATATCGACACATTTTCCCAATGTCAACTCCATAGTTTGCAGCAGTTTGTTCCGTAAATTCACATTCTTTACGCCAGCCACAATCCGATCGTGCAATAGCACTTCTTCCACCGTACCATACTCACAATCCTTCACTCTGTCTTTCAATGCCGTTATATATGTAGCCATATTTTCCGACGCCTGATTATGTGAGTTAAATTCATATCGTGTGATAATAATACTGCATTTACCGACACAATAAACCCTAAATGCCTCCGTAAGCAGCACGATCTTATCTTGATCAGCGAGAGCGATATCCATATTGGCGAAGATCTTTTGCCCCTCCTCGCCCGCTATGTGAAGAAAGATGCAGCATTGCACTCGTTCTGTCTTCAATACGACACCTGCCGCAGTAGCGTAAATATCATATGCTCTGATCCATGTTTTCCAGTTCGATCTCGCATTGTGGCTGAGGACAAGCTGACCAGGAGGCCGCAAACCCGGCAACGTATTAGCGGGCGGCATCATCCTCATCTGACACCATGTGAAAGTACGACGTCTGAACACTTTGACTTCTGGATACTGAATGGTTTATTCACGGCCTAGGGCACGCTTGACCCACCGGCTAAACTTTCCATGACGTCATCTCATTTACATAACTCTTTGTCTCAACTTCTGCATCTCGTTAACATATATTAACCACACACCTGTACGTCTATATCACACCCGGCGCCTCGACTCCCCGCCGGCTCCTTCCATGGCGCTCCTTCCACGGGCCTGGAGCCTCCGGTCCACGCCGGCTCTTCCCCAGCTCTCCGCCGCTCCAAGTATGAGTATGAGTACTATCACTATGTCTAAAGCCGTGGTCACACATACAGCATTAGGCCGACTTAGATGAGGCGAACTACATGAGTCAAACTAGCGGCACGTTCACACATACAGAGTTTTCAAAGAGTGTCTCGTTCAGACACGTGTGTTAAACCGGCTCAGATCGATGTTTGTTTGTTGTTGTTTTATGTCCTAGCAACATCTAAGGTCATATCAGGATGGGTATCCACATATACATACATCTACACATACATCCACACACCACACATACATCCACATGCCACACATACATCCACACATACATACATGCTTGCTTGGGGTGGTTTGTTACTGGTTGCAGAACTGCAACATTATAGAGAGGCTCTGATAAATCCGCCCAATAGACTACATCACGGTTCCGACTGCGCATGCGCCGAAAAAGGCCTTTGGAGCAAAGCAAAGGCGTACGGCCATTGAGTTTGCCTATACGCACATTGAAAAACGTCAGTTTTATTCAAAACTAATAGAAATCCCAAACCCTAACCAGATCAATTTAATATAATCTTTTTGTTAAACCTGTTTTCTATATGTGTTCCAAGCAGTTTGTCTCTAGGTGGTGTGGTTTTAGCAATATTTTACTTTTTCTGTATGGAGATTACTCACTGCCATTGACAATGCATTGAGTACTCTGGCTGTGGCTCTAACACTAGTCGGAGTGCCTAGATCTTTCTAAATCTAAATGCACATGGCCTAAGATCTGCTGATTATATTGATGTAAATGCAATGCTGGATAAAAGATTAATATCTTAATTTATTATATATATATTTTTAGTTAGTATTCTATGTTTCAAAGAAGAGCTGAGATGAGCTGAAACTAGCACATTTCATTGCTGCACCCAGTGTATTAGCATGTGCCATGTGCTTTTGGGGGGGGTTGTTTTGCTCTGACCCATCCCACAATGCACCGCGCCGCTGGAACCGTGATGTAGTCTATCTTTGGTTGAAGATTAATCTTCAGATGGGGCGGTTGTAGAACCTGGGGACATCTTTACAACGTTGTAACGACGAAGCGTTGGGGCGGCACTGAATCTCTTCGGTCTGGTGGTAGTTGAGCACTTGTATCCAGCAGACAGCAGCAGGGGTTTCGAAGAAGGGCGGGTAAAGATGGGTGCAGTGGTGATTCCAGCAACGAGAACAAGGCGAGAGAAGCATAAAGGTACAGGGCTACACCCAAGCACACAACTCCCCTGGTCAGGGGGGAGAAGTATGCCTGGGAGAAATAGAAAGGGTAGAGTCTAGGAAAGAGAAATGAGGAAAGTTGAGTCAAAGGACCATGTCTATTTGCTCTATGGTGACCAACCAGCGAGCCATAGACACGGACAGAGTAAGAGTAGAAAGTGAAATGCCGGCAGGCTCCCCCTCCTGGAACTCTTTTCAGACATATCGAGGAGGAGCAAGGCCAGCGGAGAGGAGATAGAGAGAGGTGTGGACGAAGTGCGGTCCGGACATGTGTAGGCCTGGAGTGATAATCATGGAGTGATATATCACTATATGATTGTCATGGGTAAAATCACGTCTGTTTTATTGTTGCATATGTTTACAGGTAAAACCTCACACCTTTAATGAAGAAAAGAGACAAAAGCTGAATAATTTCCCCCACTTAATCAACTAATTTACACATACACAAACCCATCACTTTTACACAGAAGGTAAAAACATGCGATCAACGACCAGTGTACAGATAAAAGCTCACACCATTAATGGAAAAAAAAGAGAAAAGCTCAATAATTAAAAAAAATTGTATCTACCTATACATATAAATGTCACAGCTATTTTTATTTGTTTTGGTAAATGTTTATTCGGCTGAATAAGTCTTTTGTCAGTGCCGAAGCACTGGTCTTCCAGCCATGTTTCAATTCAGGATTATTTACACAAAAGGTATATGGTATACAATAACTTTTGAATACACAATTTGCAGCATGTAACGCAATGAAATTCTGTAACCTGAAAGTTCCATAGCAATATGGTAACAGTAGTGTCATATAACTAGATCAATATTAGTCAGATCAATGTGAGTATTTACATGATATTTAGAATGTAAGCGGAAGTTGCCTTCTGTATTCCTTTGGTAAAGTTTTAATGTAGCTAGACAGCCTTCACTGATCTCACGCGACCTGGCCTCGTCGGCCAGTCTCTTACTACTCGGGTGACAGTGTCCCTTCTTTACCGGTAGCATAATAATATAACATTTATTAGTTGATATTTATATCAGTAATTTTTTCACATGAAAAAGGAGAAAGCAGAAGTACAATACTTATGAGGTGCTTTCCCCATTTAAAAATTACACATATCCATTGCTTATACCATAGAAATAATAAATAGAAAAATATAAGTTAAAAGCATATCAACATTACCCTCAATACTGTAAATTACATCTCAATATTTACTAGACTACTATGTGTTGTCCCTCTGATAAAGCTTAAATATTTTCTTTTTATACATTTGTTGAAACATATAGATGTTTTTTTAACATTTGATATTATCGTCAAATGAATTCCATATATTTATACCACATATATATACATTGAGACTTTAAAGTTGTTCTTGCAAATACTTGTCTTAGGTTGTTACTCTGCCTTGTATCATGGCTACTATCTGAACTTATTTTGAATAAAGACTAGATTTTTTGGCAGTAGCCCTTTGTTTGCATTGTAAATTATCATACTAGATTTGATCTTAACCAAGTCTAATAATTTTAATACATGAAGATCAAAGAACACCTTATTAGTGTGCTCTCGATATCCAACAGTGGAAACAATTCTCACTGCTTTCTTCTGTAGCAAATAAATACACTCCATATTTGTTTTATATGCATTTCCCCATACTTCACAACAATACGATACATAATGCAGAAATAATGGATAATATAATATTAAACATGCATTTTTGCTTAGTACATATTTTGCCTAGCGCATAATTGCAATAGTTTTGGACAATTTAGATTTAATCATACTAGACTGTGCTTTTTCCAATTAAGCTATGATCTATTAGCACCCCCAGAAATTTACTGACATAAACCATTTCGATATCAGTATCATTTATACAGACAGTAACATTAGGTTGTTTTTTATAATTACTAAACAGCATGAAACAGATGGCTAGAAAAAGTACAAGCTGTGTACATGTCATTTACTAAATAAATGAACAAATGTTAAAATATATACTATTCTGTGAACATATGGGTACAACAAACAATGTGCTCTGTGTACAGAAACCTACAACAAGTGCAAACAGATGGCTGACAATTTTTGTGTACCAGCTGAAAGTATAGTAAGGATGCAACAGCAGGCGTACTCACCACAGAGGCCCATGCCTTCCCCCTTCTGATTAAGGAGCCAGAGTCGCTTGGTCGTAGAATATGTGATTCCCACTGAACCAGTCAGTCAGCTTGTCCTCCTGTGCGGCCCATCAACCTCACTCTCCATCCCCATGACCAAGTCCAGCATGCTCCTCTGTGACTCCTCCTCCTCCTGCAGTACGCAGCAGAAGCGAGCCGACCTCACGCATGTCTTGGAAGACCATGCCTCTCCCTTGGAGTATAGAAGCTGTGGCAGAAGTAGCTGGAGCAGAAGGAGCAGGAACTGTAACTGCAACAGAAGGAGTTGATCTGCGCTTCTTAAGAGGCATTATCCTGATGTGGTGACAGTGTAGAAGGAGTAGAAGTAGCATATCAGCAGCAGGTCAACAATCCAGGAGCATTTGACATCACTTCACAAAACAATTTCCTTATACACACACTGCAAAACACAAAAATAGGCGATGGCAGGTTGATGACCTGGTGGCGACAACTTGCGACCTGGCGCCGCCTGCTCGCCAACCATTCTACAAGGGTGGCACAAGGGTGGCAGAGGATGCGAGTGGCAGTGCCAGGCCGCCAACCAAAACTGAATGGCGGTGCCAGCACAGGATGCAAGGATGTTGCAAGTGCAGCAGCTGCGAGCAGACCTGCAGCTTCTCTACTCAGCCCGAAATTTACCACACCCTCCCACCTGTGCTCTGTCTTGTTCTACAAAGGACTGAGATACCAGATGGGATGGCCGAATGAGTTAGAGCACCCGTATCCCATGCTGGTAGATCGTGGGGTCGTGGGTTCAAACCCTGGTCGAGTCAAACCAATGACTTAAAAATTGGTACCTGCCTCTTCCTAGCCAGCCGCTCGGCATTAATAGGATATGGCAGGGACTGGTTGGCTCAGTGTCAGGATAATGTGCCTGAGTAGGATATCAGGTCATGGTGCCAGTAGCCTGGTTTCCCAGTGGGACAGCACTATAAAGTCGCCATGAATGCGCACTGTCACGTCCTATACACAAATAGCCTGAACTGAGACTAGTAATCATGTGTGGCCTAGTGGTTAGAATGTTGAACTTGTAATCTGAAGTTGTTCGGTGGTGTGGGTTCAAACCCCATACACTCCAAAACCTTTTTACATTCAACCAAAAAAAATTTTTTTTCATCTATATGTGTTTCTCATTGAATTATGCAATGTAATTGTACTAACATATATTTTACATTGCACAAATATATTTCCCGATTGAACTACTCTAAAGAAGATTGAAAATACCCCACAAATATATTTCCTGATTGAACTACTCTAAAGAAGATTGAAAATACCCCAGTTTTACTCTCCCTTCTCTCCACTCACCCAGCCATTTTTAAAACAACAGCTGTCAGCTAGTCCCAGCCTCAGAACTGACCCACTTCTGCTGGTGAAGTGGGTCCCCTACTCTCCTCACACATATTTGGTTCTCTAAACATAAAAACTAAACAAGGTTGTGCTTGGAGAGCATTTGTCGGAGTACGGTTCCCGTCGCCACGAAGTATAGCTAGCCACTTTAAGGAACTGTTCGTTTTTCTTTGTTTTTCATTTTAAAAAAGGATAAAAATTCACCCCAACTGTCAACACTTTCAGGTGACATAACTTTCTTCATTTTTGTCATAGAATCAAAATTTAGAGACAATTTTAATAGTAATGCACAGTTCTTTCCACTGGAACCGGACGCTTATTCGAACTCTGGTCGAGTCAAACCAATGACTTAAAAATTGATATTTGTCACTTGCTAGCCAGGCACTCGGCATTATTAGGATAGGGCAAGGACTGGTTGGCTCAGTGTCAGGATAATGTGACTGAGTGGGATATCAGGTCATGGTGCTAGTGGCCTGGTCTCCCAGTGGGGCAGCACTAAAAAGTTTCCATGAGGGCGCACTGTCACAAGTCGGTACCTGTCCTGGTATGACCTTAGATGTTGCTAGGACATTAAACAACAACAAACAAACAAACCGGACATAATACCGAGTGTTTTGTTGGCCAGCATAGTTTGCTGACAAGAGTACTGGTCTACACAATGGTTTTTGAGTGGTCATCATTTTCTTATCGGAGGATACGAAACTCATGCGATCCATGTGTGAGACATGCCATACTTATTTATCTACTCTTATCAATTCCCAGGTTTGCTAAGATTTCTATGACAATTTAAATAAATGAAAGTAAAATAAATGGTATTGGAGCCATTAAACAGCGCTATATGTAATACCTCAGGGTGCAGGTATAGCAATACCTCAGGGAGTTTGACTCTCCTGCCCTGCAGAGTTGTAAACCACTACCTTGTGGTACAGGTTCTTGACAGAACCGAAGGCTAAGGGAGCAAACCATAAACAGAAAACCATGTCACTGTGGCAGCATTAAGGGTACAGATTTAATATTTTAATTTTTGTTTGAAATGGGAAGCTATTAATGAGATTAGATTATTCATTCACTGCGCCTGTTGTGGGAATAAAATTCTATTGCCAGTGCCCAGGGTTATGTTAAAGAGCAAGCCACAATTCAGATTGTTGACTCATAGATTAGAAATTGTAGGGAGAGGTGATAAATAAGGGGATGTGATTTTTCTTTTCTTTTAAGATTTCTAGGGGGCCTACTGCCTATCATGGATAATTCTGAATAGACTTGTTTTCACCATTAGACAGTTTATCGATAGAAAGCCAGAAGCTTCACTTTTACTGACCCAAGGGATTTTTAACCTCCCACACCACTTAGACATGGTAGAAGAGCAACCGTCCTTTGATGATGCTGTAAGTTATGCACAATTGGCAGAGGGGCATGGGGAATCGAACCACCAACCTTCAGATTACGAGTCTGACCTAGAAAACAGTCACTCTAAGCACTCTGCCACAGAGAACACCATACTATCGTCGTTCCTCTTTCTTCATCTTAAAAAAAAGGACAGAAATTCAGAATGGCCGTCAAAGCTATGTTCCCTCACTGCTCCTACTTACCGGATTTGTACCAAAAGCATGCGCTGGGTTCCGAACTCCCAACCTCTCGCACGGAAGTGCGCTCTTAAACCAATTGGGCCACAGCGTCCGGTCATAATCGAAAATGTGTTATATCTGTAGTGAGGGTGTGAATTGTACCAAGTTCAGATCATACTGTACTTTTCAAGTAAATATATGTAAGTCATTTTAGTAAAAGTAATAATAATATATATGTATGATCTACTTGTAGATTTTCATGAACATCTTTTTTCTTTAATTTCCAAATAGGCGTAAACAGATCGTATGACAATGATTATTTTCATAATCAATAGAATAGTGGCACTGTTTAGGATTGTCCTAAATACAATTTCAACATGCCTAATTTGTGCTTATATTTGGTTACTTTTATTCGATTTCTTCAGTGTTTTTTTTGGGGGGGGGGGGGTGTTTTGTTACTGACCTACAGCTTTGTCTATGCTCTAACGGTAGTCACTAACACATACTGCATTTGAAATTGATGTCCCTAAATAGTTTATTTGTTCACAGGCTTAATTCCTCTGAATATGAAGCATACCCTGTCTTCTGACATTTGTGAAAAGTTACTGATCAGTAAATTATGAGGGAAAAGTAGGGTAGTTGTAAAATTGAAAAGTTAAAAGAAGGGTTTTACATGAGAATAACTTACGATCCAGAAATAGATTGACTACATTGGTGATTTCTTCTTTGAGATATTTGAATACTTCAATCATATCCCCCCGGACCCCTCTGTAGTATGCTTGGGATCTTCAAATGATGCATACGTTGTTCGTAGGGTATTTCATCAAATTCATGTCCAAGCTTCGTTGCCCTTCTTTGGATCTTCTCAATTGCCTGTATGTATGTAATTGTAAGCATGAAAAGAAACAGCAACACTACTCCTATTGCTAATGGCGGTGCTGTTTTTGTTTATCTCTCTGTAGTTGCAGAAACCATGTCAAAAGTAAATTCCTTGTGAAAGAAACACATTGTTGAATTTCAAATAACATGTCTTTTATATTTCTGTAGCTGATTCAAAATACAGCCAGATCAGGAGAAACAGGGTTTTGAGAGAAAAATCATGAATACTGGCAAAGGTAGTTAATGCAGATCGCTGTAATTGTATTCAATGCTTCCAAAAGTTCCAAAACATTGTGATTAAATAAACAAGTCATTAATTAATAAGTGCCACATGACCATAGTACTATCGGCTATGGTTACCAGTTACGACTGTGCATGTGCAGGAAATCATGAAAACAATGCCCGTGTCGAAAAGAAAGAAGAGAAAGCTTTGTTGGGGTTTAATCTCTCTTTATGGCTTATTTTTCATTTACAACAAAACGCATAGATAACTTCGAAAACTATGATACAATTATGTCAGTCATGTTTATAAAGAGATGGCAATTGAGCTTCGGGGAGATTTCCCAGCGTTCCAGTTCCCAACATCGTCATAACCCATCAGACCGAAACTCTTGGGAAAAACAACTACTCACATGGTGGGTGCTACTGGTATAACCACGGGCTGTCCAAGAAGCAGTGCCTGCTTTTGTGGCAGTGGGTAAAACGCGGTAGACTGTCAACAGTGCAACTGGGATTTCCTACACCGCAGTGATATATATTAGTACTAGTGCAGATACAAAAATGGAGATATATATTGGAATCGAACCTTCAAAAAGGTAATTTGTTTATATTCCTATTTTTTTTTCATTGCTCAATAACCATGTTATCATATGAAAAGTGGAATAAGTGAGAATTAAAAATTATGTTCAGGTAAAATCTTTCATTTAAACTACATTTTTGGATTGGCGTTTACGTGGTTTTGCGCCTGAACTCTTGTTACTGTGACAGTACTCACGTTCTGGTAGTATATGTGTTAGCATTATATTATTACGATGGGGTCATGTGTCACTGCTGTTATTGTGATAGTACTGGGATTCAGATGACGGTGTTATATTATTGTGATGGTTCAGGTGACAGTGTTATAAATATTATTGTGACAGTAGGCCCTACTGGTGTTCAGGTGACTCCATGGTAGGACTGAGTGTCAGATGGCAGTACTGTTAATGTTATAGTACTCTGGGTGTACTGTCAGGGTCACGACTGACAGTACTGGAGTAGGCCCTCCTTAGTGTCAGTTGTGTTATTGTTGCAGTAGTATGTTTCCTATCTTTAGGAGTTCTGGTACATTTGTAGTGTATTTGAACTTTTTCAGTATTTGTGTGTTTGTTGGGGTTTTACGTCTTAGCAACATCTAAATTCATATTAGGTAAGGAGACAATGCCGCCAGCACCATGGCCTGATATCTCAGTCAGTCATATTAATTTACCCTGATTGATACTGAGCTAATCAGTCCTTGCCCTGTCCTAGTAATACAAAGCGTCAAGTAGCCTATCAACTCTGTATGTCATTTGTTTGACTCGACTGGGATTCGAACCCCGACCTACTATATGGGAAGCCAACGCTCTTACCGATTCAATAATCATTCTATTAAATAGTAATTCTGTACAAACTCACACAAACAAATATATACATACATACTTACATACATACATACATACATACATACATACATACATACATACATACATACATACATACATACATACATACATACATACATCTATCCATCTTTACATACATGTATACAGTAAAACATCCCTAACCGACCACCTCCACAGATCGACCACTCCCCTATACCGATCGCTTTATTTCGGTCCCATTGGAACCATATTCTAACTCCCTAAACCGACCACCTCCCTAAATCGATCACTTAAAGTTGGTCCCAAGGTCGGTCGGTCGGTCGGTTTAGAGAGGTTTTACTGTACATACATACATACATACATACATACATACATACATACATACATACATACATACATACATACATACATACATACATACATACATGCATACATACATACGTACATACATACATACATACATACATACATACATACGTACGTACATACATACATACATACATACATACATACATACATACGTACGTACATACATACATACATACACACTTATACATACACACACGCGCACACATAACTAGATATATAAATACATACATACACAGACATACATACACACATACACTCCCTCCACTGTCCAGCGTTCACCAGCTACTCGAGTTTCAGCGAAAATTGTCGGTTATGCTTATGATGCTTTGTTTAATTGCATTCGTCGTATCCAGGAAGTGATCCTCGCCTGGTTTGAGGCTATGTGACATGGCCCACAATCGTTGGTAGCATTAGGGGTGTGTGTGTGTGTGTGTGTATGTGTGTGTGTGTGTGCGCGCGCAGTACTGTGTGTGTGTGTGTGTGCGTGGTGGTGGGTGGGGGGTAACCGTAATGTATGGATGTTGGTGTGTGCGTGTGTGGGTGAATATGTATGGAGGTGGGTGCGTAGGTATGGGGGTGTAATTGTAATTATACATGTATGGATGTGTGGGTGGGTGTGTAAGTGTGGATATGAGTGTATGGGCTTGGGTGTGTGCCGATGGGCACCCCCACCATCAGGATATGGTTTCTTTCTTTGTTGTTGTTTTTATGTCCTGATAAAATCTAAGGTCATATCAGGACGCATACCGACTTGTATCAGCGCGCATTCTGCCAAGTATAAATTTTGTATGTCATCGGTTTGACTCGGCAAGATTCAAACTCCCGACCTTCTGTACGGGAAGCCTTCACTTTTACCGATTCGGCCACCGCCTCCGGTTTCAGGATAAGGTGACTGAGTGCGATATCGGGTATTGGAGCCATTAAACAGCGCTATATGTAATACCTCAGGGTGCAGGTATAGCAATACCTCAGGGAGTTTGACTCTCCTGCCCTGCAGAGTTGTAAACCACTACCTTGTGGTACAGGTTCTTGACAGAACCGAAGGCTAAGGGAGCAAACCATAAACAGAAAACCATGTCACTGTGGCAGCATTAAGGGCGGTTGATGTATGGAAGTCCCAACATCTCCCGACCAACCACTGCAGGGACAAATAGTTTTGCGCCTGTCTTGACATGTTCTTGCTAGTGTGAAACCTCTATTTGCTCCCCGAGAGAGTCCCGCTGGTAACTTGCAAAAGCCAGCAGCACTTCAACACCTTTGCAGGCAGCTTTCATGAAATGTACAACCGCACAAAAATGGAGAGCGGCGGTCAAGTAATGAAAGCAGTCTTTGTCGCATCGCGACCGACAGCATGATGATGATGATATGTAAGATGTGAGTGAGTGAGTGGTGGTGGTGGTGTGTGTGTGTGTGTGTGATTAATGTCGCCATCAATGCGTAATGTTGCAAGTTGCAACCCGTCCAAATATGACCTTAGATGTTGCTAGGATGTTAACTCTCAACAAAAAAAAATAGAACCGTGCCCCAAATGTCCCATAAGTCGCCCACTAGAATGCCTTCCCCTCCCCCCTCCACCACCTCGTCCCCTCTGCTTCACCCCCCCCCCCCCCCTCTCCCCCTCCCCACTTCTCCATCCCACTCCCCCTGTTTTATTCTGATGGCATGACTCAGGTACCATTTGCGTCCACAATCCACTCGTACTGCGCGCTTGGTTTCCGGAATGTCAGTGTAACTGTTGACACTCCCGCCCCCCCCCCCCGGCGTTTCTTGTATGTGGGTGTACATCCGTGGCGAGGGTGTTTGCGCTGACATGGTTTGGATACATTTTTAGATCATACATCGCGTGTGCATATCAATTAGCATATCATATGTAATTTCCGCCCAGAGAGTGGGTCTAGTTCAAAGTGGGCTGGACCAATAACGTTGTTTGGTGGGTTTTTTTTGGTGTTTTTTTTACAAGTTGCGGATGTTAAGTACTATGCACTTAAAGGGACCAGGTATAGGTCGCTGAGACACGACCCGTACTCCGACAAATGCTCTCCAAGCATACGTTTGCCGGTTTTCAGTTTATGCAACTACATATGTGGGGGGAGAGTGCTGACATTGGCTGCTTCTGTTGTGTTTTATTTAGTCCAGCAGCACTGACACTTTTAGATAACCATAGAGAGAAAAAAAATAGAAATTGCAATCTAAAATGATAAATATAAAGTTCAAATGTTTATTTATCATAACCAGCTACTTTTTGTGTGAATAATTGATTAAATCATGTAGATTAATAGACTTTAAAAGTTGAATTGAGACCTTTCTGGTGGTTGCCATGGCTTCCCCTGTGTGTGGGGAACCCCTCTAGGTCATGTGATGAGGGAATCCCACCTATGATGTCATTCATACATCACAGACCTCAACTCTCCTCCCACATGTTCAGTGGCATGAACTGAACAAACTAAGCAAAGGTATGTTTGGAGAGCTTTTTGATGCTGGATTCGTTTGTATCTGGGTGAGGTATACCCGGCGACTTTAAAGCCCCAGTTACACCTACCCTGATTGGGAGCTGGACGAGCCCCGGACCATGATCCGGCGTGGTCCGTGGTGATTTATGGCTCATCGATGGCTGGTCCTTGGTGATCCGGCATGAGCCACGGTTTAACCCGGATCAGCCTCGGACTAGCCCCGACATAGCCACGGACAACTCCCAGACTGCCCGGATAAGACCTGGACAAGCCGGATCAGCACGGATTAGCAATGGATTGCCATGGAGCAAGTCCACTTCAAGTCCGGGAGTACTCCGTGGACACACTGGGTAGTCCGGGGGGTGGTCCGGCTCAGTCCGGGGCGATCCGGCCTCTGGTCCGGGGCTAGTCCGTGGCTCATCCGGGTAGGTGTGACTGGGCGACTGGTTCGGGGGTGGTCCAGTTCAAAATCCGGGGCTCGTCTGGGTAGGTGTGACTGGGCCTTAAACTCGGCTGCTTGTTCTACGTGGATAGTCCTCAGGGGTGTGGTGATGATACGTATGACTTGCGGTGGTAATGTTGAGTTCAGTTTTAATTACAGTTCGCTGTTTTCTAATAAAATTAATTTAAAACATTGAATATTTTGTATGGTGAATGTCCATTTCGCCGCGATAACCCGGGCCCTACATGACAGACTTTTTTCCTCCGGAAAGACCAGTTATCTAATGTCTTAACTTTCATTATGTGAATTTTCATAATGATCTGAATATGCGCACTGGTGTTTTCAAGTTCCTAATGTTTTTGTCCCCCTGCCCACTCACCTCTCATTTCCTTGAGCTGGTCACTTCCTCCTGTCTGACTTCCTTCTCGGTGATCTAAACCTCAGTAAGTGTTTGAAGTCCATTAAATTACAAGTTTGTGTCCCCCTGCTCACTGATAAATGTGCAAGTAACTACATTAGGAGTCATTCATTAATAATTTCTGTTGTTCAATTAAAACAAAAAATTCCCTGTTCAAGACAAGCGATTGAATGAAATCATGAATGACCTACATGTGACTGTAGAAGAGGCAAAAGAGGGCCGGTTTCCAGTTTTGGATCAACTCACGAATGGTGCAATTCAGCACCTGTTTTATCTGGCAGATCAATCCAAACTGTCCGATGAGAATGTTATGGAATGGGTAAAACAAATATTTTGCAGAAATAACTGGCAGTGGGATGAATTGGCCGAATCAAGCATTTTTAAAAAGCTTTAAAAAAAAAAAAAAAATTTAAATGCTAAAAAAAACACGGGCTGGTAAAGAACAATTTATGACAACAGAATTCACTTTGCCTAAGCAAATGCCGAATACGAGAAGGTCAAAGAAACGTAAGAATGAAGAAGTTGGTGGTTCTGACTCTGAGTCTGTCAAATTAGGTGAACAAATTTACTTGGCAAAGCATGTGACTTATGAAAGGAAAAATAAGAAGAAAGAGATGAAAGATTTTGCACGGACGATATCCTCCAGCACTTTTTCATTTGTTTTGCACCATTCAGTGATCTCAATATTTTGTTGCTCGTTGCCTTTATTGTGTACATGTTGTCCGTGTTTTCGATCATTCTCATTATGTCGTGTTTTTCATGATATTTGGCCATTATTGAGCAGTAATAATGCTCGGCCAAGGTTTATTTTTTTCCGTCCTTTCCTGTGACTTCGCACTTGTACAGGTTACTAAAGGGGGAGTTGTGGCCTTGGAACGACACTCCCCAGGTGTGTTCCCTTGTTGCAGCCTTTTCTGGTGCGATCTCTTTTATCTCGATCTCTTCGAACTCCTTGGACCCTGCCCCAGATAGGTGAACAGAAGTGACAGTATTTATTGTGTGGATGCCTGTACATATGTATATTTTTGTTATTATTTTTTCTGATTTTATGTGTCTGCCTGTACATATGTATATATTTTGTATTTTTTCTGATTTTATGTGTCTGCCTGTACATATGTATATATTTGGTATTTTTTCAGATTTTATCTGTCTGCCTGTACATATGTACATATTTGGTATTCTTTTTTTTCTGATTTTATGTCTTATTTTTGTGTGCCTGCCTGTACATATGGATATTTGGTATCTGTGAAGAATCGAAAAAATTGTAAATAAAAAACGATTTGTGTTGTAAACAAGAGTGCATTTCTTAGTAAACATTATCATATCATTATTATAATAAGTAATACACAAGTCCCTCCCCCCCCCCCCCCCCCAAATAGAATTGAAATAAATAAGGCCTTTGCCCATATCGCATTATATGAGAAACTTTCTTCCCCCCCCCCCTTTAAAATAACTGAGATGTAAATTTTGTCAGTCTAATTAATTACAGTAATCTTCCCCAACCAAATATATAACTGATATGTAAATTTGCCCGTGTAAATGGGCCCTTAAAAATAAAGTAATGTAGCCACTAATCAGCCACAATGTTCATTTTGACTCCGTAGCATGTCTTCGGTGAGTCGGCAACGACTTCGGCCATGGCTCATATCGAGGTTAAACAACGGTGACATCGATGGATTATTCTGGCTAGATAAGGAGAAGTTGATTTTTAGGATACCCTGGAAACATGGTGGAAAACAGGACTGGGAACCTCGACACTCCATGGTTTTCAAGGTAAGTTTGTACCCACCCCACCTGCCCCATCCAATCCCATATGGTTTATTTGAGTGAGAGTGAGACAGAGACAGACAGACAGGGAGAGAGAGGGAGGGAGTGAGTGGGAGGGTGATTTGTTCCAGGATGTCCGACTTTTATTTTTTTAATTCTTTTTTTAAATGATGGTTTATTTACCCTGTCCATAACATATAAGTTCATGATAGAACTTGTATTCAATGCCGAACAGCTTTAGTCATAAGCCGTGTTCACACGGGCCAAATATAAAGCAATTTAGACAAGGCGAATCATATGAATCGATTTAGTTTGAAAGTGTTTCGCGTTCACACGGGCAGTGCTTTGAATCGGTTTAAGGCGGAAGTGGATATCTGCGCATGAGCAAGTCCAGACTAACCAGCGCCAGTTTGGGTTCGTCGACGTCAGCACGAGAGAGTCTGGGTTCGACCTAGATATGTATGGACTGAATCGTATTGGTTTGGAACAGTCAAAACTTCTGCTGGGCAGTGAAACCCTAAAAATAAATCATGAAAAAAATATATGTGCACCTCTAGCAGGTTCATAAAGCAAATTTACCGGAAAGTCAACAAACTCAGGTCTCGACTGTCACGTCCTTAATCCGCCTCAAGTAAGTCGGTTGCGTTCACACAGGCAAAATAAATCGATTCACAGAAATCGACTCACGTACACTACCTCGAGAGGTGGTTTACAGTATCCAGATCACAGGAATCGAATCAGCCTTAAACCACCTCAGCTGCGCGTTCACACGCGAAATGTAACCCGAACTATACAAGTCGCTTTCTACGAATCGATTTACATCGCCTGTGTGAACATGGCTATTGGTTTGTGGTTTATTTTCTTGAATGATTATTTGTAAGTGTATTTATCTTAGAGCTACCTAGGAGCTTCCTGGTCCACAATTACCATTCTTGATTGGTAATACACCAACATACCAAAACTATAAGGGCCATGTTCTCCATCGGTTCCTGGGATAGGTCATTTTGTTTTATGAATATGTTTTTGTATGTTTCAATGGATTTTATGTTTCTGTTTGTGCTCGGTTGTTCATTCCAGATGTGTGCTGCCTTCATTTCCCCCAAGAAAGAGACAGGTTCCACTTTTTTAGGAAAGATGATAATGAAGGCTTGATATCCCAAAAGTGAAATAGTTCCAAATAATAGCAGATTCCAGATTCTTATGAAGGTTTATATGTTGTGCATATGTCAGAGTTGCATTTTTTTCTCTCACTTTTTGATCTTATACAAATTGAGAAAGTCATTAACCATTAACCAGGGTATTGCTAACATACTTAATATGCATAAGCAACAATAGCTATTTGACTTACTACTCTACCCCACGACCCCCCCGCCCCCTCCACGAAAAAAGAAGGCAAAATCGTTAATAATGTAATGTGGAAACCAACTAAGTGGTACACAGTTTCTGAGAATGATCCATATATATTATATTTTACCTCGGTACTACAACTCTGGCTATTCGTAGTCCAGGGAGAAGGAAGCACATCCCGGTCCAGCAATTAGCATAATCTACTCACAATGGGAGGACATTTGTTGAGTAGCTCTGGCAATTTTCTACGTTAACTACTAAGCCAACCAGGTTAGTATCATTTTTGAACGGATATGTTGGTATAGTTCATGTTAGCATTCGCATACATCAAGTTTATAAAACTTTTGATTGAATATTAACTGAATTACAGGTTAATTACGGTGTGCTGTAACATCGTTAGAACAATGCCGCTATTGTTCTTTGTTATGCCGCCCATTGCCAAACTAAGAGATGTTTGGCAGGAGCCACTTACATCATTAGGATTTATTCCTGGATTTCCTTGAGATTCCCCAAATTTTTTGAGGCGTACCTCCGAGTTCTGCAGTATTTTCTCCAACTTGTTGGCCGCAAAAGAGAATTTATTGGACTGAGTGTTGGAGGATACCGCTACACTGGTCCCTACCCCTTGTTTGGTTTCGGTTGGTTATCCATACCACTTACCTACGACAGACAAATTTATTCACATGCCTGTGTTAAAAACGGTTTAAATATGGATTTAACACTAATAGACACGTTTGGGTTTAATCATTGATTTTGCCAGTATCATGTTCACCATGAAAGATTCCTAACCTTGTGGTTTTTGGTTTCTTACAGACTCCCAGCTATGGCTACGAAGCACAGTAAGGCTGATGCATCTCGTGAGGCAAGTGAAGACGAAGACACCTTACTGCCAGTGAGGGTACAAATGTCGCCATAACGCAGAGATTCTGCAGAGGCAGCGGGCTCTGATGCTGGCCGGCTGATCTGGATGACCGAGTGGCAGCGCTCAAGATGGAGGAGCTGATGCAAGTCGTCGAGTCAGAGGACTCGGATTGGGAAGACTTTGCCGAAGGCTCGTCAGAGGAAGAATCCCAGGAAGAGGTGGTGCCTGCGCGTAAGCATAAGCACAAGCACAAGCACAAAAAGAGGATAGACTCGTCCAAAGGGGACGACTTCACCAGGGCGCAGAAGAAGCCGCTGGTCAAGAAAAATAAGAAGAGGAGGTCCAAGAAGAGCAAGAAGAGTAAGTCTTCCTCTTCGGACTCCTCGTCCGATTCGTCGTCCACAAACACCGATTCGAACACCGAAAGGGCGGGTAAATATGCCAGGTTAAGCGGCAAGGTGGTTAAGAAGATCAAGGTGGTTAAGTGAAAGAAGATCCAGACCAGCACAATGATGAGGAAGACCATTCAAGGGCACTTCCACACCTTCAAGCCAGCGGAGGTTATAATGAAGCTGGCGGAGAAGTACACCGGCATCAAGGGGATCCCGGAAACAGCCATCAAAGAGATGGATGAGGATGTAAAACTCAATGAAGACCGCAAAAAGTTTGAGGGTGCCCTCCACACAGCACACAAAGGGGCGCTTGCGGCTCTTTCAGCCATCACTCCTATCGCCAACAAGATGATGACAGAGAACAAGTTCTGCTCACTCTGTGGGGAAATGGACGAGGGAATTGCTCTGCTCACGGCCACCAGCAATTTCCTGTCCTATAGACACTTCGAAAACCTCTTCAAGGTGGTCTGCACTGTTGCAGGCGATGAGGTGGCGCGGTCCAAGAAAGTGCTGGACAATGATGGTAAGGAGTACACGCTCTTCCTTGCCCCCAAGCCGGTCGATGGCAAGCCGCTCGATAAGACCAAGATGTTCGGGGGCCAGCTGCAACATTTGTTTAAGCAAGTGGAGACCTGCAGCATGTGCGGTAAGCACATGGAGGCTGACAAAAAGAAGGCCGCAGACGGAAATCCTATCCACTTCAAGAAGATGAGGCAGGATTTTCGCAGACGTTGCACCGGACAACAGGGAGGCCGATTCGGGACCAACTACGGTTACCAGGCCAGGCGAAGGGGCCAGAGGCAGTCGTTTGGCTGGAATGATGGGAACCGACCCTTCAAGAGGGAGTTCACCCTACAGAAGCCGTTCCCCCGCCCAGGGAACAAGTAGAAGTTGCTACGCAAACTCCAGTGAGCGATTTTACGGCGGGTAATATAATTAATTGCTTACCGGAATGGAGTAACATTACGGAAAATCTAACTATCCTTAGCTTGGCAGAAGGGGTTAGAGAAGACGACTCATGGAGGAGCCCATTCAAAATGGTATACCCTTACCTTATCGTTTTGATGCATCAGAGCTTGACACTTTAACTGGTCAAGTTTTGAAATTCCGTGAAAAAGGCATTATAGAGCCTACTCAGCAGTATATGTTATTTATCTCAAATATTTTATCGAGAACCAAACCAAATGGAGATATCAGACTTATTTTGGATTTAACGAGGTTAAACAAAATGGTAGAGTATAAACATTTTTAAATGTTTTCACTCAATACAGCTAGAGATCTGGTGGCCAGCGTGGATCTTAGAGATGCATACTATACAGTTCCAATTCATAAATCTGACTTTAAGTTTCTCAGGTTTTGTTGGAATGACCAGCTGTATGAGTTCACCTGTATGCCAAACGGGTTAGTTTGTGCTCCACGCATTTTCACACGGTTATTAAAACCAATACTCTCCCACATGGCTAGGAAAGGACACGTTATGTTTCCTTACATTGATCATTTGTTTATTGTTGCACAAACACAACATTGTCAAGCAGCAGTAGATGAGCTATGTGACACATTTAAAAATTTAGGTTTCTACATACATGAAACTAAATCTGTATTAACACCTGCAAAGAAGTTTAAAGTTTCTGGGTTTTGTTATTAACAGAACAGATATGACTATTTTGTTAACGAAACAGAAAGTTGATAAATTTACAACAACAGCAAACCAATTATTACAATTGAATAAGCCAAAGATAAAAGAAGTTGCAATATTGATAGAAATCATGATAGCCTATGCCCCTGCTATTCTATGTGGCAAGGTCCATATTAAATCGCTAGAAATAGATAATAACTTAGCATTTGCTTGCTCAAAAGGAATCTTTGAAAGGCCCATGACCATTTCGCCTGAAGGCCTACAGAATATTAGTTGGTGGTTTTCACACATTGAGAATTCACCCAACCCCATTAGAATGGGCGAACCCAATACAACAGTTACGACTGACTCTTCACTAGAAGGATGGGGGGGCTTATAGAGACCAACAGGCAACGGGTGGTCAGTGGATGGAAGATGAAGTCTCCGATCACATAAATTTACTAGATCTCAGAGCTATGTATTTAGGATTACGCAGTCGAGCACACCTACCTAAAAATCATGTAAGGGTATTAACAGAAAATATGACAGCCATGGCTTACATACATAATATGGGAGGGACTCGTTCCAAACCATGTAATCGTTTAGCCAAACTAATTTGGGACTGGGCAGAGGAACATGACATATGGCTAACAGTAGCACATATCCCAGGTAGTCAGAATACTTTGCCTGACAGGAAAAGTCGACATTTCCATGACCATCTAGAATGGTCATTAAATCACAGTATTTTCGATTTCATTTGTGATAAATGGGACAAGCCAGATATTGATGTGTTTGCATCACGAAACAACAAAAAGTTACTCAAATATGTGTCCTGGCATCCAGAGCCAGAAGCCTGGAGAGTGGATGCTTTTTCGCTTATTTGGAATAATAAATTTTATTACATATTCCCACCATTCAGCATTATCAGCAGAGTGGCCAGGAAGATCAAGATGGATCGCTCACACGCAGTACTGATAGTACCGGAGTGGGACACATAACCATGGCTAGCGGCAGTGAAATTAGGAAGCAAAAGGAACAACCTACAGCATCAAGGACCACTAACAGTCCATGGAGACGTCAACAACACCCCTTTTGGCATTCCTTTTTTAAGGAAACATTTAGAACAATAGGGATTAGACAAAATTACACAAGAAAGACTTATTTCACATGCCTGGAGAAAAGGAACGGTAAAATTATATACAAGTTATTTAAAGAAATGGGGACTTCACTGTTTGCTTAAAGGAGTTAGGCCATTAAAACCTACACTAGCTCAGATTGTAAGATTTCTATGAATGTTAAAAGATGAAGGATTAGGATTTGGTGCAATTAATGCAGCATGATGTGCACTTTCAATCATCCTACCAAGGATAGATGGACAAACGATTGGAAAGCACCAGGTAGTGCACTGGTTTCTTAGGTCAGTATACGAGAGAAATCCACCTAAACCCAAATATAATAGGCTTTAGGATGTGTCAGTAGTATTGAAGTTATTCAAGTCATGGCCTAGTAATAAACATTTAGCAATGAAGGAGCTAGGATTTAAGTTAGCAGTCCTCCTACTGCTAGTCACAGGGCATAGAGGCCAAACAATTGTGGCATTGTCTCTGGACAGACTAGAGATAGACACCAAGGAGGCAACATTCGAATTGGAGACATTAATAAAGTTGAACCGTACAGGGGACCCACTGTCCACAGTACATGTAAATAGTTTTCCAGATGATCGACATATTTGTGTAGTATCAGCCATCAGGGCATATATATCCAAGTCACGGGGAATAAGGAATTCCAGACATTTTTTAATAGCCTTATGCAGTTTAATAAGGCTATCTCGAGAGACACACTCACAAGATGTACCATCAAAGTGCTTAAGGAGGCAGGCGGCAATACTGGATGCTATGCATCCCATTCAACACGAAGGGCCATGGTCTCTAAAGCAAGACAATTTGGAATCTCAGTCAAGAGAATCCTGGTGCATGTGGGCTGGAAGACGGTTAGATCATTTGCAAAACATTACAAGAAACGACTAGAAAAGTCAAGCGGCCTGGTGACTCGCATACTCACCAACTAATGATGGGTGAGAACCACAAAAAATTCTATTTTGTACTGAAACATTATATGTTTAAAGAATAAGTATACGTAAAGTTCTCCCTGGACTACGAGTAGCCAGAGGCATAGATAGTACCAAGGTCAGGGGTTTTTTTTTGGCACCAGGTGGCCCATAGTTGTCCCTGCAGGCTAAGTCCAGATGATTACATTGTCCATGGCCAAAAGACAGGCTAGGGCAGTGGTGGTGTGTTAAATGTAGGTTGTTATGCTGGATTGGACACTGATTGCGTGTTATATGTAGGTTGCTATGATGGATAGAATACCGGTTGTGTTATATGTAGGTTGCTATGGTGGATAGCGGTTGTGTTATATGTAGGTGGCTATCGTGGATAGCACACTAGTTATGTTATAAATATGTAGGTTGCTATGATGGATAGGATACCGGTTGTGTTATATGTAGGTTGCTATCATGGATAGCACACCAGTTATGTTATAAATATGTAGGTTGCTATGATGGATAGGATACCGGTTGTGTTATATGTAGGTTGCTATGGATAGCACGCCAGTTATGTTATGGGTTCTTCTTTGCTGCTGGTCCTAAAAAGGGGGAATCGGGGGTAAAAACTTAAATAGTCACAGCTTATCCTAGGTAGGCTTGTTGTGTTCCACATATATCCTATTTTAAGGCACAATTAAAAGAAAAGCAGTATGGACCCCGATTGCGCATCACGGTGGCTTTGAACACGACTAAGTGGAGAATGTTACGCATGTTTCGGTGTGACACAAAATGCCACCTAGTGTCAGATTTAGAACAAGACCCTTATTTTGTCCTAGTATGGTTTTGAACTGCACTCACTAGGAGTGACTAAGTGCAATTTTATGAGGGTCCGTCTACTTGAGAGTAGATAGAGGACTTATAAAATTGTCACAGTGAAACATGTGTGACATGGAAAGGAAAAGTTTTTTTCTTCAAGATCAAACAAACACCAGAGCATGAAAAGGTATTTATGCTTATTAGTTTTTGATGCTGTTGACATATTTCAAAGTAATTTTGGAATACTTCCATAACTTCTGATGTTATTGGAGTTGTAATGCATGTTTCATGTGACATGTAACACCTGTTTCATGTGACACTCAATAATAACATGGCTCAGAAATTGCTAAAAGTATGCCCCCCAAAAAAGAAGTTTTTGTTAAGGGTATTATTTCTACACATTACATGTATGCAAGTTTGTCTTTTGAGTGTTACAAGTTTTGCTTAACAACTTATATGTAGGTCGCTATGACAGTTAACCAGTTCAGTGTTATATCGGGGATGAAATATCTTACTTATATGACTTAATGAGATTTGGGACATTTACCGATTAATGTTAAGCAAAATGCCAAGCAATCAGGATGTATGTGACAACAGGTGGTTAGTTTTGAATCCTGTTCTTATCTGACCATAGAATGTTTCTAGAACAAACAAGAAATAGATATGTATCATCATGCTGTCAGTCGCGATGCGACAAAGACTGCTTTCATTACTTGACTGCCGCTCTCCATTTAGCTCTCTGCTGTGAGAGTTGCGTCCATGAGTCGGTCTTAATGTCTCTCAGCTTCAGGTTTCTCTTGATGGTATCCCTGAACTGGACACGGGGTCGCCCTCTCTTTCTGTAGCCAGAAGACAGTTGAGAATAAAGGATCTGCTTTGGTAGCCTGTCTGATGACATCCTCATGAGGTGTCCAGTCCACCGGAGATTCTTTTTGATCAGAAGATCTTCCATAGAGGGCTGCCCCATCCGTTCGAGTATTTCCTTATTCGTCACTTTGTCCTTCCAGGTTAGCCTCATGATTGAACGCAGATGTCGCATCATGAAGGCATGCAGCTTTTTCACCTGCCGTATGTACACTGTCCAGGCCTCGGCTCCGTATAGCAGGGTGGATAACACGATTGCGTGGTAGATCTTACCTTTGACCCGAATGGACACATGGTGGTTGTTCCAGAGTCTCTGGCGTAGTCGGCCGAAAGATGCGCTAGCCTTGGCCATCCTCCTCTGTATCTCAGCATCAATGCGTCCATCACTTGATATAGTGCTTCCGAGATAGGTGAATTCCGGAACAGAGCTCAGCTTTTTTCCGTCAACCATGATCTCCTCCTCTCGGGTTCTTGTAGAGTTGGGTTGGTACAGCACCTCCGTCTTCTTGATGTTAATTTTCAGGCCAAACTTCTTTGATGCATCGGAGAAAGCGTCCACTATTTTCTGGGTCTCTTCAGCAGAGTGGGCAACCAGTGCACTGTCATCTGCGAATAGTAGCTCTCTCACCAGTATCTGAGTAGTCTTGGTCTTCGCTCTGAAGTGTGCGACATTGAATAGGTCAGCGCTCTGTCTGGACTGTATATAGATACCATCCCCCATGTCTCGGAAGGCCTCGTCTAGCATTGCTGATAGGAAGATGGAGAAGAGCGTGGGGGCCAGTACACAACCTTGCTTGACCCCATTGGTAACCCCGAACGATTCCGAGACTTCCCCTCCAGCACTAACGGTCACCATCATTCCTGTATGTAGAGCCTCGATCATAGTTGTGAACTTCTCTGGGCATCCCTACTTCCTCAGGAGCTGCCATCGCCCTGTCCTCCCGACTGTATCAAATGCCTTAGTGAAATCGACAAAAACCATGTACAGTGGTCGGTCCTGCTCAATGCACTTTCCTTGTAGCTGTCGGAGACAAAATATCATATCCACAGTGCTCCGGTTACCTCTGAAGCCACACTGTGACTCCGGAACTACACCAGGTGTTATGTGAATAGATAGTCTGTTGAGTAGGATCCTGGCGAAGGGACAAATAGTTTTGCGCCTGTCTTGACATGTTCTTGCCGGTGTGAAACCTCTATTTGCTCCCCAAGAGAGTGCCGCTGGTAACTTGCAAAATCCAGCAGCACTTCAACACTTTTGCAGGCAGCTTTCATGAATATGTATGGGCGATAATATAACCACAACAAGGATAGTTGAAACCAGGGCCGTGTTCAAGGTACGCCTCAGAGGCGCCTCAGAGAAATTCCTTACGTCACACTAGTCTGAACGACTTCAGCTGGCGGGTGCCTCATAATTGGCGGCCTCCATAGGGTGCAGCCATTTGCAATTGAGAAGAAGAGCTATGATTGGCTGAAACCACTGAATCCGGTGGCCATTTTCTAGGCGCTTTTTGCCTCCTGTCTGAAAAGGGAGACAGTCTCCAAGACGATTCGGAGGCGTACCCTGAATGCAAATAGGCCAAACAGACATCTCGGAGTCGACTCGGAGGCATACCCTGAATGCAGTCCTGACTTCTGGCATCTTTCACCAATTAGTGACAATGCTGATCCTATGAGGGGAAATTCGCGTTTTCGCTCAAATTCGCCGTCGGTGTAATAAACTCGGTTTGGTTTCCGCGATTTTGGCCGGAGACCACCTTCATCTCTGGTTATATGTAAGTCGCTCTGGTGGATAGGATACTGGTTGCGTGTTAATACTGTTATATATACCATATGGTGGTATGCAGGTATTGCAGGTATAGCAATACCTCAGGGAGTTTAATGCCCCTGCCCTGCAGAGTTGTAAACCACTGCCTTGTGGTACAGGTTCTTGACAGAACCGAAGGCTAAGGGAGCAAACCCTAAACAGAAAACCATGTCACTGTGGCAGCATTAAGGGCGGTTGATGTATGGAATTCCCAACATCTCCCGACCAGCCACTGCAGGGACAAATAGTTTTGCGCCTGTCTTGACATGTTGTTGCCGGTGTGAAACCTCTATTTGCTCCCCGAGAGAGTGCTGCTGGTAACTTGCAAAAGCCAGCAGCACTTCAACAGTTTTGCAGGCAGCTTTCATGAAATGTACAACCGCACAAAACACCACACCGGCTCGGTTAGCTAAATGGAGAGTGGCAGTCAAGTAATGAAAGCAGTCTTTGTCGCATCGCGACCGACAGCATCATGATGATCATGATGATATACCATATATGTGCCAATAGATGCGCACTGCGTGAGTGCAGACACATGGATGCGCGTCTATTCAAAGTTAAAGAATTTCATGGATTTGTTTTTGTCGTGCCTCTGAAATAAAGTGGGATTGTCTTATTTGATGTGCATTCAGTCTGAATATGAACATAAATTTGGGCGTGCTTTCAATCTTGAGATGGGGGGCAGGCTTCTATTGGGTAGCATTTTTTTTTCTATTGGGAAATATACGGTAAGTAGCTATAGTGGATAGGACACTGATTGTGTGTTATATGTATGTTGCTATGGTAATTAACCAGTTGTGTATTATATATAAGTTGCTATGGTGGATAGGACATCAAAACTAGTAATTGCTAACACCTTATTTGAACATCCAAAGAGAAGACTATATACATGGAAGAACCCTGGTGATGTATATCGGAACCAGATTGATTACATTCTTGTCAACCAACAATATCGGAATTGTATCACACACGCAAGGACATATCCAGGTGCTGACATATGTTCGAATCATAATCCAGTAGTAATCAGTATGGTAGTGAAATTGAAACAGCAGAACAAAATTAAAAACAACATTCAAATGGATATGAACATGTTAAAAGATGCAAAATACAGAACTAAGTATAATGTCTCTGTTCATAACAAATTCAGTGTACTGATGAATGAAGAAACTCCTCAGAGAGAGTATAACAACATTGAAATGGAATGGGAAGCTCTCAGAGAAAGTATGGTCAAGCCAGCAGAGGAGGTGTTACCAAATAAAAAACGAGAGACAAAGCAATCATGGATGATGCAAACCATACTAGAAAAGATGGCAGAAAGGAAGAAAGTGAAAACCACTGATCCACTTAAATACAAACACCTGAAGAATGAAATAGAAGATGAATGCAAAAAAGCTAAAGATGAATCGTGGAATAAGAAGTGTGAAGTAGTGGAACAACTTGAGTCTCAACATCGTTCAAGGGAGATGCACAAGAAAGTGAAAGAGATAACAGGTCAAGGATACAGACAGAGAAGCAGTAAATGTATCAAGAACAAACACGGCAAAATGCTCTTTGAAGAAGATGAAATAAAGTCAAGATGGGAAGAATATGTAAACAAACTATACAATCATGACAGAGGGAACCCACCCACAATTGAGAAAGAAGATGGGAATAGTATATTAGTATCAGAGGTTGAGAAGGCTATCAATGATCTAAAGTCAGGTAAGGCTGCTGGAAGTGACCACATCAGAAATGATCAAAAGGACTAGATGAAGTGGGGATTCAAATCATTCATAAGCTAGTAAATGACATCTATGAGACTGGATTTATACCATTGAATATGAATGAATCCATATTTGTACGACTCCCAAAGAAGCCAAAACCAACATTGTGTACTGAGTACAGAACGCTAAGCCTGATGAGTCATATGTTGAAGATGATCCTGAAAATAATTTTACTGAGAAACAGACAGAAAATAGAAGAACAAATCAGTAACGTACAAAGTGGGTTTATATCTGGAAGAGGTACGCGTGAAGGGATTTTCAATATGAGAATGATTTGTGAACGTTATTGTGAAATGAACCAGGATGTTTATGCCTGCTTTATTGATTATGAGAAGGCCTTCAACCGAGTCAATCATGAAATGTTAATCAAATGTTTACAAGATATTGGCGTCATGGCAAAGACATTAAACTAATTGTGAACTTATACTGGACACAACGTGCATTTATAAAAATGGAGCAGGGCCTATCGGATGAAGTTATGATTAAACGAGGAGTTCGACAGGGGTGCGTATTGTCACCATATCTTTTTAACCTGTACACAGAGATGATTTTCAGACACATTGAAGATTGCAGGGGAGTGACAATAGGTGGCATGAACGTCAACAATCTTAGATATGCCGATGACATTGTAATACTAGCAGACAGTGAGAAAAACCTACAAGATATTGTGAATAGAACCAATAATGCTGGAATACTATTCAACATGAAGATGAATGCCAGGAAGACCAAAACAATGGTTATAAGTAAAAAGACAGATAAACCAAATATCAATATAACCATAGATGGCACAAACATAGAACAAGTATCCGAATTCATATATCTCGGACAAAAGATTACAAATGGTGGGAGATGTGAGGAAGAAATAAGAGAAGGATAACAATAGCCCGAACAACATTCTCCAAAATGTATAGAGTGTTAACATCAAGTAAGATATTAATACATACAAGGAAGCTTATTCTTCAGTGTTATGTGTGGTCTACTCTAATGTATGGGGCTGAGACATGGACAATCTCTAAGAAAATGTACAAACGTTTAGCAGCATTTGAGATGTGGACTTATCGAAGGATGATGAAAATATCATGGACAAAGAAGATCACCAACAAAGAAGTTCTCAGAAAAATTAAAAAATAAGAAATGCTTGTTTGCCACTATACAGACAAACAAACTTATTAATTTTGGCCACATCATTCGTCAGAGTTCATTGTTGGAACGGAAGGTGAATGGCAGCAGAGTGAGAGGGAGACCAAGAACATCATGGTTTACAAATATTTCACAGTGGACAGGCTTGAATTATTCACAGTCTATCAGAACAGCACACCATCGAGACAAGTGGAGAACCATTGCATCCAACCCTCGACTAGAGGACGGAACTATTGATTGATTGATGGTGGATAGGACACTGATTGTGTGTTATATGTATGTTGCTATTGTAGTTAACCAGTTGTGTATTATATATAAGTTGCTATGGTGGATAGGACACTGATTGTGTGTTATATGTATGTTGCTATGGTAGTTAACCAGTTGTGTATTATATATAAGTTGCTATGGTGGATAGGACACTGATTGTGTGTTATATGTACGTTGCTATGGTAGTTAACCAGTTGTCTATTATATGAGACTGTATCAAAAGGTGCTAAGCAATATGGGACAAAACTTTGTCCATAGTAACGATTAACACACTATCTACTTATGCATTTGCTCAAGATAAACTGATTTGTTTTTTACATGGTGTTTCATAATCCCAATAGAATAGATATTGATTGCGATTTTACTACGGGTAAGACTGATTGTGTGTTATATGTACTTTGTTATGATGGGTAGGACACTGGTATCATCGGACTGTCCAACCATAACACTATAGGTCATGGACCATGCTTATTTGATCTTTATTAAATAGTAATCTGTTTGCAGGAGTGGGCTCGCTCTACAGGGAAGTACTGTGACGGTGTAGACCCGCTCGAGTGGGCCAAGTGGAAGACCCGACTGCGCTGCGCCTTCAACAAGGCACCGGATATTACTGAATTGAAGCATAAGTCTGATACTACCGGTCCAGAACCTTTCAGGATCTACCAGTTTAAGGACAGGGATGCCTGCAATGCTGGTACGTAAAGGCCCTGTCACACTATGACGTAACGGCATCAGCGTAGGGAGAACGTGAAAAACGTCAAACTTCTCGGCGTAGTATGCAAATTTGGGCACAAGTTAAACGTAGATGCAGCGTAGTTGACGAGAGCGTAACGTCGGTAAAGCGTAGTGATATTGTCATTCAATGAGAGAGGACAACGTCATTACGCTCACGGAACGTTATGTATGTTATTCCATCGCCAGAACTACGTTACGTGACGTTACATACGTCATGACACGGTGGCGAAATGCTGAGCGTACATTGGACGTATGTTCTGCATACGTTCTCCTGACGTTCCCATTACGCCGCGTGGACGTTTCCACTGGTTTTAATGTGGGTCAACGTAGTGGAACGTAGTGAGCAGCATTTGACTAACGTCCATCTAATGTCATTGACGTTCGCCGAATGTGTACAGAACGTACGGCGAACGTAAACCCTTACGTTCGAGTTACGGCGAAAGTTTTGAACAGGTTCAAAACCTTGATGCGCGCCAATGTAACACGACGTAACGTGACGTAGCTCGACGTCAGTCTAACGTCATTCTGACGTCATCATAACGTAACCCAACATACGTCAATGTAATGACGAAACATGAGCAGGTCAGACTTACGTTGGCTCGTTACGTCGTAGTGTGACAGGGGTATAACACAATTTCCGCCCCCCCCTTTCTTTAATCCTCCCCCCCCCCCCGCCGCAAACAACTGTCATGAGAATGAACGAAATAAGACTAAACACAACCACACTATCAGTCTCAATTAAACACTTTTGTAAATGTGTCATATTTAATTCAATTCAATCAACCATACAAAAGAACTATGTATATGAACACAGGAGCGCGTCCGTTCGGGACGAGGAAGGCCGGTAGGGGCGCCGCCGGTCGCAGCATGGTGGTCAGGATGCCCAGAGTAGAAAATAAGTATATATAATAACATCCGATCCAAATGGTCAGAACTTTTAGACCCAGTAATTACTAAGGCACCCCCTTCAGGTTAAAAAAAAAAAGAGAAAAAAAGACACTTGAGAACAAACCACATGGTGACACTGATCTCAGCTGTGATTGGTTGACGCAGGGCTGAGCTATAAACATCAAAACTGGAGGTGGTAGCATCATGTGACGTCCCAATGTAGATCACCACCTCCAAATACGGAGTGTGGGAGGGTCAGCGTCTTATTACCTGCGTTCCGAGTTCTGCTGGTCCCTCAAGAAGGATTGAAGCTGAGACTGCATGACAGGTCATAGGTTAAATTTACATGCCAGATGGTAGGTGTGTGTATCTAATACACATACACAATGATAGAGGAAGTGGTATGTTATCTAATATAAAATATTAGCTAGGAGAATTTAACTGATATCTGCCTACAATATAAATGTTGGATCTCAGCTTCACAGACACTTCCAACCCCGCTGTAATAGTTAGTTTGTTGGAGTTTTAAGTCCTGGCAACATCTATGGTCATATCAGGACGGGTACCGACTTGTGACAGTGCACACTCATGGTGGCTTTATAGTATACGTTCCCTATCCTAATAATGCCGAGTGCCAGACTAGGAAGTGACAAACTATCAATTTTGTACGTCATTGGTTTGACTCAACCGGGAATAGAACTCCCCACCTTCCGCATGGGAAGCCTGCGCTCTGCCGATTTGGCCACCTCATCTGGTCCCGCTTTAATAGTATTGCATCTGCCCGGTGTAATATGCAATGTACCTTCTATGCAGCAATAACTATTCAATGTATGCATTAGTATCTAAATTCGATATGTACACTCAAATCTAGGTAAGCATCTTTTGTTTCAAGGATTTAAAGGGACATGAGCCTTGCGTCTGGTTACGCTGATTTTAACACCAGGTGGTGCATTCCATGTTCCAGTTGTTTCTAGCTTTCCCACAGGTGGTGCATGGTGCTGACCTGTGACCTAGAAATAGTCATGGTACATCCAAACTCCATTCTGACCCAGTTTAGGGTTTATAAGGGTCAAGGTTAATATCCAAGTCCCCCAGCTGGGTGAAAGTGGAGAGAAGGGAGAGTAATGCCTGGTACACACCTACCGTCTAGGATTCGCGCACTAAAACTCGCGACTCGACCCGACCTGCTTAAAACTGAAAACGGGCCGATTCATTTTTCGAATCGCGAATCGCAATCGTAATCAGCTGGTTTTAGCCCTAAAACTGAGGTTTTATGCGCGAATCGCAATCGCTAGGTGTGCGCGGGGAGCGCACACCTAGCGATTTTTGTGTGCAAAACGGGCAGTTTTAGATCGTACACGGTAGGTGGGGGCGCACAAATGGTAGGTGTGTACTAGGCATAAAACTGAGGTATTTTCAATTTTCTTTAGAGTAGTTCAAACAGGAAATATATTTGCTTTAATGTAAAATATATGTTAGTACAATTACATTGCATAATTCAATCAAAAACACATATAGAAGGAAAAGGTTTTTTTTTGTTGTTGAATGTAAAAAGGAATGAACCATGTAGGGTTTGAACCCACAAGACCAACAACTTCCGATTACAAATTCAACACCTTAACCTCTGTAGTTAGTTTCCTTAGTTCAGGCTATTTGTATATACGATGTCATATATACAAGGTGTGTGATTGTGCATATATATATATATCATATATATGATGTATATACTAGTGCATATATATATATATCAAATGTATGTACTGTGAGGGCATCGTATGATGCCCTCGCGATATTTGATATATGCATTTGTCGGAGTACGGTCCCCGTCGCCACGAGATATAACGGGAGACTTTAATACTTTTCATCATGCTGTTACACCAGGTGGCGCAAGTATCGGAAGTATCTGGCGTCTCCTGGCACCTTCTCTAATATGTGCATCTTTGGTTCGTATATCATTTCAGCTGCCTCGATAAAAATAAAGGCAAAGCGCGAGCCGAGGGTAAAGCAAGAAGTCAAACGAGAGGTGAGTTAGACAATTTATTTAACCCAATACACAAATTGAAAACTTTAAGCTTCCCATACAATACTTCGAATAGTTTCGGGATTTTTGGTATGTATAGAAGTTATTAATGAATAATATAATGATACTATATTTACACATAAATGAATGAATAAGAAGAAAATAAGTTATAGACATTTAATATAACTTGTTTTGATTTACAGTTTCCTATCAACTAAAAGGCTCCTTTTCCTTTTAGGTCGTTCCCACAGAGCCGGAAATACCCGATCTGGATGCATTCCACTCATCAAAGAGTAAGTGCAAATTGTTTCTTTTGAAATAAAAAACAACAACTATGTTTTAGTTGCACTGAGGAACAGCTAGCACTAAAATGGGTATGTTGCCTTTAAGGGGTGCTTCCTTAGCGACCCAAGTGTGTGCAGACATAGATAAAAGCAGAGCCGCCAACCATTACGATTTCTGCGGAATCATTACGATTTTCTGCCCTTCATTACGCAATTACGCCCGTGTAATGAAACATTACGGAAATTCGCCTTTTTCCACACTCATATATTACATATATTTTACCTCGGTACAACGCCTCGGCTACTCGAGGCCGAGGGAGAAGGAAGCAACATCCGGGTTCAGCAATTAGCATATTCCGCTCATAACTGGAGGAACGTTACGAGCAGCTCAGCAGTTTTTCACACGGATTACTACTCTTTCTACTGTAAGTACCGGAACATAAACTGGCAAGATTGTTTATGAATACACATAGCACACGCTTATAGACTTGTTGTCTGTATCTTATTTGATAATAAGTAATATTCTCAAGCGTGTTGTTTAGCCGGTGCCGTAGATTGAGGCATCCATTTTGTTTTTGCCGCCCGTTGCCGAACGGAGAGACATGTTGACATGGGTCATTTCGTCGCTTAGGTAGAAATTGCCGCCCGTTGCCCAACGGAGAGACATGTTGGCTGGAGCCATTTCGTCGCTATGATAGTTTTTTCTGAGGCGTACCTCCGAGTATCATAATATTTTCTCCAACTTGTTGGTGTCGTAGCCACAGGTGGGAGAAGTCTATGGTACAGAGAGTGTGGGCGGGATCTACACTGGTCCCGCCCCGCGTTGGTTCGGCTCGCTTGCGACCGTCATACCTCCGATACTTTAGCTTACACACGCCTGGGTTAAAACTGGTGTAAATACAGTTTTATTACTCCTGAATGACCCTCCGGCCTCATAGCACTGTTCCACTGGTTCAGTTTTCCTTGAGTTGTGGTTTTAAAAACGCCTTTTGGTTGTTTTCAGAACCCTCAGGATGGCCGCGAAGCGGGGTGACAAGGGTGCACCACATACCCTCAGTGAAGGGGACGCCGGCCTCGGGACGCCAGTCCGCCGCGTCACGTGATCGCTCCCCTGAACCGGGACCCTCGCAGCTGGTGGCGAATGAGCAGATGGTCAAGCTCATACGGGAGCAACTGCAACAGCTGCTCCCTACGCCCAAAACGTCAATAAAGGCAGATGCCTCCCCATCAGAACCATCGGAATGGGAGGATCTGTCGGACCAACCAACTACCGACTCGGAGGTGGCCTTGGGGCGCAAACGAAAACACCCCAAAAAGTACTCGTCTGGCGGAGATGAGTACTATAAGGCCAGGAACAAGGTCCAGAAGGTCAGAAGGACAAAGAAAAAGTCCAAATCAAAGAAGAAGAAGTCAAAGTCTTCTTCCTCTGACTCCTCCGATCATTCGACTACCACGCAGTCCGAATCGGATGACCCACATCCCGGTTTCCTGGCGCCTAAACCCATCAAAGGCAAACCGCTGGACCATTCCAAAATGTTTGGAGGACAGCTACAGTACCTGTTCAAACAGGTAGAAACACAGGCGAAACAATCCAAACACCTAGACGGCAAGAAGGATTCCCAATGTGGCTAAGTTCAAGAAATCCAGATCGGATTTTCGAGGGCGGCGGACCGGCCAATCGACCAACCGCTTCGGCAGCCGGAACTACGGCTACCAATCGAGGGGACGCGGCCAGAGGAACCAGTACGGCTGGAACGACGGCAACCGCCCCTTCACGAGAGACAATCCTCCCCAGAAGCAGTTCCCCAAACCGGCCAACAAATAGAGCCTCAAAAGCAACCCAGTGTAAGCCCCTTTTGTGCAGGCAATGTATCTAATCACATTATGGACTGGGAACAACTGACTCATGATCAGTCAGTTCTCGATATTGTTAGAGGGGTTTTCATTCCTTTCATAGAAACCCCTTTACAACATAAAGTCCCTTTCCCATACCGCTTAACTCAACATGAGCAATTGGCATTAGACATAGAAGTAAATAAATTTCAATCCAAAGGTATCATTACTACCGTTCAACATACGGAAGGAGAATATATCTCAAATATCTTCTCACGGCCCAAACCTAATGGCGACATTAGAATGATCCTTGACTTAACTATTCTAAATAAATTAGTCGAATATAAGCACTTCAAAATGTTTTCGTTAGAAACAGCCCGTGACCTAGTAAGGCAGGGCTCGTGGCTCGCAAGCGTAGACCTCAAAGACGCTTACTATACTATACCGATCTATGAGTCGCATAGAAAATTTCTTAGATTTATGTGGCAAGGCCAATTGTACCAATTTACATGCTTGCCAAATGGCCTAGCCTGTGCTCCACGTTTATTTACAAAGTTACTTAAACCCGTATTTGCTGAAATGGCCAAGAAAGGCCATGTCATGTTTCCATATATTGATGACTCATTTATTGTAGCACGCACAAGGGAAGATTGCCTTTTAGCCATAAAGGACTTATGTGATACCTTAACCCACTTAGGGTTTTTCATTCACGACACCAAATCGGTTCTACAACCAACATCCCTATTAAAATTCTTAGGTTTCTTTATTAATACAAGAGAAATGACAATCTCCCTAACATCAGACAAAATTGAAAAATTTAGTGCTACAGCCTCAGACCTTTTAAACATAAAACGACCAAAAATAAGGCAAGTGGCTGTGCTCATTGGTCTAATGGTGGCTTATGCACCAGCCGTATTATACGGGAAAGCACATATTAAATCCCTCGAAATAGATAAAAATATCGCCCCTAACCAAAGCTAAGGGAAATTTTGAATGCCAAATGACCATTTCCAAAGCAGGACATGATAACATCCAATGGTGGATGAAACATTTAATTAATTCCCATAATCCCATCCGCATGGATGAGCCCAACACAACAGTTACTACTGATGCGTCACTAGAGGGGTGGGGTGCCCACAGAGGAAATGAAGCTACTGGGGGCCGCTGGTTAGATAATGAAATAGATGACCACATAAACGTCCTAGAATTGAGAGCCATCTATCTAGGACTTACGAGCTTAGTAAAAATAGATAAACTTACCATCCAAGTTTTAACTGATAATACTACCGCAATGGCCTACATCCGTAATATGGGTGGGACAAAGTCCTCAGCTTGCAACGATATAGCAAAACTCATTTGGGATTGGGCAGAAAAACAACATGTTTGGATTACAGTAGCTCACATCCCAGGTAAACTAAATACACTGGCCGACAATAAAAGCCGCCATTTCCATGACCATTTAGAATGGTCTCTCAGCCCCGACATATTTCTAACCATTTGTCAGGAATGGGGCTTGCCAGACATAGACCTTTTTGCCTCACGTAAAAACAAAAAACTTGATAAATATGTATCCTGGCACCCAGAACCACTTGCTTGGTGAGTGGATGCTTTTTCCCTCACTTGGAATAACGCATTTTATTATATTTTTTCCCCCATTCAGCCTGGTCAGCAGAGTAGCCAGAAAGATCAGGCTAGACAAAACCCATGCGGTATTGATAGTACCAGACTGGAACACTCAGCCGTGGCGAGCCATAGTCGAATGGGAAGCCAAGAAGGTTTTAAAATTCCCAAGAGGGCAGGTAAACCTACAACATCAAGGAAAAGTGACGACACAAGGGGACGTGTCAACAACCCCCCTACTGGCATTCCTTTTCTAAGGGCGTATTTACAAAAATACGGACTAGATAAAATCACCCAAGAAAGGTTAATTTCGGATGCCTGGAGACCAGGAACTGTAAAAATGTATACTACTTACCTTAGGAAATGGGGAGTACATTGTTTAATACATAAAGTTAAACCGATGGCCCCCACGATCGCTCAAGTAGGCCGCTTCCTCCGCATGTTGGAAGATGATGGACTTGGTTATGGGGCTATAAATGCGGCGCGCTGCGCACTCTCCATAATTGTGCCAAGAATCGAAGGACAAACCATTGGCAAACATGAAGTAATTCATTGGATCATGAGAGGAATCTATGAAAGAAACCCCCCAAAGCCGAAATATAGTCGGTTTTGGGATGTTTCTACGGTGTTTAAACTTTTCCAATCCTGGCCGGAGAATAAATTGCTCACGGTCCAACGGTTAGGCTATAAATTAGCAGTACTATTATTACTAGTTACAGGACATAGAGGACAAACAATTGTAGCCCTCTCTTTGCAAGGCCTCGACATTGACAAAAAAGAGGCCACGTTTGACTTAAACATTCTGTTAAAGTCTAACAGGACAGGAGATCCACTCTCCTCTATTCATTTAGATAGCTTTCCACAGGATAAGAAACTGTGTGTAGTTTCAGCCATTAGAACATACATATCCAAGACAAAGGGAATACGGAATTCCAAACAACTCTTAGTGAGCTTTATCAAGCCACATAAAGCCATCTCACGTGACACACTAGCCAGATGGACTATTATTATACTCAAGTTGGCTGGCATTGACACGGAACGTTATGCTTCGCATTCCACAAGGGGTGCTATGGTGTCCAAAGCGAGAAAATTAGGAATCTCGGTTCGAAGAATCCTAACACACGCCGGCTGGAAGACGGCCAAGTCGTTTGCTAAACATTACAACAAATGACTAGAGAAACCAAGCGGGGTGGCAACCCGCCTACTCACCAACTAACAAGAACCGGTGAGATGTACAAACTTTTGTTTTACTACTGATACAAATACATGTTCATCAGATAATTGGGGATAAAAATGAGGCTACGTGAAGGTCTCCCTCGGCCTCGAGTAGCCGAGGCGTTGTACCGAGGTAAAATAGTATAGTTATACGAATCTTACCTGGGTACAGATGATGGATAACTCTTGTTTTCCCGAGGTACAAGCCTCGGGTAATCGTGGACTAGGGCCCACCCGCCACAACCCTGCCACGATTATCACGTTCGCTTGTGCCAAAACGAAAACATCAGATTTCCATCATTTTAAGCTCATTTTTATCCTGAATAATTAGGTGAAGATTGCTGAACCCGGATGTTGCTTCCTTCTCCCTAGTCCACGATTACCCGAGGCTTGTACCTCGGGAAAACAAGAGTTATCCATCATCTGTACCCAGGTAAGATTCGTATAACTATACTATATATATATGTAGTGGTCTGCACTGACCTCTCAGGCAAGTAACCACATAGACAGGTAGGCGTGGGGAGTGTGTTGATATCAGGGAGCCTAGGTGGTGTAATGGTTAGCACACTGGCCCGGAATGCAAAGAGATGTGGGTTCGAGTCCCGCTCTAGGCGCAATATTTCCCATTTTCAACACCCCCATGACACTGGTTGCCGTGATCAGGATCCTGTACAAGCTTTGTGCTGTATGGTTGTTGAACCTACCCTGTGTATGTATGTGTTAGTGCATTGCCTGTATGTATGTAATTGTAAGCATTACAAGACTTACAATTCCAGGGGGACGAGTGTAGTGGTCTGCACTGACCTCTCAGGCAAGTAACCACATAGACAGGTAGGCGTGGGGAGTGTGTTGATATCAGGGAGCCTATGTGGTGTAATGGTTAGCACACTGGCCCGGAATGCAAAGTGATGTGGGTTCGAGTCCCGCTCTAGGCATAATATTTCCCATTTTCATCACCCCCATGACATATATATATATATATATATATATATCTATATATATATATATATATATATATATATATATATATATATTTATATATATATATATATATTTGTGTGTGATCGATTTATTTACCCTGCTCATAACGGATAAGTGTGTTAATACTTGTTTTCATCACTGGACAGCACTGGTCCAATTTGATGAACATCTTTGGAATTTAGTTTGCGTAATAATTTTGGTTTTCTTGCTTCTTGTTTATGGTTTGTGACTGTTTGTAGATTGCACACAAAAAAAAATATATATGTATATATATATTTGAAAAAGATTTACTAGCTTTAAGTGTTTTTTTAACAGTTTGGGAACATAATGTAATTATGTCACATTCCTATGATGTTTGAGTATTATTAAACACGAAAAACTATTGAAATATATATATGGCCGGGAGAATGGTAACTGTGCCTAAATACGCGAAGAAAAATGCTTCAAATAGCGTTAACTGTGGAAGTAGTGGTTCCAATATACTGTATTTATTTCCTATTGGTGCAAAGTTGAGAAATTGGTAGAGAATGGAAAAAAAAACCACAAAACATGGCAGCTACAGAAAGATATCCATTCGACTTCCTAAGTCTCGCCTCGCGTGCGGAAGGTCGGGAGTTTGGTTCATGGTCGAGTCAAACCAATGACTTTAAAATTTATACTTGTCCCTTCCTAGCCTGGCGCTTGGCGTTAATAGGATAGGGCAAGGACTGGTTAGCACAGTGTCAGGATAATGTGACTGAGTGGGATGCCAGGTCATGCTGGCATCCTGATTTTCCAGTGGGGCAACACTATCAAGTCGCTATGAGTGCACACTGTCACAAGTCGGTGTTCGTCCTGATATGACCTTAGATCTTGCTAGATCATAAAACAACATTAATCTATTTTACTATTCATATACCCAGCCTTTCGCCACTTTTTCTAATAAGTTGTTCTTCACCCCTACAGTAGGTACGGGGTGAATCTTTTATCTAGGGCCTTCTTATCTAAACTGGGTTAGAATGGTCGGATACTTCTCCTTGGCCTATCCTAGTAATTCAGTAACGCGGAAACGAGACTTGTAATGTGGAGTTTATATTTATCAGTAAAGAGAATTAATTGTAAATCATCCATGGGTCTATAGACTACATCACGGTTCCAGCGGCGCGGTGCATTGTGGGATGCATCAGAGCAAAACAACCCCCCCAAAAGCACATGGCACATGCTAAGACACTGGGTGCAGCTATGAAATGTGCTAGTGCTAGTTTTAGCTCATCTCAGCTTTTGTTTGAAACATAGTATACCAACGAAAAAGATATATATAATCAATTAAGATATTAATCTTTTATCCAGCATTGCATTTACATCAATATAATCAGGACATCTTATGGCATGTGCATTTAGATTTAGAAAAATCTAGGCACTCAGACTAGTGTTAGAACCATAGCCAGAGTTCTCAATGCATTGTCAATGGCAGTGAGCAATCTCCATACAGAAAAAGTAAAATATTGATAAAACGACACCACCTAGAGACAAACTGCATGGAACACATATAGATAACATGTTTAACAAAAAGATTATATTAAATTGATATGGTTAGGGTTTTGGATTTCTATTAATTTTGAATAAAACTGATATTTTTCACTGCGCGTATTGGCAAACTCAATGGCCGTACGCCTTTGCTTTGCTCCCAACGCCGTTTTCAGCGCATGCGCAGTCGGAACCGTGATGTAGTCTATTGTTCGTTGTTGAGTCATTAAGTCGGATCCCAGGATGCTTAACACTGTAACTGTTAGATGGGTGGGTGGGTGAAGTTTGGACGGGACAGCTTCCACACACCATGCATACTACTCAGATGATGTGGTTAAAGTGAGCAGGCGCGGTGGCCTAATCGGTAGAGCGTGGGCCTCGCGTGCGGAAGGTCGGGAGTTTGGTTCATGGTCGAGTCAAACCAATGACTTTAAAATTTATACTTGTCCCTTCCTAGCCTGGCGCTCGGCGTTAATAGGATAGGGCAAGGACTGGTTAGCACAGTGTCAGGATAATGTGACTGAGTGGGATGCCAGGTCATCATGCTGGCATCCTGATTTTCCAGTGGGGCAACACTATCAAGTCGCCATGAGTGCACACTGTCACAAGTGGGTATTCATCCTGATATGACCTTAGATCTTGCTAGATCATAAAACAACAATGAACAAACACACGAATAAAGTGGCAGCCTGATTTCCCAGTGGGGCAACACTATAAAGTCCCAGGAGTGCGTACAGTACAAGTCGGTGCCCGTCCTGATATGACCTTAGATGTTGCTAGGACATAAAACAACAACAAACAAACAACGGATAAAGTGAGCAGTTCAAGGCGAGCAGACGGGTGGTGAGGTTCGGCCGGAAAACACTAGGTGGCGCGTAGGTAGCGGGGCATGAGTGTTACGGTTATGGATAGGTGGAGCATTGTTGGCAACGGTGAAGTTGGGTAAGCGATCGTTCCCGCGCCCCAAATTACCTCTTAACTTACAGATTAACTTACAGATCCTCTTCTGGTTGTGCACACATATGGATGTGGACAGAGCCCTGAAGTCATAAAATTGTGGGTGTCCTCTCCAATGTCTATCCAACCTTCTCTCAAATGCTTGTACCATTGGTGTTTCAACAACTTGGTCTGCAAGGAAGACTGTTCCATGGATCTGTCATTCAAAAGAAAAATGAGTGTTTCCAGACCTGAAGTCTGGACCTCTCCTTGGAGATCTTATACCGCTGGCCTCAAATGGCAAGACATGTTAGTTCAAAATCCTATTCTCGGCACAATATTTCCCATTTGCACTTACCCGTCTTGACAATGGTGATGATTTTTGTTGTTGTTGATGTTTTTTTAACCGAAGTGAATGTGCTTTATTTAGGTGTGGAATTACCACATGACCTTCAGGATCTGCCCAGTGGTGAACTGATGTTGCGGAATTTGGATATGCGGTCAATTACCATAACAAGTTCGCCAATACCCAGCTTTGGAGATTTAAGTGTGGAAGACAGGCCTGTCAATGGTGAATTTGAAACTTAAATAATCAGTAGATACAGAGCGTTCACACTCATTATGTAATATAAACTAATAGCTTTTTTGAGTTTCTGTGTATTTATTGTCTGATCTCACAAACCTGCTTCGGTGACGTGAAACTGAAAGGCAGCCAACTTTGGAACAAATTCTCTGCCAAATTGAGAAATGCAACAACATATCTACAATTTAAATCCAGATTAAAGGTAGAGAACCCAACATAGAGATGGATTAATAAAATTAATCTGGTAATCCTACAGAAGTTGATACCAGAAATGAGCCATATTTTTAAATCACTCCCCATCCTCCCCTTTCTCTTGTTTTTCCCCATTTAAAAAAAAAAAAAAAAAAAAAAAAGAACCAAATCATAATTTGCATCCTTTAACACCTGATCCAACCAAAGCCCAAAATCACAAAGCTATATCATCATCATCATGCTGTCGGTCACGATGCGACAAAGACTGCTTTCATTATTTGACTGCCGCTCTCCATTTAGCTCTCTGTTGTGAGAGTTGCGTCCATGAGTCGGTCTTAATGTCTCTCAGCTTCAGGTTTCTCTGGATGGTATCCTTGAACCGGAGACGAGGGCGCCCTCTCTTTCTGTAACCAGAAGACAGTTGAAAATAGAGGATCTGCTTTGGTAGCCTGTCTGATGACATCCTCATGAGGTGTCCAGTCCACTGGAGATTCTTTTTGATCAGAAGATCTTCCAAAGAGGGCAGCCCCGTCCGTTTGAGTATTTCCTTATATATTTCCAAAGCTATATATATAGTAGGTATAATTCTGAAAATGTTTCGCTCTTCTAGTGGTGAAAGAGAATGGCGACGTCACCAGTGAGTTGATCACCGCCACTCCTCAACTGTCGGACAACACTTTAATCCCTCCACAGCCGGACACTTCCAGTGTGTCAAACTCCCATGGTGCACTGCTACACCCTTCCGGTGGTGACCCCATGTTTGGCGCCGGCTCGCCGGAGCCCGGTGACCTGCCTGGCCCGGTCATGGCGACCGCCGTCGAAGTGCAGATGGACGACTTCCAAGTTGAGTCTTCTCCTGACGTCGAGCTGCTCACGCTTCAGCAACTGCCCAGCAACATGGACGACACACTGAGTGACCTGAAGCTGCAGCTGCATGGAGATGGTGACCTACTTCTGCAAGATGCCGTGCGCCTGTTGGTGACCGAGGAGAGTGCGATGCCTAACCCAGTGAAAGGTGGGTGGTTGGTGTGCAGATGAGCTAAGCCGCCTAAAAAGCTAAGATTCCATGTATGTGGCATGCCATTCACATTCACATTCGCGTTTGCACCGATCGGTCCATTGAGTGATCCACTTTGCCACGGATTAGCATTCGCATTCACATCCGGACATATGGAAGCACCACCGTGTAATGCCTTTGCATACCGCATATATATGGAATCTTAGCTTAAGTGAACTATGGCCTTTACGGTCGGCTGCTATGAGAAAGGCGGGCATTACCATTAAGCGAACTAGGCAGCCACCTAGGGCATAGACCTCAGAGGGGCGTAGTACTCACAATCGAGGGGGTCATAGTTTTATACAAAAAATATTGGGGGTGGGGTGCAAAAGTAGTTGGGCTTGCGTAGAGCGCAAAATAATCTGGCACTGGTGGAGGATTTATGCCTACGAAGACAAGTTGCAACATAAAAGAGAATACTAATTAAATTAATTAGAACGTGTTACTGTTGAAGCCTATGGTGTCCAGCATTTCATTGGGAATCCCAATGGTAATTTCTTATGTTTTCACCTTAAATATCTCCAATTTAGCCATTTATAGCGATGGTTATTTAAAACTAAAGAAAAGTAAAATATAATTATCAAACATCCAATAATTACTTGTTTTAATATGGAAGAAGCTCAAAACCATTGTATGGAAGAAGCTCAAAACCATTGTATGATTGCGATCTTTTACATTCTCTCTAACTATCCTTTGACAAAAATTGCACAATTAATTGCAAGCTTTTACATTATAATTATCATTTTACAAAATTTGCACAATTGATTGCAAGCTTTTACATTTTCTCTATCTATCCTTTGAAGCAAATCTTACAACTTGCTTGTGAGTTTTTACATTCTGAAATGGGTAAATATTAATAAGACAGAATTAAACATTTTCGGTGCTACTCTAGCATGCGGTGCTACTCTAGCATGCGGTCTAACCCTAACTGATCCTAACCTGAACTTTGGCCCTAACCCTAATCCTAACCCTGACCATAACATTTAGGGTATGGGGTAGGGTTGAAGTCCTGGTAGACCGCACGCTAAAGTAGCACCAACATTTCTTGCCTTGAATTGGTTTAATATTATTCTTTGATGCAAATTGCACAATTGATTGTGAGCTTCTACAGGATCTTTAACTATCCTATGACACAAATTGCACGATTGATTATGAGCTTTCACAGTCTCTTTAACTATCCCATGACACAAATTGCATGATTGATTATGACCTTTCACAGTCTCTTTAACTATCCCTTGACACAAATTGCACAATTGATTGTGAGCTTTCACATTTTCTTTAACTATCCTCTGACACAAATTGCATGATTGCTTTCACAGTCTCTTTAACTATCCTTTCACACAAATTGCAAAATTGATTGTGAGCTTCTACAGTCTCTTTAACTATCCTATGACACAAATTGCAAATTGATTATGAGCTTCTACAGTTTCTTTAACTATCCTATGACACAAATTGCACAATTGATTATGAGCTTTTACAGTCTCTTTAACTATCCTATGACACAAATTGCACAATTGATTATGAGCTTCTATAGTCTCTTTAACTATCCTATGACACAAATTGCATGATTGATTATGAGCTTTCACATTCTCTTTAACTATCCTATGACACAAATTGCACAATTGATTGTGAGCTTTCACATTCTCTTTAACTATCCTATGACACAAATTGCATGATTGATTATGAGCTTTCACAGTCTCTTTAACTATCCTTTGACACAAATTGTAAAATTGATTGTGAGCTTCTACAGTCTCTTTAACTATCCTATGACGCAAATTGCACGATTGATTATGAGCTTCTACAGTCGCTAACTATCCTATGACACAAATTGCACGATTGATTATGAGCTTCTACAGTCTCTTTAACTATCCTATGACACAAATTGCACAATTGATTGTGAGCTTTTATATTTTCTCTAATCAATCAATCTATTAACCCACGCATGCGTTGTGTTTCAGGGCATGAGATGCACGTGCGGGTGCAGTACCTGGGGGCGGACTTCAGTAGTAATAAGTACATTGGAAACATCGTGTACGAGGACTGGGTCCTGCAGAAGGTGGGCTGCCGACTCCACTACAGATCTGACGACGATGTTCGCTCATTCATGAGCCAGCATGATGCAGAAGAGGTGAGACAAAGAGAGACAGACAGACAGAGACAAACACAGAGATACAACCCCCCCCCCCCCACACACACACACACACTAAAATAAACCAACTTATTTCTCAGACAAATTTGTATAAGTGTCGTGAGGGTGATGAAAATGGGTAATATTGTGTGCCTAGAGCAGGATTTGAATCCACACTGGTTTCCGTGACCGGGCCCTGTAGAAGCTACAAGCGCTATAGTTGATGAACCTCCCCGTGTAGGCCTATATATGTCAACATTTTGAAGGTAGTACAACATTTTTCAGACCCCCCCCCCCCACCACCCAGTGTAATACACATCAACATTTTACCATAGGCCTAGATTGGGTGGCCAAATGAGTTGAGTGCCCGTCTCCCATTTTGGTAAGTCATGGGATTCAACCCATAGATTTGAGGCCTGGTCGAGTCAAACCAATAAGTTCAAAGTTTATGTGTATTGCTACCTAGCCTGACATTCGGCATTGCTAGTATATGGCAAGGAGCAGTGGAATGAAGAAGCCCAATTGTGCGCGATTGAAAATTCCCCAGCTTAATCAACTAATTCATGACACGAGACGGAGCTATAGTATGGAATTTATTGGAGATCATAAGGATAATAGGTAATCAGTGTTGAACAATAGGTAATCATAGTAGTACAGGTTAGGCAATTGTAGAACAGTAAGGTATAATGACAGGTGCATAATGAGTCCATGTGGGGCGGGTCAGTTAGGTTGGATCAGGGTATAGGGTCTTGGAGGGGGAAGTCAATAGGGGCAATAGTCCGGTTGCCATAGGGTCAATAACGGGGGATCTAGGGCTTAGGGAGCAAATAGGTGTGGAGTCTGTTCGTGACCCGGGCCTCAACCCTTAGTGTTGTCTGCTGTGTAAGTGGGGTCGGGTGGGACGGTGAGAATAGGGTGGGGAGGTCGTGTCGGTCCGGTGTCTGGAGGTGAAGTGTCGCTGGGTCGGTGCACAGGGAGGGGGGGAAGTGACTTCACGGGTGTCGCTGGTTCCTGGCAACGGTCCGGCACGCTCCGGTGGCGCCGCCTGTAGGGAGGCGGGGAGGCCTGTGAAGGATAGGAGGGGAGGTGGGGGCGACGTAGAGAAGTGGGTGGGGGGGGGGGGATATGGTTGGGTCAGCTCTGACTCGGTCCCGAATTGCCCATATTACCGGAGCAATATGGGCAATGTACAATGACTGGATGTGGTAGCCTGATGTACAAAATAAAATCGCCGAAAAAATAACATTATTTTTATTAAACGATGAACATCACACTTTACTTTCAGCCCCCTCCCTGTAGTATTCTTTGTACGACCGTGAACATGTTTACAACTTTGGACGGCCCCTAAAATAAAGTATTCCCTGTGTGTATGTAATTATAAGAAGGATGATGAAAATATCATGGACAAAGAAGATCACCAACAAAGAAGTTCTCAGAAAAATTAAAAATAAGAAAAGCTTGTTTGCCACTATACAGACAAAGAAACTTATTTATTTTGGCCACATCATTCGTCAGAGCTCAATATACTGTACATTGTTGGAAGGGAAGGTGAATGGCAGCAGAGGGAGAGGGAGACCAAGAACATCATGGTTTACAAATATTTCACAGTGGACAGGCTTGAATTATTCACAGTCTATCAGAACAGCACACCATCGGGACAAGTGGAGAACCATTGCATCCAACCCTCGACTAGAGGACGGAACTATTGATTGATTGATTGATGTAATTATAGGAATTAAGCAACTTATGAATGTAAGCCATTTACTGATTACAGTTAAACCAAATGAATTGTTTCTTACAAGAAAAAAAGTTGAAAAAAATGTTTGGGTAGATGTATGGTGTCGATATGAAAATTTTCATATTTTCACTTTAGCGCATAATCATATAAGCGTATATTTGATACATTTTGTGGGATGGGTTAAATACATGTAGTATTGCTAACATAATTAATACACAGAGTCAACAATACCTATTTGGGTTACTACCCCCCCCCCCCCAAAAAAGAATGGAAACTCATTAACCATGTAATGTGGAAATGAAATATGTGACCTATATATATCATGTGTGTTATTTTGCATAGGTGCTTGGCCCTTTCGATGCCTGCAACATCGAACTGCCTCCATGCCAAGGCATTGTTCCTGACAGACTGCAGGAGTACACACAGATGCTGCTTGACAACATCACCCGTGGTATCTTAATCGAATGTGACAATGGCACCATCTACGCGACACGGCTTTGCAAGTATGTACCGTCTAGTAGCCTATAGTGATGTCAGCTGTTCTTTATATAATATAGGGTCTCCACCAGTTTTCTAAGAGCGATGTGACTTCTCTAAAGATATGCAACTCACCAAAATATCGGTAGCAAAAATCACCACTTTGTTTAGCATCGTTTGTATTTAGTACAGCTTTCTTTGAATAATTTGAAGAAGAGACATTTGATTAAACGTGGGCGTATTCAGATTAATTATTTTAATATTTGTGCCAGACGGCATGGCTAAATGAGTTGAGTGGCCTGCTTCGCATGTGGCAAGTCGTGGGATTTGAACCCTGGCCAAGTCAAATCAATGACTTACAAATAGACCCCGCCAGTTAAGCTGGAAACTACCCGACTAGAGTAGTTCCAAATTCTGCCGATAGATGTCACTAGCTTCACTGGTGAAGAGAGCGGCAGTGAAACCGATAAGAAAAATACAATACAGTTGTCCATATTTAAAGATATATTACAAGGATAAGAGCTTGAATTTTGTTTCGATATGAATATATGAATATAATCAAGCATTTTATTATTTTTCCAAGTAAAGCAAAGCAGTTGGGGAATGTACCCGACTAGCGTAGTTCCAGATTCTGCCAACAGATGTCACTAGCTTAAAGTTGCATGGTCAGATGGCATTTGAATTTTTGTATCATTTTTTAGATAAATATATCAAATTGAGTCCGGAGTGATTTTGATTAAAGATGATTAGTTTTGAAGTAATTTGAGCTGAAAGAACCAAAAATAATTTCGACAAGCTTACCAAAAGTCCTGTGCTTAGACCTAGATGGTCATCTCGTGGTGACCACGTGATGTGAGATGACCTACATTCTGGAACATTCTAAGAACGGATTAGTGCCATACGCCCATGGCACTAGGGTTTTTAAGAAAATATAATGTGTGTCTGTTGTCTGCTTGTGTATGTCTGTCTATGTATGTCTGTATGTGTCTGTCTGTGTGTATGTCTGTGTGTGTCTATCTGTGTGTTTATGTGTATGTGTGGATATGTATGTGTGTGTGTCTGTCTCTGTGTGTCTGTCTATGTTTCTGTGTCTGTCTGTTTCTGTGTATCTGTGTCTGTCTGTGTGTGTATGTATGTGTTTGTGTGTGTATGTATGTGTGTGTATGTATGTGTGGGTCTGCCTCTGTCTGTGTGCATCTGTCTATGTGTCTCTGTCTGTGTGTCTATCTCTGCAAAGTCAGGTTGGGTGTATGTGTGTCTGTGTATGTCGGGTGTGTGCATGTATGTGCTGGCTTTGTGCTCTGTGTTCGAACTGATAGTGACAAACACCATGTTCAAGCAGAAGGATGAGCGCAAGACCACTTGGATGCATCCTTGTTATAGACACTGGCATATGATCGACTTCATCATCACAAGGTGTCGGGATAAGATGGACATCCACAGTACTCGAGCCATGCATGGAGCTAACTGCTGGACCGATCACCAGATACTGAGGTCAAAAGTGGCATTCAGAATACGACAAAAGCACAACAGGCAAGGGACAAATAAACCGACCAAGCTCAACACAGCAAAACTAAGTACCATCAGTCACAGGGAGAGCTTCGAGCGGGAGATGGACAGCGCTCTCGCACAATGGGAGAAGGAAAGCCCAACAGCAGACGAGCAATGGGCAGCTTTGCAGCAGGTCGTATACAACACAGCTAAAACATATCTCGGCAAGCCAGACAGAAAACACCAGGACTGGTTCTACCCCAACAATCAGGAGCTACAGAATCTTATGAGCAGAAGAGACCAAGCCCACCAGAGAGTGTTGCAGACCAGGAACACTAGATCCACCACTGCAGCATACAAAGATGCCTGCAGATTGCTACAAAAATGCATTGAAGTCAGACTGGTGGGAAATGAAGGCAGAAGAGCTGCAGAGAGCTGCAGACAGAAACAACATGAAGGGCTTCTACAGTGGACTGAAGGAAGTGTGGGGACCCGTGAAGAAGGGACCTGTTCATCTGAAATCAACAGATGGAATGGAGACCTTTTCTGACAGCAAGAGAGTTGTGGCAAGATGGAGTGAACACTTCCAGAAGCTACTCAACGTCCCTAGTGACATAGATCACGAAGCTCTGGACAGCATCCAGCAGCTCATTACCAAAACATGCCTCGATGAGATTCCAACCATGGATGAGATGGCTAGAGCAATCGCCAGCCTGAAAGATGGCAAAGCACCTGGGGGTGATGGAATTCCTGCTGAAGTATGGAAGCACAGAGGAGACAATCTGTTCAACAGACTGCACCAACTAATCACTAATGCCTGGGAGGAGGGTTCTGTACCCCAAGCATGGAAGGATGCCAGCATTGTAACCATCTACAAGAAAGATGATCGAACAGACTGTGGGAACTATAGAGGAATCTCTCTTCTTTCCATAGCCGGCAAGATCTTCGCCAGGATCCTCCTCAACAGACTATCTATTCACATAACACCTGATGTAGTTCCGGAGTCACAGTGTGGCTTCAGAGGTAACTGGAGCACCGTGGATATGATATTTTGTCTCTGACAGCTACAAGAAAAGTGCATTGATCAGGACCGACCACTGTACATGGTATTTGTCAATTTCACTAAGGCTTTTGATACAGTCGGGAGGACTGGGCTATGGCAGCTACTGAGGAAGTATGGACGCCCAGAGAAGTTCACAACTATGATCGAGGCTCTACATACAGGAATGATGGCGAACGTTAGAGGGGAAGTCTCGGAATCTTTCGGGGTTACAAATGGGGTCAAGCAAGGTTGTGTACTGGCCCCCACTCTCTTCTCCATCTTCCTACCAGCAATGCTCGACGAGGCTTTCCGAGACATGGGGGATGGCATCTATATACAGTCCAGCTGACCTATTCAATGTCGCACACTTCAGAGCGAAGACCAAGACTACTCGGATACTGGTGAGAGAGCTGCTATTCGCAGATGACAGTGCACTGGTTGCCCACTCTGCTGAAGAGATCCAGAAAATAGTGGACGCTTTCTCTGATGCATCAAAGAAGTTTGGCCTGAAGATTAACATCAAGAAGACAGAGGCGCTGTACCAACCCAACTCTACAAGAACCCGAGAGGAGGAGATCATGGTTAACGGAAACAAGCTGAACTCTGTTCCGGAATTCACCTACCTCGGAAGCACTATATCAAGTGAGGGATGCATTGATGCTGAAATACAGAGGAGGATGGCCAAGGCTAGTGCATCTTTCAGCCAACTACGCCAGAGACTCTGGAACAACCACCATGTGTCCATGTGGGTCAAAGGCAAGATCTACCGTACAATCATGCCATGCACCCTACTATACGGAGCCGAGGCCTGGACAGCGTACAGAAGATGGGTGAAAAAGTTGCATGCCTTCATGATGTGACATCTGCGTTCAATCATGAGGCTAACCTGGAAGGACAAAGTGACAAATAAGGAAATACTCGAACGGACAGGGCTGCCCTCTATGGAAGATCTTCTGATCAAAAAGAATCTCTGGTGGACTGGACACCTCATGAGGATCTCATCAGACAGGCTACCAAAGCAGATCCTCTATTCTCAACTGTCTTCTGGTTACAGAAAGAGAGGGCGCCCTCGTCTCCGGTTCAAGGATACCATCAAGAGAAACCTGAAGCTGAGAGACATTAAGACCGACTCATGGACGTCACTCTCACAGCAGAGAGCTAAATGGAGAGTAGCAGTCAAGTAATGAAAGCAGTCTTTGTCGCATCATGACTGACAGCATGATGATGATGATGATGATGCATGTCTGTGTGTTTCTGTGTCTGTGTGTGCTGTCTGTGCATGTCTGTATGTGTGTGTCTATCTAGGTGTCTGTGTGTGTATGTCTGTGTGTGTATGTCTGTGTGTGTGTGTATGTCTGTGTGTATGTCTGTCTCTGTAGCTCTGTAAAGCCAGGTCAGGAAACACACAGACACATACACACACGCAGACACATCCACCTCATTTCCCCTTCCCCTTTAGGGCCCTGCACAGTATGCCTACTTGGTTCGGGGGAGGCTAATGAGGTCACGAGATTGGCCTAGTTGGTTGATGGCCTCCCTGCATAATGGGTGTTTCAAAGTGAGTGTCTAAAGGGGTCAGCTTATACATTCACTGATTATTCTGTATATGCTGTCCCAAATCATTAGCTAATACACCAGTATCTAAGTTGGATATATAGGATCAAATGTAAGTAGTTGTTTTAATTTTGATAAAATTATATTTCATCGGAGCATGCAACTTTAACTGGCGGGGGGTCTATTGTCCGGTATTTGCCAGGGAACTAAGGCTCATTTCCATGCCAGGTGGTGCATAGCGTATTCCAGTAGTTTCCAGTTCTCCCACAGGTCGTGCCTAGCACCAGATTATGCTGACCTCAGTGACCCCATTTAGATTTGACAGAGGAACAAGCCAAGTGACCCAGTTTAGACTTGTACAGTGAAATGCTTCTCAGGGCTCTTTCACCAGAGCCTAGTTCCATCACTCTCCACACATAAATTTGGTGTAAGATATGTGTTAGCAAAATTGTCGTGCGGTGATGAATTAGAAACACATTGAATGTGCCAATACAGCAACCGACCAGTTGATTCAGTAGTCTAGTGGTTACGGCATTGGTTTTGCAATTCGTAGCTAGTACATTCGAATCCCCTTGCTATTTAGCTATAAGATAAAATAAAATAAATGTTGGCAAAGTTGTAGTTCCCTATGTGTCTTTCTGCAATGATATTGTGTTAACAAATATTTTACACTGTGTCAAATATACTTCCTGTATGTATTCAAAAAAAGTTTAAGACTCTTTACTCTCCATTCTCTCCACTCTCACAAATCTATTTACAACACGACAGGAGTAACTTAGCTATTTATAACCTCAGCACTCTCCATCCACATATTTGGGAATGTAATCTGAAAAACTAGGCAATGGTGTGTTTTGAAAGCATTTGTCCGAGTACAGTTCCAGTCTCAGCGGCCTATACCAGGCCCCTTTAAAAATCTATGCACATCACTACCTAGCCTGTAGATACAAGATTCACCCCGTACTGCTGCAGTAGGGGTGCAAACCAACCCTATGTAAAAGCTGTCGAAAAAACGGGTCAATGAATTGAGAGCCTAATTTCACAATCTAAGAAGCAACATTTATTCTTTACATATGTATTATTGATAGCCTGCTACCTTTGAGTTGAAAAATATAATAAACCATATAGTTTAATGCAATTTAAAAGTGAAATCGACGGCGTTCTGTGGCCGCCATCTTGTCTTTTTGCATTCTCTCCCATTTCACCAACTCTGTGCCTATATGCATAATATGGGTAGCCATTTGATACTGGAGCCACAGTTTCTAGGTCATGTTCCATACTAATGCTATTTTCGCCCGTATTTAGACTATGTTGTCATTCACCTGTGTACTACAAGTACCGGGTGAATCTTTTATCTACCTAGGATGGTGCTCGGCACTACTAGGATAGGGCAAAGAGCAGTGGAATAAGGAAACCAATTGTTCGTTATTGAAATTTCGTTTATTTACTGAACCAATGTTTTGTTTAAAAAAAAAATAATTAAAGTTACTTAAAAAAAATCTTTTTATATAAATATTTCGATTTCTACCCCACCCAGATGCGTGGTTTACTTCTGTAACCAGACTCAAATCACATCCGTCAAGCTGAAACGCAACAAGCGAACGGTCATCTTCAAACTGCAGGATTTCAAAGTGCAACTTGACAGCCATCTGTGTAACAATGGAGGACCACCCAGTTCAGAAGTGCGCTTAAGCTTTGGTCAGATGAGCAACTACATAAATCATTCATCCAGTACATACCTATCCGTCTTCATAACCAGCGCACAAGCAGAGGCGATGCTTTCAAAGGTCAGCAACAAACATCCATTTTATATTCCCAGAACGGGACGCACACAAATTACGCCACTGTGAATGTATGGAATGGGGGCGGCCTGATTTCCCAGTGGGGCCGCACTATAAAGTCACCATGAGTGCGCACTGTCACAAGTCGGTACCCGTCCTGATATGACCGTCCTGATATGTTGCCAGGACGTAAAACTCCCAAGAACCAACAAATGTATGGATGGGTGGAGGGACATCACACAGGAGTGGTCCAACACTATGCAGCGCTCAGCATTGATAGAATCCTGGTCACGGCCCCAGTATCATAGGATGGGGGGAGGGAGGTTGCAAACAACGGGAACCATGTCCAGAGTGTCACTTCAACCCTGATTTCTGCCATTCCCAGGCGAGGGTCCTAACCATTAGACTATCTAGTCTCCCTATTGCAATCAACATACCATGCCTACCTGTGCATGTGGCATTTCACCTTTGGAAGTCAATACAGCAGACTACGGTTTTCTGCTTCGTTGAATGATACAATGTCATAATAACGAGGCACATGGTGGGAGTTGGCGGCCGGGGTGTTTTTTGTTTGATTGTTGGGGTTTTATATCCTGGCAACATCTGAGGTCATATCAGAACGAGTGCTGACTTGTGACAGTTCACACTCAGGCCAATTTATAGTGCTGCCCAACTGGGAGACCAGGCTGCCAGAACCATGACCTGATATCCCACTCAGTCACATTATCCTCACACTGAGCTTACCAGTAGGTGCTCTATCCTAAAATAGTATAACCCCGTTAAACCAAACTTGAAGGGACCCTAGAAATTTGTTTTGATTAACCGACCATTGGTTTAACCAAGCTTTGGCTTCGACTTTGACTTGGCTTTGGCAAAAACGTGGGTACATTATGAATTTAATATATGTGGACACTTTGATTATTGTAGTTTATGTATGTATACAGTATAACCCCATTAAACCAAGCTTGGTTAAACCAAACGATCGGTTAATCCAAACTTTCCGTTCACGGCCTGGCAAAATACTACCATTTATCATATAAAAAGGTTGGTGGGGTCTCAGATGACCTTATAACCACATGAAGGTTTGGTTTAATGTACCGTAAGTGGCCTGAGGGCCGTATGCACCAATCGGTGTTTGGGCCGTAACCGCGGTTTGGCAAGCTCCACACGGCTAACTGTGGAAAATCCGTATGCATCAATCGGTGCCAGCGCTAACCGTGGACTTTAGCCTAGGCTAAGCTAAACCACTTTCAGATTTGGGGTAACGGGCTACCCGGTCCGGTTAGTGTGGCGGCCGCCGATATATTAGAGCCAAATCTATTCAATGCGATCATATTTAACAGATTTACATACTCAATAAGTGAAATTTAATCAAATTAACCCTAAAATCGAACCGTTATTAACGCTCCCGCCGCATTGGCGGCGTTATTCATATTGTCGAATCGACGAATGTAAAGTAAACAAATCGCCGCCACCGCTTCGACGTCGATATCCATAGTGTCGCACATCAACAAAACACACATCGCTGCTGCCGAATCAGCGGCAATATATTGTACCCAAATCTATTCAATGCGATCATATTTGACAGATTTACATACGCAATAAGTGAAATTTAATCAAATTAACCCTAAAATCGAACCGTTAGTAACGCCGCATTGGCGGCGTTATTCATATTGTCGAATCGAGGAATTCCCAAATCTATAAATAACTTCACGGTTAGCTACCCGCCCCGGCTAGGACATTGGTGCATACGACTTGACCTATTTCTCCAAGCCGCCGCGACCCGGAGGTAGCTATCCCAGAGCTAGCCATTAGCTCCGGCTAAGCCTAACCCTGATTGGTGCATACAGGCCCCTGGGGCCCAACAATTTTGTTTGGATTAACCAATAATTTGGATTAACTGACTTTGGTTTAACAAACTTAATGGTAGTATTTTGCTGGGCCGCCAACAAAAGTTTGGATTAACCGATCGTTTGGTTTAACCGAGCTTGGTTTAACGGGGTTGTACTGTAATGCTGAGCGACAGACTAGGAAGTGAGAACTGTCAGTTTTATAACTCATTGCCAAGACTAATCGTACTAAACCAAAAATGGTTTAAATATAAACGTGGCGTAAATTATGCACGACCCCGAAAACTATTCCGCTGTATGTGTGTGTGTGTGTCGTTGTGTGTGTGTGTGTGTGTGTGTGTGTGTGTGTGTGTGTGTGTGTGTGTGTGTGTGTGTGTGTGTGTGCGCGTGCGTGTGCGCGCGCGTGTGTATGTTAAACTTTTTTTTTTTTTAAATTTAATTCTTTTTAATTAAAAGAATTTAAAAGAGGCTTATGTATGTGTATATTATATAACAGTAAATTGTATGCATATTTATTGCACATACAGACTTTGAACTACGGATCCCTTCTGTTTGGTCCAACAACTAGGCTCAATAGTAAATTGCAAAATAACTGAGAATGCAATAAATTGCTGAAGGTAGTAATGTGCATACTTGTAGTTCCCATAATAATCTCTGTTATATAGAATATGAATATAATCTATGTGATGCAATAAATCAACTCGATATAATATATACAATATAATGTATATTCTTTATATACATACACATACAGTGATACCTGTCTTCAAAGGGCAACTCTCTGCCCAGACTAATATTGTCTTGACATAGCAGGTGTCCTGTCAATTGATGGACACTCAACTGAGACAAACAATTTGTACGGTGAAAATTTGTTCTTAAAAGACATGGGTTCGCCTGTCACAAGGATCGCTGAAGACAGGTGCTACTGTATGATTGTAGGATCCTCGTTGCTGATGCGTCTCCTTCTGTTCCAGTCCTTCCATGAAGAGTATCCTGGCCACAACGAGGAAGAAATGCAAATTTCTGAACCCGACGATAATGACAACAGCTACGAAAGGATCATGAGTGTCATTTGTTGATATTCACGTTTGTCAGTACAGGCTGGTGTCTATGCCAATACACACGCGTGCATGCCCACACATGCAGACAGCTACACACACATACACAGAGAGCCACACACACAGACATCCACACACACAGGTTCTTACTTCATCTTCCGAACACCCGAAGTTAAGTATCCGGGGAGAGGACAAGCTCGCGCAGTCCCGGATGTAGCCTCAGTACGCAACTCGGCAGCGGAGGAGCAGCAGCGAGTTAAAGGAGGAGCACAACAGGTAAGTTTCACAGGAGGAAACACTACGTTGAGTGGTAAATGATAATTATGGCTAGTGGTGTCAAACTACCATGTAATAGCCATCGTGCAAATTTGTGGAAAATTGAATGTGTTAACAAGTTCTGTGGTGAACGCGTGTCGTTTCAGATCGTACAGACTGCGAGTACAAGTGTCTTAGGACCTGACTCGGCCGAACACGAACGCCCGATCTAACAGTGGCTAGTAAGCGGTGTGGTCGTAATAATACACAAATACGGGCAATTCTTATGGCAAGAATGATGTCGGCAGACGACCCGAGCATGCTGATACCGAATGTGGGTCTGAGCGAGAGTGACTCCGAGTCAGTGGACACGTGCAACAAGGACAAACGGAAAAAGATGGCCTGGGCAAAGCCAAAAACCTGCGCAAAAACGACCGAGACAGGTCAAGGCCATGCTCAAAATCTGCCTGAGGAGGAAGACAGAAATGAGTTCAAGAAAATGTATCTGGAACTCCTGAGCATGAAAAGGGAGTCTCAGCAAGCCAAAGAGGAGATGTAGAGCGAGAGCAGATGAGGAAGACGACGCGGCCTATGTAGGTCAAGATGGCAGGGCAGCATGGCAAGACGAGGAAGATGAAGTCACATGAGACGAGGATCTCTATGCATGGGGAGATGAGGAGGACAACAGCGAAATAGAATCCATTGCCTCCCTAAATATGGCAGACCAACTGAAAGCGATAAAAACAAGATTCATGGCAAGTGCCACGACGCCAGCTAGGCCGAACAAAGTGACAGAGTCACAGTTCAGCAGCTTCAAGGCGCCCGCAAAACCCAAGCAGGCAGACACGCCAGTAGTGAAAGAAAAGGCTACCGAGACGGCAGCCGAAAAAACCCCAAAGCCAAAGCGTAGAGAGTACAAGCTAGATACTGGCTTGGAGGAGGGGGCATTCCTGAAATTCCTACAGGAGGACAACAAAAAGCTTACGAAGCCACTAGCGGCAGGCATAATAAGCGAAACCATGGCGAAACAATAAGCGAAACCATGGCAGAATAATCCATTACTACTATGAGGGAGGTGAAGGTGGCGCGAAGCCACTTAAAACACTCTGAGAAATCTCACGGCAGTATACAGGATTGGCAGATGTGCCAGACGCAAGAGTGCAGGCCCTGAACGAAGAGATTAGGTTTGCAGAGGGAAGGAGAGAGGGTGAGAGTTCACTCCTCCCTGTCAGAAAAGGAGTGGTAGGAGCATTAACGGCATTGCACCGTTAATGGACATCATACTCCACCATACTCGAAGCAGGATGTAAACGTTGGGGGTCACCACAGGTCGACATGTTCGCATACCGGTTAAATGCTAAATTACCGATTTACGTAAGCTGGGAGCCAGAACCCAATAATTGGAGAACAGACGCGTTCTCGATGAACTGGTCAGGCATGTTCATTTATTGCTTTCCCCCATTCAGCATACTCCCCAGGGTCATGAGAAAGATACAACGAGACAGGGCATCGGCGATAGTGGTGGCTCCGCATTGGCCAGCACAACCATGGTTTCCGCTTCTCCAAGAAGAAGCGCTAGAGAGGATCGAGTTTCCAAAAGAAGAGGGGAACCTTGTTGGAGCCAGCCACCTGCAAAGAGAGCCCGCACTGCGAGCGATCGCAGAATCAAGATTAACAGTGTACCGCTTTTAGCGAGAACGTTAGATGGGTTTGATATTGACAAGAAAACACTACAATATTTTACCCACACGTGGAGACCATCCACATGTAAAAACTACCAGACCCATATTAACAGATGGGCACTGTGGGCGCTAGAGCAGGGGGTGAGAATAATGGGCCCACCAATAGCAAAGGTGTTAAAATATCTACGAGTATACTTTGAGACTGGGGTTGGATATGGCGCGATAAATGCAGCGCGATGTGCATTAAGCATGATTTTGCCTAGGATAAATGGTAGCACAATAGGCAAACCTTTCTTAATCAAATGGTTATGTAAGAGTTGCCACGGGCAGAGGCCACCACAGCCGAGATATGACTCGTTCTGGAAGGTGGAGAAGGTTCTAAATTGGATAAAAGCATTAGGCAACAATGGGGCTATGAGCCTGAAATTACTGTCGTATAATCTATCACTGTTATTGTTGTTTGTGTCGTCCCAAAGGGGACAAACTATCCTGAGTCGGACTTTAGACAGCATGAGGATAGAGGAGGACTCAATTGTGTTCAAAATGAAAAGACTGTTAAAACACAACCAACTAGGGCAACCCCTAGACTCTGTGCGCTTCTATGAATATAGAAGCAATCCTAAGTTATGTGTAGTAAGAGCACTGAAAAGATACATTATCAGGACAGAGAAAATAAGGAAAGACATGCAGAAGCTGCTAATTTCCTTCATCGGGCCAATCTCAAGGGCCACGCTGGCCAGGTGGACACTAAAGGTTCTAGAATTGTCAGGGGTAGACACTACAAAATACAAAGGACATAGTACACGAGGGGCATCTGCCTCCTCAGCAAAAGCACTAGGTGCGAGCCTAAACGCAGTCATGAGGAATGCGTCGTGGCGAGACAGCGCGAGCTTTGCAAAATTCTATCATAAAACATTGGAAGACCAAGCGAGGTGCAGTGACTGATACTGAGCAGAGCAAACGTGTAAAAATAAAACGCAATAAAAAAGCATTAGGCAAACTTGTGAATTTATTAATTCTGTTAAACAAAAAAGGCCTATAAGTGATGACATTGTCACGGGTACAACCCAAACAATTGCCATTACATAAAATGTGACTAACATCGAAAGACAGATTCTGGTTACATATAATTGCAGAATGAGACAAAAGGAAGGAAGTAGAAGGAGAAGTCGGGAAGCAACAAACCAAGCTACGAAGACTCCCCAGATACTTAACTTCCGGTGTTTGGAAGATGAAGTAAGAATATTTTAATTATACTAGACTTACGTAGTAAGTTGAAGTATGACTGAGATTCTTACGAATCTACGAATACAAAGGTAAGGATCAGGGGCCCACCCTCCCGCGCCTTGTAAAAATAAGAATCATGAAACTCAAGGTAAATAACTAAAAAGAAGGGTCAGAAAACAAGGGGGGTAGGTTTCCTGAAACAAATATTAAGGTTTTTTGCTCCCTCCAACTTTAAAGACTGAGGCTACATACGGGACTGTGCGAGCTTATCCTCTCCCCTGATCCTTAAATCCGTATTCGTAGATTCGTAAGAATCTCAGTAATACTTCAACTTACTACGTAAGTCTAGTATAACTAAAATATATAAACATGCCACACAAGCACAGACAGTCACACTGATTCGGTAGAGCTCAGGCGTCCTGTACGGAAGGTCAGGAGTTCTAAACCCAGCTGAGTCAACTCAATGACTTACACAAGTGATACTTATCCCTACCTACCCTACCACTTAGCATTACTAGGATAGAGCAAGGGCTGGTTAGCTCAGTGCCAGGATAATCTGACTGAGTGGGAAATTAGGTCATGGTGCCGGCAGCCTGGTCTCCCAGTTGGGCAGCACTATAAAGTCGCTATGACTCATATGAGTGTGCACTGTCACAAGTCAGTGCCCATCCTGGTATGACCTCAGATGTTGCCAGGACTTAAAACCCCAACATATATACAGACATCCACACCCACATACACACACACAGAGTCATCCAGTTTTATTGCAATGAGTAATCTAATTGGAAACTTCCAATATATTTGAAAATAGTGGTGTATGTGGGGAGGGGAGGGTGGAAGGGTTTGTATTCACGGTTAAGACAGAAGGTTTTATAGGGTTAGGTGTGTAGGGGCTTAGGTTGAAGTATAGAATATTGTCTGGGTCTACCTGAATGAATACACCGTCGATGCAGTGTGGAGCATCATACAACCGACCCTATTTCTTTGTCTAGATAAATACAATATAACGCTGATCGGATCTACTGTACTTTGAAGTAACTTTTATTTTAAAAGGTTAATAGGCTCAAATAATAAAGCCAAGAAATAACATTTTACATGTAGTAATCTTTACGTAGGAATAATTTACATAACCAATTTAAAGAATGATATAGAAATCGACTAAATATATTCTTATATACATAATTTCTGTGTTCCAAAATAATTAATAATAGTAATAAAATATTTATTTCCACATGATCATTGTACACACAAGTTGATATTTATATCAGTAATGTTTCACATGAAAAAGGAGAAACAGAAGTACAATACTTATGAGGCGATTTCCCCATTTAAAAATAATACATATACATTACTAATACCATAGAAATAATAAATAAATAAAATAAAAGTTAAAAGTATATTAACATTACATTCAATCCTGTAAAGTACATCTGATTGTTTATGTACTAGACTACTATGTATTTTCACTCTGATAAAGCTTAAATATTTTCTTTTTATACAGTTGTTGAAACATAGATGTGTTTTGAACATTTAACATTATTATCAAGTGAATTCCATATCTTTATTCTACGTATAGATATACATTGAAACTTTAAGGTTGTTCTTGCAAGTACTTGTCTTAGGTTTTTACTCATGGCTATGTCTCATGGCTACTTTTTTGTCGAAAAATTGCGCTTTTATGGAATGCATTGTTAGAGATTATATATGGTTTGCAGGATCAATTGAATGATTCTACGGAAATCGAAATGGTTGGCAGGTGTGTTAACACATCTGTTATTAACTCTAATAGGTGTAATGTATGAATGACGTCAACGGTCAAGGCTGGGATTCCGTTACCACGTGACCTGGAGGGGTTCCACACAGACCGGAAAGAGCACTTGCACATTAGCCATCGTAGAGTTGTCACAATAAGGGATTATGCTTTGTCAAATCATACGATTTAGGACCAGGCGGAATGGAAGAAGGCATTGAGTGTCCGTCTCCCGTTTTGGGAGATCATGGGATTCGAACCCATGTGTTCGGACACTGGTCGAGTAAAACCAATGATGTAAACAATTATACTTGTCGCTTCGTAGCCAGGCACTCTGCATTATTAGGATAGAGCAAGGACTGGTTGGCTCAGTGTCAGGATAATATGACGGATATCAGGTCATGGTTCTGGCAGCCTGATCTCCCAGTGTGGCAGCACTATAAAATCGTCATGAGTGCGCACAACTCGGTACCCATCCTGATATGACCTTAGATATTGACAGGACGTAAAACGCCAACAGGCAACCAACCAAATCATAAGATTTAGTTTCTGTTGTATGTGACTATTTCAGTATGAAATGGCTGACAGACTAGTGTAAAGCATACAGACTTGCCATGTTCATACATAGAATCGTAGCTGTGTAGCCTAGCCTATTCACGTGCATACTGCATTGTGATTAATGAAATAAATGGCTGCGAGAGAGAGAGAGAGAGAGAGAGGCGGCGAGGGGGAGAGGGAGATACCGGGAGAGAGAGATATATAGGGAGAGAGATACCAAAGTGTTATAACCACTGGGTGCGACGGTTTTCAAATGTTAACCTCCAACTTGCTGAACCGGACACGGTGGCCTATTGGCTAGTCGTGAGTTCGAGTTGCAACCGTGTCAAACCGATGACGTACAAATTTATAACTGTCGCTATATCCCATTTTTTTGGATGGAGCAAGGACTGGTTTCCTCAGTATCAGGATAATGTGACTGATCATGATACAGTATAACCCTGTTAAACCAAGCTTGGTTAAACTAAACGATCGGTTAATCCAAACTTTTGTCGGTGGCCTGGCTAAATACTACCATTTATCATATAAAAAGGTTGGTCAAACCAAAGTCGGTTAATCCAAATTATCGGTTAATCCAAACAAAATTGTCAGACCCCAGGCCACTCCCGGTATGGTTAAACCAAACTGTCATGTGGTTATGAGGTCATCTGAGACCCCACCAACTTTTTTTATATGATAAATGGTCGAATTTTGCCGGGCCACCGAACCTAGTTTGGATTAACCGACCGTTTGGTTTAACCAAGCTTGGATTAATGGGGTTATACTGTATATACATAAAAAACAACAATCAAAGTGTCCACATACATTGTATATTACATGGGCAATACACCCTTACTCAAAGTCAAAGTCAGAGCTCGGTTAAACCAATGATCGGTTAATCCAAACAAATTTCTAGGTTCCCTTCAAGTTTTGTTTAGCGGGGTTATACTGTATCGAGTCCGGGTGCTGGCAGCCTGGTCCCCCAATGATACAGCACTATATAAAGTCAGCATGTTCACAAGTAGGCACTCGGTCTGATATGACTTTAGGTATTGCTATTGCTCCAAATAACAAATGGACTTGTGTTGGTGTGTCAATGTATATTTAAAACTCACCCGGTGAAGTATGCTACTGTACTACTACTAGTGAATTGTGATGCATTATTTTGATTGTTAAAGTGATATGGCCTTGGTGTGGGGGAAACTTTAACACTATCAGTAGAGGTACAGTTTATGATTTATGACGCTTATACGTAGTTACCACATCTGTCCCCGCGCGAGCATGACTGCCAAATTGTAGTTGGCAAATAGCTATTGTCGCCTAGAGCAGGATTCGAACCCACGCCCCTTACCTTCCAGGCTTGTGTGGTAAAAGAAATGTAACATTGTAACATAGGCGCCAACTCGCCCTCGGCGACTTAATCCACTGCATCATATACTGGATGCAGTACCGCGCAATTAGTTCTCATGTATATTCTTGTTAGTTTGTGTACAACACCTAGCATATTCATTTTCATTCAATTCAGTTCATATGGTAAAGCCAAAGGCTGTTTATTAGTCATAAAGTTTATATTAATCTGTAAATGATGTTAGTAATGCTTCTTCTTTGTTTTTGGTATGCATGATTTGTATTGTGATCCATATTCAAGAACACGTATATTCAAGAAATATGCGAAGTTGTATGTGCGTTCGCATTATTTACTCCAGACTATTTAATCAGGAATCTCTGTTATACATAGAAGAGAAACAAAGAATCCATATAAGCACGTCTCTGTGTAGAGAGTGCAAATAAGTTTGAAAAATACAGTGAAACCCCGTTATAACGAAAATCGGGATCGCGCTAAATCGGGGTTCATTTCATTGAATTATCTTTGAATTAATGAATCATACAATGAAACATCGCGTTATACCAGAAAAAGCCTGTTAAAATGTCTTTATTTGATGGAGACATTGAGGCCGACTCATGGACATCACTCTCACAGCAGAGAGCTAAATGGAGAGCGGCAGTCAAGTAATGAAAGCAGTCTTTGTCGCATCGCGACCGACAGCATGATGATGATGATTTGATGGAATTATTAAGTAATGTAATACCCCAGTCACACCAGGCCAGCGATCGATTCGCGACCACCATACGACCTCCTTACGACTGGTCGGTGACACCATTTCGATAGATTTTGGTCATAAGGACGTTACATCAGGGTAATGTGACTGGGTGAGAAATCAGGTGATAGTTCCAGTGGCCCCGTCTCCCAGTGGGGCAGCATGAGTGCCATGAGTGTACATTGTAACAAGTCAGCACTCCTCCTGATATGACTAGGTATTGCTATTGCTCCAATTAACAAATCGACTTGTGTTGGTAAAGAAGTTTCACTGACGTTGTGCTGGGAAACTATGTATTTTGCTGAATAAATCGTATTAAAAAACACTGGTCACCAGTCAAACATCATTATTTGCCGTGTGTATCTGTATGTATCAGGCATTTCTTTATAGTTTGTGGATGGGTGGGGGGCGGGGTGGGGGGTGGATAATGACGTGAGCTGGGGCAATGGGGGGGGGGGGGGATGGTTGATTGTGCATTGGTTGAGATATGTGAGCAAAAGAATTCTCTCCTGTCACCAACATGCAACTTGTAATTTGGCCATAATCATTTTTTTTTTTTTTTTAAAGATTTATACTGCCTATCATGGATAAGCCTGAATAGGCTTGTTTTCACCATTAGACAGTTTGTTGATAGAAAGCCCGGGCCTACACTTTTACCGACCCAAGGGATTTTTAACCTCCCACAACACATAGACATGGTATGAGAGCAACTGGCCTTTGATGTCGCTGTAAGTTATACACAGCGGTGGAAATCCAAATTGGCAGAGATGGGGGCATGGGGAATCGAACAACTGACCTTCAGATTAGGACCTAGAAAAAAGTCAGACACTCTAACAACTCCGCCACAGAAAACACATTAATATGTATTTTAAAACTGCCTTAGATAGGGGTGCACTTATTAAACATTTGTGGATTCATTAGGACATGATAGTAAGTCACATTAATAGCTGTTACCACTGATGCTTATGATGTCTAGAATATTAACATGCATGCTCAAATTAATTTGTGCTTTCGCTTCAAACATCTACATTCTTTTAAAATACCAATTATTTCAAAGTCAAATAAATCATATTAAATCAATTTAATATGTTTATCTAAGACATGTGGTTAGCAGAACATCTACATTATCGAAAGTAAAATAATGTTGGAGATTTCGTTTCAATATTATTTCTAGGTGCCACTTTTATTTTGCATTATTGCGGTTTTGTAATAATAGTTTGCATACACCGCTATTGTTATTTTAGTGATTTATTATGTGGATAAGAGTAAATTAAATTGAAAAAATAACTATTACATTTTCTAGGATTGCCTAAAAATGAAAATATGAAAAGAAAAAACACCCACCGAACATCAAGTCTTGACTCTCAAAATTAACACAGGTACCAGTTACATTACTGACTTATCAATCAATTTTCAATTCTTTTATTTTAACTCTCTGCAAGGTATGTTTACAATAAACTGAGGTTATACAATAAATGCATACAAATCCTACAAACTTTAGGCGCACTTACCAAATCAATTTGCGAAGATTATATGTAGACGCATATCTACAAATTTCAATATCTTATAAAAATTCGCAGCTCGATTGGAACTTGATTAATTCACACAGTGGCATCCAAACAGGTTCGAGGGTAGATAAAATATTCACCCCATACTAAAGCCATGTTCACACGGGAAAAGTTTAAATCGATTTAGACAAGGCGAATTATATAAATCGATTTAGACGCCCGTTCACACGGGCAGTACTTGGGCCGGACATCGATATCAGCGCATGAGCAAGTCGATACTAACCAGCGCCAGTTTCGGTTAGTCGACGTCGGCACGAGAGAGTGTGGGTTCAACCTAGATATGTATAGACTGAATCGTATTGTTTTGGAACCGTAAAGACTTCTGCTGGGCAGTGAAAACCTATAAATAAATGATGAAAAAAAAATATGTGGACCTCTATCCAGTTCATAGACCAAATTATATAATATGCGCTTTTGATCGACCGGAAAGTCGCATGGTGTGACGTCCTTAATCCGCCTTATTGCGTCCACACGGGCAAAATAAACCGCTTCACAGAAATCGACTCACGTAATTGACCTCCACAAGTGGTTTACAGTATCCGCATCACAGGAATCGATTCAGCCCTAATCCAACTCAGCCGCCCGTTCACACGCGAAATGTAACCCGAACTAGGCAAGTCGATTTCTACGAATCGATTTACATTGCCCGTGTGAACACGGCTAAACAGTAGGTGTGATAACCAACCCATTAGAAAAAGTGGCGAAAAATTATCTACATGCTGGGTAAATGAAATGAGCAGATACATTCTTAATTTAGAGAAGCAAAATATATTCTTCACATATATCTTAACATTTACCCCCTACTTTTAATTTGAAAAATAGCTTAATGGACTTTAAAAGTGAAATTGACAGCATTCTATGGTCGCCAGCTTGTCTTTTTGTATTCTCTCCCATTTCACCAACTCTCTGTCGATATCAGTAGCAATTTGATACTGGAACCAGGTATTCCACTTCCTGTTCCATACTAAAGCTGTTGTCGCCTGTATTTACACTACCTTGTCATTGGCGGCATTCGACTGGGACCTTTCTATCCGCAAGATTTATGGATGGAGCCATAAGACATTTGATTCATACATATAGAAACCCACTTCCGGTCCCAGTCGAATAGGAATTTGTAAAGAAATATTTTGATATGTGAATATAGAGGCCCAGTCGAATACGTCCATTCATCCCGGCCGTATTCGATTAACACGACCCGGGCGACTCGGGTCACCCGAGTTGCCAGAATTTCAAATCGAACACTGCGAGTGGAGTCGACAAATACACGTGCCGTGTGCAAAAGGTCTCAACACTAGTAACCCACCTCTTGGCTGGGGTTGGCTAGGAGCGATGATGTCACATTTGCGCTGGTACCGTCCTGTAGCAGTACAAGTGCTATGTGGGTTTATTTATTTAATTTAATTTATTTTTTGGTCCATTAGTTGTTTAAGCAGGGGAAATTTCAGTCATAGACGACTGGTCTTCCTCATTCCACTGCTGGTCGATAGAAAGCCCGAGCCTACACTTTTACCGACCCAAGGGATTTTTAACCTCCCACACCACATAGACATGGTATGAGAGCAACCGGCCTTTGATGATGCTGTAAGTTATACACGGTGTAAGGATACACGCTGTAAGTTATACACGGTGGAAATCCAAATTGGCAGAGCTGGGGGCATGGGGAATCGAACCGCCGACCCTCAGATTAGGAAGCTGACCTAGAAAAAAGTCAGACACTCTAACCACTCCGCCACAGAGAACGCCATTTTTTTTTTCTTGTTCTAATAAATCAGATTAATGAAATGGAAATATAACTAAACTATGCAATCAAAAAATACTTTAAATCCTATTTTGCTGTAGTTATATCGGTTTAAAAAAAAAAAGAACAAGTTTTGGATTAAGCCACCATTGTTTCCACCCCGAGCGTGGAGAAGCGTGTTCGTTTATTCAACCCGAGTCTGTAGGATGTGCGTATGCACCAAAAAGTAGCTCGGGTGACCTGAGTTGATTAATCGAATACGCCCATCGACTGCAAATACGGGGTGAATCTAGTTCGAGAGATGCCCGGTAGGAGCAGCATGACGTCGTTGGTGAGGGTTCCAGGTCGCTCAACCTTACTGCATATGAATGTCCTTGGGTGGGGTGGCGAAAATAAGGCTCAAATTATCACCATGCGTTGGTTTGGGTGATGGTGAAGTGGTTCAGGCTGTGAACCGGTGGGTTCGATCCAACCGGCGAGGAGGACGAGCCACACACCACGCGCAGTGTTCGGGTGCTGGAGACTGAGTGAAGCTGGCAGTTTGAATCCATGGCCGTAATCGATTAACACGATCCGGTGTGGTGGTTTCAGCGGGTTCCCGTGCTCAGAGGTGTCCCTCGCTTCTGCGCATGCGTCAGAATCTAGTAAACATGGCCGTAATCGATTAACACGAACCGGGCGACTCGGGTCATCCGAATTTCAAATAGAACACGCGAGTGGAGTCGACAAATACACATCCCGTGTGCAAAAAAAGAATAACTTAGATTAATGAAATGGAAATTTAGGTAAACTGGGCCATGATACAATACTTTAAATCCTATTTTGCTGTACTTTTATCGGTTATTAAAAAAAAAAGAACAAACTGTCCACCCGAGCGTATTCGATTATTCAACCCGAGTTTGTAGGATGTGCGCATGCGCCAATAAGTGGCTGGGGTGACCCGAGTTGATGCGAAATCCGCGCATGCGCAGAAGCAGCGCAGAAGCGAGGGACACCTCTGAGCACGGGAACCCGCTGAAACCACCACACCGGGTGACTTGGGTCACCCGAATCGGCAGAATTTCAAAACGACCCGACCCCAGTAACCCACTTCTTGGCTGGTGGTGCCTAGGAGCGATGATGTCACATTTGCACTGGTACTGTCCTGAAGGATAACAGGTTTACATCACCATTGATTTGGCTAGCCAGAAGTAATTCTTGTTCTAAATATTAAAATGTCAAATGTGTCAACAAAAACTTGTTTCAAAGAAATATATAACCAATATCTGATTAACCCTACTCATTTTCTATTTCTAGATATGTCATTAACCATAGGATATAAATAAAAACATGAATAAAATAAGTAAAACTGACTCTGGCCATGGCTCTAACACTAGTCTGAGTGCCTAGATTTGTCTAAATCTAAATGCACATGGCATAAAATGTGCTGATTATATTGATGTAAATGCAATGCTGGATAAAAGATTATTATCTTAATTTATTATATATATTTTTTTAGTTGGTATTCTATGTTTCAAACAAGAGTTGAGATGAGCTAAAACTAGCACATTTCATAGCTGCACCCAGTGTATTAGCAAGTGCTCTGATGCATCCCACAATGCACCGCGCCGCTGGAACCGTGATGTAGTCTATTACGCGCCCGAGGTCAAGGCATGGTCTGATCGAGATCCGCTAGATGGCGCAGGGGGCGCGCTCTGCTCGAGTTGCTGGTAGGTGGCACCACTGGTGAGCTTCCATAATTACCGCTAGGCGGGTTTGAGTCTCAATCCCATGTGGAACATACGCCATTTATTAACATAAATGATATTTCTAATCTATTTTCTGTATTAAATATATATATAAATATATATTTATAAGTAGGCCTCCACGTATGGAATTGCTGGACCCAGATGTGCTTCTTTATCCCTGACCCATGACCGAGGATAATACTCGGTAAAACATCAATTATTCATAATATGTACCCAGGTAAGACTCGTACACCTATACTACTTATATATATATATATATATATATACCAGCCGAATTGGTAGAGCACAGGCCTCGCGTGCGGAAGATCGGGAGTTCGCGAGTTTGGTTCCCGGTCGAGTCAAACCAATGACTTAAACATTGATACTTGTTGGTTCCTAGCCTGGTGCTTGGCATTATTAGGATAGGGCAAGGACTGGTTAGCTCGGTGTCAAGATAATGTGACTGAGTGGGATATCAGGTCATGGTGCGGGCTGCCTGATTTCCCAGTGGGGCAGCACTATAAAATCACCATGAGTGCGTTCTGTGACAAGTCGGTACCTGTCCTGATATGACCTTAGATGTTGCTAGGATCTAAAACAACAACAAACAAAACAAACATATATATGTGTATATATATATAGTATATACTTGATTCTACATATGAATAAAGGAACAGCAATAAGAGTGGGTAGAATATATATATATATAATCTCTGGCTAGAGGTAAAGCGCCTCGAGCCTCCTAAGAGAAATGCAATTGGATGTTTCCTAGTTCAAAATACTTAATTATGGATGTTTGTGTCTTGAAAACCCTGTCACCTTGTAAAGTCCCCGGCTGGCAGTTTGACTGGTGTAGATAGGCTGATGGGAAATCACTACAGGCAATGAAGGAAAGTAAATATAGAGTGAAAGGTAGGAAAGTTAGACTCCTTGATTTTTTGTATATATAGTTTCAGGAAACAAGATGGTGGTGATCACATGATCAAGTCTTCCAATCACTAACATCCATAAATAACACTTGGAGGGGAGGGGTTATGTGAGGAGAGTTCCAAAGACTCTCTCACAAGTCAAGAAGTGACCCTCTCTCAGGTCAAGAAGTGACCCTCTCTCACTATCTATATTAATATACAATTTCTATCTTTAATTAGTAATGGATCACCACCTCCACATATACTTTATATGCCTTTGGTTTTACATACCATCTACCATTATATAGACCATTTGCAATTTATTATAGAGTAGTTCTCCATAGCCCATATCTGAAATATTGGAAAATTTTACAACCTGTTCATCACGCAAACATACCCCAACGTAAGTGATTTTTGGCTGCTATGTCAGGATTCGTCATAATGCGTTACGTGTTCATTATGCGTACGTCGATGTATGTCGATATACAGCGTCGCTTGTTAGGGGGTCGCAAAGGTTTTGTGCATGTACAAAAATGTTGACGTATGGCAACGTATGGGTGTTACGTTGGCTGTGCATTATGTATACGTTAGGCGTATGTCGGTGAACATTAGACATACGTTAGACAAATGCTGTTCACTACATTGCACTACATTGACCTATGTTAATGGCAGTGGAAAAGTACAGTCCGCGTACTGACAATGTATTGATAACATATGTCTAACGGATGTCTAACCTACATTTTGCATTTCTCTACCGTGTCTTGACATATGTAACGGATGAGGCCTAGTTCTTGCGATTGAATAACGTATATAATGTTCACCAGCAACCTGCGAACATTCTGTGCTCGTAATTCAAGCGTTTTTCACCGGGAGGCACGTTAGCCATACGTTGGTCATACATTGGCAATACGCTATGTATATGGTATGTATACGTCCAACTTTGCCCCCCGCGCCAAAAAGGTTGATGCATCTCGACGTAAAAAAGTAATTTTTACGCGTTGGCCATGCGCTTGCGAGATACGTCGTAATTCAAAACCAGACACAGATAATAACTTTTTGGGGCTAATAAATTTATTATTTGAGCTTAATCAATTTTACAGCAGCCCTTTTTGGACTACACCTTTGTTAAAACATTATTTATCAGCTTTTCTCAATAATACAATTGAGATAATTAGCTTTAATTATTCTATTTCAGCAGGTAGTACAACCTCTGTCTTTTTTCTAATTTACTATTCATTACTTATGTGCAGGTATTATCGGAGTCAAGTACTAATTCATAATTCAATTACTTATATGCAGGCCAATCCGTGATTGTACTATCATATTACTATAAGATATACTTCTGAGCATTCTCTATTCATTTCTGTAATAAAACTGGAAACAGAAGACATGACGACGCAGCTACAACAGATCACGGTCACTTCATCAGCTCACATCTGGCACACTCAACCACATTCGCACTATCACTTCACACAGCAACATTTGTTACATTGCACACTGGGATCATCATCTCTCAGCCAAATTTGGGACAGGGGAGATGATGATTCCTAACTCAGTACATGTTTATTGACATAATCAAATACACTATCGGATTTCCATCTCCTAAGTGCCTTTATGCACTCTACGGGCATTCCGATTCGTGCATACTCCTGCGCTCCCCCTCGCCGAAGACTATGACACGTCACCAATGGCCACCAGGGAAGTCCACAACATTTCAATGCAGCTTGCATACATTTTTTAAACACTATGGCAGTCAGCGGCTCCCCATTGTTCAAGATGAAAGCTGGGGCGGCCTTATGTACCGGAGTCAGTCGGATGTATTTCGACCAAGCACGCACTGGGCAGAAGTTGGAACTTGCCCCTTTTGGTAGCTCAATGCTGAACACATCTTCAGGACGGTGTGTCGTTTTAGTGCTCCTAACTGTTATTGTTAGGTGTGTTTCGTGTGCCTTGATGTCCCCTCTGAGCAACATGTGACCGCTATCTCCAGATACCTCGGAATAAAATAAATTAGACTGTCTTAATAAACATAGATAACCTATTAGTAATGCAACAATTAACACAAGTCCATCATCTTTAATCTTTTTAAATTTTATGATCATCATTTTAATATGCTTAATTTTCAACGGATAAGCTCTATTTACAGCATTATTTTTTAATTGACCTATTCCAGCTTTAATTAATGTCATAGCATAACAGTCAAATGATTCAGTACTTCCCTTCATCAATCTTATCCAAGTCCTTGCCCCACTCATATAATTTTTTACCGCTCCTTCAGTTTTTAATTTATCATTTAAATATAAAGCATATACCATTACCGTCTTTAGTTTGGGTTTCTTAGGATTGTCTCCAATATTATTACAAAACATTAGATACTCCCTAAATTGTACCCTTTTATTCCTCCATGTCCCTTCTGCTAGTCCTACCGCGAAGTACACACCTATCCTATGTACTAAAGCCCGTCTATTTTCTGCAAGTTGATAAAGGCATATAACAACATTATCAACATGCAGAGCAGCACTATAACGAGACGTCTAAAACCTGCTCGTCATATGAAACATGTATTTTAGTCAACAATTTAGCCTGACATAACTCATCAGCAATTAATTTAAACCTACTATCAAAACACAACCTACTTAGAGCATCCGCTAGTACTAGATCCTTTCCCGGCTTATGGACAACCTGTACCACACAAGTAAACGTGGCAGTGAACCTCCAGATCTCGCGGGCACAGGCGCATAAGACAGGATCCTTCCCAGCACCAGTAGACAGCACCTGTTGGGAAGCAGCATTATCAGTATTAATGATAATTTGATAATTATGAGGGTCAGGGGGGGATAGATTTTTTAACGCCACCACCAAATTAAAGGCCTCCAATTGCGCAATGTGAAAACCACTATCAAGAAATTTCGTTGTATACAATTCCGAATAATAATGCGTCGGACTGAATGCACCCCCACCGAGCAATGAAGAATCGCACTCAATGACCCATATTTTATTAGGTAAGCGTTGCAACAAAACCAACCTATTATGGCCTTCTGAAAAACGCAAAAACCAAGCTACATCCCTTACCAAAATATCCATTACTCTGACTTTCCCTATAAATGGTGTTCCTCGAAGAAAATCTAAAATTCGGTTCATAAAAATTTGTGCAGACATCACACATTTTGAAATAAATTGTAACCGCCCCACTAACCGCTGCACATGTTTTCGAGTAACTTCCCTACCAACTACCCATTTTTTACATTCTATCAATATGTCTAGTAATTTCATGTCAGGTATACGGACAAACAAGTTTTTTGAATCGATTTCATAACCCAACTAGATGAGCTTTTGAGTTGGAGGAACACATTTACGTACTGCTAAATTAAGGCCTAAACATGCAGTCAATTTAAAAACGTAATCATACGCCTCTTGTGCCTTCGCCAAAGAATTTTCTACTCCCACAAAATCGTCCAAAAAACATAAGGTAAAGAATCCCATTTTAGTCATCAGATATACCACTGCCGCCATCGTTCGTGCACAAGCCATGCTCGATGTACGACATCCAAAAGGCGGAGCAATATCAAAATAATATTTATTATCAACGTTAATCCCAAAAAGAGGCACACTTAAGGGGCAAGTTCTTAATTGCCTGTACGCCCTAGCTAGATCAATTGACCACATAAAACATTCGTCCCCCAGTTTCGTGATTTGTTTAGCCAATGACATAATGGTTGGTAGATGATATTTATAAGGCTTACCCTGATAGAACCCTTTATTAATACCGGCATTGACACTGCGCCCCTTCGGGTAACTAAGATCAACTATTATTCTCCGTTCATCAGTATTTTTCTTGGGGCGGGTCATAATGGGACTAATTTGTGCCCCTGGATAAAATGGGGGTTCATTAAATGGACCTAGCAATGCTCCATGAAGCAATTCAGTCCGCACATAATTATCAATCCAAAACAAATCTTCCTTAGAACGAGCATGGTTAAGCATAGTTGGAGTTGGAATAAACGAACCAGTAAAGTTGGCCGGCCAACCAAACTCCAGAAATGATATTATTTCTATATCCTCGTACCCCAACAATAAAGTTTTCCAGTTAGCAATACGTAATCCTGATGGAATCGGCATTTTAGCCGATAAATAATTCGGGAGGCCCGTAGATCTAACTTTCATATAAATGTCTGAATAATTCAAACCGAGATCACACGAAGCATTTACATTAGGCCACATACGCAAGACTGCGGCTCTACAATCTAGGGGTGATTTATCAGAAAAATTTGAGACCTCATCATCATAAACTTGTGTATCAACCATATCATTAAGAACATCAACATCATCATAACCAGTAACATGCATATCAACTTCAAAGTTTAACGGCGACAGAATAGGCATAGCAACATCAACAGGCGGAGGACCACCAACTATTTCAAGTGCAGAAGAACTTGGGACGATCCTACCATTGTTTCGTCCCATATGATCAACCATAAAGACGGGTGAGTCCAACTCGGAACTCCTGACAAGTACAACCTTGTCAAGGTCAGTGTTACTAGGAACACAAACTGGATTTATAACATCCGAAATAGTATAGAGCTACACCCTTTCACAACCTTTTTGTTACCAGAATGAACAGAAACAACTGGAACCTGTAACACAGTACACGGCAACTTAGAAACAGAAGATTGAGAAAGGGTGCAAGAAGGAACATTAACTAAGTTAGCGACCGGACTAACTCCAGGCTGCATATAGAGGCGTATGCATTTTTTACAAACTGAGATACAGTCCAAACAGTCAATATTCGAGTCAGCCGACAGGCAGTTACCGAATCTGTCCATGAGTACCAGTCCATTATTCGGGGCAGCTGACCCAGTCATATTGAAACACAGAGAGCAGGTAGACGTCACTATAGCCTTTCGCTACCATGACCATTGCCTTGTTCGAACCCAGACGGTGGCGAAGTTACTGTCAGTGGTGATTGATGTGACGCCGTACCTACAGTATGTGTATCGACATAATTCATTTTCGTGTTAGCATTATTATTGGCAACTAAACATCGCCTTGATGGCTTAGACCACGCATAACGTGCCTTTTTTACTAAGCTAGTATGGTTCAACGCATACCTAAAACCGTGACAATCATCACCCCGAAAACGATTAGTGGCACTGACTGGCGGGACATGCTTGAACCTATAGTTCTTAATCAAATATTTAGATGGCGCACGTTGTCTTTTAGGCAGAACTGACGAACTCCTACTAGCTTTGTTTAACGGGTGACATTGAAGGGGTTCCTGAAAACCTACAGAACTAACATCGCACTCTATGCGGGTGCTACCAGCCAGAATTACATCAGAGTGAAATGAGGAAACAGGGACGAGAGAGGGAGTCGATACACATGCAGGCCGACACGCCACCAACAAATCAACCGCACCGACCTTATTTCGACCAATGCCGACTGGGTTAATTGACGCATCATCGTCTGTGGCGCCATCTGTAGTCTCGGGAACAAACTGTGACAATCTCACATCCGCCTCCATACGCACTGTCTCTTGGGTAGCAGCAGTCACCGGTCGACTGCGATCTAAAAATTCTTTGTACGGGCTGAAGAATCCTCTACGATCATCTCCTTGGCATGCTGCTTTGTCTTGCAATCCACCTCTTTGTGCGAATGCTTCTTGCGTAGCTTAAAAGCACAATAAGCACAGATGTGAACAAACTGACTGTTTCCTTCTCCATGGTCACCTGTGTGTCCACACGAACCACCCCTGTTCCATATGATACACGGTCTTGCATCTACGCCTTTTTTATATTCGGTTGCGGTCGACCATGCATTGGATGTCGAATCTTGGTCTACTCGTCTAGCAAGCCCACAAATATCCCTTCTGACTTCTATTATTTTTCCCTGATCCTCCCAACCACCTGGCAGTCTCTTGTCGGCCACCATATTGAAGATCTTCTCACTATATGTCAGACATGTATGCCACGAGTAATTTTGGGCCATGTCCAAAATGGTATCGATATGATCATCTAAATGGCGATCCCAAGAAGCAGGCACATCACCACGTATCGCCGCCAAGTACTCGAACCATGTAGCCTCCCCTTGCTGCACTTTTCCCTTCTTCTCATGCCGAATCATGTATTTATGAGGAAGTAGTTTTACAGTGTGTTTACGCTTCACCTTCTTACCAGCATACCGTATTAACTCTCGCATTACTGAGTCTTCACTGTCCGATCCCTCATCAACATCTGACACATTACGTTTACATGCACGACCAGAACAAGGAGAATGGCACACGTTACCTTTCGCCTTGGTTATGCGATTCTTGTTATTACACGATTCCGTTTGCCTAATTGTATGTCGACTTGAACTGCGCATAACCGTTTCCAACGACCGTCCAGTGACGTCATCATTCGATTCAGGCGGCCCGTCCGACTGATCTGTATGTAGTTCTCCATTGTGCCTAGAAGTCTCCAGACCACGAATACGCTCCAATAATGGCTCTTGTGCAGATTTTAGTTTTACATCCAACAACTTGGCAATATCTTCCAGAGACGGGTGAGCATTTGCTGTTGATGTCGATGGTACAGGGTCCACGGAACCTAAATCCGCCATTTGCAGTCGCGTATTCGACAACACACGATTCACATGCAGATCATCCTGTATCCTGCCGTCAGAACCACACCCAGACGACTCCATAGATCTCAATAATGCCTTTGAATATTTTCCGACCACACTTCTGACTTTAGGCATCTTCGGCATCGTAATTCACAATCAAATTGTCTCTACTGCTTCAACCCTCCGTCAACGACAGTGGCCAGGTAGGAACTGAACTGTGCTTAGAATTCCTTACCGGAAGTTAACACGGACCATAGCTATGCATGATCCGAACGGTATCTATGGTAATCGACATATCAAGCCCGTAGTCAGGAATTTTGAATTATGCATGTTTCCGGCAACATGTACAATGTGACAGGGCCATAAATATATTCATCATATCATTATGTTGCATGAGTGTAACCATATTTATATGCCAGATTGTTCGATTTTATTTGGAAAAATAATAGAAATAAAGAACATCTATGCTGCAGGTATAGGCAACTCCAATGTCCATGTGCATTTGTTTTGCTTTGGACGCCGTTTTCAGCGCATGCGCAGTTTGATTTACAAACTCGTCTATTGTGCTAATAACTATTCTACAATAGATACAATACCACTTTGTGCATTTAGATGTATCACTAACCGAGTAAACAGTACTGCAGTGCTCTTCTTCATGGTCACCACCACCCTGGGGCCGTATGCAGGAGTCAGTGTTAGCGAAGCAAAACGGGGTTTGGCGGGAATTCCGGTTTAGCGGTGAAAAAATGGTATGCACGAGTCAGTGTTAGGCCTAACACCAAAGGCTTAACAGGTGTTACCTTACCCCTAAAAAATATCAGGTTTAGCGAGTTTATTAGGCCCAAATCTATTCAATGCGATCATATTTAACAGAATTAAATACGTAATAAGTGAAATTTGAGGAAATTAACCCTAAATTCGAAGCATTATTAAGGCTACCACCGTATTGGCGGCGATATTAATATTTATATGTTCGAATCGACGAACGTACAGTCAACAACGGCCGCCGCCGCCAGTATGGAACGCGACGTCGATGCGGTGACGGCGGCGATTTGTTTACATTATGTTCGTCGATTCGAAAATATAAGTATTAATATCGCCGCCAATGCGGCAGTAGCCTTAATAACGCTTCGAATTTAGGGTTAAATTGATCAAATTTCACTTATTGCGTATGTAATTCTGTTAAATATGATCGCATTCTGTAGATTTGAGCCTAATATCTGGCTCCAAACGCAGAGGGATTTCCCAAATCTATAAATAAATTCACGTTTATCTCTAATGAAAGTGTTATGCGCTCCTGCATACGACTTGACACAGTTCCCGACGTCGGTGATAGCTAAACGGTAACAGGCTCTAACCCCCAAATCCTGCTAACACTGACTCCTGCATACGGCCCCAGGCATAGTCAATGCCCTGGTTAGTGGTTGGGTTGGTTGGTTGTTGGAGTTTTATGTCCTGGCAACATCTAAGTTCATATCAGGACAGGTACCAACTTGTGACAGTGCGCACTCATGGTGACTTTATAGTGCTGATCCACTGGGAGACCATGCCACTGGCACCATGACCTGATATCCCACTTAGCCTAGAGTGTGTGTGTATTGGGGTTTTGCGTATTAGCAACATCTAAGGTCATATAAGGACAAGTACCTACGTGTGACAATGTATGCTTATGGCGACTTTATAATGCTGCCCCACTGGGAGACCATGCCACTGGCACCATGTCCTGATATCCCACGCAGTCTCATTATCCTGATACTGTGCAAACCAGCCCTTGCCCTCTCCCAGTAATCTCGAGTGCCAAGCTAGGTAGCGACAGGTATCAATTTGATAAGTCGTTGGTTTGACTCAGCTGAGACTCGAACCCGCTACCTTCAGCACAGTAAGCTAGCGCTCTTACCAATTCGGCCACTGTGTCCGGTACAATCGGTGATTAATTCGTCGATGTTTTAATTTGTTTACATACACATATTTTTATTCACGCTCCAATTGCATCTGAGCCACATGGTTTAAAAGCTTAAGGGGCTGTCACATTAGGGTTTATTGTGGGAGCGTACGGCGGCGTAAGCGCGTTACGTCATATACGTCGGTATATGCTGGCATACGCTACACATATGCCATATACGCTCGTCATACGCCGTCATACGCCGATCCTCCAACAAGCCTGTTTCCTTGCTCAAAATTGGCAGCGTATGGATCATAGGCTGCTCATACGCTAGGCGTACGCGATGCATACGCCGGCATAGGTTATGGATAGGTTAGGGGTATGTCAGCATAGGTTGGGCGTACGCTGGATTGACACCCACCGGGTGTCTCTGGCGTACCCCCAACGTTCTGTAAAAGTGGTGTCACACTACGGCGTATGGCGTTAGCGTATGGATTTTCGACCCATACGCTGTCATACGCCGTCATATGCCATCATACGCTTCGCATACGCTATGAATATGCCGTCATAGCTGTCATACGCCGTCATACGCCGTCATACGCCCGTCCATCCAAAAAAAATGTGAGCATGCTCAAAGATTTTCAGCGTATGGCGGCGTATGGCTCATACGCTGCTCATTGGCTCGACGTATGCTATGCATACGCCAGCATACGCTAACGCCATACGCCGTAATGTGACAGGGCCTTTACCACATTCGCTAGACGCACTCGAGTGACGCAGTAAGCAGCCGCGGTGCATAGTTAGGGGACACACTTGAGGTAAAATCACTTATTTTCACCCCCTTCATGATTTATTGGGGTTTTATGTCCTAGCCATATCCTATGTTTTTCAGTACGTAACTTGCATATATATATGCAGCACTATATGTATATATATATATTTGTACTGTTCTATCTATATACCGTGACCAGACGGGATGGCCGAATGAGTTAGAGCGTCCGTCTCCCGTGCTGGTAGATCGTGGGGTCGTGGGTTCGAACCCTGGTCGAGTCAAACCAATGACTTAAAAATTGATACTTGTCGCTTCCTAGCCAGGCACTCGGCATTATTAGAACAGGGCAAGGACTGGTGTGCATACACATCATATTTTTATCCACGCTCCAATTGCATCTGAGCCACAGGGTTTAACAGCTTACCACATTCGCTACAAGCAATCGAGTGACGCAGTAAGCAGCCGCGGTGCAAAGTTAGGGGACACACTTCAGGTAAAATCACTTATTTTCACCCTCTTCATGATTGATTGGGGTTTTATGTCCTAGCCATATCCTATGTTTTGCAGTATGTAACTTGCATATATATATTTATATACAATATATATATGTATATATATATATATATATATATATATATATATATTTGTGCTGTTCTATCTATATAGACCAGGGGCCATATGCAGGAGTCAGTGTTAGCAGGGTTTGGTGTTAGAGCCTATTACCGTTTAGCTATCACCGATGTCGGGAACTGTGTCAAGTCATATGCAGGAGCGCGTAACACTTTCATTACAGCTAAACGTGAATTTATTTATAGATTTGGGAAATCCCTCTGCATCTGTACCCATATATTAGGCTTAAATCTATTAAATGCTATCATATTTAACAGAATTAAATACGCAATAAGTGAAATTTGAGGAAATTAACCCTAAATTCGAAGCAATATTAACGCTGCCTCCGTAATGGCGGCGATATTAATATTTATATTTTCGAATCGACGAGCGTAAAGTAAACAAATCGCTAATACATTGCCGCCAATGCGTAGACGTCGCCCAGTATGGATGTCGATGTCGACGCGGCGGTCGTGACGGCGGCGATTTGTTTACTTTACATTCGTCGATTCGACACTATTAATATCGCCGCCAATGCGGCGGGAGCGTTAATCTGGGTTCGCTTTTATGGTTAAATTGATAAAATTTCACTTATTGCGTATCTAATTCTGTTAAATATGATAGCATTTAATAGATTTGGCCCTATCCTTACGCTAACACCGCCTGTAAACGTCATATGAAACGGCCTTAGTGTCGCGGACCTTAAACGCATGGTGTTAGGCCTATCACTGACTCGTGCATACCGACTTTTCGGCGCTAAACCAGAAATCCCTTCTAAACGCGTTTTGGCTCGCCATAACCACGTCCTGCATATGGCCCCAGACGGGAAGGCCGAATGAGTTAGAGCGTCCGTCTCCAGTGCTGGTAGATCATGGGGTCGTGGGTTCGGACCCTGGTCGGGTCAAACCAATGACTTAAAAATTGATACTTGTCGCTTCGTAGCCAGGCGCTCGTCATTATTAGGACAGGGCAAGGACTGGCGTGCTCAGTGTCACGATAATGTGACTGAGTGGGATACCAGATCATGGTGCCGGCGGTCTGGTTTCCCAGTGGGATAGCACTATAAAGTCGTCATGAGTGTGCACTGTCGCAAGTCGGTACCCATCCTGATATGACCTTAGATGTTGCTAGGACATAAAGCAACAAACAAACAAACAAAATCTATATACCGTATGTCCCAATAGACGCGCACTGCGCGAGTGCAGACACATGGATGCGCGTCTATTCAAAGTTAAAGAATTTCATGGATTTGTTTTTGTTGTGCCTCTGAAATAAAGTGGGATTGTCTTATTGTATGTGCATTCAGTCTGAATATGATCGTAAATTTGTGCGTGCTTTCAATCTTGAAATGGGGGGTGTGCTTCTATTGGGTAGTGTGCTTCTATTGGGACATATATACATGTATAGTAAAACCTCTCTAACCTACCACCTCCACAGATCGACCACTTCCCTATATTGATCGCTTTATTTGGGTCCTAAACAATCGCCTATACAATATCATTGTAATGATAAAATAAACTCCCTAAACCGACCACCTCCCTAAATGGACCATTTAAAGTCGGTCCCATGGTCGGTCAATTTAGAGAGGTTTTACTGTATATAAATAAATATATATATATATATATATATACCCACTGTTCTATCCACTGTGCACATGCCCGATGCTGGTAAAACCCTATGTGTGTGTTATAATATTTCAGTAAGATTCATTCCCGAATTTATTGTTATTTTGAGTTAAAGTATATCAATTTCTTATTGAGTAGGGCATTATATTTAATATATAGATATGTGGAAGCTTATGTGACAAAACAGATTTGATTATTAGAATGACGGCAGCCTCAACTCAAATGTGGTAGTCATGGTTTCATTTTAGCCTTGTTTGCATTTGTGGTTTTTGTGCCTGAACCCTTGATATCGTATATATATATATATATATATATATATATATATATATATATATATATATATATATATATATATGAGTCAGCCTCACGAAAATGGGCCAATCGGTGGTCAATTGAAGATGTTGGCATCGTAATTCTTAAAAGTGTAGTGCATTACTTTGTTTCATATTAAATTATCCTAGAAACAAATAAGGTTGTTGTATTTTCTCGACCTTTACATTCAGGATAAATTTAAGGAGTTTCCAACACCTCTGTCAATGCTAAACTATAATTATACCGATCGATGCCGAGATCCAATGATTGACGCCGACAACTTTACCAGATGTCGGCATCGCAATTCTTAAAGTGTAGTGCATTTCTTTGTTTTATATTAAATTATCCTAGAAAAAAATAAGGTTGTTGCATTTTCTCGACCTTTACATTCAGGATAAATTTAAGGACTTTCCAACACCTCTGTCAATGCTAAACTATTAATTATACCGATCGATGCCGACATCCAATGATCGACGTCGACAACTTCCTCCAATTGGCCCATTTTCGTGAGGCTGACCCATATATATATATATATATATATATATATATATATATATGTATATTATATATTACATATATCATATATGATATATATTATATTTGATATATATTTATATATATATATTTATATATATATATGTATATTATATATTACATATATCATATATGATATATACTATATTTGATATATATTATATATATTTATATATATATGTATATTATATATTACATATATCATATATGATATATATTATATTTGATATATATTTATATATATTTATGTATATATATATATATAACCACCGACGAACATGATCTATTCCTCATTGCATGCAAGAACAATAATAATATAAAAACTTTGTGTCAATTTTGTGTAAACCATAGGCATTGTACACGGCCGGAACAGCACGCTATTGGTGAAAACAAAACAAAAATTATCGGAAGAAAATATTTACTCACCCCCCCCCTCCATTACGAAAATAAATCCCTCTAAAAGCTCGATTCTGCTGTGATTCACCACGCGCAGTGGCCTAATCGGTAGAGCGCAGGCCTTGATTGCGGGAGATCAGGAGTGCCTTTCCCGGTCGAGTCAAACCGATGACTTATCAAATTGATACTTGTCGCTTCCTAGCCTGGCGCTTAGCATTAATAGGATAGGGCAATGACTGGTTGGCTCAGTGTCAGGATAATGTGACTGAGTGGGATATCAGGTCATGGTGCTGGCGGCCTGATTTCCCAGTTTGGCAGCACTATAAAGTCGCCATGTGTGCACACTGTCACAAGTCGGTACATGTCCTGATAAGACCTTAGATGTTGCAAGGACGTAAAACTCCAACAACCAACCGACTGCTGTGATTCTGATTCTGGCAGGCCTGGCCAACATGTCACGCGTCCAAAGGGGTACATTTGACCTTCATAGCCAACCTGCGTCTCACAGTCCCACCAACATTATGCCAACGGAGACATCTTGTACTACAAGTTGTAGGAAGTGTCTATTTTGTCACCCCCCCCGAGCAACACACCCAACATTACACGGTTGTCAGTCAGCGAGAGCACAGCTACCACTGTTGCATTAGTCCACACCGGAGACTGGTAGGTCTATTGCTGCTTTGCTTCAGTTCATCAAAAGTCTAGGTGAGTATTATGTCCAGGGCATAACTTTACAAGTATCATAGCACATACTGTGCTTGTGCTACAAAGCAAGTGTGATGGTAGTGTTGAAAATGGGGAAAACTTCGCATAGGGCAGGATTCGAAACCATAATTCTTGCCATTCCAGGAGTAGTGTCACAACCATTAGGCTATATAGTTGTCCTGATGCCTTCACCCTTTCCACTCCTACCTGTCTATGTGGCTCATTGCCTGAGAGGTCAGTACAGACAACTACACAATCTTAAGAAGTAGTATAAAATATCATTTTAGTGTGCATTTATTTTTGTTCAATCTCAGATGAGTTGTTAAGAAATTATGTCACATTACATAACTATTTTTGTTTGCTGGTAAATATGTTTATTCTGCTGAATAAGTCTTTTGTCAGTGCCAAAGCACTAGTATGCAGCCATTTTTTAATTCCGGATTATTTACACAAGATATGTATACTGAGTAAGGTATACAATAACTGTTGAATACACAATTTGCAGCATATAACGCAATTAAATTCTGTAACCCACAGGTTCCATAGCAATAGGGTGACAGTAGTGTCGTATGACTAGATCAATTTTAGTCAGATCAAGGTGAGTATTTACATGGTATTAGAATGTAAGCAAAAGTTATCTTCTGTATTCATCTGGTAAAGTTGTAGTAAGTTCTGATTCCCTTACTGATTCCCTCACTGATTCATTCACTGATTCACCCACTCACTGATTCACCCACTCAATCTGATATGACCTTAGATGTTGCTAGGACGTAAAACAACAACAAACAAACAAACCCACTCAATGATTCATTCACTGATTCACTCAGTGATTCACTCAGTGATTCACACACTCACTGATTCACCCACCCAGTGATTCACTCACTGATTCACTCAGTGATTCACTCACTGATTCACACACTCACTGATTCACTCACTGATTCACTCACTGATTCACTCACTGATTCAGCCACCCAGTGATTCACTCACTGATTCACTCACTGATTCACTCACTGATTCACACACTCACTGATTCACCCACCCAGTGATTCACTCACTGATTCACTCACTGATTCACTCACTGATTCACACACTCACTGATTCACTCACTGATTCACTCACTGATTCACTCACTGATTCACCCACTCACTGATTCACCCACCCAGTGATTCACTCACTGATTCACTCAATGATTCATTCACTGATTCACACACTCACTGATTCACTCACTGATTCACTCACTGATTCACTCACTGATTCGCCCACTCACTGATTCACCCACCCAGTGATTCACTCACTGATTCACTCAGTGATTCACTCACTGATTCACACACTCACTGATTCACTCACTGATTCACTCACTGATTCACTCACTGATTCACCCACTCACTGATTCACCCACCCAGTGATTCACTCACTGATTCACTCAGTGATTCACTCATTGATTCACACACTCACTGATTCACTCACTGATTCACTCACTGATGCACTCACTGATGCACTCACTGATTCACTCACCGATTCACTCACTGATTCACACACTGATGCACTCACTGATGCACTCACTGATGCACTCACTGATTCACTCGCTCACTGATGCACTCACTGATGCACTCACTGATTCGCCCACTCACTGATTCAATCACTCGCTGATTTAGTCACACATGCATGCACTATCACTCTCACTCAGACACTCAATCAATTCCTCAATTACTCGCTCACACACATAGATACCCAGTGGGGCAGCACTATAAAAGTAGCCATGCGTGCATACTGTCACAAGTCGGTACCTCTCCTGATATGACCTTAAATGCTGCTAGGAGGTAAATCCCTAACAAACAAACCCTCTCACATGCTCACTTAGATTCTCACTCAACAAAACAATTAATTATTCACTGGATTATTCATCCGATTACTCATTCAATAAATAATGTCCGCCATCTATTTCTACTATTTGGGCTACAGACCATACTATCACCAGATCATGCATTGATATCAAGCTAGACTGTTTTGTCTAGTTTGATATCAATTTGATTCAACTGTTTTGGAGTTTGATATCAATTTGCATGCATGCACCCTGTACGCTGGTACGCTGCATTTTGGTAGATCGTTCGATTCGAACCCTGGTCGAGTCAAACCAATGACTTCAAAATTGATACTTGTTACTTCGTAGCCAGGCGCTCGGCATTATTAGGATAGGGCAAGAACTGGTTGGCTCAGTGCCATGATAACGTGACTGAGTGGGATGTCAGATCATGGTGCTGCTGGCCTAGTCTCCCAGTGGGGCAGCCCTATAAAGTAACCATGAGTGCACACTGTCACAAGTAGGTACCTATCCTGATATGACCTTAGAATTTGCCCGGACGTAAAACTCTAACAACCAACTTACTATAAAATTATGTTGATTAGAATACTGCTAAGAAGACATTCTCTAATGTAATATCCATTGGTATAGGGGTGTAGGAGTGAGGTAAAAATAGCTAGGCGGGAGTTTGGCGCATGCGCAGGTTGACCTTCTGACCCGCCCCCCCCCCCCCCCCCACACGCACACCCACGGTCTGTTGAATAGAGACATGTTGCAGGGGTGTGAGGAAGGGTGCAGGTGGTGATAACCATGCCAGGTATGTAGCTCTGTGTGTGTATATATGTACGTGTACATATATATATATATATATATATATATATATATATATATATACACATATATGGATAGTGATAAGCCCCTTATCGCCTGTAATAAGCTCTGTAGTGCTCCTCCTATCCCCCACCTGGGGTGGGGGTGGGGTTAGGGGGTGGGCCCAGCATGCACCGCTCCACCCCCTGTGCGGGGCTTGACACTCCACTCGCTCGGAAGTTACATATTATATAGTATGTATATATCTTATATATGCAGCTGTAACTGTGTAAGGCGAATGAAGCATGTTTAGGCCACCTCTCCTCGGGTACGGGGCACCAGGATAGTGTAAAGGCTCAGTCACACCTTACCGGATTGGGGAACTGGATAGAAAAAGGACACTGTCCGGTGAAATATGTCAATGTCCGGTTTATATATGGTACCCATCCAGCATGTCCATTCTCTGTCCATTGGTGTCCGGTGTGTACGGTGGTAAGTTTTGAACATGCACAAAACTTGTATGGGACACCGCCGGACTGACGTGTATGGATGGTGTCTGGTTTAAGTCTGTTTAGTCCGTTTTGTCCGTTTCATGTCAGGTACCCATCCATTACGTCACTGGTTTGCTTCCTGAATAGTCATTGATGGTGTTGGTTGAATTCGGTTCATCAGTTTTGTTGGCGCGTTCGTGAACAGTCCGGTGGCTATTCGTTAATGTTCGGTCCGTCCATTTGACATTCGGTTATCGCCCGGTTATTGTCCGGTGACTATTCGTTAATGTACGTTCCTTGTCCATTTAGCGTCCATTTCGTCTGGCAACCTTTGCAACATTTCGACCCATTTCAGTACATTTTGATACCGAACACCAACGGACTAGAAAATTCTTTGTCCGGTTTATGTCAGTTGCTCAATCCGGTAAGGTGTGACAGGCACTTTAGGCTTGGCCAATAGGACTGGCACTAGTGCCACTGTAGCAGTGTTGCCAACTCACACGAAATTCCCATGAGAGTCACGGAAATTGAAGGTTCTGATCAGTCACCTCAGGAGTCATGGATCGACCCCCAAAATCCCACGAATTTCATGCAAAGGCTAATTTAAAAGCATTATGCACCTTAATATGGTTGATATACTGGGCATTCTTGTGCCGGCCTAAGGCATATATTATAATGAAACAACGAATGTTTTGGTTATTCTTGCTTTTGTCTAATTCATATATTGTACTACAGTGTCCTTTTGATTAAATACAAGTAAATATCATGTTATACATGTGCTAAAATATGAGCCTATAACCCCCTGGAAATTAACCGAAATAGCTCATTTTAAAGTCATTAAAAAAAATTGCTGGGAGGGGGGGGGGGGGCATGCCCCCGGACCCCCCATCCCCACAGGAAGCTTGCGACTGCCACCACTCGGGTTCCACGCCAGCAACGCAAAATCTCAAGGATGCTCAGGACCAGACAGGATGGCTAAATAAGTTGGTATCCCGCTCCCATTTTGGTAGATCGTGGGATTCGAATCCACAGGTTCGAACCCTGTTCAAGTCAAACCAATGACTTAAAAATTGATACTTGTCACTTCGTACTAATCTTAGCCATGTGCTCGGAATTATTAGGATAGGGCAAGGACTGGTTGGCTCAGTGTCAGAATAATATGACTGAGTGGGATATCAGGTCATGGTCTGGTCTACCAGTGGGGCAGCACTATAAAGTCGCAATAAGTGCGCACTGTCACGAGTCGGTACACGTCTTGATATGACCTTAGATGTTGCCAAGACATAAAACTTCAACAACCAACCAACCATCCATTGGAAAAGCCAATTCGCATTGTGCTGCCACCTGGTGATTCAAACTAGGTACTCAAGGCAACCTGTTCATATTGTGCTGTCACATTACGACGCATCATGCAAACGTATGTCGACGTATGTGATTTTTTGCCGCTACGTCGGGATACGTCGTTATGCGTTACGCGTGCATTAGGCGCTAGTTGGTATACGTCAATGTATGTTGACGTTCGTCAATATACGGCGTCGCACGTCAGGGGTTCGGCAAAGTTTTGTGCATGCACAAAACTTTTGACGCATGACAATGTTTGACAACATGTGGATTTTACATCCGCCGTACATAATGTATGGGTTAGGTGTACGTCGATGTACTTTAGACATACGTTAGTCAAACATTGTTCACTACGTTGCACTACTTTGACCTACTTTAAAGGCAGTGTGAACGTACAGTCTGCATACTGACAACATATGGATAACGTATGCCTAACATACGTCTAATGTACATTTAGCATTTCTCCAGCATGTTTTGACGTATGTAACGTATGACATGTAGTTCTACCGATCGAATAATGTATATAACGTTCACCGGCGTTCTGTGAACGTACCGTGAGCATAATTCGAGCATTTTTCACTGGGAGGCACGTTAGCCATACGTTGGTCATACGTTGGCCATACACTGTGAATACGGTATGTATACGTCCAACTTTGCCCCCCATGCTGAAAAGTTTGATGATTCTCGCCGTAAAAAAGTGATTTTACGTGTTTGCGGGGCGGGGCGCTGGCGAGATGCATCCTAATGTGACAGGGCCAATACATTATTGCTGACGCCGGTCTTCCTTGTTGTGTCTAGTGCATGTCTGTAGGCTGTAGAGAAGCATGGGTCTGGTGACACGACCTCTTTCATCTTGACACCCTGTGCCAACCGCGCCACCTTCAACCCAGTCCCCTTCCTTGCACACACGCAGCTGAAAGCACTTATTCCGTTGGCGGACCCAGACATAGTGATCCCCAACTTTCTGGTGCCAACTTTTTGAAGATAGGCTCACAGGTTTGGATAATAGCCTGACTTCCAGAAAAAGAGAGAGAGGGTGGGAGAACTGGAAAGCTGGAGAGGTTGAAAGATAGAGTTGCTTGCTCGTTGGGTTTTTACGTCCTAGCAACATCTACATTCATGTCAAGATGGATACTGCCTTGTGACAGTGTACATTCATGGCAGACTTATAGTACTGCCCCATTGGAAGAATGTGCCACCGACACCATGACCCGATATCCCACTCAGTCATAATATCCCAATACTAAGCTAACCAGTCCTTGGTCTATCCTAGTAATGTCAAGTGCCAGGCTAGATAGTGACAAGTATCAATTTTGTTAGTGATTGGTTTGACTCGGCTGGCTTTTCAAACACTCGACCTTCTGCACAAGAAGTCAGTGCTCTGGTTCTGGGCAGGTCAATTCCTACTTATTCAGTTAGATCTAAAATAGCGCAATCTGTGACGGCCCATCTGGAAGGGATATGTGGAATTATGTAGGTTAAAAGGCATCGGTAATGGACTTCAGGGGCCATATGCAGGAGTTGGTGATAGTGGCTTTTGGTGTTACAGCCTATTACCGGGTAGCTATCGCCGATGTCGGGAACTGTATGCAGGAGCGCGTAACACTTTCATTATAGCTAAACGTGAATTTATTTATAGATTTGGGAAATCCCTCTGCGTTTGTAGCCATATATTTGGCTCAAATCTATTGAATGCGATCATATTTAACAGAATTACATACGCAATAAGTGAAATTTTATCAATTTAACCCTAAATTCGAAGCGTTATTAAGGCTACCGCCGCATTGGCGGCGATATTAATATTTATATTTTCGAATCGACGAAGCTACAGTAAGCAAACCGCCGCCGCCGCCAGTATGGAAAGCGGCGGCGGCAGCGATTTGTTTACGTTACGTTCGTCGATTCGAAAATATAACTATTAATACCGCCGCCGTTACGGCCGTTATTGCTTTGAATTTACGGTTAATTTGCTGAAATTTCACTTATTGCATATGTAATTCTGTTAAATATGATCGCATTGAATAGATTTGGGCCAAATAGGTGCCTAACACCAACCTTAGACCACCTATGGATCAGGGTTACCCTAACCTCGTTTAAGGTTTTGGTGTTAGGCCTGTCACTGACTCGTGCATACCGACTTTTCGGCGCTAAACCAGAAATCCCGTCTAAACGCGTTTTGGCTCACTAACACTGACTCCTGCATATGGCCCCAGATTGACTATTAGTCAAAGTAGACTTTGTGATACTTTCCTTCTGGACATGTATTAAAGTGAACTATTTTTTACATTACAGTATAACCCCATTAAACCAAACTTGAAGGGACCCTAGAAATTTGTTTGGATTAACCGATCATTGGTTTAACCAAGCTTTGGCTTTGACTTTGACTTTGAGTAAGCGTGTATTGCACATGTAATATACAATGTATGTGGACACTTTGATTATTGTTTTTTATGTATGTACAGTATAACCCCATTAAACCAAGCTCGGTTAAACCAAACGATCGGTTAATCCAAACAATTTTCGACCTAAAATGTTGCTAGGATGTAAAACTCGCATCACTATGACATCACTCGTATCGCGCTACTTGTACCACTATTATATGTAAAATCATGAGAAGCTCATTATCTTCCATAATTTCAAACGTCTGATTGACTAGTTTATGCACACGACGCCAGGTGGGGCTACAAGTGAGTGAACGCGCTATTCCCCATAGACGCAGGGCGGATGACCCATATTAGTGTAGTAGGGTCATATTACTTTTATTAGTGGTGTTTGCCGTGGGTATCCCCGGTAGCACTAAGATTAGTTTATTTATCACTGTTTAATGGGGGGACATATCGAATAGGTACCGCTGGTGACAGTGTGCACTCATGGTGACTTTATAGTGCTGCCCCTGCTGTGAGACCAGGCCACTTATCGCTTCCTAGGCAGGCGCTCGGCATTATTACGATAGGGCAAGGACTCGTTGGCTCAGTGTCACGATAATGTGACTGAGTCGGATATCAGGTCATGGTACTGGCAGCCTGGTCTCCCAGTGGGGCAGCACTATAAGTTCCCCTGAGTGTGCAGTCACAAGTCCATCTTGATATGACCTCAGATGTTGATGGGACGTAAAATACCTCCCAACAAACCGGTTACTGGGCGCTGCAAATAAAAAAAAGCGAACAAGTTAAGGAAAAGGAAGACTGGTCACGACATATTCGCAGTACTTTGAAGATGTTTTCTGTTGTTGTTTTTTAAAAGTTTTTTATGCTTATTTTTAATTTGGGAAACATGGCAATTTAACAAATATTAAAGTTTCATAATCCGATGGTATTGCGTTTCTGCCATATCTATTTTTTTAGATAAATACATTAGATTGGTCGGTCTAAACGCCCTTAGTGTAGTTTAGAGCAATTTCTGTGATACATAAAGGTTTTTTTTTATGGTTGATGTAATGCCATGCACAAGTAATTTGATGAGCACATCGTGGGGTTTGTATACCAGTCCTGTTCCTCCCCTCAGTGACGCACAAGAACAAGATGAGAGAAAAAAGAAACATACAGGGAGGTAACTATGTTAGACTAGTATGGTAAGCATTAGTAGGGGGTGGGCCATAACTGATTATATTTCTAGTGGTGACATACTCGTTGAAAGGGTGATGATGGGATGTACGGTGGGCCTTTGTGTTTGAACTGGTCTTCATGGTAATCTCAGGTGGGGCCTATTGAGTTAGTAAGTAGGTTAATATTGATTAATCATGGACACACTATATATGTATAGATATACAGTCAGATTGGATTTAACTTCTGTATATTTTTCTTCCAGTGTCACCAGATTCGTCATGACAGTTTCCCCGAGTAACAGTACTCTACTCACACTTTTACTAGTCACTTGCGTCTACACATTAGGTACGGAACATAATGTATTTCATACACCTCTATAATATTCCGTAGCCATGGATACATCTAATTTGCCTGGGAACATATGCCAAATGTCTTCAGTTTATGCGGTTTCTCATTTCGCGGCAAAACCTGCTTTATATTTGTAACTGGGCGGCAACAAGGTGTAAAAATGGTATCTAAAACAGACAAAAAGCATACTGTTAAATGGGGAAGTATATAATTATAATATAATTTAGAAAAAATCCTCCGGTGCGACTGACACTGATCTACATCCGGTGGAGGCGAGGAGGGAAGGTGGAGCCACCGGTACAGTGTTGGTGTTACGGAGTATAACACATAATAATAATAATACTAATAATTAACCCTTATGTATCTTTATACTCGCATAATTCGTTATACATCACATTTATACTCGCATAATTCGTTATACATCACATTTTCTCATTTGCACTAGATAATTAATTTATAATACAGACCAAATACCCTTTAAAAAAATTGTTTATTTTGGATTGGTTCTTCTGTTTATACGAAACGTGTAATTAACTTATCATTACGACATGGTCTATCGGTTTTATAGTATGTGGTTTTATATGTTGCATAAACTTTTCCTAACAGTTCAATGTTCAGTCTATTTTGTATATAGCAGGCTATGTATTCATGAATATATTTAAAGTTTCATAATCAGATGGTTTTGGATATCTGTCATTTTCTGAGATTAATATATTATCTTGCAGCCTATAAACACCTAGATACAATATTCACCCCGTACTGCTGCAGTAGGGGTGCAAACCAACCCTTTGTAAAAGCTGGCGAAAATGCGGGTCAAAGAATTGAGAGCCTAATTTTACAATCTAAGAAGCAACATTTATTCTTTACATATATCTTATTGATAGCCCGCTACCTTTGAGTTGAAAAATATAATATAATATATAGTTTAATAAGATTTAAAAGTGAAATCAACGGCGTTCTCTGGCCGCCATCTTGTCTTTTTGTATTCTCTCCCATTTCACCAACTCTGTGCCTACACGGGTAGCCATTTGATACTGGAGCCACAGTTTCTAGGTGATGTTCCATACTAACGCTATTTTCGCCCGTATTTATATAAGGCTGATCTTCACCCGTGTACTACAAGTACCGGGTGAATCTTTTATCTAATAAACACCATGCTTGTTATAAATGTGATGTGTAAAGTATAAAGCGAGTATAAAGGTGCGGAAGGGAATTATTTTGTTATCTATGTACTTATTATTCTATACTACACCTCCTCGACCTCAGACATGTGACTGGTGGCGCCGCCACCGGGCATCCTCGTCACTAACGGACGCGCCACAATCAACCCCAAAGAATGAAAACAGTTAGTCTAAAGGGCGGATTCCTTACACGCGGTATGCGGTATGCGGCATGCGGTATGCGAATGGCATGATTCCTTACACGCGGCATGCGGCATGTGGCATGCGGCACACGGCACACGACTGGTTATATTTAAAAAATATAAATAAACAAGTATACTCAATACTGCACTGTATATGACCTAATATTGCATTTATATCTATGTACCTCTTAGTACGTCACATGGGGGTTCCTCCCTTTATAATTACCAAATTATAGATAAGTATTCATATTTTTGTGGCTCTGGTAGCATTTTTACCAACTCGAACCCCCACCACCACCACTACCATATGTTTCCCCTCAGCACCCTTGTATGTGACCGTTCCGTAATGCTCAGTCGCCTCTCCTCGTCTAAAACTAATGGACAAGTGCGACTGATGTTTCTATTCGCACACCGCGTGCCGCATACCGCATGCCGCACCAATCGCTACAGGGACCGATCGAGTTGCCGCATGCCGCATGCCGCATGCCGCATGCCGCATACCGCGTGTAAGGAATGTAGCCCATAGGCTTCAAGGCGTTTTGATTTTTTGTCACATTCGCATTCGCATACCGCATACCACGTGTAAGGAATGCGCCCTTAAGATTGTGAAAACCGTAGTCTTTACAGCCAAAACGTAGTACTTTACAACGGACTGACAATTTTACTATATCTCAATTTGTGTCCGACGGACATTACAGCAATGGCGAGAACTAACTAAAAGAAAGAAGCGACAATTCTTTGTTGGTTTCTTTATAACGCCGTGTGTTGCTTGTGTGTGAGATAACTTTACCATTATTTAACCCTTCCACCCACTTATTTTAATTATGCAGAATCACCAGAAAAACTCTCCATCCCAGCACCAGTCAGTAAGTTACCTTATAGCCACATTACGAAAGTAGCTAGTTGAGAATGCAGTATCTAAGCACATTCTAAGCTAACTTCACTGTAAATGAAATTGACCAACTTTTCTTTCTTTAATTCTTTTTTTTAACGAAAAAAGAAGTACAGTAAAAAAAACACCTAACCAACCACCTCCACAGATCGACCACTCCCCTATATCGATCGCTTCATTTGGGTTCCAAAAATACCATTGTAACCATATTCTAACGCCCTAAACCGACCACTTAAAGTTGGTCTCAAGGTTGGTCGATTTAGAGAGGTTTTACTGTACTGCTTTGGATGTATACAACTCATTACAGACCAGCTTACTGATGCAATACAAATCATTTATAAAACTTACCAGTGTGTCCCATTTTGAATATATATATATATATATATATATATATATATATATATATATATAATATATATATATATAGAGAAATATGTTGAGAACGTGTAAAGCCAAATGAGTTCAGTGCCCGCTTCCTGTGTGGCAGGTCATGGGATTCGAACTCCAGGTTCAAACCCTGGCTGAGTCAAACCAATGACTTAAAAACTAATACCTGTCACTGCCCACCCCAACATCCGACGTTATTGAGATAGGGTAAGAAGCCATAGGATGTTTGTTTGTTTTTCTTTACGTCCTAGCAACCTCTAAGGTCATATCAGGACGGGTACCGGCTGTATAGTGCTGCCCCAATCAGAGGCCAGGCCACCTGCACCATGACCTGATATCCCACTCAGTCACATTATCCTGACACTGAGCCAACCATTCCTTGCCCTATCCTAATAATGCTGAGCGCCTGACTGGGAAGTGACAAGTATCAATTTTGGAGTCATTGGTTTGACTTGACCATGGTTCGAACTCACGATCCCATGGGTTCGGATGCCCCGATTTCCCAAAACAGAAGATGGATGCTCAACTCAATCGGCCATCCCGTCTGGTTAGCTGTAGAGCGTGGGGTTCTTTGTGGCGGAGTGGTTAGAGTGTCTGACATTTTTCTAGGTCAGACTCCTAATCTGAGGGTCGGTGGTTTGATTCCCCATTCCCCCACCTCTGCCAATTTGGATTTCCACCGCTGTGTATAACTTACAGCGTCATCAAAGGCCGGTTGCTCTCATACCATGTCTATGTGGTGTGGGAGGTTAAAAATCCCTTGGGTCGGTAAAAGTGTAGGCTCGGGCTTTCTATCGACCAGCAGTGGAATGAGGAAGACCAGTCGTCTATGACTGAAATTTCCCCTGCTTAAACAACTAATGGACCACCAACAAAAAAAAAAATGAGGAAGACCAATTGTTCGTGATTTAAAATATTCCCCACTTAAAGTTGCATAGTCCGATGCTTTTGAGTTTTTGAAATTTTTTGAGATAAATATATTAGGTTGGTTTCAATAAATGACCTCACTTTAATTTGAAGTGACTTTTATTAAAAAGGGTTAACTTTGGGGGCCTTCAAAAAGTGAAAAATGCCTAATTAATTTTGGCGTGCACATTAAAATTCAGACATGATAGAGGCTTCAGCAGGAACAGGTTCTATTAAATCGCTTCAGTATTATTCCCTGCTATGCAGCAACAAATGTTTAAAGCTGCATAGTCTGATGAAACTATCAAATTTTCAAAACCAAAATAATTATCTAGATTTGATTCTACATATCTAACCTAGATACTGATGCACTTATTCAGCATTTGTTGCTACATAGAACTGAATACTGAGGCAATTTAATAGAACCCGTTACTGCTAAAGCCTATGGTGTCAGAATTTTGGCGTGCTTGTGAAAACTAATTTGACATGTTTGCACTTCAAATATCTCAAAAGTTAGCCATTTAAAGTAGATGTCACTTCAAACTAAAGTTACGTAGATTGCAACTAATGTCGGAAACTCAAAACCATCGGACTATGGAACTGAAACAACAACAACAAAATTAAGAACATTAACTTTTTTTGTAACCTCCATAATCTGTTTAACTGGGTCTACATTCGCGTTCGAAGTGCAATTCGCGGGCTACCACCTGGTGCTGACGTCACAAGTGCGTGGCGGGCTTCTGACGTCAACGTCCAAGTCACTGTCGGCGTGTCAGTTGGAGTGCACCCAATCCAAGGCGTGTAAAGCTTTCGATTATGTCCACGAGGGGGCGCTCTGCTACCACCACGGTGCCGCCACCTTCTGTCTCACACCCATACAGGGCACGGCGGGCCTCCACTATCGCAAGATGACCGCCAAATGCAGTGAGTTACAAAATATCAAAGACTCACCCCTATCCAGAGAAGGGTGGGTGTGGGGGGGGGGGGGGTGTGGGTGTGGGTGTGGGAGTGGGTGGGGGAGTGGGTGTGGGTGTGGGTGTGGGTGTGGGTGTGGGTGAATGATAACTCTACTTAAATCCCAGCAAAAACAGATTCAGTAGGAATTAACTGTGGATGTGGTGGTTCCAGTCCACAGTACTTATTCATATTGGCTTCAAGTTGAGAATAACATGGAGAAAATATAAAAATAACACAAATAAACACCAAACAAGACACTTATATGATGTTTTCTAGCATTTTATTCCAATACTGGCATAGCGTGTTAGTCCATCTGAATACCATCTTAAAATCCCAAACTAGGTTCCTGTGATGGTTAATGTTTGATAATAAAATTTGAATCCAAACTTTTTTTTCCAGCCTGGGAATATGCATCTAGGTTAATAAAGGGCGGTCAGCAGGTTGACGGCTTTACAACTGTGCTCAGCTGTGAGAAGGCCTGTCGACTACAATATGAATGCCGTGGCTTTGACTTCAACACGGTGGTAAGTCCTTCTTCCGTCTCTCTATCTCCTACCGGACGCGGTGGTCGAATTGATAGAGTGCCGGCTTCCATTTGTTTGTTTGTTTGTTTGTTTAACGAACCCCCCCCCCTCCCACATGAGAAAAAAGGGAACCCTGTCCTGATATTACCTTAGATGTTGCCAGGACGTAAAACTCCAATAACCAAAAAAAATGGGAACATCGGCTATTAGGGGTCATAAGCCGTGTTTACACGGGCAATTGTAAAGCGAATTAGACAAAGCGATTTATATGAAGCGAAGTAGTGGCGCGTTTACACACGGAGCGGTTTAAGGCGGAAATCGATATCTGCGCATGAGCAAGTCCAGACTAACCAGTGCCAGTTTCGGTTAGTCGACGTCGCCACGAGAAAGTGTGGGTTCGACCTAGATCTGTTTCGACTGACTCATATTGTTTTGGAACGGTCAAAACTTCTGCTGGGCAGTGAAACCCTAAAAATAAATGATGAAAAAAATATCTGGGCACAGCTAGCAGTTTCATAGAACAAATTTACCGGAAAGTCAACAAACTCAGGTCTCGACTGTGACATCCTTAATCCGCGCCGTATCTAAACCGCTACCGTTTACACAGGCAATATGGGCCGACTTAAGCTAGTTCGCTTCATATAAACTACCTCGTGAGGCGGTTTACATAAAGTGAATCATATGAATCGAATCAGCCCTAATCCGCATCAGTGGCGTGTTTACACGGCGAATGTGAGGCGAACTAGGCAAGGCGCATTATTTGAGCCGTTTTAACTCACCCGTGTAAACACGGCTATAGAGTAGTTAAACAAATCTGACTAAAAATTTACATTTCAAACAGATAGAGTACAAGCTTCCCATGCGGAAGGTCGGGACTTCGATTCCCGGTCGCGTCAAACCAATGAGATACAAAATTGATACTTGTTGCTACCTATCCTGGCGCTTGGCATTACTAGGATAGGACAGAGACTGGTTAGCTCAGTATAAGGATAATGTGACTGAGTGGGAAATCAGATCATGGTGCTGGTGGTCTGGTTTCCCAGTGGGGCAGCCCTATAAAGTTGCCACGAGTGTGCACTGTCACAAGTCGGTACCCATCCTGATATGACCTTAGACTTTAGATGTTGCCTGGAAATAAAGCTTCAATAAACAAAACTATCTCTCTAATGAGAATAGACAGTTTGCACCACCAACCCGTCCTCTTGCGGGAGGGCCCATAACTCGTGTTCTGGGTAGGACTTCAGAATTAATGCATTGCTTCAGGGGGGGTGGGGTGGGGGGGGGAGGGTCTGCAAGGGGCTGAGAACCTTGATCCCACCAGAAGGTCCCTCAAAATAATTGTTCATAAAAAACTTTTTTTTGTCAGTACCATGCTGCGGCATACAACCATGAGTCGTTGACCCAAAGCCACAAAATCCAGCAAAAAAACTACAGGGAAATAGAAGATAAATACCAAATTTACTGACATATTTCACGAAGGCAGGGTCTTACATTCAGTGCCACTCTAATAAATGTATTACTGTGCCTCAATTTCCTATCAACATGTTTGACACTTAATATTTAGATCTGGAAAAGTCTAGATTTAGACCTTGAGTAATACTTACTTTGCTGGTAGGTTTCTCTTAATTTATTCATGTTTTCACTATTTGTGATAGTTAATAACCAACCTAATTTAAAATGTTTACACTTAAAATATTTCCTAAGTTAGTAATTTTATTTCCACTATTTGTGATTGTTAATAACCTACTTAATTTAACTTGTTTACACTTCAAATATCTCCCAAGTTAGTCATTTTAAATGAAAATCACTTCAAACCAAAGTCAGATAGACCTCAGATAGATTATAACGACCAACCTAAAATATGTAATGTAGTGGTCTGCACTGACCTCTCAGGCAAGTAACCACATAGACAGTTAGGCGTAGGGAGTGTGTTGATATCAGGGAGCCTAGGTGGTGTAATGGTTAGCACACTGGCCCGGAATGCAAAGAGATGTGGGTTCGAGTCCCACTCTAGGCGCAGTAATTCCCATTTCATCACCCCCACGACACTGGTTGCCGTGATCAGGATCCTGTACAAGCTTTGCGCTGTATGGTTGTTGAACCTCCCCTGTGTATGTATGTGTTAGTGCATTGCCTGTATGTATGTAATTGTAAGCATTACAAGACTTACAATTCCAGGGGGACGAGTGTAGTGGTCTGCACTGACCTCTCAGGCAAGTAACCACATAGACAGGTAGGCGTAGGGAGTGTGTTGATATCAGGGAGCCTAGGTGGTGTAATGGTTAGCACACTGGCCCGGAATGCAAAGAGATGTGGGTTCGAGTCCCACTCTAGGCGCAGTATTTCCCATTTTCATCACCCCCCACGACAGTAACTAGGAATATGACAGAAACTCAATACCATCAGACTATGCAACTTTAATGTATTTTGCATCTAGGAAAGCCTACACACTTTGAAGTAGGTCAACTTGAATCAGAGAGCGTGTACATAGATGAGAGGGACAACTCTCATACTAGACCGTGTAACAGCTGCCGACTGTGGCGCTCCAAGTGGTGGTTGTTGAATAGTATATGACACAGTTGTCAAACTCAAGGCATTGTCAATGGCCGTGAGCAATATTCGTACAGAAAAAGTGAAATATCTCTAAAACCGCACAATTTAGAAACAAACTGTTTGGCAGACCAACAGATCAAATGTTTAATAAACAGATTATATTAAATTTATATGCTTAGTATTCTGCATTTATATTAATTTAGAATAAAACTGACGTTTTGCCCTGTGCATACCGGCAAACTTAATGAATTGTCAATGGCCGTGAGCAATCTTTGTACAGAAAAAGTGAAATATCTCTAAAACCACACCACATAGAAACAAACTGACTGGAATACATATAGAAAACGTATTCAATGAATAGATTATATTTGATTGATAAGGTTAGGCTGCTGCATTTCTATTAATTTTGAATAAAACTAATGTTTTGCACTGCACGTACCATCAAACTCAAAGCTTGTTCAACAATAAACGCCAGGAGCGCCACTGTAGCCTGTGTTACCTATTTTCGCGGGAGTTGTCCCTCTCATCTATATACACACTCTCTGCTTGAATACAGAAATGCCAACTGCTCCGATTTTGTAGGAAGTCTTCCGATTTTGGCTACTCTCTTCTGATATTATGATTCCATGTTCACATCTTCAGATTTTCACTCTCACCCATTTAAAAAAAAATCAGCTAATACGAAAGGCAAAATCATCTACTTATAACAGCTTAAGGTGACAAGCAGAGCCTAGAAAATGACACATAAACACATGATGCGATACGTGGTGGGTCTTGTATGAAAAAGTATATAATATAATTATATATACATATGATATATGTCCGATTGTCATGCTGTATAATATAATTATATATACATAATTATTATATATTGTATGATTATACTATGTCATGATATATGTCCGATTGTCATGCTACATGTTGCCACGCGCAAACTTATCTTCCTAATAAAATGTTAAAATCTTCCCATTTTTGGTCACACAATGTTGGCATCTGTGTGAATATGCCTGAATATATGAATTGTCTTTATACTATTTGCTCTCACACTGACTGCTACATGTGTGTCTGACAGGGTAGCACATGCTACCTGCACATTCAGGAAAACATCTGCAAGGTTAGTGAATACGCCGCTGGTGTCGCCCACTACCGCCTACGCGGCGAGATCTGCGCGACAGAAACCCGTGAGTACAGATGTACACATTGTTCATGTAAAGTCCCATACAGTTTGTTTGTTTGTTGTTGTTTAAAGTCCTAGCAACATCTAAGGTCATATCAGGACAGGTACCGACTTCTGACAGTACGCACTCATGGCGATTTTATAGTGCTAGTCCCATGCATGCCACACTACAACCTGCGACCACTTTGTGACCACTTTGCGACAACTTTGTGACCACTTTGCGACAACTTTGGACCAAAGAACCTACCTCCTTGCGACCTCTTTGCAATCAAAATGGTCGCCGACCTCTGGGCGACCATTTTGGTCGCAAAGAGGTGCTTAGTGCAGGAGCTGCAGCCGCCTTATGACCATAATGGTCGCAAGGAGGTTAGTGACCATTGAGGACCTTTACGACTACTTTGCGACCACTTGCGACCATTTTGTGACTTTGATTTTATATACCTAACTTTGATCTTATATATCCAAATGTGATCCTATATATCCAACTTTGATCCTATTTTTCCACTTATTAATTTGTTGCTACATCGAAGAGCGTCCTAAGTCCAATTGAACAAAACCTGATACTGCTGAAGCCTCTGGTGTGAGAAATGGGAAACAGAATCTCTGCTTCTCTCAAGATTTTCTATAAAAGCTGCTAGGAGAATTGTCAAAATGACTTTAAAATCATGTAAGTTCGATAGCTTCAGGGGGGCCTACAGGGGGCTCAGACACTTGATCCCACCAGGGGGCCTGTGCGACCTCCGTGGACCCTCAGAATAATTTGTTATAAAAAACACTTTTTTTTGGTCAGTACCATGCTGAGGCATACAACCATGAGTCGTTGACCCAACTTTGAGCCAATGTCACAATGCTAACCTAAATTATGAGTTGGCAATGTCTAGAGCTGTATTCACACGGGCAAAAAGTAAAACGATCTAGGCAAAGCGTTTTACCTGAGGCGTTTTAAGCTGCGTTTACACGGGCGAGTTAAAACGCCCCAGCGGGAACCAGTTGCCTAGAACGTTTTAAATGTGTCCGTGTAAACGCGCCACTGCGCCGTTTTAGGGCTGAAACGTTTCAGCTGGAACGTTCCGCGAATACCACCTCAGGAGGTGGTCTACAGGAAACGTTTCAGCTGGTTCCCAGGCGGCGATTGTGTACAATAGCAGTGCTCGCCGGCAACAGGGGGAGCAGTAGCTAATCGCTGGTGCCCGGCAGTGTTAGGGCCCGATTACGCCGAAATCTAGTGAATGTGATCATATTAACAGAATTACAGACTCAAATAATGAAATTTAATTAAATTAACCTTAAATTCCAAGCGATATTAACGTAGCAGCTACATCGGCGTCGAATCGCCGCGTGTAAACAAAACAAATAGCAGTGCTCGCCGGCAACAGGGGGAGCAGTAGCTAATCGCTGGTGCCCGGCAGTGTTAGGGCCCGATTACGCCGAAATCTAGTGAATGTGATCATATTTAACAGAATTACAGACTCAAATAATGAAATTTAATTAAATTAACCTTAAATTCCAAGCGATATTAACGTAGCAGCTACATCGGCGTCGAATCGCCGAGTGTAAACAAAACAAATAGCAGTGCTCGCCGGCAACAGGGGGAAAATCCGCGCATGTGCAGAAGCCATGACACTTCTGAAAATACGACACCGTGTAAACGCGCCACGAGAACGTTTCAGGTAGAACGCTTTGTCTTGAATCGTTTTACTTTTGGCCGTGTAAACGCAGCTTTAGAAGCGCATTCACACGGGCAGTAATTGGGCCGGAAATCGATATCAGCGCATGAGCAATTCGATACTAACCAGCACCAGTTTGGGTTCGTCGATGTCGCCACGAGAGAGTATGGGTTCGACCTAGATAAGTATGGACTGAATCGTATTGGTTTGGAATGGTAAAAACTTCTGCTGGGCAATGAAACCCTAAAAATAAATCATGAAAAAAATATCTGTGCACCTCTAGCAGGTTCATAGACCAAATTATATAATATGCGCTTTTGATCGACCGGAAAGTCAACAAACCAAGGTCTCGACTGCGCATGCATGTGATGTCATAAATCGCTTCATATGTGTTCACACGGACAAGATAAAATGATTCAGCGTAGATCGGTTCCTGTAGACCACATCGCGGAGCGTTTTACATTAAACGATTTATGTAAATCGATTCAGCCCTAAAACGCCTCAGCCGCGCATTCACACGGCAAATGTTTGTCGAACTAGGCAAGTCGATTTATATGAATTGATTTAACTTCCCCGTGTGAATACAGCTATACATTGCAGAATCTTTCCAACCATTTGCCAATGTTGGCCAAACATTACCATGTTATTATATATATATATATATGGTAGTTCTCAATTGCATTCTCAGGCGCCATCGTGTTCGAGAATTCCAGACTGCAGAATGGAGTGGCCCAAGGAGAGACTGCCTCAGCGCTGGATTGCTACGCACAGTGTATGCAGAACAGCAGATGCAGCAGCGTAGACTTCAACAAGGTAACAGGTTCAGAAGGGATTCTCACCTTCAAAAGCCCTTCCGGTTTTTTTATAGCAAAATTGTCAACTGAATGGAGGCAGATTCGCACACACGTCAGTTATCCCAAGCTGCTTTAACAGCATGGCAGCATGTGGGCGTTGACCAGGCTGCTCGGAGGTAGTCTGAACGATACATAGTGTTGCATCTCTATTGGAAGTGTACAGAGGGTTGTGTGTGTACATGTTGCACTGCAATATGGGTAATTCAGCACGCAGAACCCCTCCTCCCATATCCTTAAGACGGTCTGCCCTGGCGTCACCTCTTGGTTTCGGCTCTACCTAAGTGAAGCTGTCCTTCCAAATTTTACCAGCCACTCTCCCATACTGATAGGCATCAATAATAGGGTCAAACGTCCTGGGTTCCAATTGGAAAAAAACAGACTTCAGCTTAACTCCATGCTGAACATTTATGCTTTAAGAAAATTAAAATTCCACTTATGAGACTGGGTTCTGTGTTGCTGATTTAACGCGTGAGTACTCCTGCCTCAATAATATTAGCATAACACGTTAAACCACGACATATGTTTTTCAGACTCGGGAAAGCATTTTACTCTTTATTTTTAATTAAATTTCGGCAGTTATAGAAAATCATAGCCAGCAATAGAGTGATGTTTTCTTTTCCATTTCACATATAATATTACATACATATTTTTTTCTGTCCAAAGTCTAATTTATCTTACAAATAGTACCAACAAACCTATAAACCAACGGATTAGGCACATTTTTAACAAGAGTAAAGTATAATGTGTGTGGGCTTGGAGGGTCCCGTGATATGTTGTCACAGAAAGGGTTTCCCCAAAGCAATTTAAAGTCAATGGAATCTCAGCTTTAGATGTTTTGTCATTCTGTGAACTTGTCATTGTCGTAGGCTACCCGGACCTGCTGGTTTCATGACGTCAGTAAGCGGTGCGCAGGCCTCCTGGTGGCAACTTGTTGCGATCACCTGAGGAAGCAGGACGCATGCGCATCGGACCGTACGTATTTATGCAACTATTACTTAAACCTGCATAGTCCCATGAAAGCATCAAATTTTCAAAACCAAAGCAATTATCTAGATTTGATTCTACATATTGTCACGGCATAGAAGGGAATACAGAGGCAATTTAATAGAACCCATTACTGCAAAAGCCTATGGTGTCAGACTTTTGGCATGCTTCGCAAACTGAATTTTACATGTTCGCACTTCAAATATCTGAAAGGTCTCAAATGTTAGCCATTTAAAATAAACGTTACTCCAAATGTAAGTAAAATAGTGTAGTGGTCTGCACTGACCTCTCAGGCAAGTAACCACATAGACAGGTAGGCATGGGTAGTGTGGTGATATCAGGGAGCCTAGGTGGTGTAATGGTTGGCACACTGGCCCGGAATGCAAAGAGATGTGGGTTTGAGTCCTGCTCTAGACGCAATATTTCCCATTTTCATCACCCCCCAAGACACTGGTTGCCGTGACCATGATCCTGTACAAGCTACCCGCTGTATGGTTGTTGAACCTACCCTGTGTATGCATGTCTTAGTGCATTGCCTGTATGTATGCAATTGTAAGCATTAAAAGACTTACAATTCCAAGGGCACGAGTGTAGTGGTCTGCACTGACCTCTCAGGCAAGTAACCACATAGACAGGTAGGCGTGGGTAGTGTGGTGATATCAGGGAGCCTAGGTGCTGTAATGGTTAGCACACTGGCCCGGAATGCAAAGAGATGTGGGTTCGAGTCCCGCTCTAGATGCAATATTTCCCATTTTCATCACCCCCAAGACACTGGTTGCCGTGACCATGATCCTGTACAAGCTACCCGCTGTATGGTTGTTGAACCTACCCTGTGTATGCATGTCTTAGTGCATTGCCTGTATGTATGCAATTGTAAGCATTAAAAGACTTACAATTCCAAGGGCACGAGTGTAGTGGTCTGCACTGACCTCTCAGGCAAGTAACCACATAGACAGGTAGGCGTGGGTAGTGTGGTGATATCAGGGAGCCTAGGTGGTGTAATGGTTAGCACACTGACCCGGAATGCAAAGAGATGTGGGTTTGATTTCCGCTCTAGGCACAATATTTCCCATTTTCATCACCCACACAACAATAGAATATAACGATCAATTTAATATATTTATCTCAGAAAAATGGCATAAATGCAAAACTCAAAACCATTGGACTATGCAACTTTAAGCTAAGGTCACCTGCTTAAGCTTATTACTTACATGACTACTTGCTGCAACTTAACAACATACAATACTGTGTTAGTGCGAAGTTCTCAAGTTATAGTTTTGGAAATTCAAAATAATTTGTCTAGGCCACTGTAAAGTACTTGAAAATCTAATAAGAACTATTTGAGAACAGGTATATCTAATATCAATGAAATGAAGCTGTAAACAGATCAGTGTGGGAATTCTGTTTTCCTCATACCTAACTTATTTACAATTTGTCACTTTCTCCAATTCAATTCCAACTTAGCTAAATACCAATAATTGTAGCTAGTTCAGATTATAATCTCTTCTTTCTCTCTCCTTTTTTCTATTTGCATCAAAATAAAATAATTCATAACTTTTTTTGCATTTATATAGGATTTAGTTTTTAATTTTGTTGTATTAGTTTAACACATGAATAATACTGGAATTGTATGCAGTTGCTATTACAACTGATTACTTTCGATTTATTATTGAACAGGAATTGTAAGCAGTGTACTATTACAAACCATAGTTTGATTTATGTATCAATCAATTTTACCGTACGACTGGAAGAGCAGTGCTCTTGAGCTTACAAAAGGAATTAGTCAATAAATCAAATACATTTAGTAAAAATAATTAAATTAAAGAAATTAAAACCTATAACATAAATTCATTATTTTGGCACAACCTTCCAGCTGACCCTCCTCTTCCGAGACAGGCGTTCGTTGACATTGTGTCCTTGCAGTCTTGGAGGCTTGAGTTTGCCACAATGGGGTGTGAGAGTCACACCGCTATCAAGAACATATGTACCGTGGTAGGTTTAAAGTTCTATTTGTTTAAATGTGAACATGTATTCTTTATGTAAATATTCCCTATATCCTAAAGTTGCAGTCTGATGAAAGCATCAGCTTTTCAAAACCAATTTTAGCACTTACCTAGATATGCTTCTTTGTTGGAGTTTTGCGTCCTTGCAACATCTAAGGTCACATCAGGACTGCTTACCTAAATATGATCCTATATATCCAACTTGGATACTGGTGCCCTTATTAAGTATTTGTTGCTGCATAGAAGGGAATAATAGTGAAATAGTGAAATAGCGAATGGGAGACAGGAAGTGTGAACACTTATTTGTCTCTCATTTTTGCTTGAGTGCAAGTAAATACGCAACACACGGAATAATAAGTAGCATGTGGTGAATAAGGGGTCAAATTTCCCTGGATCATCAGGTCATGCTTTTTCTAATCTATTCATGAATGAATTTATTGACTCGGCATCAATAACATTTTGTGGGAGACTGTTCCATATATTTATGATCCTGTTTGAGAAACTAATACGAAACCAATTTAATAAAACCCGAGATTATGCAACTTTAAGTAATATACAGCAAATTTAATGATAGAATATCGTTGCCAATAGACTTTAATGCATTGTGACTTGTTCGGTTTTACTTTTCAGATTAAGCCTATCTTTAAAAACCATACGCTGAGGTACATAGGAACCATGTAAGTTGAACAATAGATTGATGTCATAATGTGTTGTTTTTTTGTGTTTTTTTTTAAATTGTGAGCTTGAGAAGTTGTGGTTTGGTGTATCCGGGTTCCAAATGGTGGACAAATCCATTCGAAGATGGGGTGTGTGTGTGCTTCTAGACTCCCTATTACATTATAACCCCGTTAAACCATGTTCGGTTAAACCAAACGATCGGTTAATCCAAACCAATTTTCTGAGATAAATATATTCAATTGATTGGCATAGTCTCCCTTACTTTGGTTTGAAGTAACTTTTATTTTAAATGGCTAAGTTTTGACATATTTGAAGTGCAAATATGCTAAATTAATTTTGGCAAGCTTGCCAAGACTCTGACACTATAGACTTCAGCAGTAACAGGTTCTATTAAATTGCCTCTGGATTGATTTTTATGTGGCAACACATGTTTAATAATGTCATTATCTAAGTTAGATATGTAGAATCAATTTTAGATAATTGCTTTGGTTTTAAAAATGTGATGCTTCATCGGACTATGCAGCTTTAAACTCGATGTCGGACATCCGGGCACTTTTTGCGCTCACAACGCGCGAAGGGTAAAACAGATGCCACTGTCATAGAGACAACACTAAAACTACCCTAACTATCACAGTAATTTGTGCTTTTTTTGTGCTTTGAAAGCAAATTTCTCTTATTTCTATTGAATAGTTCAGATCTTTCTCTACAATTTCACATTCAGCTTTTTTGTTATCAGCCAATTGGAAGTTCTTGAATTTATTTGGCAAAAATAGTTTTTGAGGCCGTGATCCGGTAGGGCTAGCAGTGGCACTGACACTCAGAATATCCCAACTTTCAATATTATCTTCGTTTTCAGAGAAAATTGCTCTTAGGTTAAATTAACTACTTCAGATCTTCCTCTTCAATTGCGCATTAAGATATTTTTAATTGACCCAATGAAAGCTTTAACATTTATTTTGCAAAAATAAATGCTCCGCATAGACAAAGCATTGCTTCAGCACAAATTACTGCATTGGTTTACCCTTCGCGAGTAGTTTGGCTGGGCTGTGACGTCACGCCGACATAGAGCATACATACAGTGCTGCAAATTTTCAGCCTTCAGTGCACCAACGTGACTGAAAACTCCCCCAAAACAAACAGCCATGGTTGAAGTCAAACACATTTTTTACACCAGGCCGGGCTGTGACGTCACGCCGACATAGAGAATACATACAGTGCTGCAAATTTTCAGCCTTCAGTGCACCAACGTGACTGAAAACTCCCCCAAAACAAACAGCCATGGTTGAAGTCAAACACATTTTTTACACCAGGCCGGGCTGTGACGTCACGCCGACATAGAGAATACATACAGTGCTGCAAATTTTCAGCCTTCAGTGCACCAACGTGACTGAAAACTCCCCCAAAACAAACAGCCATGGTTGAAGTCAAACACATTTTTTACACCAGGCCTCAGAAGGACAAGATGGTGGTTCGGTTTGAGACCGTCACTACCGGTAAGATTGAGGAGGAGCGACTCAACGATCGAGTGAACACAGCACTAAGGTCACAGCTCCTCAAAGGTCACAGAGGGGCGGTCACATTCCATGACCTACCACCACGTGAGTGAGAAAGCAATGCTTATTACTTATTTTTAGTAAATATCTTTATTCTACTGAATAGTTTGGGTGTTTTTTTTCCATCGATCCCGATGATGTATTGGTTTTCCGGTAGCTAATATAGAGGGGGTGTAATGACGTCACAAGACAACTTTCGGTGGCCATGCAAAGATGAATATGTTACTTTAAAAAATGAATACCCTCAAATTTGAGTAATTTTGAGAGGTTTTGGTCGACAAAAAAGTATTCACATTACTTTACATACAGCGGCGCCTCGCAGACGCGTAAGTGCCCTCGGTCTGGTTTAAACATGGCCGCGGCGTGAATAGGGTGAATACTGATCCAATTTAATAGCGCACTTATTAAACATTTGTCGCCACACTGAAGGGAATACTGAAGCAATTTAATAGAACCTGTTACTGCAGAACCCTATGGTGTCATAGTTGTGTCATGCTTGCCAAAGCTAATTTGACATGTTTACACTTCAAATATCTCAAAAGTCAGCCATCTAAAATAAAAGTTACTTCAAATTAAAGAAATGCGCATTATAACGATCAACCTAATATATATTTATCTAGGAAAATGTCAGAAACTCAAAACCATCGGACTATGCAACTTTAGGCAGCCCTGTTTCAGGGCGGGGCTGCGGGAGTTGCTGGCAGTAACTATGATCAGTCCTAAACAAGTTACCTGTCCCTTTCCTTCATTTCAGGGTTGCAGGTGACAAAGGTGGGTCCTTTGCTGGGCCTCCAATCCGGAGGCAATCTCGGCACCCTCACCGGATTCAACCTTCAATACGCCCTCAACGTCTCGTTTGGTGACGTCATGTGTCTAATTAATGTGACGTAAGTGCTAACTAAGCCCCCCCCCCATCCTCCAATAATAGTGCTCATCCCCGCCCGTGCCTGAAAAATCGCCCGCCCCTGATTAAACTTTTTTTTTTTATTAAAAAAAACAAAACCCGTTAAAATGCATCAGGCTATCAGCATTTCAACTTTCGTAAGTTTTAGATACTATTACATAACTGTATCGTTGTCTAATACCCCTGTCACACTATGACGTAACGAGCAAACGTAAGCCTGACGTGACCACGTTTTGTCATTATGTTGACGTACGTTGGGTTACATTATGATGACATCAGAATGATGTTAGACTGACGTCGAGCTACGTCACGTTACGTCGTGTTATGTTGGCGTGCGTCAAAGTTTTGAACCTGTTCAAAACTTTTGACGTAAATCAAACGTAAGGGTTTACGTTCGTCGTATGTTCTGTACATGTTTGGCGAATGTCAATGACGTTAAACGGACATTAGTCATACGCTGCTCACTACGTTCAACTACGTTCCACTACGTTGACCCATATTAAACCCGGTGGAAACGTCTACGTGGCGTAATGGGAATGTCGGGAGAACGTCAGGAGAATGTCAGGAGAACATACGTTCAACGTACGTTCATCGTTTTGCCACTCTGTCATGATGTATGTAACGTCACGTAACGTAGTTCTGGCGATGGAATAACATTCATAACGTTCCGTGAGTGTAATGACGTTGTCCTCTCTCGTTGAATGACGGTATCACTATGCTTTACCGACTTTACACTCTCGTCAACTACGCTGCATCCACGTTCAACTTTTGCCCAAATTTGCATACTATACTGAGAAGTTCAACGTTCTTCATGTTCTCCCTATGCTGACGTCGTTACACCATAGTGTGACAGGGCCTTTACATGTCGGGAGGTATCAAACATATGTCAAAATTAAAATATTTGATTTCCAAAATTGAAACTTCTAGAGCTGTATGATATAAAATACTGAAAAAAATCAAATAAAAAGATCAAAACCGCCCGTCCGACTCTGATTGGTGTGATCAAAAGCAAGATCACCAACTTAAAAAAAAATATTTAGCCTAACCCTCGTGACTACTAGTTGTAAATAGTAAATATGCAGTTACAACATACTACGACCTTTTCATTACTATTCTTTGTATCTTCGATTGCAGTGCAACTAATACTTCCGAGATTTTAATATGTTGTTAGAATACCGCGAATATTCATGTAAAGAATACATTATGAAATCATGTGACCAGATCTTTAAATCATCAACCCACCCCATCAGCACTATTTAAAATTGCATAGTCCGATGGTTTTGAGATTCTATCATTTTCTGAGATAAATATTTTAAGTTGATCGTTATAATCTACCTTACTTTAGTTTGGTTGTAACTTTTATTTCAAGTAGCTAACTTTTGAGATATTTGACGTGCAAACATGCAACATAAATATTGGCGAGCATGCCAAAACTCTAACACCATGGACTTCTGCAGTAACAGATTCTATTAAATTGCCTCAATATTCCCTTCTATGTGGTGTCAAATGTTGAATAAGTGCACTAGTATGTAAATTAGATATGTAGAATCAAATCTAGATAATTGTTTTGGTTCTGAAAATTTGAGGTTTTCCTCGGAAGACACAGCTTTAATGCCGCTAGTTATCGGCTGCTGAGAGGTGATATTCTGTTTTCACAAGCAGGACCCACACGACCATCATGTGCAGGGTGGCCTCCCTATCCGACAGTACCCTGATCGATGTGCCCCAGAGGATCATGGTACATACAGGCCCGGGCAGCCCAGTGCAGACCGGCTTCCAATACAGCTACAAGGCCGATCCCATCATCTTGTCTATCCATCCACTCGCCACAGTTCTCAGGTACACTCATCATCATCATGTTGTCAGTCGCGATGCGACAAAGACTGCTTTCATTACTTGACTGCCACTCTCCATTTAGCTCTCTGCTGTGAGAGTTGCGTCCATGAGTCAGTCTTAATGTCTCTCAGCTTCAGGTTTCTCTTGATGGTATCCTTGAACCGGAGATGAGGGCGCCCTCTCTTTCTGTAACCAGAAGACAGTTGAGAATAGAGGATCTGCTTTGCTAGCCTGTCTGATGACATCCTCATGAGGTGTCCAGTCCACCTGAGATTCTTTTTGATCAGAAGATCTTCCTTAGAGGGCAGCCCTATCCGTTCGAGTATTTCCTTATTTGTCACTTTGTCCTTCCAGGTTAGACTCATGATTGAACGCAGATGTCGCATCATGAAGGCATGCAGCTTTTTCACCTGTCGTCTGTACACTGTCCAGGCCTCAGCTCCGTATAGTAGGGTGGATAGCACGATTGCACGGTAGATCGTGCCTTTGACCCGAATGGAGACATGGTGGTTGTTCCAGAGTCTCTGGCGTAGTCGGCCAAAAGACGTGCTAGCATTGGCCATCCTCCTCTGTATTTCAGCATCAATGCATCCCTCACTTGATATAGTGCTTCCGAGGTAGGTGAATTCCGGAACAGAGTTCAGCTTGTTTCCGTCAACCATGATCTCCTCCTCTCGGGTTCTTGTAGAGTTGGGTTGGTACAGCACCTCTGTCTTCTTGATGTTAATCTTCAGGCCAAACTTCTTTGATGCATCGGAGAAAGCGTCCACTATTTTCTGGATCTCTTCAGCAGAATGGGCAACCAGTGCACTGTCATCTGCGAATAGCAGCTCTCTCACCAGTATCTGAGTAGTCTTGGGCTTCGCTCTGAAGTGTGCGACATTGAATAGGTCAGTGCTCTGTCTGGACTGTATATAGATGCCATCCCCCATGTCTCGGAAAGCCTCGTCGAGCATTGCTGATAGGAAGATGGAGAAGAGCGCGGGGGCCAGTACACAACCTTGCTTGACCCCATTGGTAACCCTGAATGATTCCGAGACTTCCCCTCCAACACTAACGTTCGCCATCATTCCTGTATGCAGAGCCTCGATCATAGTTGTGAACTTCTCTGGGCATCCATACTTCCTCAATAGCTGCCATAGCCCGTCCTCACAACTGTATCAAACACCCTAGTGAAATCGAGAAATACCATGTACAGTGGTCGGTCCTGCTCAATGCACTTCTCTTGCAGCTGTCAGAGACAAAATATCATCTCCACGGTGCTCCGGTTACCTCTGAAGCCACACTGTGACTCCGGAACTACATCAGGTGTTATGTGAATAGATAGTCTGTTGAGGAGGATCCTGGCGAAGATCTTGCCAGCTATGGAAAGAAGAGAGATTCCTCTATAGTTCCCACAGTCTGTTCAATCACCTTTCTTGTAGATGGTTACAATGCTGGCATCCTACCATGCTTGGGGTACAGAACCCTCCTCCCAGGCATTGGTGATTAGTTGGTGCAGTCTGTTGAACAGATTGTCAGGTACACTACAATAATAATAATAATAATAATTATAACTATTCACACCATGGAGGCAATAAGTTAGGTACAGATAAACCCCGCTTAGTGCTCTAGATAGGTTTTCCTTTTTTTTAAATGCAGCGCTAAACAAAGCAGTGCTATTCACACTATTCACGCCGTGGCCATGTTGAAACCAGACCGAGGCCACTTATGCGTCTGCGAGGCACCGCTGTATGAAAAGTAATGTGAATATTTCTTCTCAAAATCACTCAAATTTGAGGGTATTCATTTTTTTAACCTACCATATTCATCTTTGCATATCTGTTTTCTATCTATTGGCCAATTTTCACGAAGATTGGGTGACCCTTGCATGGTGATTTTCCCCATTCTTTAACTACAACGTGACTGTCAACTTCAAGTCTGCATAGTTTTGGTGGTATCATGTAATGCAGCACTATCAGTGTAGTTATCTGTGAAACACAGTTAAACAACTATTCTTAGTAATTATAAAATTAATGAAAGCTTTAAAACGGTTAAAATATATTTGTTAAATATATATATATTAAGAAAGTTACGCAATTTTGAATTTAAGAAAAGATTGGCAGCCAAGGTGAGCGACTTTGTTGAGATTTCCTACTGAAATGCACCTGATCATCACTCAATCATCATGAAAATTGACCCATAAATAGAAAAAAGGTATGCAAATATGAATATGATACTTTCAAAAGTGAATATCTTCAAATTTTACTCCGTTACTTTCTGTAGTAGTTCATACACATCGGCACACAGCAGTGTCTTATGGCAATTTCCGATACCCGACGCGTACTCAGCCTCGTTCTGATGCCGAATTAGGTTACGCTTGAATAGTGTGAATACGGGGTCATTATAATATGGCATAGATAGTTTGTGTGTTGGGGTTTTACATCCTAGGAATGTCTAATGTCATATCGGGATGTGTACTAACTTGTGATAGCCTCAATGTCAATTGTGTTATAGTTAGACGGTTCATGTGTGCTGTGCCTGTGCATAGCTGAGAGTAACAGAATGAACACAGATTTCATTTCCATATATTAACTTACAGATTAACTTACAGATTAACTCATCGAGGGTGGAGAGAGGTGGTTGCCATGATAAAAGAGGCGCTTAGTGATTCAGTGCTAAATTGGTTAGCACTAATGAGGGTATACCTGTATATAGTGGACAATAATTTGATTGACTTTCCATAGTGTTACATTATGTGATGTGTTGTTCGAGGCATGCACCCAGGCCAGCAATAAAGCGCATGGCATATACACTACCACAGGTGAGGCCAAATCAGTTGAATCCCACGTCCTACCAAAGTGGGAGGTGGGATTCAAATCCTGGCCGAGTCAAAACAATGACTTAAAAATGTATACTTGTCGCTACCAGAGAACGTGTATATAGATGAGAGGAACAACTCCCACGAAAATAGGTAACACAGGCTACAGTGGCGCTCCTGGCGGTTATTCTTGAACAAGCCTTGAGTTTGCCAGTACGCGCAGTGCAAAACATTAGTTTTCTTAAAATATTAATAGAAATCCAGAACCCTAACCTTATAAATTCAATATAATCTTTTTTGTAAACATGTTTTCTATATGTGTTCCAAGCGGCTTGTGTCTAGGTCATGTAGTTTTAGAGATATTTAACTTTTTCTGTATGAAGATTGTTCACCGCCATTGACAATGCATTGAGTTTGCCGTACGTGCAGCGTAAAACGTTTATTTTATTCAAAATTAATAGAAATCCAGAACCCTAACCTTATAAAATCAATATAATGTTTTTGGTAAACCTGTTTTCTATATTTGTACCAACCGATTTGTTTCTAGGTGGTGTAGTTTTAGAGATATGCCACTTTTTCTGTATGAAGATTGCACACAACCATTGACAATGCATTGAGGCAAACTCAATGCATTGTCAATGGCAGCAAGCAATCTTCATACAGAAAAAGTGCCATATCTCTAAAACCACACCTCCTAGAAACAAATCACTTGGTACACATATAGAAAACATGTTTACCAACAAGATTATATTAAATTTATAAGGTTAGGGTTCTGGATTTCTATTAATTTTGATAAAACTGACGTTTTGCCGGTACGCGTACAGCTGTGTCATAAACTGTTCAACAACCACCACTTGGAGCGCCACAGTCGGCAGCTGTTACACGGTCTAGTATGAGAGTTGTCCCTCTCATCTATATACACGCTCTCTGTCGCTACTTAGCCTGCCATTCAGTATTACTGGAAGGAGGCGAGGAGGAGTGGAATGACGAAGACTAATTGTCAAATAATTGGAAATTCCCACGGTGCTGTAGGCTTCAATCAATCAATAGTTCCGTCCTATAGTCGAGGGTTGGATGCAATGGGTCTCCACTTGTCCCGATAGTGTGCTGTTCTGATAGCCTGTGAATAATTCAAGCCTGTCCACTGTGAAATATTTGTAAACCATGATGTTCTTGGTCTCCCTCTCCCTCTGCTGCCATTCACCTTCCCTTCCAACAATGTACGGTATATTGAACTCTGACGAATGATGTGGCCAAAATAAATAAGTTTCTTTGTCTGTATAGTGGCGAACAAGCGTTTCTTATTTTTAATTTTTCTGAGAACTTCTTTGTTGGTGATCTTCTTTGTCCATGATATTTTCATCATCCTTCGATAAGTCCACATCTCAAATGCTGCTAAACGTTTGTACATTTTCTTAGAGATTGTCCATGTCTCAGCCCCATACATTAGAGTAGACCACACATAACAGCTGTAGGCTTATTTGACCTGAATATGTTACCATTTCAATGTGTGAGGGGAGCGGGGCAGTGTACAGGCATATCTAGCCTAAATACTGTACCATTTAGATATGGGAGGGGAGCAGTACATCGTACATGCATATCTAATTTATAGCTGCATAGTCTGATGAAAACATCAAATTTCAGAACCAAAAACAATGATCTAGATTTTATTCTCCATATCTAACTTAGTTACTGGTGCACTTGTTAAATATTTGTTGCCACGTATAATGGAATATACTAAGGCACTTTAATCCAATCTGTTACTGCAGAAGCCTATGGTCTCAGAGTTTTGGTGTGCTTGCCAAAATTACTCTTGCATGTTTGCAATGCAAACATCTCAAGAGTTAGGCATTTAAAATGAAAGTTACATCAAACTAAAATAGGATAGATTATGACAATCAATTTAATATCTTTATCTCAGTAAAATGACAGAAACTCAAAACCATCGGACTATGCAACTTTAAATACACTAGCAATAAGACATTTGACCAAGTGTACTCACTGCTATCTTTAATTGATCTGCGCTTCAGTGGGGGCATCTACCTGACAGTTGCAGGCAGTAACCTGGACGTTGTGCAGCGCCCCCTCATGGCCATCACGGAGCGACACCTGTCCACAAATAGGACCAGACTGTTCACCACAGTGAGCTAATTAGCAACTTCCCCACCTGTCAGTCTGACTCCACTAGTACCTGTCTTCAACGACACTTGCAATTGGCGGATCATTGCCATCTGTAAACAAAAATGTGTCAATGTACACAAAATCTGCCCTTGTTTCATTTTAGTGTTGTTCCAATGACAGGGCATGTGCTATGTCAGGGCAATATGTCACGTTATCCATTGAAGACAGGAACTACTTGATTGAGTCAAACCAATGACTTAAAAATTTATACTTGTCGCTTCCTAGCCAGGCACTCGGCATTATTAAGATAGGGAAAGGACTGGTTGGCTCAGTGTCAAGATAATGTGACTGAGTGGGATATCAAGTCATGGTGCTAGCAGCCTGGTCTCCTAGTGGGGAACCACTATAATGTTGCCATGAGTGTGCACTGTCACAAGTCTGTACCCGTCCTGATCTTACCGTAGATGTTGCCAGGACGGAAAACTGCAACAACCAACCAACTTGCTATGTGTTAATCATATCACTGTGTTGGTTGTTAAAACTGCAGAGATGTAGATTGATGTATTGAGGCAGTCTGTATGTTGGCTGAGGAGAATGGTGTATAATCCAAAGAATCAATCCCCGGCTGAGTCAAACCAAAGACAGGAAATTATACTTGCTGCTGTCTTGTATCGGGTAATGAATGGTTGGCTTGTGACAGGATAATGTGGCTGATTGCAAGAGACATAGGTGGGAATGAATAAAATTCACAAGATTAGGACAAATTGAGATAGGCAGATGGAGTGGTTATAAATATAACAATAGCATATGAGGTAAATAGCACATATAAGGATAATATTAGTATATGTATTAATGAATAATAGGGGGAAATGAGGAGCTGACTACGACAGTAAAATTGCTGTAGTTACTGATCATTAATGCTGCATAGCCCGATGAAAGCATAGTATATTCTAAACTAAATTTACACATCATATCCAACTTAGATACTGGTACAGTTATTAAACATTTATTTCTGCATAGAAAGAATACTAAGTTAATTTAATAGAACCTGTCACGACTGAAGCCTATCATGTCCAACATTGTGGTGTGCAAACCAAAATTAATTTGGCATGTGTTCACTTCAAACATCTCCAAAGTTAACCCTGTCAAAATAACTTACTTCAAACTAAAGTAAAATAGATTATAAGTATCTCATCAACCTAACATTTTTATCTTTAAAAAAAAAAAAAGGAGTCAGACAAAACCATCGGATTATGCAAATTTGGGATAATTTTTTATTTTGTCTGTTTACAAAAAAAGGATCCTATTGCAAATTTATATATTATGTACTTTCCATATATGATATATATTATATAATATATATAGTCTATATTATACATATTATATTTTTTTTGTTCAAGTGTTTTTATTTCTCTGAATAACATGTTGTCAGTGCTAATGCACTGGTCTTCCAGCCCTAATCACAATTGCCTTTACACAGTAAACAAATCTACAACAATATACAGCTAGACAATTACAGGAAACTAAGCAAAACATCGGTACATGAATGATAGGTAAAGAACAAGATAAGCGAAAAGAAACATATGCGGGGAGGTAGCTATGTTAAACTAGTATGGTAGGCGTTAGTAGGGGGTGGGGCATAACTGATTATCTTTCTATTAGTAACATATTCTTTGAAAGGGTGATGTGGGATGTAGGGTGGGCCTTTGTGATAGAACTTGTGTTCATGGTAATCTCAGGTGTATATTCTGCATATTGTGTATATTATATATATTCTGCATATTGTGTATATTATATATATATATATATATATGATATATATTGGTATGTCATTCCACATCCCCTATATGTTGCTAGTACGCAAAATCACCAATCACCGAACCCGCGTTGCCTCCACTCCGCAGACATGCGTTGCGGACAGCGCCGTGGTCATGCGCTGTTTGACGCCACAGTTCGCCCGTGGCGCCACATCGCGGCGACGGAGGGAACCAGAGTTCGAAGGACCGAGCAGACGACACGCAATGAGCGCAGCGGCGGGAGGGCGCCGCACTACAGCGAGGCGGCGGAGGAGGGATACAGTGAACCGGCTGGACAACAAAGAGTTCCTCATATCCTTCCGCCTAGACGGGGTCACAGAATACAGCACACTAACAGGAATCCTGGCGGCATACAGCAAACTCACCGTGTACACAGACCCGGTCCTGGATGTCTTCCCGGGAGACGAGAAAACGGTGACGTTTGTCAGTGCCTGGCCGATCAGCGAACGCATGCTTGAGTTAAAGGTATACCAGTCCCTGTTACAGTTACATAAGGCCAAATAATTTACAACAAATTAAATTGGTGATCGTCCCCGCCCGTGCCTGAAAAATCGCCCGCCCCTGAATTATTTTAATTTTATTTTGTTTGTCAAAAAAGGTTAAATGGAGAGATTGGGTGGAGTGAGAAGTGGAAAGGGGAGTGGAGAGTGGGGTGGATGGAGTGAGAAAAAAGCCCTGTTTACACGGGCGATTTAAAACGCCTCATATAAAACGACTTGCCTAGAGCGACTCACATTTGCCGTGTAAACGCGACTCTGAGGCGTTTTAGGGCTGAATCGATTCATATAAATCGGTACATGTAAACCACCTCGCGAGGTAGTATAGATGAAGCGATTCAGCTGGTTCCCGGGTGGCGATAGTGTAAAATAGTAGTGCTCGCCAGCTACAGGCTCAGCTGTAACTAATCGCTGGTGCCCGGCAGTGTTAGGGCCCGATTAGGCCGCAATCTGGTGAATGCGATCATATTTAACAGAATTACATACTCAAATAATGAAATTTAATTAAATTAACCTTAAATTGCAGCGATATTAACGTAGCAGCTACATCGGCGTCGAATCGACGAGTGTAAACTAAACAAATAGCAGTGCTCGCCAGCCACAGGCGCAACACTAAGGCTGCTTGTTTCCGGTCGCCGACACACTTTCAAACTCGCTTGTGTAAACGCGCCACTACATCGCCTCATATAAATCGATTTGCCTAAATCACCTCACAATTTCCCGTGTAAACACGGCTATAGAAAGGGGAGTGAAGAGGGGGTAATGGACAGGGCAGTGGGGAAAAGGAATGGAGAGGGATTTGAGAGGTGATAGGAAGGGACCTGGGAAAGGGAGGGAGCAGGGTCGAGAGTGGAAAGCAAAAATAATGATAATAAAATAAAAACCGCCCGCCCGACCCAGATTTTTATTTCAAAAGGACGATCACTAACTTTTTTTTGTATTTGGCCTAATCTTATGGGTTTTGATTGTTTACCATGTATTTAGATAAATAGTTGACAGTCTACTCTACTTTAATGTCTTTTGTTTTAAATTTGTGTATATTTGTTGATTAAGCAGGGGACATTTCAATCGTGAACAATTAATTGGTCTTCCTCATTGCCCCGTTCCTTGCCCTATCGTAGTAATGCCGAGCATGTGGCTAGGTGGCGACAAGCATACGTTATTAAGTCATTGGCTTGACTCGGGCAGGATTCGGACCTAGGGGTTCGAATTCCACAGCCTACCAAAACGGGAGGTGGACGCTCAACTCATTCAGCCATCCCGTTCGGTTTGATACACCTTTGTTTTAAGCGGTTAACTTTCGAAATACTTGAAGTGAAACATTTCAAATTCATTTTGGTGTGCACACCAAAATCCTGGAGATCATAGGCTTTATAGCGATATAGCAAATGGTAGACAGGAAGTGTGAACACTTATTTGTCTTTTTTTTTTTTTTTTTTTGTACATTAGTTGTCCCAAGCAGGGGAAATTCCAGTCACAGACAACTGGTCTTTCCCACTCCACTGCTGGTCGATAGAAAGCCCGAGCCTACACTTTTACCGACCCAAGGGATTTTTAACCTCCCACACCACATATACATGGTATGAGAGCAACCAGCCTTTGATGACGTTGTAAGTTATACACAGCGGTGGAAATCCAAATTGGCAGAGCTGGGGGCACGGGGAATCGAACCGCCGACCCTCAGATTAGGAGTCTGACCTAGAAAAAAGTCAGACACTCTAACCACTCTGCCACAGAGAACGCCACTTTAGCAGGAACAACTTCTATTAAATTGGCTTAGCTTTCCTTCTATGCAGCAACACATGCTTAATAAGAACACCAGTATCTATTTGGATATAAGCCTGTCTCAAAAGGTGATAACTCTCTTTTTTGTTTGTCCATTGTAACGATTGACACAAAACAGCACAGAAATGGTTACACTGAAAACACAAGGACATTTGCTTCAAATCAATATGTATTCTATTGCAATTATGAAACGCCATGTAAAACACAAATCAGTTTATCCTGAGAAAATTCATAAGCACATAGTATGTTGATCATTACAATGGACAAAGTTTTGTCCCATATTGCTTAGCACCTTTTGAGACAGTCTCATATGTAATACCCCTGTCACACTATGACGTAACGATCCAATGTAAGCCTGACATGCTCACGTTTCGTCATTACGTTGACGTACATTGGGTTACATTATGATGACGTCAGAATGACGTTAGACTGACGTCGAGCTACGTCACATTACGTCGTGTTATGTCGGCACGTGTCAAGGTTTTGAACATGTTCAAAACTTTCGGCGTAGCTCAACGTGAAGCCGTTATGTCAGGATGATGTCACGCCAACGTTAGGCGACCATCACAGCTGTGTCGGTGACGTTAGATCCACGTCCCGTTACGTCAGCGTGATGTCAGAGCGACGCACAGTCGGGGAGGAACATGCGGCCAGCATTAAGTCAACGTTGCTCTAACGCCAGGCGAACGAGTCTGTGGTGCGTGGCGAACGTCGCTCCAATGCTTCGCTAATGTATCCCGACGTAGTCGGCGTCGTCGACGACCCTTTAGCGCGTGCGTAACGTCGATGACGTCATTCGAACGTGTTCTGAATGTGGTGTGAACGTACATACACAAGGCGCGGGTGGGTCGGGTGCTTTGACTGACGTCGGCCCACTTTCGCGTTACGTTGAGTGCGCCAGCCATGCGCTGTGATCACACTGATGATGTTGGCATGGCGTTAGGGTGACATTAGGCTATAACGGTCGAGTCGGATGTCCCAACGTTCGAGCGAACGTGATCACGCTAGGCCGATGTTAGAGCACCGTTGGAGTCACGCTAGTCCAGCGCCGAGCCCGCTGGGGTGTTGCTACTCTGATGTTGACACAATACGCTAGCCTGACGTCACGGTGCCGTCACACCCACGTCAACTACGCTGCATCCACCTTCAACTTGTGCCCAAATTTGCATACTACGCCGAGAACTTCAACACTTTTCACGTTCTCCCTACGCTGACGTCATTACGTCGTAGTGTGACAGGGCCTTTAGATGAAATATCCAGGATCAGTGTTCTTTTGGGAGTCTTTTAATGTATGCTTTCATTAGACTATGCAGGTTTAAAGCTTAGCAATGGGAAGAAACCATCAACATTTCAAAACCAAACCACTTTCCTACATTTGATCCTACATATAAAGTCCAACTACCTGGCTACTACATAACAAATAAGAAAGAGACGAACAGGGGAAGGATTGACACAACACTTTAATTAGGTCTGGCTGGCCTAACGTGCCTAGCCGGCAAAAGTAAACAAATTGGAGAACAAGTGAAATAATGAATGTCAAACCTGCTGACGGGCAGTTGACGCTGTATTGGCACATGTCGTTCGGTGCAGTATCGCACACTGCGACCAGCGATTGGCCAATAACCAAATGATACAAACAATAATAATAATGACTTCATCGTTTTATATGTACATAATGAATTATTTACTCTATCAAGGTTAGACACACTGGTGCAGTTATTAATGTTTGTTGTGCATTCAGGGAACCAGGCTGAGTGACGGCGTACAAACCGATGACTTCCGGGTGCAGATTGGAGAGTCACAATGCAGGAAGCTCAAGGTGTTCAGCAACAGGATAATATGTGAGCCTCCTACCAGGCGGCCAGAGGTCAGGTTGGAGGACACTGTCAGTGGCAACAGGATTCCGGTGAAGGTGAAGTGTGCCTAGGACATCTTTTTTCTGTACTGAATAATTTATTTATCTGAATAGTTTATACTGGATGCACTGACTGAATCGGTAAGAGCACATACTTCTCATGTGGAAGGTCAGGAGTTTGGATCCCGGCTATCACACAGATGACAGCAGTGCTTTTTGTTTTATTTACATTCGCAACAACGTCAAATTTCACTTATTGAGTAAGTTATGCTCCTAAATAACATTATTTCAACAGAATTATATCGTAGCAGTGAATAGATTTGTGCTTTTCGGTTTATTTACATTCACAATAACGCTGCCAATATCGCTTGGATTTTGGGTTTAATTTGACCAGTGGTGGTGAAGTAGAGTAGACTGAGGCATCCTCTTATTGAGTAAGTTATACTTCTAAATAACATTATTTCAACTCCCGAGTGAATATTCATGGTTCTAAATAGCAGAATTAGATCGTAGCAGTGAATAGATTTGTGCTTTTTGTTTTATTTACATTTGCTTCAATGCTGTGACTGCCATTGTTTTCACTGACTCAAATAGTTGCTAGGGTGCGATGCGCTAAGTACCCGGATGTCCACGCCCTCCTATAAATAGGGGAAAAGCATGTTAAATAAAATATGCCTTTGCTGTCGATTCCTGTTCCCATCACAGGTAAAGGTCGGCCATTTCTTGTTTCACGCCGGCTACATGCGGTACCAGCAGACGCTGTGGGAGTACCCGCCAGGCAGGTGGGCGATAATCGGGGTCGTCTGTGGCCTGGTAGCTATCCTACTCGTCCTGTGCCTGTTGTGCTGCTGCTTCTGCCTCACCAGGGACAAGGATCAGATAATGCCTGACTGGGTGCCGCCCTCACCGCAGCCGAGGTGGGCCCAGTCCCACCGACACTCGCAGCTTCGTGAGCACCGTGCCAGGGACCAGCGACCGGCGTCCCGCCACCACTCGCGCCCGCGCGAGACTTTGGGACACGATCTCAGCCACCATCGCGAGTCGCGGGGCCGGGATTACAAGGGAGAGGCGGAGGGCTACGCGACTGGCCGGTTGCATCAGTCCGGTAGCAGCCACCGGAAGTCTAACGGGTACCGCGACTCCTGGTACGAGAAGAAGAAGGAGCACTACGCAGAGAGCTGGGACAGCCAGGACACCGATCTAGCGGATGTATACAAAGGATGAAGTTTGTTAATACTATAATAAGCTTATTTGTAAATTGAAAATGTTCAGGGCCCAAATGTATGAAGCCGGGTTAGCGGTCCTAAACTGCACTTCGTGCGGATTCCCGGTGTTAGAGCCAAAAGTGACAATTATGTGCCCGGGTTAGGCAAACGCCTCGAGAGTTAAGGTCGCCTATACTAACCCCAACATATAGGAGGGTTAACGTCGGTGTGAGGGACCGATTACGCCCAAATCTATTCAATGCGACCATATTTAACAGAATTACATATGCAATAAGTGAAATTTCATAAAATTAACCCTAAATTCGAAGCGATATTAAGGTTTATTCATATTGTCGAATTGACGAATGTAAAACACCCGCCGCAGCGACGTCGATATACATACTGTCGAACGTCAACTAAACATCGCGGCCGCCGCCGCGACGTCGATATCCATGCTGGCATAACCCGACAGCAATATTTTAGGCCCAAATCTATTCAATGCGATCATATTTAACAGAATTACATACTCAAATCATGACATTTCATTAAATTAACCCTAAATCCGAAGGGATATTAACGTAGTAGCTACATCGGCGGCGTTATTCATATTGTCAAATCGAAGAATTACACAAAACAAATCGCCGCCGCCAGCAACAGGCTCACCACTAAGAAGGCTGCTGGTTCCTGGCAGCCGATATTGTCAAATAGCGGTGCTCGCCGGGTACAGGTGAAGAGGGTTTCCCCAAATCTATAAATAACGCATTGGTTAGCTAACTCCGCCACGCTTTGGTCACATACATTTCCCGTGACACATATTCCAACACTGACGTTAGCTAACCCGCCGCCCGTCCTTAACATGGGAGCCGATAAAAACTTGGTCTTACATTTGGCCCCAGGACGTTTACAGTGGCGTAGTGGTAAAAAATAGAACAAAACAAAGTGAGGGAATGCAGGTTTGGATTTATTCGAAATAGTGAGGGAACGACGTTCCCCCTCCCAAACGAAGGAAGGGGACGCCATTCCCACAGCACTGATGGCAAAATCATTAACAATATAAAGTGTTAACCAAATATGTGGTACCTAGTTTCTGAGAATGACCCGTATAAATATGTACATATATATCAGATCCAAATTTGATATGATGAATATCATTGCATGCTGTCTCTCCTGTCAAATGGCATTAATGCTGAGATACCAACAGATACATGTGTTCATAAATTTGATAATATTTATACATTATTGAAGACCTTGTTTTCGCCGCTGTGCAGTAGTAGTTATAGTCCATACGGATTGATTTCCTTTATCAATCATTTCTGTAAACTTGTTTGTGGTGTAAAATCGGGGAGCTTCGCAATTATAATTACATATATATATATATATGTATATATATATATGTGTATATATATATATACATATACATATATATATATATTCCTCATATATATAAACCAATCGAATGTATGAACGGATAATTAAAAGACCAGAAACAACGACTTATTTATAATTGCCATAACTAATTTAGTTTACCTGCTAGGCACTATCGGATTTCCAACAGAATATCTGTTAATTTTCACAGTTTTTCTTAAGGTGTTGAATAATTTATAAATATTATCAAATTTATGAACACCTGTATCCGTTTCAATCAAAGAACAGCGAAAAGTTGACCAACCGGGCCTTATTAATACATGATATTCACATGCATGCGCTGTGGCAATGGTCCCACAACCGTAGTGTTCGCCGTCGCCATCAGAGGTCGCATGCGTTGTGAATATTGTGCTATAATATATACAATAATGACTGACTAGTTTGGTACCCTCCTAAAATGTTCAAAACGGTCCAAACATGACAATTTTATTTTTCTTGGAAGCTCCAATGACCCAAACACAATATACTTTTGGAATTTTCAAAATATCCCAAAATTTGACTGACATACATGCATTTGAAAGTTAGTAATTTCCATAGCTTTTGTATGCACTGTGGCAACGGTCCCACAACCGTAGTGTTTGTCGTCGCCATCAGATGTCGCATGCATTGTGAATATTGTGTATTGTGTCCAATTTGCCATTCCACAGGTTTTGGTTTAGAATGTAAAATCATGTTTAACCAAATAGACTTTGTATTGCCATCTAGTCCATTAGGAACAGTATATGCTTATTTGGCGACAAGATATATTTTTATATGAACTCAATATATCACATCCAATTATCTATCTATATTAACAATTTATTTTTGTAGGCGTATTTTGTATTACAGTTATGATGTCTATTAATATATGTGCAGTCGGTCCATCGATAACCCATTCATTCCACCTTCATTTCATTTCCAATGATATACATACAGTCAACCCTCATTAATTTGAACTATTTTGTTCCCAGCACTCAATGTCATATTAGCGAGATTGTTGGTTAAACAATTTTGAGGATTAGATGATGAAAAGAATTGGCAAAAATCTGTTCCATGGATGTTTTGGTCAGACTGTGAGATTTCCAATATAACTAGAATCGGACTAATGAGAGCCAGCTGAACCAATACTTTAAGCAAAGGGAGACTATATTCTGTTATACCCCTGTCACACTACGACGTAATGAGCCAACGTGAGCCTAACGTGGTGATATTTCGTCATTACGTTGATGTACGTTGGATTACGTTATGATGACGTCATAATGACGTTAGAGTGACGTCGAGCTACGTCACATTACGTCGTGTTACGTCGAGATACGTCGAGGTTTTGGACATGTTCAAAAGTTTCGACGTAGGTCGAACGTAAGGGTTTACGTTCGCGTACGTTCTGTTCACGTTCAGCGAACGTCAATGACGTTAAACGGACGTTATTCCAACGCTCCTCACTACGTTCAACTACGTTCCACTACGTTGACCCCCATTAAACCAAGTGCAAATGCCCACGGGGCGTAATGGGAACGTCAGGACAACGTCGGAGAACGTCAGGAGAACGTCAGGAGAACGTCAGGAGAACGTGCATTCAACGTACGTTCAACGTCTCATGACGTAGCTAACGTCACGTAACGTTCTTCTGACGATGGAATAACGTTCATAACGTTCCGTCAGCGTCATTACGTTCACCTCTTTCGTCGAACGACGGTATCACTACGCTTTACCGACGTTACTCTCTCGTCCACTACGCTGCATCCACGTTCAACTTCTGCCCAAATTTGCATACTACGCCAAGAAGTTCAACGTTCTTCACGTTCTCCCTACGTTGACGTCGTTACGTCGTAGTGTGACAGCCCCTTTAATGTCATCATTAATCCATTAACCCAAAGGGTTGTTGGAGCTCCACAGATGACTTTGCAACCAGTTTTCTTCAGGTGTCCCTGTTCTCCACTGCCCTCTGGGACTTGCTGAACTCCAGGCCTATCCATTCCCTGATGTTGTCTTGCCACCTCTTCCTTTGTCCACATTATTTTCTTCCCCCTTTCACTACGACTTGCAAGCTGATTTTGGCCAGATCTAATGAATGTGAAATATGGACATACCACTACAGTTTGTGTCTCTTTACAGTCATCAGGAGATCTTCATGTGGTTAACTTGCTTGCCGGATCTTGGAGTAGACTCCCTCATTGGTAACATGGGTCTTTGTATGAGGTGTGTAGTACTTGCAATAGCACCTCATTCTCATGGTTTGTATTCTTTGGAGCTCTGCTGTGAGGGTGACAAGCATAGAGGAAGATGGATATGACAATGGATATGGCATCAGGCGATACTACTAGTATAGGTACAACTTATCAGATATATTAACTGTCATTCACCAAATTGAACAGACCTTCTCCCACATATTATGTAGTAATGTTCCCATCAGTTATGTTGCGCTAAGACTAAAAGAGTAGAAAGTGCAGAATTTTTATTTATTTTTTCTTGAAGATTTATACTGCCTATCATGGATAAGCCTGAATAGACTTGATTTCACCATTAGACAGTTTGTCGATAGAAAGCCCGAGCCTACACCTTTACCGACCCAAGGGATTTTTAACCGCCCACACCACATAGACATGGTATGAGAGCAACTGGCCTTTGATGACACTGTAAGTTATACACAGTGGTGGAAATCCAAATTGGCAGAGGTGAGGGTGCTGGGAATCGAACCACTGACCTTCAGATTAGGAGTCCGACCTAGAAAAAAGTCAGACATTCTAACCACTCCGCCACAGAGAACACCGCAATAATTTAGTTGTTCATGCATGCACTACTGTGATGAGGTTTGGTTCTCTCTACTAGAACCATGGAACCGAAGAAGGACAAAAAGACACGAACACCAGAAGGCAGAGTGTCGGTACATACTTTTAGTTTTACAACCCTACTAGAACACTGGTCATCAATGGAAATTGAGACAGGTTGGTCAGTAGATAAAAGATTCACTCCAATTCAGATTAGGGGTGAATGACACAACTGTGTCTAAATCCAAGCAAAAGTTGCCTTGGTATGAATCACTAAATAAACAAGATCTATAGGTCCTTGTTCTAGTGCTAATTTTTTTAATGTATATTGGCGTACAGTGGAGGAACTCACAGAAAATGATCAAAACAAACCAAGGTGGCATCCATTGGATGCTCACGATTAGACCTTTTAACTATTAACCTACATTTCTTTTCCTTTTTTATTGTCCTAAATAAACCTTCTTTGTATTAAAAAATAATTGTACCAACATTGGCTGGAAGACCAGTGCCACATCAATGATAAATGACTGGAGGAATAAATATAGTTACTAAAAGAAACTGAGTATATAAGATAATATAGTTTCTTATAGTAAATATATTTATGTTTCCATCATGTATAATGGTTCATATCAGTTATAAACAAATGGTAAAAGGTCAGCGGCGATTGCATTAAAACTTTTGAGGCATCCTCTTATTGATACAATCTAAAACTAAGAAAATCTAGGTTTAGAACTAGATATGTCTAGTATTGCTACTTTAGTTGTTGTCAGTGTTAATATATTCATAAATGGTCATCGTATGAGTCAGTCTGACGAAAATAGGCCAATCGGGGAAAGTTGTTGGCGTCGAGCATTGGATGTCGGCGTCGAACGGCATAGTTATAGTTTAGCATTGACAGAGCATGGAAAGTTCTCAAATTTATGCTGAATGTAAAGGTAGAGAAAATACAACAACCCTGTTTGTTTCTAGGATAATTTAATATGAAACAAAGAAATGCACTACACTGTAACAATTGCGATGCTGACATCTGTTAAAAATGTCGGTGTCAACTATTGGATCTTGGCATCGAACGGCACAATTTATAGTTTAGCATTGACAGAGGTGTTGGAAAGTTCTTAAATTTATCCTGAATGCGCAGGTAGAGAAAATACAACAACCCTATTTGTTTCTAGGATAATTTAATATGAAACAAAGAAATGCACTCCACTTTAACAATTGCGACACCGACATCTTAAATTGACCACCAATTGGCCCATTTTCGTGAGACCGACTCATATACATTGTATTAGTGGTCATTCGATGGTCCTTTGAAGTTGACCCGCTACCTGAGTTTCAACTTATTAATAAGAAAACATTTATGATGATGATGATGATTATTATTATTATACACTATTGTATTCGAAATAAACAATAATCAAGATGAAACTGTGAGATTATGCATTCATTCAAGTTAAAGTTGCTACATGTTAAATTATAAAGTTCTGACATGTTTGTTTATATTGCTTTTGTGTAAATCCTCTACTATTCAAATCGATGGAAGAGCAGGGTATTGGATTGCTAAAAATTAAAGTTTTTTTATGGAGAAATCATTTTCCATTATTATATCAGCACATGTTTGCAACAGACATCGATTGATATTGTCCAATTTGAGTAGAAAGTGGCAGATACATACAATAAAAAATGATTACTTACAATATATGACTACCCTAGTACATAGATTAAAACATTATAACTAGCTATTTGATGATTGGAAATTGGAATACAGATCCTATTTAATTAACTGTTTGCACAATTATAAACACATACGCACACACATATATATATATACTATAGTTATACAAATCTTACCTGTGTACAGATGATGGATAACTGGTGTTTTCCCGAGGTACTAGCCTCGGATAGTGTTGGGTCAGGGTCCAGCAATCTTTTAGGTACTTTTTAGGATAAAAAATGATATAACTCTATATCGATACTTATTGTGTTTTCGATTTGGTTCTAGCGAAACACGATAGTCGTAGTAGGGTAGGGTGGGTGGGCCCTGACCCACGACTATCTGAGGCTAGTACCGCAGGAAAACACCAGTTATCCATCATCTGTACCCAGGTAAGATTTGTATAACTATACTATTTTACCTCAGCACTACGCCTCTGGCTACTCGAAGCCCAGGGAGAATTTTATGTAATCTCATTTTTTATCCTTATATCTTATAATGTTGTGACCATACTATGTATATATGAGTACATAATTTAATGTTGTTTCTCACCTGTCTTTAGTTGGTGAGTAGGCGTGTCGCCAGGCCGCTTGACCTTTCTAGTCATTTGTTGTAATGTTTTGCAAACGATCCAGCCATCTTCCACCCAGCCTGTGCAAGAATTCTCTTGACTGAGATTCCTAATTGTCTTGCCTTGGAGACCATGGCTCCATGCATTGAGTGAGATGCGTAGAGTCCAGTGTTGACTCCTGCTTGTTTAAGCGCCTTGATAGTCCACCTTGCGAGAGTGTCTCTCGAGATAGCTTTATGTGGCCTTATAAAGCTGATTAGTAGTTGTCTGGAATTCCTAATTCCACGTGGCTTGGATATATAAGCCCTAATGGCTGAAGCTACACATATCCGTTTATCCTCCGTAAAACTATTTACATGTACTATGGACAGTGGGTCCCCTGTGCGATTTGATTTTAGCAATGTCTCTAAATCAAATGTTGCTTCATCCTCATCCATTTCTAGTCCGTCTAGTGAGAGTGCCACAATAGTTTGGCCTCTGTGTCCTGTAACTAGAAGTAATAAAATTGTTAATTTAAATCCTAGGTCCTTCATTGACAAATGTCTGTTGCTAGGCCATGACTTGAATAACTTGAATACTATTGACACATCCCAAAACCTATTGTATTTTGGTTTGGGTGGGTTTCTTTCATACACCGATCTATTGAACCAATGGCCCAACTGATGTTTTCCAATCGTTTGTCCATCTATTCTTGGTAGAATAATAGATAATGCACATCTCGCTGCATTAATTGCACCGAATCCTAATCCTTCATCTTCTAAAATTCTTAGAAATCTTAACACTTGCGCTATTGTAGGTTTTACCGGCTTGACTCCTTTGAGAAGAAAATGATGTCCCCATTTCTTTAAATAACTTGTGAATAATTTCACTGTTCCTTTTCTCCAGGCATACGATATAAGCCTTTCTGTCATTATTTTCTCTAATCCAAATTGTTCTAAATGTTTTCTTAGAAAAGGAATGCCAAAAGGGGTGTTGTCGACACGTCTCCATGGACTGTTAGTGGTCCTTGATGTTGAAGGTTGTTCCTTTCCCTTGGGAAGCTCATCACGTCTTTTGCTGCTGATGTTATCGCAGCTAGCCATGGTTGTGTTTCCCATGCTGCTACTATGAGTACTGCATGAGTGTGATCCATCTTGATCTTCCTGGCCACTCTGCTGATAATGCTGAATGGAGGGAATATGTAATAGAACTTATTATTCCAAATTAATGAAAACGCATCTACTCTGGCTTCTGGCTCTGGATGCCAAGACACATATTTTGGTAACTTTTTGTTATTGCGTGATGCGAAGAGATCAATGTCTGGCTTGCCCCATTTGTGACAAATGCTGTCGAAAATGTTGTGGTTCAATGACTATTCTAAATGGTCATGGAAGTGTCGGCTTTTCCTGTCAGCCAAACTGTTTAGGCTGCCTGGAATATGTGCTACTGTTAGTAGTCTCTCACTGTTTCTAATGAAGACATTTAAAAATGTTTGTATTCTATGAATTTGTTAAATAATGTTAGATCTAGAATTAGTGTAACATCTCCATTTGGTTTCGATCTTAAGAAATATTGGAGATGAATTCCCCAGCAATGTGTAGTGCTGGTTCTATAATGGCTTTTTTGCAAAACTTAAGAACTTGATTGTCTAATGCTTCTCGTTCTGAGCCGTGAAATCGGTAAGGGAAAGGTATGCTATTCCGAATAGGTTCTTCTATTAACGGGATCCTTACCCCTTCTGCTAGGCTAAGGATAGTTAAGTTATCTGTAACTTTATTCCATTCCGAAAGACAGTTATTGAGATTACCAGCATGAAATGTATTGCTTACTGGTGTTGTTTGAGTCGCCACTTCTATTTGTTCCCTGGGCAGGGGAACGGCTTCTGAGTGTTAAACTCCCTCTTGAAGGGCCTGTTCCCATCGTTCCAGCTGAACGACTGCCTCTGACCCCTTCCCCTGGCCTGGAAGCTGAAGTTGGTCCAGAACCGTCCTCCTCATTGACCGGTTCTTCAGTTGCGAAAATCCTGCCTGAGCTTCTTGAAGTGGTTGGGATTGCCGACCGCTGATTTTTTGTTGTCCGTTTCCATGTGTTTTCCGCACTTGGAGCTGTCTCCACTTGTTTAAACAAGTATTGGAGCTGACTGCCGACAATTTTGGTTTTGTCTAGTGGCTTTCCCTTGATGGGCTTTGGTAGAAGGAATAGTGTGTATTCCTTCCCATCATTGTCCATGATTTTCTTGGACCATGCCACCTCTTTGCCTGCGTCTGTGCAGACCACCTTAAACACATTCTCAAACCGCCTGTAGGAGAGGAAGTTGCTTGTTGCTATAAGTAAAGCAATACCCCCATTCATATCATCGCAGAGTGATGAGAACTTGATCTCCGTCATCATCCTGTTCGCGATGGGTGCAATGGCTGTTAGAGCCGAGAGTACCCCTTTGTGTACCGTATGGAGAGCCACCTCAATCTTCTTGCGCTCCTCGCTGAGTTTCACCTCAGGATCAATCTCTTTGATTGGCGATTCCGGGATCCCTTTGATTCCCGTAAAGTTCTCGGCCATCTTAATAATTACCTCGGCCGGCTTGAAGGTATTAAAGAGCCCTTGGATGGTCTTTCTCATGAGCGTCGTGATATGAATCTTTTTATGCCTCTGCACTTTGCACTTTTTTGTTTCCTTCCCACACGATTTTGCGTACTTGCTTGTGTGCTTCGTATCGGAGTCAGAGCTCGTTGTCGAAGAGTCTGACGAAGAGTCAGAGGAGGAAGATTTGTGTTTCCTCCTCTTCTTGGTCTTTTTCTTGCTCTTCTTCACGAGGGGCTTCTTTTTGCGGGCACTCGTGTACTCATCTCCTTCGGAAGAGTGGTCTCTGTTCTTGTTTTTGCACTTCCTAGCCGACACAAACACCTCCTCCTCTGACTCGATGGTAACATTTCCTCCATCTTCTGCTGTACCAGCCTGGCAACCAGCTCGTCTAGGTCAGCTGGGCCAGGGCCGGTGTCATATCCCCCCCCCCCCTCCCCCACCCCCTGCCCCGCCTCCTCAGAATCTTGTTGTTCTGGCGATGGCGACCTTTGTAAGCCGGCTTCATCAGCACTAAGTGCATGAGTTGCCTCGGCCTTACTCCGCTTCGTAGCCATGGCTCCGAGACTGTGAGTAAAACTGAAAAACAATGATTAGGCATTGTCTTAGGCTGAATAGCACCATGATAATTAGAATATAAGTATACTAGGTGTGTATTTATGGCATTAAAGAGGTTGTTAATGCAGGTGTATGGCTAACAGACAGTCGCAGGATGACGGTATGGGTAACCAACTGATCCAAACGAGGAGTAGGGACCAGTGTAGCGGTGCCCTCTCACACTCTAAGTACCTATAAACTTCTCCCACCTGTGGCTTTCTTTGCCAACAAGTTGAAGAACATACGATAGGACTCAGAGGTAAGCCTTAACGAGAATCACAAATGGGGAATCTAATGAAACCCAGGGAAAAAATCCCTACCGATGTAAGTGGCTCCTGCCAAACATCTCTCTGTTCGGCAACAGGTGGCTTAATTAATAACTGAACAATGGAGGTATTGTTATATCGATCGTGTCAAAACCGATCAAACCTAAGCTGTAAAACAGTAATAACTTATCGAAAAGTTTTAAAAAGGACTTTGTATGTGAATGCTAACATGAACTGAACCAATGTATCGAGTTTGAAAGATACTAACCTGTTTGGTTTTGTAGTAAATGTGGAAAAACTGCCGGAGCTGCTCAACAAGACGTCCTCCTGCTGTGAGCTAATTATGCTAATTGCTGGACCTGAATGTGCTTCCTTCTCCCTGGCCTATGGGTAGCCAGAGGCGTAGTACCGAGGTAAAATTATATATTTGTATATATGTGAATATATGTGTATATATATAATTATGTATGTCGGAGCAAGGTGGTTAGGAGACATAGAGTAGCAAATAAGTATATAATTATAATAACAATAAGAAAAAAAACAAATAATTCCCTTCTGTGCCTTTATACTCACATACTACTTATACATCGCATTTATATATGAGCAGCTCCGATGGTGGCACCACCACCCCTACACACTGTAACCGCCACTCACTGTACCACTGAAAATTTAAATATATCTACCTACATATATATAATATGGACATGCTCATTATCCTGATTCACTTACCACCGAAAATATGTATACCAGCCTCATATTAAGAGGCTATATGGAGAGTAGGAGTAAAACAAAACGAGTGTGGGTTGGTGGGTGGGTAAGAACTAACTGAATTCACGGTTCCCCCAGGATGGACACTGGAGATGGAAATACCCAGAAATGTCAATTGGAGTTTTTTTTTTGTTTTTTTTTGTCCATTAGTTGTTTAAGCAGGGGAAATTTCAGTCATAGACGACTGGTCTTCCTCATTCCACTGCTAGAAAGCCCACGGCTACACTTTTACCAACCCAAGGGATTTTTAACCTCCCACACCACATAGACATGGTATGAGAGCAACCGGCCTTTGATGACGCTGTAAGTTATACATAGCGGTGGAAATCCAAATTGGCAGAGCTGGGGGCATGGGGAGTTCTGTGGCGAGCCCCAATTGATAGAAGGGCCGGGGATTTACTAGGGAAAGAAAAGATGGATACTGATTGGTTGAGGCGATGGGATCGCTATGGTTGTAAAAGAATGTACTGTAAACAAAACCCTAATAACAATAACCAGTTCCAGCTACGGCTTTACAACCCAGAATAAATTTAGTCAATTACAAAAATTCAGAGTAAAAATAGATACATAGAGGATTCCCACCACCAACCCGCTCTTAGATGGCAGTGGTAGAGCTCAATGTTACTAATATATTGTGTAGCAGCTTCCTGTGCAATATTATCACCAGCAATGGTCTTTTAGAGCATTTGCACCACCAACTCTCCATCTGGCGGCAGTGGCAGGAAGTAACGCACTGTCTAGCAAGCAACTCCACGTGCAACATTACCCGCAGAAAAGGTATTTTCGAGGATTTCCACCACCAGCCCGCCCTCTGGCGGCAGTGTCAATAATTAATGCATTGGGAAGCAGCTCACTATGCACACTTTAAAGTAGATGCTTGAATGATGATGACGAAGATGATGATGATGATAATAATAATAATATATACCACAAAAACCCACAAAAACAACAATAATAATAAAACACAAATAAATAACTCACCTTTAAACATAATATATTTTAAATATGCTTAAATGATGATGACGAAGATGATGATGATAAAAATAATAATATATACCAAAAAAAACCACAATAATAATAAAACACAAATAAATAACTCATCTTTAAACATAATATATTTAGATGCGACAATGAGACCTATGACAGAATTAACAGATTATCACCCTACTTTTCTTTCTACTAGGATTCTGGGCACTTGTTTGCTGCACACTGGGTATAATCAATCCAATCTGGTACGCTGATCTTGCCTACGCCAAAGTCTCGGATATAACCCGATATGTCGGCGTCTAGTTACCTGTGAGCCCACTCAGTGCTGGCAATCGCTTAATGGGCAAGTAAGACCTACTTGTTGGACAAACTGCTTCCGCTATTTGTCTGACGGACACTTCATCGAGCAGGGCTTTAGAAATTAAATTATTGTCGTTGGGGGTGATTAAAATGGGAAATATTGCGCCTAGAGCAGGAATCGAGCACACATCTCTTGCATTCCGGACCAGTGTGCTAACCATTACACCTAGGCTCCCTGATATCACCACCCTATCCCTGTCTATGTGGCTCCTTGTCTGATAGGTCAGTACATACTACTACACCCGTCCCCTTGGAATTGTAAGTCTTCTAAATGGTCATTTAATGCTTACAATTACATACAGGCAATGCATTTACATATGCATACACAGGGTAGGTCCAACAACCAGACAGTGCATAGCTTGTACAGGATCCTGGTCATGGCAACCAGTGTTGTGGTTGATGAAAATGGGAAATATTGGGTCTAGAGCAGGAATCAAACCCACATCTCATGCATTCCGAGCCAGTGTGCTAACCATTATGCCACCTAGGCTCCCTGATGTCACCACCCTACCCATGTCTACCTGTCTATGTTGCTCTTTGCCTGAGAGGTCAGTGCAGACTACTACTACATTACTATTAGAATATACTTGTACGCCTATATGGAATTTGTCACCAGGTCCACCAATGTGAAACGTCAATTTTGCAAATGCGACAAAATTAGCATTATTCAATAATACAATTAAGCCATATCAGTTGCTTAGAAATTGCATTGGCTGCCAAATATTTTACTTACTACCTATATAGGGCCCCAGAATATATTTGTAATCTTCCGCACCCCCACTTCTTCAGATAGTCATCTCCAACTCTGTAGATCACACTAGATGATATCACAGACCTTTCCCCCAGAGCATGCGCAGTGAGCTTCTACCTACAATATTAGTTCTTCCACTGCCATCAGAGTGGAGGTTGGTGGTGCAAATCCTCTATAGGCCTTTTCAACAGAGCAAGCTGCACTGTCAGCTTCCACCTACATTACTTCTTCCACTGCTATCAGAGCGAAGGTTGGTGGTGCAAATCCTCTATAGGCCTTTTCAACAGAGCAGGCTGCATCGGGAGCTTCCACCTACATTACTTCTTCCACATTGATTTTTATCATCGGCTATTGGATGTCAAACATATGGTCATTCTGACATATTTCTTTGGAGGAAACCCGCTGCCGCCTCATAGGCTACTCTTTCAGATAAGCAGCAGGGGGTCTTTTATATGCACTTGCCCACAGACAGGACAGCACATACCACAGCCTTTGATGAACCAGTTGTGGACCACTGGTTGGAATGGAAAATAGCCCAAACTGCAAATGTGTCCACTGAGCAGGATCGACCGGATGACCCACACCTTCACAGGTGGACACTCTACTGCTTGATCGACGTCCCGCCCACCCACTGCTATCAGAAGGTGGGTTGATAGACAATTTTGTTTTTCTTTTGAAAAAAGTACCACTTCCTGTATGCGTGTTGATCAGCTTCTGCATGCTCGGACACTGCAACTACAGAGTGCTGACTCTGGCCACCTATACCTTGACCCACCATCGGTAGAGTGCATGCTTCAAGTGCGGGACGTTGGGAATTCGAATCCGAGCCGAGTCAAACCAATGACTTGTAAAATTGATATTTGTCACTACCCAGCCTGGCACTCTGTATTAATAGGATAGGACATGGACTGGTTCAGACAGTATTAGGATAATGTGACTGAGTGGGATATCGGGTTATGATGCCAATGGCCTGGTCTCCCAGCGGGGCAGCATTATGAAGTTACCATGAGTGCACACTGTCACAAGTCGGGACCTGTGCTCATATGGCTTTAAATGTTATTAGGATGTAAAACAATAACAAACAAGCACCCTAACCTAATTAGTTACCCTCAGTCGCCACCTCTGTGTGCAGGTGGCAGCACCCTGTTCTGTTCCATTAGTTCATGGCAATCACCCACTCTGTATGTGCCTCTGGTGTCTGACTTGTACTCTGCATCATTATTCCGGTTTAATGCAGAGTCCTTACCCAGTGCCGGATTTACACTTGAAGGTCCCCTTGTTTAAAAAACAAAAAACACTTACACCAGGTCTCAGAAAGGTGCGTACCAAAGCAAGACATTGTGTCGCTGCAAAACAAAATTTTAAAAATGTAAAACATATATATATATATAGTATATCGATACACCTTTAAATTATTTAATTAGCAAGGTGTTTAAAATGAAAAATACTAATTATTTTTCAAGTGAATATTTATCATAAAAAGCTACATCCAATTTTAAAAGCCAAAATAAATTCTGAAATTGTGTGAGGGCCCAGTGGATTAGGGGCCCAATTTGGGGCACACTCTGTTGGCATAACACCATTAGACAGTTTGTTGATAGAAAGCCCAAGCCTACACTTTTACCGACCCAAGGGATTTTTAACCTCCCACACCACATAGACATGGTATGAGAGCAACTGGCCTTTGATGATGCTGTAAGTTATGGGGCTGTCACACTACGACGCTTCTCACCGGCGACCGTTCGACGTGTTGCATTTTTGGGGAAACGTTGGCACGCGTCGGGACGCGTTAGCGGCGTGTTAGTGGCGCGTCGGTACACGTCGGTACACTATCTTTGACGTTGACGGTCGGCGGACAACGTCGAAGCGCGTTATTGGTCGCTGAGTGTTTTCAACATGTCAAAAAAAAACAACGACTGGCAGCGCGCGCAAATATATCGATAAGGACGTTAGGAGGACGTTAGGCGGTCGTCGACACACATTACAAGTGCGTTGGAGGGATGTTGCTCACACGTTGCTGTGTGTGTGTCTCTGTGTGTGTATCTGTGTGTGTCTCTGTGTCTCTATGTGTGTGTATGTGTCTCTGTGAGTGTCTCTGTGTCTGTGTCTCTGTCTGTGTCTCTGTGTCTGTCTCTGTATGTGTCTCTGTGTCTGTGTCTGTGTCTCTGTGTCTGTGTCTCTGTCTGTGTCTCTGTGTCTGTCTCTGTATGTGTCTCTGTATGTGTCTCTGTCTGTGTCTCTGTCTGTGTCTCTGTGTCTGTGTCTCTGTCAGTGTCTCTGTGTCTGTCTCTGTATGTGTCTCTGTCTGTGTCTCTGTGTATCTGTCTGTATCTCTGTGTATGTCTATGTATGTGTCTCTGTCTGTGTCTGTGTCTCTGTCTGTGTCTCTGTGTCTGTCTCTGTATGTGTCTCTGTCTCTGTCTGTGTCTGTGTTTCTGTGTCTGTGTCTCTGTCTGTGTCTCTGTCTGTGTCTCTGTGTCTCTGTCTGTGTGTCTGTTTCTCTGTATGTGCTTCTGTCTGTGTCTCTGCCTGTGTCTCTGTATGTGTCTGTGTCTCTGTCTGTGTCTCTGTGTCTGTCTCTGTATGTGTCTCTGTCTGTGTCTCTGTCTGTGTCTCTGTGTCTGTGTCTCTGTCTGTGTCTCTGTCTGTGTCTCTGTCTGTGTGTCTGTGTCTGTGTCTCTGTCTGTGTCTATGTGTCTGTGTATGTATGTGTCTCTGTATGTGTCTCTGTGTGTGTCTATGTGTGTCTGTGTCTCTGTATGTGTCTCTGTATGTGTCTCTGTCTGTGTCTCTGTCTGTGTCTCTCTCTGTGTCTCTGTCTCTGTCTGTGTATCTGTATGTGGTTGTGTCTCTGTCTGTGTATGTGTCTGTGTCAATGTATGTGTCTCTGTGTGTGTCTCTGTGTCTGTGGGTGTCTGTGTGTGGGTCTCTGTGTCTCTATGTGTCTGTGTCTGTGTGTGTATGTGTGTGTATCTGGGTGTGTGTGTCTCTATGTCTGTGTGTGTGTGTCTCTGTGTGTCTGTGTCTCTGTGTCTGTGTGTATTTGTGTCTGTGTGTGTGTCTCTGTGTATGTGTGTGTGTCTATGTGTCTCTGTGTGTGTCTGTGTGTGTGTCTCTGTGTCTCAGAGAGAGAGACAGAGGCATAGACACAGACACAGACAGATACAGACACAGACAGATGGAGACAGAGACAGAGACAGAAACAGAGACACAGACAGAGACAGAGACACAGACAGAGACACAGACAGAGACACAGACAGAGACACAGACAGATACACAGACACAGAGACAGAGACATAGACACAGACAGAGACACATACAGAGACACATACAGAGACAGACACAGAGACACATACACAGACACAGACACAGACACAGTGAGAGACACATACGAGACACAGACAGCGACACAGACAGAGACACAGACAGAGACACAGACAGAGACACAGACAGAGACACAGACACAGAGACACCGACAGAGACCCATACAGAGACACATACAGATACACATACAGAGACAGACACAGAGACACAGACAGAGACACAGACACAGAGACAGAGACACAGACAGAGACATACACAGACACAGACACAGATGAGACACAGACAGAGGCACAGACAGAGACACAGACACAGAGACACAGGCAGAGAAGACACATACAGAGACACATACAGACAGACACAGAAGCACAGACACAGACACAGACACAGAGACACAGACAGAGACACAGACAGAGACACAGACGAGACACAGACAGAGACACAGACAGAGACACAGACAGAGACAGACACAGAGACACAGAGAGAGACACATACACAGACACAGACACATACACAGACACCGACACAGACAGAGACACAGACACAGACAGAGACACATACAGAGACACATACAGAGACAGACACAGAGACACAGACATAGACACAGACAGAGACACAGACAGAGACACAGACAGAGACACAGAGAGAGACACATACAGAGACACAGGCAGAGACACAGACAGAGACACAGACACAGAGACACAGACAGAGACACAGACACAGACAGAGACACAGACACAGACGAGACACAGACAGGGACACAGACACAGACAGAGACACAGACACATACAGAGACACATACAGAGACAGACACAGAGACACAGACAGAGACACAGACAGAGACACAGACAGAGACACAGACAGAGACACAGAGAGAACGCGCCGATATACGTTACCACAACGTTGGCCCCGCGCTAATAACACGCTACTGACACGCTGCACCAACGTCCAATTTCCCCATATTTACCCTAAAAGTTTAACGTTTCTCAACGCTTTAATTTTATTTTCAACGCTGACGGGTCGCCGGCGAGAAGCGTCATAGTGTGACAGGGCCATTATACACAGCGGTGGAAATCCAAAGTGTCGGAGGTGGGGGCATGGGGAATCAAACCACTCACCTTCAGATTAGGAGTCCGACCTAGAAAACAGTCTGACACTCTAACCACTACCCCACAGAGGACAACACCGCTTTGAACCTTAAATAATATCTTTATTCAAGTGCATATAGCATGGGATGAGATCCCGAGCCAAACCCCTGAAGGGACAAACGTCACATAGTGGACGCACAGGTCGTTTGATCAGTTCACTCTAGTCACCAGCCAGACAGGGAGTGAGGGCATCTCCACCATGGCAGTGATGATGGGCGGAAAGGTGAGTAAAACAGCGGCCAATCAGCAGGCACACCAGAGCCAGCTGACCCATGGAGGGTGGCGGCCCCTGGTGTCAGTTAGCTGCAACACCAACTTGTCATTCCACACTGAATCAAACACAATTCACTAATAGACTACATCACCATTTCAGCGGCGCGGTGTGCTGTGGGATGCGTGGAAGAAAAACAAACCCACGAGAAGCACATGGCACATGCTAATACTTTGGGTGCAGCTATGAAATGTGCTAGTTTCAGCTCATCTCAGCTCTTGTTTGAAACATAGAATACCAACTAAAATAATATATATAATAAATTAAGATAATAATCTTTTATCCCACATTGCATTTACATCAATATAATCAGCACATCTTATGCCATGTGCATTTAGATTTAGACAAATCTGGGAACTCAAACTAATGTTAGAGCCATAGCCAGTCAGTTTTACTTATTTTATTCATGTTTTTATTTATATCCTATGGTTAATGACATATGTAGAAATAGAAAATGAGTCAGGTTTGTCAGATATTGGCTATGTATTTCTCTGAAACAAATGTATGTTGACACATTTGGCATTTTAATATTTAGAACAAGAATTAATAATGGTGATGTGTATATCAGCCTTAAAGTGACTGATTGTTTTGTGTGGAATTGTATGTTTCTTAGCTCAAAATCTTTAACTATGACTAGTTTTGTCTTAGATATATTCATCAGATCATTATATTGCATGTGTGCATACACATTTATGGCAAATTGTTATGTATTTTTATTAATTTTGAATAAAATTGAAGCTTTGCCCTACCCGTATCAGCAAACTCAATGGCTGTACACATTTGCTTTGCTGCCAATGCCGATTTCAGTGCATGTGCAGTCGGAACAGTGATCTCGTCTATTTTGAACAGTGTTGGTGGTTGAGTTGATAATTAAGTAGGCAGACCGCTGCCTCATCAGTATGTCATCTGGATGTTGGAGAGCTAAATTGAGAATGTCGTGTGCATAACACAGTCTACGCCATGTCCTTACCAATTGGGCACCGGAGAAAGAAGTGTTTGATAGTTTCTCGAGAAATATCACCCAAATGCCAAAAGTGAGATGTTTGTTTGCTGCTCACATAGAACATCAGAGGTACCAACTAAGGGTTTGTGACATATGGAATTACAATTTGCATATTCAATTATAATCTACTGCTTAATTTTTGTTTAATTATTATTATGGAATCTATTTACTCAGTGATCTACTATTTAGGTCAATTAGGTCAAGTTAGGTTTAAGGTGCTGGTGGTGAGGACCCCAACCGGGACGTAGCTCAGGCAGTACAGTGTCCACCTATGAAGGTGTCGGTCATCCTATCGATCCTGCTCATGCAGTGGATCCATTTGCAGTTTGGGCTATTTTCCACTCCAACCAGTGGTCCACCATTGGTTCACCAAAAGCTGTGGTATGTGCTATCCTGTCTGTGGGAAAGTGCATATAAAAGAGACCCTTGCTGCTTATCGGAAAGAGTAGCCTATGTGGCGACAGCTGGTTTCCTTCAAAGATATATGTCAGAATGACCATATGTTTGATGTCCAATAGCTGATGATAAAAATCAATGTGCTCTAGATCTGTCATAAAATAAATAAATTTAACAAATTTAAGTGGTGAGGACTCCGGCTCACCCATAGGTAACATCATGGCATTGACCGACGCCAACTTGTAATAAGACACCTGTGGAAAAGAGTCGGGTGTGAGATAGGACACATTCCTCCCCTGTAGAGATCAAACAAACAAAATGCAGAGATCAAATACCATGTTAAACCCTGCTCGCGGCGATTTGTTGCAATTATGAACAGCGAATCTTTAGTAGAGCATAGCGGAAACGTGACACAAACCAGATTATTGTGGTGCAATATGGTAGGCGTGTTTATGTGTGTGTATGCGTGTGTGGTGTGTGCGTCAATGTGTTCTTTGTCGTTTGTTGTTTTACGTCCTAGCAACATCTAACGTCATATCAGGGCGGGTAGGCCTACTAACTTGTGACAGTGTGCACTCATGACGATTTTATAGTGCTGCCCAACTGGGAGACCTGAGCCGCGTTCAGGGTATGCTTCAGAGTCGACTCCAAGACGGCTCCGCGATGTCTTTTTGGCCTATTTGCATTCGGGGTGCGCCATGGAGTCGAATATGAGACGTCTCACTTTTCAGGTAGGAGGCAAAAAGCGTCTCTAAAATGGCCACCCAATTCAGTGGTTTCAGCCAATCAGAGCTGTTCTTTTCAATTGCAAATGGGTGCACCCTATGGAGACCGCCATTTTCGAGGCACCCAATGGCTAGGTGATTCACATTAGCGCGACATCCGGAATATCTCCGAGGCGCCTCCGAGGCTACCTTGAACGCAGCCCAGGCAGCTGACACCATGACCTGATATCCCAGTCATATTATCTTCACACTGAGCTAACCAATCCTTGTCCTATCCTATTAATGCTGAGCCCCAGGCTAGGTAGCAACAAGTACCAATTTTATAAGTCATTGGTTTGACTCGACCGAGATTGGAACACCCTGACCTTCCGCACGGGAAGCCTGCGCTCTACCGATTCGGCCACCGCGTCCGGTCTGCACGTGTACGAGGATTCTGTAGGCGGGATGTGGTGAGCAATATCACGACATAAATATTTTGTACCCCCAAAAACTCCACAATTTTCGAGTCCCCCTCTATTCTCGTAATCTTCCCGACTCAATTCCGCACCCCCCCCCCCTCCCGTTTTCATACACAATGACCGAAGAACATCACCCCCCGTTTTTTGTGCGTTTTCTTTTGGGTGGGGGTGGGGGGTAAATGTTTGTTATTTATCAGACAGCAAAGCACCAAAGCACTAGTCTTTTGACCATGCTTGTCTTCCAATCCAAGGATGGGATGGTCAATTGGGTAGAGCATTCGTCTCCCATGCAGGAGGTCACGGGATCTATCTCCGGCTGAGTCAAAACAAAAAATAAACAAAAAGCACTCGACACTTGCAGTGATCGGCAATAGTAGGATAGGGCAAAGGAGCTGTTGGCTCAATGTCAAGATACTGTGATTGAGTAAGATATTGGGTCATGGTACAAGAGATTTGGAGCAGAATTATGAAGTCACTGCTTCAATTCGGTGCCAGTTCTGATATGATCTTAGAAGGTGCTAGGACACAAAACCCCACCAAATAAAGTAACCAAACATTGAAAGACTACCGTCTGCACATTTACATAGGAATATAGTTAAACATGGTTACTATACTTAAACTTACATAATCCGATAGTTTTTGGTTTCTCCTATATTTAACAGATCATTATATTAGGGGTTTTAAAAATTATATATTAGAGTTACATTATATTAGTCATTTTTTATTACAAATGGCTAACATTGGTAACATTTGAAGTGAAAACACTTAAAAGTAATTTGGCATACAAACTAGAATGCTGGACATCATAGTATAATATTACTGAATGCCCGGCCACGTTTGGGACACCAGATAACACTACCGAAACTCTCCCCTTCATATCACTTATCAATTATCAACTCATTAACCAATGCTAAGGAAGAATGAAGACAAGTCACACAGGTAAACAGTGAGAAGTTGTGCTTTAATAACACCAACTCCTGTCCACCTACCAGTGACCTATCATCCACACCCCTTGCCTTCTAGCCACACAAAATCGCATTACTACTTTAGCCTGTATAGAAGCAGTGCCTACAGCCCATGGGTCAGGAGTCCTATGGCTGTGTACACACTCAATTGGAATAGATGAATTTTGATAGCATGAGACAGAGTGTCCGGGGTTCCTGCTCAAGAGTAGGTGTGTCTCACTCAAGAGCCAGGAGTAGAGTGATCTCTCTTCAGTGTCTGAAGCAGAATCTAGAATAATGATCTCCGGTTTGAGGCTAGTGTGGTCAGAGGGCCAATGGGGTGCAGGTGACTGGGCAGTCCACAACCAACCAATCAGGCACCTCCACAGTCTGGGTGGGTTGCACTCCCCCCAGTAGGGGTGGCTGTCACTCAACCCAGCTGCAGGTGGTGCCCTGTGTGCATATGCAAATTAGGCTGGTGTGTCCACCCAGTGGTCATGTAGGGACAGGTAGCTACATACAGTTACAATAGATCTCTGTTAAAATGATCTTTTCTCCAATTGCACTCTTTATGGATGCATAGAGAAACATTTCAACACTCCTGTACTGAATCTCATATAGGAACATTTCTTCATTAATCTCAGGCATAATAATATATGAATATATATTTCACACAGCTTATATCATGTCATCATGGGAGTGGGATATTGTACTTTTAGTTTACATAACATTGTCCCCACTCGGTCGCCCAAGAATAATAATGTTCTCTGCCAATATATAATTCCGAACCGAAAATCCGTATATTTTTACAATAGGTTGATATGACCACCTGCAGGGGACAGATTCTGTTAAATTGACTTAATAGTCCTTTTATACAGCAATAATTGTTTAATAAGTGCACTGGTATCCAATTCGGATATGCAGGATCTAATTTGAATTGGTAAGTAACTTAGAACGCACCAACGGATTGAAAATAGTCAATCTTAAAGCTCTACGCAGATTCCAGTTGAATCGGTGCGGCAGTTCAGGATACCTAATTTAAAGCTGCGTAGTCCGATGAAGCATCAAATTTTCAAAACCAAAACAAGTGTCTCAATTTGATTCTACATATCTAACTGAAATACTGGTGCACTTGTTAAACATTTGTCAGCACACAGAAGGGAATACTGAGGCAATTTAATAGAACCTATTACTGCAGAAACCTATGGTGTCAGAGTTTTGGCGAGCTTGCCAAAACTAATTTTGCTTGTTTGCAAATATCTCAAAAGTTAGCTATTTAAAATAAAAGTTACTTCAAGTGAAAGTAGGGTAGATTGTTCATGATGGGCAACCAACATGGATAATTTACGCGCGTACGAGGAGCCCTACCCTCCCCCCCCCCCCCTGCCCACACATCCTCCCTCCACCCTTCTGACCCGATGGTGGCGCCATCTGAACTCAAACCCACCATCTAGAAACCCTGCCGGAGACAAGCAGAACTACCACACGGGACCATGACGTCACGATCTCGCCCCGCGAGACCCACACCCTGCTCCACCCATCCGACCCGACGGTGGCGCCATCTGAACTCAAACCCACGAACTAAAAACCCTACCGGAGACAGGCAGAACTACCACACGGGACGCTGACGTCACGATCTCGCCTCGCGAGACTCACGCCCTGCCTGACCTACATACCACCTATATAACCTGAGCAGCTCACTGCTCCAGCCACTACCAACCGGCAGTCAGACGACCAACACCACGCCTCCAGCTCAGCCGCCCACCCAACCCATCAAAACGAACAATCAAACGCAAGGGTTGAGGGCCTGAGTCGAACTTACCTTAAAACACATTGATCTGACATTACTCATTGCCTTTTACATGACTTTTGATTCAATAAAATTCCATAACATGGGCTCCTTGTTCGCGTGTTTAATTATAATGATCACACTAATATGTTTATCTCAGAAAATGACAGAAACTCAAAACCCATCGGATTATGTAACGTTTTATCAACGTTATGGTTTCATTAGGTTATGCAGATTTAAACACTGATAGTGTTGCACTGCTTGTAGTGGATGTCTGGCCATGTAATTCAGCCTATAGGAAATATTCATTGACTTGCTACTTCCGTGATATGCTTATTTCTTGGCTCGCCTCATGCATATGAATATTCATCATGAAGCAACTCTTGATGTGACTAAGAAGAGACACGTCAATTTTGCTCATGTTCCTTTGTCACCTCTCTCATTACAGACAGAAACGAGCAGATTAAGACTGGTAGAAAGGCTTATGCTATTTATGTGTGGTATAAGGTATCTTATGCAAATTTATTTTGGGAACGTTCTAGAATGTATTGGTTGGTATTGGTAGAGCTGCCTGGAATGCACCCAGGTCTGTACTAATGGTGGAGCATTGGTCAGTTTGGGGGGCGGGTTGTATAGCCGGTGCATAAGCATATTCAGCGCTAAACGGAGCGACCCAACTAGCCACGGTGTGACCCAACCAGCCACGTTTGAGCTCGTTTAAGCTCGTTTCAACTTGTTTCCGGTACAAAGGCTAGGGGACCAGGTTGGAAACTGAGCAATAATAGCAGAAAACTTCATAAGCTACTCACAGTGTTCGATTTGAAATTCTGAGTGCCAAATGAGTGCCAGGGGACCAGGCTAGACCTCTGTGAGACAATTATTATTTGACGAGTTTATTGTTCAGACATTATCACATATTTATGTATCTTTTGCACAGATTAAATTGTTTGAAGTATATTTGAAATTGATCTACATTGATTTCTGTTTAAATCACACAATATCACTACTTACTGAATGGGAAACTAATCCTGCAAGGGTATGCTCGATATGACCCAGTGGTCAGCCGTTTTTGCTTCTTTCGTCGCTGTGGACCCTTCTCAGCCGGTGGCAGGGGTGCCAGAGGTCAGTTGTTGTCCCAACTCCGCTGTGCCGACACCTCTTCTATATCGTCCCTTAGCCACCAGTCTCCTCTCCTGGTTTGATCGAAAGAAATATTGCAGTGGGAGGCTGGCCATCTTTTCACCTTCTACCACCACTAATCCATTCATGTCTTGCTGCCTGGTCAACCCAGAGTGAGGACGCAGGGCCCTTTGACTCAACTCTCCTCACTTCGCTTTCCTCAATCCTACCCATTACTTTTTTCTTCTTCCCTAGCCCCGTTCACACTGGACAGTTAATTCGATTCATATGAATCAACTTGTCTAGTTCGCTTCACATTCGCCATGTGGACGCTACGCTAAAGCGATTTAGGGCTGAATCGATTCAGTTAGATCGCTTCATCTATACCACCTCGCGCAGTAGTATCGATGAAGCGATTTAGCTTAAATCGGCGTAAGTGGCATGTGTGGACGGTCGCGGTTTAGATGAAGCAGATTAAGGACGTCACAGTCGAGACCTGAGTTTGTTGACTTTCCGGTAAATTTGCTGTATGAAACTGCTAGCTGTGCACAGATATTTTGTTGATCATTTATTTTTAGGGTTTCATTGCCCAGCAGAAGTTTTGACCATTCAAAACCAATACGATTCAGTCCATACATATCTAGGTCAAACCCACACTCTCTCGTGCCGACGTCGACGAACCCAAACTGGTGCTGGTTAGTCTGGACTTGCTCATGCGCAGATATCCACTACCGCCTTAAACCACTCCATGTGTGGACATGACACTAGTTCGCCTCATCTAGTTCGGCCTAAAGTTGTGCTGTGTGAACGGGGCTCATGATTACTTCTCCTGATCAAAAGAGTTGTTTGCTTGGGTGGGGGTCGCTTTTCCATTGCTGCTCTGTGCTCTTCGACTGTGAATCCCATCTGTTTCCCCTTCTACCTCTCCAACCCTTCAGGGCCTGGACTTTAAGTGCTTTGACTGTGTAACTCCTAGAAGGTTCTACTTCTACCGAGATTGGACCGATTTATCAGTGCCGATCCAATGCCGCATATTTGCAGCCTGAAAACCAAACAGGTTACGAACAACCTAATAAGTCAGTCAGTGCCAGAGACCAGTTGGTCACAGGTATTTTGTTATTTATGAAGGCTTATGTTATTTACGAAGGATGAAAGTGCATTTCACCACAACAACTCGGGCCTTTCGAATGGCTGTCAAGGATTATCTTTTGTTTACTGGTTGCTAGGCGACTGAGCTGACAAGTGACCAGTGCAGGATTTCTCAGCGTTCCATTCAGACGAAACAGTTATTATGATTCCGATGCTTGCAGCCATTCTATCGTGTCGCTTATTTAGGATTTATAATTCAGAGGACGCAAACTTTAAAATATACGAGGTTAGTTAGTCTTTTTGTTTGTTTTTAAACAACAACAAAATTAAGGTAAAGATAATATTTTGTGACAAATAGTATTTTCAAAATTTGGTCCGAAACGAATAGCTAATACACGATTTCTGTGACGAATGCACAAAGCGTAATCCAGACTGGACTTGTGGGTGACAGAGTCTGTGGAGAAGTAATTGAGGCTCTGTTAACACTGGCTTCATATTGAGCAACTGACAGTCTTTTCGGCACAAATGTGGATTTATAGAGGAAACATACTTGCCATTTTTTTATTTTATACCTGTATCCTATTGATTGATTGATTGAAAAGCTCAATTGTCAGTGTAAAACAACACAGTGCCACACTGTCGACCCACAACACGAGTGTCGTTGCCTATCACCAGGTGTCGTACTAGTCGCAAAAATCGTGTATTGAAGCTGGAAAGTCTGATGAAGCATCAAACTTTCAAAACCAAAACAATTATCTAGATTTGATTCTCCATATCTGATGCCCGATACGCACCTCCCGTATAAAACCTAAAACTGCCTGTTTCACAACTAAGTTTGAGGTTTAGTCGGTTTCAGTCTTTAGGCGTGCGACCCCCTAACACACCTGAGCCTTCCGATTCGCGACTTAAAACTCAGTTTTAGGGCTTAAATATAAGATTCGAAAAATGAATCGGGAAGTTTTAGGTTTTATATCGGAGGTGTGTACCGGGCATTAGTCGGGAAACGGGATGGATCGGGTTGAGACGGGTCACATCGGGCAGTCAGTTTTAGCATGTGAATCGTATACGGGAGGTGTGTACCAAGCTTAACTTGAATAGTGCTGCACTTATTGAACATTTGTTTCTGCATAGAAAGGAACACTGAGTCAATTTAATAGAACCTATTACTGCAGAAGCCCATAGAGTTTTGACATGCTTGCCAACACTAATTTTGACATGTTTGCACTTCAAATAACTCAAAACATTGCCATTTAAGATAAATGTTACTTCCAACTAAAATAAAGTAGATAATGATGAATCTAATATATGTCTCATACAAATAATAGAAACTCAAAACCATCGGACTATGCAACTTTAAGCAGACAAAATATAGTTTTGGAGGAGGAACAAATGAAATAGCTGGGTTGAGTGATTGTCATTTCCGGCAAGAGGTTTACTAAAACCTTAGCTAAAATTAAAATAGCTTCGCGGAAAATAGGGCAGTGGGTGCATGGTGGCGGAGCCACCGATAATCTTTAGTGAATCATTGCAGAGTAAATCAATCATACAGGTAACCTTCCTGTAAGTGCCTGTCACACTATACAACGGACAGGAATGTCTAGTCCGGTGGTCATAAGTATCAAAATGCTTTTTATTTATTTTTTGGTCCATTAGTTGTTTAAGCAGGGGAAATTTCAGTCATAGACGACTGGTCTTCCTCATTCCACTGCTGGTCGATAGAAATCCCGAGCCTACACTTTTACCGACCCAAGGGATTTTTAACGTCCCACACCACCTAGACATGGTATGAGAGCAACCGGCCTTTGATGACGCTGTAAGTTAGACACAGCGGTGGAAATCCAAATTGGCAGAGCTGGGGGCATGGGCAATCGAACCGCCGACCCTCAGATTAGGAGTCTGACCTAGAAAAAAGTCAGACACTCTAACCACTCCGCCACAGAGAACATGTGTCAAAGTGTTCCGACATTGGGTCAAAGGCCACCAGATGAACGGACATGAAACGGACATGAACAGATAGCCAATGGACGAAACAAACTCAAACCGGACAAGAACCATAGACGTCAGCCGGCGGCATCCATTCCTAGTTGTGTGCATGTTCAAAACTTGTACAGACACAAACCGGACTTTGTTCGGTTTCTGTCCGTTTTCCCCAATCCGGTGATGTGTAACGGTGGCTTTATTTATACTAGTATAATTTAAATATATCATATATATGTATGTATATACATCTGGAACATGTTCTAATAATGACAACAAGTAAAAGGAGACAGTGTAGGCCTATATATGCAGAGTGCTCCATTTTCAACATTCATTGTTTATTTTAAACAATTCTACATCAACACAGGCAGATATCAAACTTAGCTGTTTCTTAAGATTATTAATAACACACGCAGGTATTGTGCTAGCATTACAAAACATTCACCATTCTGTTCAGTACCCTGTATCTTCTCATATTGCTCAAATCTTCCGCATCCACACCTATATATATAGATAGATATATACGCTATATCTTTTCTTACACTACATTTAGGTACACCCAATTTCCGTTCAATATAGTCCACTGGCATTATTACTAAATTACATTCTCAGATTAATCTGTAATATTTCCATCGGCGAGCTAGAAATGAGGTTTAAAATCAACGAATTAATTCCTTGAAAATAATTTGATATTTAAACACACACAAAAATTAAAAGATTAATGCTGATATTTGTAAGTGTATTGAGCTCAGTGTCAGTCAGCGAATATGTGAAAAGCCATTGTATTTAGACATAACTAAAACTTGTTCCGTTAACCCTGACATGTCCAACGTTTTCAGTTCTGTGTGGAAGAGAAGAAAACAAACAAGTATTAGATTGGTTATGACATCATGACAAAATTGACATGGAGGATTATATATATATATATATATATATATATTTATATATATATATATATATATATATATATATATATATATATATATATATATATTAGAGTGACCTGAATAACTATATGATCTAATAAAATTGATATCAGTTTGTTTTACGCCGTGCTGCCGACACGGCGTAAAGCAACCACCAATCAAATTCTTTTTAAACGCACCAATAAATCTGCTATGAGCGGGTAATTCAGGGTAGCAAGCTAATATGAAAGATTGCAATTTTGGAGGGCAAGATGAAAATCAATCCAAATCAATCGAACTCATCAATGAGTTATAAGATGCTGCATCATTTCAATAAAATACCCAAATACACATAATAGTGCTTGTGGAACTTACTCACGTCAAACTGTGTGCACAGTGAATACTGCTATTAATATGTCGTAGGGGGTAGGCTGGTTGAAAACAAAGGAAATATCGAGCCTTAAGGGCACCTCGAACCCATACTTCCGCCATTCCAGGGCGATCATGCTAAAGCGGCTATCACACATCACTGGATTGAGCAACGGACAGAATTGTCTAGTCCGGTGGTGTTCGAGCGTGATAAGTATCAAAATGTATTAAAATGTGTCAAAATGTTGTGATATCGGGTCAAAGGCCGCTGGACGAACGGACATGAAACAGACATGAACGGATAGCCAACAGGCGAAACAAACTCAAACCAGACAAGAACCGTAGACGTCAATCCGGCGGCATTCGTTCCAAGTTTTGTGCATGTTCAAAACTTGTACGGACACAAACTGGACTATCAACGGACTTTGTTCAGTTTCTTTCCATTTCCTCCAATCCGGTGATGTGTGAGGGCCGCTTAACCCTAAACTATCTATCTATCCCTAGACTATCTAAGCTAAGATCCCTGACACACCTTTATACCGGATGAGGTGGCAAAATCGGAAGGTTGTGGGTTCGAACCCCAGCCAAGTCAAACCAATGACTTACAGAATTGGGGTACCTGCCAGTACCTACCCTGCACTCAGGATTACTAGAATAGCACAATGACTAATTTTCTCAGTATCAGGATAATGGTGTTGAGTGGGATATCGGGTCATGGTGCCGTCCGCTCGGGTTTCCTAGTGAAGCAGCACTACAAAGTCTCCATGCGTGTACGCTGTCACAAGTCGGTATCTGTCTGATGACCTTAGATGTTGCTAGGACGTAAAACGCCAATAAACAACCACCACATGTCTATGTGGGTTTTTGCCTGTGAGGCCAGTGCAGACTTTTACACATGCCTAGCGAATCGTTACACATCTATCCAGATTTACTTTAGGTACTTAGCTGTACGATGCAAGTAGGCGATACCCCAGTCACACTATGATTGCGGCCACTTTGCGACCACAACAAACGAGTGGTCTCAAAATGGTTGCAAAGTGGTCCACAGTGGTCGCTAACATCCAGGCGACCATTTTGGTCGCAAGGAGGTTGTAGCTGCTGAACCAAAAACCTCCATGCAACTAAAATGATCGCTGACCATAGCTTGGCGACCAATTGGCTTTTTAATCGCAAAGTGGTCACAAAGTGGTCGCAAGTGGTCACAAGTTGTAAAGTGACTCGGGCTTAATCTACCAGCACAGCACACCCACTCTAATGAGAATCCAAATAAAACAGTTGGATCATAAATTAATTGGGAACTTCATAGTAACAGTGCACAATTTCTGTTTATTGTTTTTACTAATCAGGAGATTGTAAAATATTAAAGCAATACGCAATATGAATTATAATATCATTCAATGGGCAGGAAAAGCTTCACATGGGGAAATTATATGAATAACAGGAAATATAATTCATCATATTTTGGCTTCCATATCGTTTAATTCATCTACAAGTGCATCATTCCTAGCTTCTTTTGCACTTTGATTACTTCGTGTTCTTGTAATTCAGAACACGGGAGGCAGTACCTATAAATAAGGGTGAAACTATATATAAGGGAGAAACTGTATGTTTCGTCAATTGTTGTTGTTTTACATCCCACGAACACCTACGATTATATCAGGACGTGCAACGACTCGTGACAATGCAAACTTATGCTGACTTTATAGTGCTGCCCCACTGAGAGACCAAGCAGTCGACACCATAACCCAACATCCCACACAGTCATATATTCCTGATATTGTGATAAACAGTCCGTGTCCTATCCTATTTTATAAGTCATTGGTTTGCCTCCGCTGAGATTCGAACTCTCGACCTTCCACACGGAAAGCCTGCGCTCTACCGATTCGGCCACCGAATCATATGGAGTTGTGAAAGTACGGCATATGCAGCTGCAATGGTTGCCATTGGTTACTTTGGTATAATTCAGCTACAATTTCGGCGAACAGTTAGTAACACAATATCCATTATCTTAATGGTTTGCTGTCTAGCCTTGTTTGCAAAGTCAGGTATGTATGTTTATATGCATACAAATATTCCACTGCGACTGACCGCAATGGTAGGTGAGGTGGGAGGATGGTGGTGGCACTGGTATTGTTTGGCAAATGATGGGGGGAATGAATATGAGGTGTTCCATACATTTTACTCGCATAATTCGTTATGCATCATATATAGCGAGTGAGCCAGTCACAGTGGGGTGATTGATTTATTGATTGGTGGTTGCTTTATGCCGTGTCGGCAGCATAGGGTGTATTCACGGCGAGAGATGTTTGTTTTTTTATCAAACCATTGCTTTTACATGTAAAAGCAGACAATTATGTGCCAATAGACACTCATTAAATTAGAAAACTCACAATCATATATTTGTCGTCAAGGGAAACAAATTCCCATAGAAAAAGAAAAGTTTTATTATTAATTGATGGAATTTATTTAGTAAACTATATGAGGTGGTACAGTCCAGCTGCCCTCAAAAACGCTAAAATGTTTTCTTGTTTTACTTTAGTAAATAGGTCATGCATATTGTCTGCAGTGTAGAATTGTTGGCGCAGGGCCAAAAAATCAACGCAACTTAGTCAAATGTGTTTGAGTGTCAGCAGGGACTGAAGTGGGGTGAAGAATAACGAAAGCAGCCACAGGGGGCGCCAGCATCAAGTTTTTTGTTGATGCTGCCTGGAGTGAATAATCAGTTAGTATCATGCTTTCACTAATGACATTAATAATGGTGATCTATGTCCTACACTTTTATATTGCTGCGAGACATGGACTTTGAAGAAAGCAATAACAACAAAGCTCGAGGCATTTGAAATGTGGCAATACAGAAGAATGTTAAAAATTCCATGGACAGCAATGATAAGCAATGTGGAGGTCCTAACAAGAATGAAAATAAAGAGACAGATAATACAAACGATCAAAAACAGAAAAATTAAATACTTTGGCCACATGATACGACACCAGGAATCACAGAGAAGAATACCGGAAGGGAAGATAGAAGGGAAAAGACCAAGAGGGAGAAGGAGAACAACATGGATGGACAACATCACTGAGTGGACAGCAATGAGCTATGCAGAATGTGTGAGAGGAACAAATGACAGGAAGAGATGGAGGTCCATTGCAGCCAACCTTCTTCGAGAAGACGGCACCCATTGATTGATTGATTGATGTCCTATTTATATTTGCATAATAAATTATAGAGCAGATATATGACTTTGCTCCGCATACTCTGCGGGAAAAGGTCTGTATACTGTCATTAGCTAACATAATTTTGGTTAGAATCACTCAGGTTTACATGAGCACACCTGCTATATATATAGCGTGTATGCTTATATATAATAGATATATAATATATATATATAATATATATATATAATATATCATATATATATAGCGCAATAAGTTGCTAACCCACAATATTAGTTCCTTTCCACTCGAATCAGAGAGCGAATTTGTTGTGGGAATCTTCTACAGGACCTACAAAAGACATGTCCAGATGGCACCAAGTTGGTTCCTAGTTGGTACATGTGTGTAGACATTTCGTACAAAGTAGCTTCCCAGTTGATACAAAAGAGATGATCAGTTGGTACGAAGTAGGTTCCAAGTTGGTACAAGAGGTGCACAATTGATACAAAATAGGTTCCAAGTTGGTACAACTTGTACACGATTTGTACAAAGTAGCTTCCCAATTGGTACAAAAGAGATGGCCAGATTAGTACAAAATAGTTTCCCAGTTGGTACAAGAGGTGCAAAACTGGTACAATGTAGCTTCCAAGTTGGTACAAAAGAGATGACCAGTTGACACAAAATAGGTTTCCAGTTGATACAAGAGACACACAATTGGTACAAAGTAAGTTCTCAGATGATACAAAAGAGATGACCAGTTGGTACAAAATAGGTTCCCAGTTGGTACAAGAGGTGCACAACTGGTACAAATTAGCTTCCTAGTTGGTACAAAGTAGGTTCCCAATTGGGTACAAAAGAGATGACTGATTTGTACAAGACGTATAACCCAGTTGATACAAGTTGGTACAAGAGAGGTTCTCAGGTCGCCAAACAAAGATGCTCAGTTGGTACAAAGTAGGTTCCCAATTGGGTACAAAAGAGATGACTGATTTCTACAATACATGTGATCCAGTTGGTAAAAGTTGGTACAACTACAAGAGAGGTTCTCAGTTTGCCAAAGAGAGATGCCCAGTTGGGACAAAAGAGATGAGTGAGTTGTATAAGACCTGTGACCCAGTTGGTACAAGTTGATACAAGTTGGCACAAGAGAGGTTCTCAGTTTGCCAAAGACAGATGCTCAGTTGGTACACATCGGCGCCGAGTTGCTTAATTGTCATGCCGATGCCGTTTGTTGCCAAGATGCCGTTAAATCCTGCTCATCGCTCACTCCCTGTGTAGACAAATGCCCTCCAGTATACCACTACCCAACAGCCCAGGAGTGCAGAATGTGTACTTAGATCTATTGGGTTATGCTGAAGAGACATTGTGAATGTGTGTACCCAAACTGCAACAGACTGAAGGTAATTCGGAAAGATCTATCTCACTTCTACCTACTCTTGTAAGATGAAGTAAAAGTTCCCATATGCCACTAAATTATAAAGTGTGTTTTTTGTTTTTTTTACGTCCTAGCAACATCTAAGGTCATATCAGGACGGGTACCGACTTGTGACAGTGCGCACATATGGCGACTTTATAGTGCTGCCCCACTGGGAAATCAGCCTACCAGCACCATGACCTGATATCCCACTCAGTCACATTATCCTGACACTGAGCGAACCAGTCCTTTCCCTATCCTCGTAATGCCGAGCACCAGACTAGGAAGCAAGAAGTATCAATTTTTAAGTCATTGGTTTGACTCGACCAGGGTTCGAACCCACGACCTCATGGGTTCGGATCCCCCGATCTCCCAAAACAGGGAATGGACGCTCAACTCATTCGGCGAACCTGTCTGGTCTGCTGAATTATAAAAGTGGAGCTCCATGTGCGGACATTATATAGGTGGGATTTGAATAATAATAATAATAATAATAATAATGTTCTTTTTCTTGAAGATTTATTCTGCCTATCATGGATAAGTATGAATAGACTTGTTTTCACCATTAGACAGTTTGTTGATAGAAAGCCAGAGCCTACACTTTTATGGACCCAAGGGATTTTTAACCTCCCACACCACATAGACATGGTATGAGAGCAACTGACCTTTGACGATGCTGAAAGTTATACACAGTGGTGATGGCATGGGGAATCAAACCACCAATCTTCAGAGTAGGAGTCTGACCTAGAAAAAGTCACACACTCTAACCACTCCGCCACAGAGAACACCATAGTGCCCCTGTGCTCATTCAACCCAATGATGATGATGATAATACTAATGACATTAATAATATTGGTGTTTGTTAAGGCTTAGGAAGATTTACGGTCATATTAGATCGGATAATCATAACAATCACTACTAACTAGGGAACAGATAAATATTAATGATAATAACAAAAATAATAATGGCAATAATCTTGGTATTTGTTGGGGGCTTAGAAACATCTGAGGTCATATTAGAACGGATAATCATCATAATAATTTCTAACTAGGGCACAGAGAAGGACAAGATTGGGGGGGGGGGGGTATCACTTTATTTATAAGCTCATTTAAAGTCTTATGTGTGTCAGGACTGGGCGCAGTGGCCGAATCGGTAGAGCGCAGGCCTCGCGTGCGGGAGATCGGGAGTTCGGTTCCCGGTCAAGTCAAATCAATGACTTATAAAATTGATACTTGTCGCTTCCTAGTCAGGTGTATGGCATTAATAGGATAGGGCAATGACTGGTTCGCTCAGTGTCAGGATAATGTGACCGATGGGGATATCGGGTCATGGTGCCGACAGCCTGATTTCTAAGTGGGCCAGCACTATAAAGACACCATGAGTGTGTACTGTCACAAATCAGTACCCGCCATGATATGATACATAAACCTTAGATGTTGCCAGGACATAAAACTCCAACAACCAACCAAATCGGTGCACAGGTCGGGCATGATGTATGTGAGACATGGTAACCGAGAGGGCTCTGACAAGCAGAGCCCTGAAGTAATGCACACAGCTTCATAGACAATTGGTTGGTTCACGGACTGCTTAAAGGCCCAGTCACACCTCACCGGATTGAGGAACCGGACAGAATCCGGACACTGTCCGGTGAAATACGGCAATGTACGGTTTATATACGGTTGGCATCCGGCATGTCCGTTTTGTGTCCGGTGGTGTTCGTTGTGAACGTTGGGAAGTTTTGAACATGCACAAAACTTGTACCGGACACCGCCAGACTAACGTGTTCGGTTGGTGTCCGTTTTAAGTCCGTTTAGTCCGTTTTGTCTGGTTCATGTCCATTACCCATCCGTTACATCTCCGGTTTGCTTCCTGCAGTGTCCATTGACGGTGTTGCAGGAATTCGGTCAGTATATGTTTTTGGCGCATCCGTGATCAGTCCGGTGTGTGTCCGTTTGGTGTTCGGTCCGTCCGTTTGACATTCGGTTCTCATCCGGTTCTGGTCTGGTGGCTATTCGTTAATATACGTTCCTTGTCCATTTAGCGTCCATTTCGTCCGGCGACCATTGCAACAGTTCGACACATTCTGGTCCATTTTGATATCGAACACCACTGGACTAGACAATTCTTTGTCCGGTTTATGTCCGTTGCTCAATCCGGTAAGGTGTGACTGGGGCTTAAAGGACTGACAGGGATAAGTCATGGACTGCTTAAAAGCAGCATTATGCCCTTTACAACTGCGCCGCTCAGACAAGTCAGAGACTAAGCGTGTTCGAGCACAGCAGCAGTGTGAGTGCGTGATCTACGAAGGTTGTTGACGATGTTGGAAAGAAACCAACGCCTCATCAGTATTCCAAGCGGATGTTGGTGGAACTATACTGGGAATGCTCTTTGTATGGCATATGGTATGGAAATTAGTTTAACTGGTCCCTCACTAAGAAAACAAGTTAGAATGCCACTTAAAGACCATCTTTCATTGACTCGCTGAAAGTTACATTAGAAATATGTTGTGCCTGATTTTGTGTGTGTATGTGTGTGTGTACATTGACGGTGTTGTGGGAATTCGGTCGGTATGCCTTGTGGTACAGGTTCTTGACAGAACCGAGGGCTAAGGGAGCAAACCCTAAACAGAAAACCATGTCACTGTGGCAGCATTAAGGGCGGTTGATATATGGAACCCCCAACATCTCCCGACCAGCCACTGCAGGGACAAATAGTTTTGCGCCTGTCTTGACATGTTTTGGCCGGTGTGAAACCTCTATTTGCTCTGCGAGAGAGTGCCGCTGGTAACTTGCAAAAGCCAGCAGCACTTCAATACTTTTGCAGGCAGCTTTCATGAAATGTACCATCAAGAGAAACCTGAAGCTGAGAGACATTAAGACCGACTCATGGACGCAACTCTCACAGCAGAGAGCTAAATGGAGAGCGGCAGTCAAGTAATGAAAGCAGTCTTTGTCACATCGCGACCGACAGCATGATGATGATGACATTAGTTAATTAAAGTTGCATAGTCCGATGGTTTTGAATTTCTGTATTATTTCTGAGATAAATATATTAGATCGATCTACTTTACATTAGCTCAAAGTTACTTTTATTTTAAATGGTAAACTTTTGAGATATTCTGAATGCAAACATGGAAAATTACTTTTGGCAATCTTGCCAAAACTCTGACACCATAGACTTCTGCAGTAATAGGTTCTGTTAAATTGACTCAGTATTGCCTTCTACGCAGAAACAAATGCTTAATAAGTGCATCAGTATCTAAGTTAGATATGTAAAATCAAATCTAGTAATTGGTTTGGTTTTAAAAATTTGATATTTCATCGGACTATGCAGCTTTAAGCAGAGGAAATTTCAATCGCGGACAATTGGTCTTCCTCATTCCTCTACTCCTTGCTGGATCCTAATAATGCCAAACGCCAGACTAGGTAGCGACAAGTAGCAATTCTTAAGTCATTGGTTTGACTCAGCCAGGGTTCGAATCCCACGACCTACCAAAACGGAAGGCGGGTGCTCAACTCATTTTGGTATTGTGAATATTCAACAGTAATGGGTAGTATGTCTGCAACAAAGAGTATCACTTCCCCCTAATTCATCAGCAGAATAAAATATGATGTTTCTTTATATGCTCCCAAAATGTATGATTAAAAACACCCACAAAATCAAATTACACCTACACTGGCTTAACCTTTACACATTTGAATATATCTCAGGACTAGTGTGATGATTAGTTGCTAGATGTATTTTTATCTGCAAAGCAAACATTTTACGGCAATACAATAAGTTAGCCAACTAAAATCAGCCAAATAGTTAGCCCTACGAAAATGACTCTTTAATCCCTTTCTTACTACCTACATGTCATAAGGATTCATGGTAGGTAGCAAGAGCTGCAGTATATATAAATAGTATATACATAGTATAATAGTTTGCCTACATAATGAAACAAGAGGAAGACATGCTTTTTTCAGTGGTACAGTGAGTGGTGGTTACGGTTTTCAAGGGTGGTGGCACCACCATCGGAGCTGGGGTTGGGGAGGCCAGAGCAGTAGATGACTAGGCAGACTCCACCAGTCCATGGAGCTAGGTGAGTGATGAGGGAAAGGAGGGATATTCCAGGTTATTATACTCATATAATCCCAATACAGCATATACATATGGTATATAGTATATATGTGGTACATAGTATATATAGTATATCTATGGCATAGGCCTATATGTCAAACTCTGCAAGCATATTGCTCATGTCAAACCCTCGACCCCACGATCTACCAACACGGGAGACGGATGCTCTAACTCATTCGCCATCCCGTCTGATCTGCACTAGTAATAGTATATATGTCATATATATACACCATATATACAAGGTATGTATATATATGGACCCCAAAAAATATATATATATTGATCTGGCAATACTAATATATATATATAGGCCCGGGGTAGTAGAACCATATCAGTTTCTACACTCACCTATGACGAACTGCACATTCTATGATTCAGCTGGGGCTGAGCATTAATGGTTTGATGGGATCCGCCGCAATTGCACAGGTTTCTGGGTTTAATGCTATGATGGCAGCAGCCGTTCTTGTTGTGACTCTGTGTTATCGTTTGGACCAGATCAATCGCAAATGCGCCATTCCACAGGTATGCATCGGAGGACACCTGGGTTGTAGCACCATATCAATTTCTACACTCACCTATGACGAACCGCATGTTCTGCAATCCCGAGTCGCCCGCCGTCGCCTATGCTGCTGAACGGCTGCTGCCATCATAGAATTAAGCCCAGAATCCGCCGCATTAGCAATGGATCCCGTCCAAACAATAATGCATGACCATCATAGCATTAAACCTGGAAATCTGCGCATTTGCGGTGGGTCCCGTCAAGCCATTAATGCTCAGGTCCAGCTGGATCATAGAATATGGCTGCTGGCATTATAGCATTAAGTGCAGAACCCGGTGCATTTGCGATGGATCCCGTCCAAACGATAGCGCATAGGCACACCCAGAACGGCTGCTGCCATAATAGCATTAAAATCGGAAACCTGTGTATTTGCGATGGATCCCCTTGAACTATTAATGCTCAGGCCTGGCTGATGTGGCCAGCATGGAATGGCTGCTGCATGAGTTAATAGTAATACAAAAGATCTGATACACAAATAGCCTGAACTGAGACAAGTAACTATGTGTGGTTTCTATGGCCTAGTGGTTAACATGTTGAACTTATAATCTGAAGTTGTTTGGTCTTGTGGGTTCAAACCCCATACAGTCCAAAACCTATTTACATTCAACAACAAAAACACGTTTTTCATCTATATGTGTTTCTCATTGAATTATGCAATGTAATTGTTTTGACATATATATTACATTAAAGCAAATATATTTCCTATTTGAACTACTCTAAAGAAAATTGAAAATACCTTAGTTTTACTCTCCCTTCTCTCCACCCACCCAGCCATTTTCACAACAGCTGTCACATGACCAATCTCGGTCACGCTACACCACCAAGTGGAAAAGTGCAGTACTTAAGCTAAGATTCCATGCACACGGTATGCGGCATGCGAATGTGGTATGTGGCATAGCTACCCATGCCGACCCCTAAACCTTTTGTGCTGGGGTGTCGTTAAATAAACAACCCCCCCCCCCCAAAAAAAAAGATACCCATGCCATTTTTGTTTTTTTTTGCTCCAAATTTGTGAAGAAAACTCAAAGTTATTGTTTTTTTCTATGGCAAACATAGCCGTATTCGTATTCGCATTCACACCGATCGGTCCATGGGTCGATCCATTTACCGCATTCGTATTCGCATTCGGACACATGGAAGCACCACTATTCATTTACATGCTTTTCGATTTTTTGCCGCATTCGCATACCGCGTATATGGAATCTTAGCTTAAGCATGCATCACCCTGTGGCACAAATTAGAACTATTCCGAGTTCGTTTGTTTTCCCGGCAAGATATACCTGCCGAGTTAAAGGAACTTTAAAAATAAAACCGACTACATTTTATCGCCACCATCTTGTCTTTTTGCATTCTAGCTCATTTCACCAACTCTTCGCCGATATATGTAGCCATTTGATCCTGGAACCACATTTTCTAGTTCCTATCCCATACTACAACTATTTTCGCCCATATTTTGACTATACGGGGTGAATCTTGTATCTATGCTGCACCACACAAACCTTAATCTGGTGTTTTTGTTGATAACTTCATACTTGCAAAAAACGTACAAAAAGTGATTCTGTTGTCACACAAGCCTACAGGAAATTACTTAACAACATTTTCTCTATTTTTTCTGTCTTGTATTATTTCAGAATACAGACCAGATACTGTATAAATTCGGTGGTTAGGCTCTTGAAGTTGTACTGTACAGGCCGATATTCAGTAGCAAAATGGGGCACATACCCATAGTGCATTGCGAAGTCAATGTTGTGACGTCACACGAAAATATCCCAATGGTTTTACCCATTCTCCTGCGACTTGCAATATCCTCGCCATGTCAAGTGCCATATGCTAGTTAGCAGCAACACGTGTCAATTCAATTCAATACTTTATTTCAATTCAATACTTTATTGTCATTTAGAAGTTAGTTTTTAAGTTAGAATCACACGACTTTCCAAACATGAGGCGGGCGCTCAACTCATTCAGACAAACCTGTTAAACATTCACACGGCAGCCGACCCATTGACTTTGCCCTCTCTCATGCCTGCTCTCTCCCTGCCTGTCCGCCCCCTGCCCCTAGACCCCTCCCCCCTTCCACATTTTGACAAACAATTATTATAACTCAATGACATAATAACATTCAAGACTCACTACCACCACTGAATAACTACATCTTCAACCAGCATTGCACGCAATATAAACCACTATACATGCACAACATGGCACTAATACAAGACTAACCATGAATAAAACCAAATCTAACTGATATACAAACAGAGCATATGATTTAACCACTAGTACACATTACTGCACACTCTATCTTGATGCATATATCTTGCACTATGTTGAGTACCTATGTTGTACACTATACAGCATAGGTTGCTCCCTCACTTTCTTTTCATGTTCAGAATGGGTTGTGCTGCACAAAATGCAACACATTCCACTTCCACTATGTACAAATCAAATGTGATCGCTCCAACGGCTGGAATAATGTATTCAGATGAATAAAAATATTTACAATTTTTTTTTTTTTAAACCCGGCAGACAAACAAACTCAAATTCTATATTTAGCACCATGACCTAATTACAAACAGATTTTCTGAGGCGAGGTGTGGGGGGGGGGGGGGGGGGGGGGCGAGGGGCGGGGTGGACGTCATGCGCTTGCCTAAATATTCAAATAGTCATTCTGTCAGACCAAACAGTTTCCATGCATAATCCCACAGGCCATTTTAATGAAAAGATTACAAAATAAATGTTAATAAAAGAAGAATTATTATGGCAAAGGAATGGTTATTTCTACTTTTATTACATATCAAATAGGGTAGCTCACTGAAATAGCAAACTATATATGTAGGGTATATTTATATATATATATATATATATATATATATATATATATATATATATATATATAAGTAAGGACCTGATGTTGCTAGGACGTAAAACAACAACAAACAAATAAATATATAATTAAGATAAAAATAAAGGCATATGTTATTCATTTTTAACAAATTTATTTTCCTTAACCACATTAATTTTGTTTGTTTATGTGTGTTTGTAACATTCGCTTATTACATTTGGGGAACGTCCATTCACAGGCAACTGGTCTTCCTCATTTCACTGCTCCTTGATCTATCCTAGTAATTCCAAGCGCCATGCTAGGTAGTAATACATATGTTTGTAAATCACTGATTTGACTCAGCCAGGGTTCGAAACTAGGGTTCGAATCCGACGACCTAGCACTTAAGAAGCCTTCTCTCAACTCATCCCATCCATATTAAGGCAAAACTATTTTTCAGGCACAGTCCAGTGGCAATACTAATATTGAAATGCCTACTATTCTACTCGACAACTCTCTTTTACTACATACATTTGTAACAAAAGGTAATTTTAATCATCAAAATAAACTTTTCTGACAGACCATAATATTCACGCCTGGCATTCTGTCCTGTAGCCATCCATTAAAATATGAGAAGTTAATCTCAACGATTTAAAATATTTTTTTGTTTAGGTCCATGTGCTTTAAGCAGGGGAAATTTCAGTCATAGACGACTGGTCTTCCTCATTCCACTGCTGGTCGATAGAAAGCCCGAGCCTACACTTTTTCTGACCCAAGGGATTTTTAACCTCCCACACCACATAGACATGGTATGAGAGCAACCGGCCTTTGATGACGCTGTAAGTTATACACAGCGGTGGAAATCCAAATTGGCAGACCTGGGGGCATGGGGAATCGAACCGCCAACCCTCAGATTAGGAGTCTGACCTAGAAAACAGTCAGACACTCTAACCACTCCGCCACAGAGAACGCCAATTATATTCATACTCTACATTCCGTTTTCTAATGCTACAAGTCTAGAAGTATTGGCAGTACACTTGACATTCCACACATTTCACACATTGTCATGTTGTTAATTAGATCCCCATTAAGATTTATTAAGTGATAATACCTCAATTATGCTATGGATATTGCACCACCGTGTGCTCATGGATGTTGCTGAGCTATTAGTTGTATGCGGGTTACTTTGGGCACTTGGCCATTAATCTATATATCACCATGATTGATTGATTGATTGGTGGTTGCTTTACACCGTCTCAGCAGCATAGGCCATATTCACAGCGAGAAATTTGTTGTTGTTGTTAAACCATCGCTTTTACATGTAAAAGCAGACAATCAAATATGTGCCAATAGACACTCACGAAATTAGAAAGCTCACAGTCATATATTTGTGGTCACGGGAAACAAATTCCCATAGAAAAAGAAAAGTTGTATTAATAATTGATAGAATTTATCACCATGATCATGATTCTATATCCATTTTATCTCTGTAAAACAGACTTATAATATTATGAGTTGCTGAATGTGTTGAACAAGCCATATATGGAATATGAAACATTTCGACACATTTCCCACCCACGTTTCTTCTAGTCCAATTAAAAAAGATATTTCATTATTCTCATCTGGGTAATATAATGTCATTATGAGGTTATTACTCCATCTACCTGTGTATCACAGTACTAGTCAATAGCCTACTCTGACAGACCTAATTAGTGACCATGGTAACCCTCCCATCCACACTGCAGCAGGGCCTGCTGCCATTCCACCAGTGCACCATGTACAAACTGTCCACTGTATCTGCTAATTCTATCACTGTCTATCAGTCTATGCCCCAATGCGTTTGGCATGTACACTCCATTCATGGATTAATACGGTGTGCTTCATCCCAACTCTAGCCTGACCAGGGCCGAATGCACCAATCGGTGTTAGGGCATTAACCGCGGCTTGGCTAGCTCCACATGGCTAACTGTGGAAAATCTGTATGCATCAATTGGTGCCAGTGCTAACCGCCGACCATAGCCTTGGCTAAGCTACCCCAGTTTCAAATCACGTTTAACTGCTAGCCAAGGCGGGTAATGTGCATATATGGATGTCAATCTATTCAATGCGATCATATTTAACAGATTTACATACTCAATAAGTGAAATTTAATCAAATTAACCCTAAAATCGAACAGTTATTAACGCTCCCGTCGCATTGGCGGTGTTATTCATATTGTCGAATCGACGAATGCAAAGTAAACAAATCGCCGCCGCCGCATCAATGTCGATATTCATACTGTCGAACGTCAACTAAAAATGGCCGCCGCCGCCGAATCGGTGGCAATATATTAGGCCCAAATCTATTCAATGCTGTCATATTTAACAGAATTACATACGCAATAAGTGAAATCTTATCAATTTAACCCTAAATTCAAACAGATATTAACACCGCCACCGCATTGGCGGCGTTATTCATATTGTTGACTCGAGGGAGTTCCCAAATCTATAAATAACTTCAAAGTTAGCTATCTGCCCCGGCTAAGACATTGGTGCATACGACTTGACCTATTTCTCCAACCCGCCGGTACCCCGAGGTAGCTAACCCAGAGCTAGCTCCTAGCTCCGGCTAAGCCTAACCATGATTGGTGCATACGGGCCCTGGACCCTGATTAGTGGCCTGCTGGGTCCCAGCTTCGAAACGCCAGAAGACACATATTGTAGTCATAAATCAACAATAACAGCTTCAATTAGTTTGGTTGGAATTTCAACTTAATCGCATCACATAGCGACCAACTCACCACACAAATAAATGAGATTCACGGACGTCCCAGCTCAGAAGAAACTCCCCATGCCTGGTCCCCTGACCTTCTTCAAAGATGTTTTCACTGAAGCGCAACAATAGCCGTGTTTACACGGGCAATTGTGAAGCGAATTAGGCAAATCGATTTATATGAAGCGATGTAGTGGCGCGTTTACACGGACCGAGTTTGAAAGTGTTAGTGGTGAGCCTGTAGCTGGCGAGTACTGCTATTTGTTTAGCTTACATTCGTCGATTCACAATCTGAATAACGACGCCAATGTAGCGGCTATGTTAATATCGCTTGGAATTTAGGGTTAATTTAATTAAATTTCATTATTTGAGTATGTAATTCTGTTAAATATGATCGCATTCAATAGATTTCGGCCTAATCGGTCCCTAACACTGCCGGGCACCAGCGATAGTTACAGCTGAGCCTGTAGCCAGCGAGCACCGCTATTTTACACTATTGCTGCCCGGGAACCGGCTGTATCGCTTCATCTATACTACCTGGCAAGGTGCTTTACATCTACCGATTTATATGAATCGATTCAGCCCTAAAACGCCTCAGCGTCGCATTTACATGACAAATGTAAATCGATCTAGGCAAGTAGTTTTATATGAAGCGTTTTAACCCGCCCGTGTAAACACGGCTTATAACATTCACAGCAGCCGACTGAGTGACCAACTGCCAGAGTCAGCAGCCTTCTTGTCGTTAAGGACTTGGTACAGGCCTGCTCAAAACACTAAAAATTGCTCTGCAAATTACAATCAAACCAGAATCATACAGATATCCAGAATAGCTGATAATCGGAACATATTGGACGAACAAACCCTGTTGGGAATGTAGTGTCCTGGCCGGCGAGGGGTTTGCCAAGTGAAGGAAACATGGCCGTTAGAGCTGCACACCAACCCAGATTTCTGCCATTCCGGGCCTAGCAGCCTTAACCACCCACACCTACCTATATAAACCAGGCATGTGATTTCTCCGGTTTTAACCGAAATTCCATTTTGTTCTGGCTGCCGAAACCGGAATTCCATTTTTGTTGTTAAATTCCGTTTTTTTCCTGTCTGCCGAAACACCTCTGAAATACACTATTTGCATTCCTCTCGCAACTCAGTGGGATGCTCCGTGTCCCCACGGTAACCTAAACAAATTGTCAGGTTTATTTTCCTGCATCCAATCACATGCCTGGTATGTGTCTCACACTTAGAATTACAAATATCAAGGTGGCGCACTTCTGCTTGGTTGGTTGGTTGTTGGGGGTTTTACGTCCTAGCAACACCTAAGGTCATATCAGGACGGGGCGCTACACATACGGGGCAGGCTCATCAGCATTAGAGTATCTGGGTTACATCACCAGTATCGCGGGGAAATGCTGGTGCCAAGCAAAGGGAAACATCACACTGAGGGCGTTCTCTGTGCCAGAGTGGTTAGAGTGTCTGACTTTTTTCTAGGTCAGACTCCTAATCTGAGGGTCGGCGGTTCGATTCCCCGTGCCCCCAGCTCTGCCAATTTGGATTTCCACCACTCTGTATAACTTACAGCATCATCAAAGGCCGGTTGCTCTCATACCATGTCCATGTGGTGTGGGAGGTTAAAAATCTCTTGGGTCGGTAAAAGTGTAGGCTCGGGCTTTCTATCGACCAGCAGTGGAGTGGGGAAGACCAGTCGTCTGTGACTGGGATTTTCCCTGCTTGGGACAACTAATGTACCAAAAAAACAAAAAGAGAGACAAATAAGTGTTCACACTTCCTGTCTACCATTCGCTATATTCGCTATATTCGCTATATCGCTTAGGGTGAGATTCAAACCCACACTTCTGCCATTCCCGGGTGAGCGTCCTAATCATTAGTCTATCTATGTTCCCTGATACAAACACTCAACCCACACATACCTGTGTTTGTGACATTTCACTTGGGGAGGCCAGTGCACTTTACTGCAGTAGGTTTGCTTGTTTGTTTAAAGGGACCAGATATAGGTCGCTCAGACACTACCCATACTCCGACAAATGCTCTCCAAGCATACATTTGCCAGTTTATACAACTACATATGTGGGGGGAGAGTGCTTTACATTGGTTGCTTCTGTTGTGTTTTATGTCGTTCAGCAGCACTGACACTTTTAGACAACAATATAGAGAAAAAAATGTTAGAATTTGCAATCTAAAATGAGAAATATAAAGTTCAACTGTTTATTTATCATAACCAGCTACATTTTGTGTGAATAATTGATTAAATCATGTAGATTAATACACTTTAAAAGTTGAATTGAGAGCTTTCTGTGGCTGCCATCTTGGTGGTTGCCAATGCTTCCCCTGTGTCTGGGGAACCCCTCTAGGTCATGTGATGAGGGAATCCCACCTATGATGTCATTCATACATCACAGACGTCAACTCTCCTCCCACATGTTCAGTGGCATGAACTGAACAAACTAAACAAAGGTATGTTTGGAGAGCTTTTGATGCTGGATTCGTTTGTATCTGGGTGAGGTATAACTGGTGACTCTAACGACCCCCCAGCACAAAAAGTAGACATCGGCTATTGGGGGGCAATGGGTTTGCTACCATATTCTAGGAAATATTGAAATATTTTTCGCTAAGAAAATAACAACCAGTACTACAAATTAATTACTCAACACATACAAATACTAATATTTTAGGCGATAACAAAGAGAATCTTGAACAAGAGCAAATCAGAAGTGCTATCCCATAAATAGATAGATAAATAAATAAACAAATTAATACATGGCGATGGTTCATATATATTATATATATTACATATATAATATGTATTATAATATATATTAATTATTATATATAAGGAGTATAATATATTATGCGTATAAAAATGGCGGAATTAATTATTAATTTATTCGCAATTGATTAATAATTTATTAGGGGGCTTTGGGGCTCGATAGGGATATCTCCATATTGTCCAATCAATGGCCGGTGCCTGCGAGCCCGGGACTGCCCTAGGTGGCGGCAAAGTGGCGGGTTTGGAAGCCCGTCCACCTTATTTGTTCATTGGTGACCCAGATTTCAAACTTTGTAACCAGTAGGCATATAATTGCTAGCCCAGACAACAATAAAGACTTGTCCATCCCATCACAACTCCGCGTTCTTCCCTGTTTGAATGTAGGCAAATTTATATATATATATATATTTTTTTAATAAATCTTTATTGAGGCTGTATTTACACTGTCCATAGCATATACGCCTGGGTATTCAGGCTTGTTTTCAATGCTGGCCAGCTGTAGTGTTGGTGTTATCTTATCACACAGTAGCTGCTGATCAGGTATTTGATTGCCTGCATTTCAGCAGCAGATAGATAGTTGGTTGGTCTGGTTAGTAGTCTATGTTAAACTTTTTAGATTTTCTTGGCATATATGTGTTTTATTTTTTCTACTCTTACTACTAGACTAGCCTACTCCTATTTACATATCATAGGCTTGTACGTAGCTGTGTGGTGTGCTATCTGGCTACTTTTGGCATGGTTACCTTCCATCAGGTGTCCCGCTGGTGGGCCGTGACATATCACATGCCCCTTTGCAGTGCAGCTGAGTGGGGGTTTCCTAGCCTTGTTTTGCACAGATATTTTTAGTATGTTTTTAGGTCAGGATTATACATAAATACATATACATACACAGAAAGACATATGTATGCATAATGATGTTTTCGCCAGATTAATTGAGATAGTTGTAAGTGAAGTGTCGGATAGGATCCTACAGCCTTACTTGTACATGCTTAATTACAATTAACCAGTGTCCATTTCTCTTACATCGTGACCTAGGTCATGGAAAAATGTTTGGAAGCGTTAATTAAAACAGTTAAAATAAGACAGATGATCGGGGCTCCGATGTGCAATTACCACGGAAACAAAAGAAACATCAAAATAGCCGCTGACCCTTAAGCCTGTGGTCTGTCGCAAAATGACTGGCAGTTAAACAATGAAGTGGAGCACCATTCAGTGTGATTTATTTGAGCGTACATGCATACATGACTTGTGACTGTGCGATTTTACAGTGTTGCTCCACTGGGAGACCTAACCACCAGTACCATATCCCGATATCCCACTGAGTCACTTTGGTAGATCGTGGTAGATTGGTAGATCGTGGCATTCGAACCCACTGTGTTCGAACCCTAGTCGAGTCCAGCCAATGACATAAACATTGATACTTGTCGCTTCCTAGCCAGGCGCTTGATATTATTAGGACAGGGCAAGGACTAGTTGGCTCAGTGTCAGGATAATATAACTGAGTAAGATATCAGGTCATGGTGCTGGCAGCCTAGTCTCCAAGTGGGACAGCACTATAAAGTCGCCATGAGTGCACAATGTCACAAGTCTGTACTCCAACAATCAACCACTGAGTTACATTATCCTGATATTGAGCTAACCATTCCTTTCCCATTCCTATTAGGTAGTCACACACATCAGTTTAGTAAGTTATTGGTTTAACTCGGTCAGGTTTAAAACCTCCGATCTTTCGCACGGGAAGCCAGTTCTCTTCCCCATTCGGCCACCGCGGTCTGGTCCAATCGTAAGCAATTACATGACAAAGTAACCAGGTAACTGAAAAGACTAACCCATTTGAAAATGAATGTGTTGACACAAAGATTAAGAGCAGTTAATAATATTTGTTTGTTTGTTGTTGTTTTACGTCCTAGTAACATCTAAGGTCATATCAGGATGGGTACCGACTTGTGACAGTGCGCACTCATGGCGACTTTAATGTGCTGTCCCACTGGGAAACCAGGCCGCCGGCACCATCACCTAGTATCCCACTCAGTCACATTATCCTGACAATGAGCACACCAGTCCTTGCCCTGTCCTAATAATGCCGAGCACCTGGCTAGGAAGTGACAAGTATCAATTTTTAAGTCATTGGTTTGACTCGACCAAGGTTCGAACCCACGACCCCATGATCTACCAGCACGGGAGACGGGACGCTCTAACTCATTCGGCCATGCTGTCTGGTCAGTTAATAATAAAGAGCATCTGATTAACGAACAGAAATGTACCAACATACAGGGTTTTAGTGCAGCTGGTCCTTTCTCATTAAGTCTGAAGCCTTTCTTGGCACATTGCAAACATGACCTTGAATGATATTGAATGATTCGCGGAAATATATTAATGTGTTAATGCTGCTTAAATCAAGTAAAGCATACTAAATTTGATTCGACATATCCAACTTAGCAGTGGCCTAGCTTGGGATTTTCAGGTGATACACAGACTTTTTCAGCGGTCGAATAAAATTCTATTGGAATAAAACACGATGGGATAAACACTATTTAACATCGTATAATTTAATTTTACAAAAGAATTTCAATCTCAGGTGGTACGTGTGAAAGTACGACGTCTGAACACTTTGACTTCTGGATACTGAATGCTTTATTCACCGTCCAGGGTCCTGAACCGCTGGCATCCTTTGTCTATGACGTCATCTCATTTACATATCCTTTTCCTCCACACGTGCCTGGATGTCTTTTATGCATATATTATAGTACGCAACTGGGTACCTGCATATATGGAAGCAAGGACCCTGCTTAGATACTGGTACACTAATTATTTACACTTATTGCAGTTTGGTTCCCTTGTGTTAAAACTGCGATACAAGAAAACAGCTAAACCAACTCATTTCCAGCATGTTGGTGTGCACCCGGAAATTAATTTGCCATGTTTTAACTAAGGAAAATCCCCCAAGTTAACCCTTTGAAATAAAAACTACCTCGAACTATGATTAAGTAGATCTAAGTAAATTTATTAGAACCTGTCACTGACAAAGTATCTGATGCCCAGCCATTTCAGAAATTAATTTAACATGTTTTCACTTCAAATATCTCCAAATTTAGTCCAATAAAGTACAAGTTACGACAAACTACAGTAAAGTACATTATAACAACCTGACGATCTTTGATACCAATTTAAACAATAATTATTTTACTTTAATCATCTAATTTCAATGACCACTTTCTATTAAATAGACATTGGGGAATATCTGCATCATTAATTACTAAAGTTGTCTTCATTTTATGAATGGTGAATGTGGTTATGCATATATATATATATATATATATATATATATATATATATGTGTGTGTGATATATAACGCATTATGGAAGTATAAATATACGAAAGGGGATTTTTCTAATTATTGATATTACTTGATATGATTGATATTACTGATTGTCATACTCCATAAGACTCCACACTTGACTGGTGGTGCCACCTGTGGCCCAGCTCTCCTCCACTGGATGTCGACAAGTGTCAGTCGCACTGGAGGAATTTATATATATCGAGTCGTTGAATTCATAGCACGACAGGCCCTGTAGAGAGACCCGAGTAACACCCTCCAAAGAATCCTTTGAATAAATGCGGTCACTTGAGTACACATCACTAGCATTTCACCATATAGTTGTTGGTTGTTAGAGTTTTATGTCCTGACAACATCTAAGGTCATATCAGGATGGTTACCGACTTGTGACAGTGCACACTCATGGCGAGTTTGTAGTGCTGCCCCACTGGGATACCAGGCCACTGGCACCATGACCCAATATCCCACTCAGTCACATTATCCTGAGACTGAGCCAAGCAGTCCTTGCCATATCCTAATAATGCCGAGCGCCAGGCTATGAATCGACAAGTGTCAATTTTGAAGTCATTGGTTTGATTCGACAATGGGTTTTAGAAGGGAGTGACAGATGGGTAGGAGGGGAGAGTGAGGGGTGGAGGTGGTGGGGGAGGTTATACAGAGGTTGTACTGTGTGTAAGTGGTGGGGGAGGTTATGGTAGACTGAGGGTGGGTGGGTACTGTGTGTAAGTGGTGGGGGAGGTTATGGTAGAGTGAGGGTGGGTGGGTACTGTGTGTAAGTGGTGGGGGAGGTTATGGTAGAGTGAGGGTGGGTGGGTACTGTGTGTAAGTGGTGGGGGAGGTTATGGTAGAGTGAGGGTGGGTGGGTACTGTGTGTAAGTGGTGGGGGAGGTTATGGTAGAGTGAAGGTGGGTGGGTACTGTGTGTAAGTGGTGGGGGAGGTTATGGTAGAGTGAGGGTGGGTGGGTACTGTGTGTAAGTGGTGGGGGAGGTTATGGTAGAGTGAGGGTGGGTGGGTACTGTGTGTAAGTGGTGGGGGAGGTTATGGTAGAGTGAGGGTGGGTGGGTACTGTGTGTAAGTGGTGGGTGAGGTTATGGTAGAGTAAGGGTGGGTACTGTGTGTAAGTGGTGGCGCAGGTTATGGTAGAGTGAGGGTGGGTGGGTACAATGTGTAAGTGGTGGGGGAGGTTATGGTAGAGTGAGGGTGGGTGGGTACTGTGTGTAACTGGTGGGGGAGGTTATGGTAGAGTGAGGGTGGGTGGGTACAGTGTGTAAGTGGTGGGGCAGGTTATGGTAGAGTGAGGGTGGGTGGGTACAGTGTGTAAGTGGTGGGGGAGGTTATGGTAGAGTGAGGGTGGGTGGGTATTGTGTGTAAGTGGTGGGGGAGGTTATGGTAGAGTGAGGGTGGGTGGGTACTGTGTGTAAGTGGTGGGGCAGGTTATGGTAGAGTGAGGGTGGGTGGGTACAGTGTGTAAGTGGTGGGGGAGGTTATGGTAGAGTGAGGGTGGGTGGGTACTGTGTGTAAGTGGTGGGGGAGGTTATGGTAGAGTGAGGTGGGTGGGTACTGTGTGTAAGTGGTGGGGGAGGTTATGGTAGAGTGAGGGTGGGTGGGTACTGTGTGTAAGTGTGGGGCAGGTTATGGTAGAGTGAGGGTGGGTGGGTACAGTGTGTAAGTGGTGGGGGAGGTTATGGTAGAGTGAGGGTGGGTGGGTACTGTGTGTAAGTGGTGGGGGAGGTTATGGTAGAGTGAGGGTGGGTGGGTACTGTGTGTAAGTGGTGGGGGAGGTTATGGTAGAGTGAGGGTGGGTGGGTACTGTGTGTAAGTGGTGGGGGAGGTTATGGTAGTGAGGGTGGGACGGTGTAGGGTGGAGTGGGTAGGGGTGTACTGTGTGTAAGTGGTGGGGAGGTATGAGGAGGGAGGTGGTACTGTGTGACGAGGTGGGGCGGTTATGGAGGTGTAGGTGGGTGGGTACTGTGTGTAGTGAGTAGAGAGGGGGTGGGGGGTACGGTTATGCTGGGGGTGATGGGTAGGGTGGTGGGTAGTGTGTGGGGGGAGGTTAGGTAGAGGAGGTGGGGGACGGTGTAGTGTGGAGTATGGGATGAGGGTTGGACGTGTGAAGTGGTGGGCGGGGTGAGTAGTGGTTGTTGGAGGGGGGATGGCAGTAGTAGGTGGAGGGGACACCTTGACCGATGAATAGTAAAAATATGCAAATAGTAGTCGGCAGCTGCACCCAGCGTCTGCCATTGTCCAATGTTGAAGGGGTCAGACATAAAAAACGAGAAAATTGCAAAGATGAATTGAATAGCTTTGTACTTGTTGCAAAGTGGCTCCCCCTACCCTCCCTACCCTTCCCCCAGTTGGGGTATATTTCTGCTTTTAAATATAAGCTGATCCTCTCGACTTTCTCTCGTTACTGTCAACAACTTATCAAGTGATGGAATGGGTCATCATCATCATGCTGTCGGTCGCAATGCGACAAAGACTGCTTTCATTACTTGACTGCCACTCTCCATTCAGCTCGCTGCTGTGAGAGTGATGTCCATGAGTCGGTCTTAATGTCTCTCAGCTTCAGGTTTCTCTTGATGGTATCCTTGAACCGGAGACGAGGGCGCCCTCTCTTTCTGTAACCAGAAGACAGTTGAGAGTAGAGGATCTGCTTTCGTAGCCTGTCTGATGACATCCTCATGAGGTGTCCAGTCCACCGAAGATTCTTTTTGATCAGAAGATCTTCCATAGAGGGCAGCCCTGTCCATTCGAGTATTTCCTTATTTGTCACTTTGTCCTTCCAGGTTAGCCTCATGAACGAACGCAGATGTCGCATCATGAAGGCATGCAGCTTTTTCACCTGTCGTCTGTACACTGTCCAGGCCTCGGCTCCGTATAGTAGGGTGGATAGCACGATTGCACGGTAGATCTTGCCTTTGACCCGTATGGACACATGGTGATTGTTCCAGAGTCTCTGGCATAGTCAGCCGAAAAATGTGCTGGCCTTGGCCATCCTCCTCTGTATTTCAGCATCAATGCGTCCATCACTTGATATAGTACTTCCGAGGAAGGTAAATTCCGGAACAGAGTTCAGCTTGTTGCCGTCAACCATGACTTCCTACTCTCGCATTCTTGTAGAGTTGGGTTGGTACAGCACCTCCGTCTTCTTGATGTTAATCTTCAGGCCGAACTTCTTCGGCATGGGTACACTCGTAAATTTGCATAGATATAGCCCTATGGTTTTGAGCTTCAGCCATATTTCTTTTAAGATACATTTGATTAGATTGATCGCGATGATCTACTTAATCATAGTTCGAGGTAGTTTTTATTTCAAAGTGTTAACTTGGGGGATTTTCCTTAGTTAAAACATGGCAAATTAATTTCCGGGTGCACACCAACATGCTGGAAATGAGTTGGTTTAGCTGTTTTCTTGTATCGCAGTTTTAACACAAGGGAACCAAACTGCAATAAGTGTAAATAATTAGCGTACCAGTATCTAAGCAGGGTCCTTGCTTCCATATATGCAGGTACGCAGTTGCGTACTATAATATATGCATAAAAGACATCCAGGCACGTGTGGAGAAAAAGGATATGTAAATGAGATGACGTCATAGACAAAGGATTCCTGTCTTTTGTTCATCCATATTCAAGCATTACAGCATATCCCAGAAACACTAAATTGCAATAAATATTTAATGAGCGCATCAGGCATCGAAGTTGGATCCGTTGGATCAAATCTAGCCAATTGTCTTCGCTTAGAAAATATGATGATTTTATTATGGGGGGGAGGGGGGGCCGATGAAAATGGGAAATATTGCACCTGAGCGGGAATCGAACCCACATCTCTTGCATTCCGGACCAGTGTGCTAAGCATTACACCTCCTGGGCTCCCTGATGTCACTAGCCGTATCCCTGTCTATGTGGCTCATTGTCTGATAGGTCAGTGCAGACTACTACGCCCACCCCCTGGAATTGTAAGTCTTTTAAATGATCACTTAATGCTTACAATTACACACATACAGGCAATGCACTTTCATATATACAGACATAGGGTAGGTTCAACAACCATACAGTGCATAACATGTACAGGATCATGATCACAGCAACCAGTGTCTTGGCAGGTGATGTAAATTGGAAATATTGCGCCTAGAGCGGTAATCGAACCCACATCTCTTACATTCAAAGCCAGGGTGCTAACCATTACACCGCAGTGCAGACTACTACACTTTCAGCGGACAGTGCAGCTTCAACTCACGCTGGTTATCCCTTCAGATTTAAATGACGATGACTTGTTAGCAACGCTAAACCTTGGTGTGTTGATTTATTGCCCATGAGGTTATATGTGGCAGACTTCGCCATGTACTACGGGGAAAGAAAGCTGTGGTATACACGTGTTGCGGCAACAAGCATAAACAGCAAACACCCTTGGCCAACAACCTTCCAGGAAAATTCATGTTCGTTGGTCAGGTTCCTATCTCACTTACCTTGGGCTAAATCATCGCTCCTCCCCCCCTCCTCCTGGAACTCATTCTCCGCCCTCCCACCTTGATGCGTGACAAGGAAGGACAAGGAAGCGTGTGTGGATAAAAGGCATTTTATTCAGAAATGCCGAGATAAACATGGATAAATTAGCAGTCATCAAGCATGAGTATCAGAGATCAATGTAATGTGCAATATATGAGGTATCAGCATGGAACAATGACATATATGAGGTATCAGCATGGAAATAGGTAAATGTCAATAAGAGTAATGTCTAATAGTTGGGTCCGGGAGGTGGATCCGAGGAGCCCTCCACCCTATGATGGAGAGTTGGTGTATAGGGATGGTGGGTGGGGAAAAAGGAGTGGAGGAGTAGAGTGTCTGGAGGCAGGAGGGCGAGTGGCCTGAGGCGGCCTCGGGGCTGGCTTTAAGGGAGGGGAGCGCAGGAGATTAGGTAATGGCCAACGGCTGGAGGAAGAGGGGGGGGGGGTCCTCCCTCGCCTCGCATCAACTGCAATGCAAGCATTACGACCAATTGGGAGAATCGCCACCATCCACCAACAGTCAACTAACTACACCTAATTATCACAATGGTCTGCACTGATCTCGCAGGCAATGATCCATATAGACAAACAGGCGTGGATAGGGTGATTGCATGTGGGAGCCTGGATATTATAATGTTTAGAACGCGAGCCCCGGAATGGAAATGGCAAAAGAAGTGTGGGTTAAATAAAAAAAATTGCTCTATGTGCAATATGCCCCATTTGCAAAAGAAAATACCCCGCTCACGACACTATTAACCGTGATCCTTTTACACCATCCCACAACACCCAGCAAGCCTTTGCACTACTAACCAAATAAATTCATCTGCCGTAACTGCAGTATTATTTACCAAGCTGAGTGGCCAGTAAGCAGTCCCACAAGGATAGCGATGGAGCTGACCAACAAATGCCATAAGTGAATCCTTATACTGATATCATGGTGGACCGTTGTAACTGGTATGTAATAATAGACTCTGCATCTACTGGTGAAAAGCTATGCTACCCCATTATGTATCTAAACTATGTTTGTGAATATACTTATTGGCGAAAGACTAGTGCCTTGTAATACATTGTATTGCATTGTATTGTACTGCATTGTATTGTATTGAATTGTATTGCATTGCAGTATGTTGCATTGTATTAGATTGTATGACATTTGAGTGTACTACATGGTAACATATTGTACTGCATTGCTTTGTATTATATTCCGTTGAATTGCATTGCATTGTATAGTAATACATTGCATTGTATTGTGTTGCAATGTATTACATTAGATTACATTGTATTGTATTACATGGTAATACATTGCATTGTATTGTGTTGCATTGGATTGCATTGGATTACATTGTATTGTATTTTATTGTATTAAATAGTAATACATTGCGTTATATTTCATTGGATTTCATTGTATTGTATTATATGGCAATGCAGTGCATTGCATTATATTGCATTGTCTTGCATTGAATAGCGTTGCATTGAATTGTTCAGCTGAATAAAAAATTGTAAAAACAACAGAAACATGAGCCACGTCCCTGACTAATTTAGTCCTGTAGAACTTTCTTCATCAACTCCTTCCTGAACTAATCCCAGCCACAAACTTCCATGGGCGAAATCACCTCACGCCCACCGCCACGCTCTTCACTTCTACCACCACCACTTTCTTTCTAACTCCTCTGAACAAAATTCCTTGGACAATTTATATCCTAGCGACAAAGTTTCTTGATTAACTGTCTCGGCCACTCAATCTCCTTTCGCAGATTCCAATTGCCAAATTCCATTGCTAATTTATCTGGCCAATTCCGTTTCGTTTCACCTTTCTTTGGAAATGGGCTGCTTTTGTTCCAACTCAGTACTTCATGAGTATTAAGCCCCTTTCACACGGGCAGAGTTTAGGCCGACTTAGATGAGGCGAACTAGATGAAGCGAACTAGGCGTGAAAGTGTGTCGTGTCCACACATCCAGTACTTAGGGCGGTTTAAGCCGGAAATCGATATCTGCACATGAGCAAGTCCATACTAACCAGCGCCAGTTTCGGTTCGTCGACGTCACCACGAGAGAGTGTTGGTTCGACCTAGATATATATGGACTGAATCGTATTGGTTTGGAATGGTCAAAACTTCTCCTGGGCAGTGAAAACCTTAAAATAAATCATGAAAAAAATATCTGTGCACAGCTAGCTGTATCATAGACCAAATTATATAATATGCGCTTTTGATCGACCGGAAAGTCAACAAACTCAGATTTTGACTGCGCATGTGTGTGACGTCCTTAATCCGCATCATCTAAACCGCTACCGTCCACACATGCCACTTACGTCGATTTAAGCTAAATCGCTTCATCTATACTACCTCGCGAGGTGGTTTACTTGAAGCGAACTAGATGAATCGATTCAGCCCTAAATCGCTTCAGCGTAGCGTCCACACGGCGAATGTGAGGCGAACTAGACAAGGCGATCTAGATGAAGCGTTTTAACTCGCCAGTGTGAACGGGGCTCAAGACGGAGCATCCCAGGGCCATTCTTTGTACACCTTAGTACAACTACAATACACTTGATATTGATCAAATATGAATATTTGGTTTTAAATAGAGCGAATATTCATGGCAGAAATTCGGCACAGAAATTCGTGATCACGAGAGGAATCAAATTACATGTTTTCCTAAAATGGCCATAAAATTACATAGTTGTATAAGAAGGCAGTATAAATTTGAGAACACCATTGTATCCTAATTGTGCTTCAAGGAGTGAGACTGAAATTAAGCTTGAGCATGTCAATGTGCTTTAGTGCTTATAACAGCAGCAGCCATATGTATACAATCCATATTGTGTCATGGTTATGAAAGTACGACGTCTGAATACTTTGACTTCTAGATACTGAATGCTTTATCCACCGTCCAGGGTCCTGAACCGCTGGCACCCTTTGTCTCTGATGTCATCTCATGTACATATTCCTTTGTTCTCCACACATGCCTGGATGTCTTTTAATAGTTTTATGCATATATTACATTCCCCCTTTAAAAGTATTTCTGAGATATGCAATATCTTAAAAATCGTCACAGTCACCCCAAGTTTAGATGTTAAAATACAATAATACAATAATAAAAGGTAATATCACAGGTACTTAGCTTTCAACCACAGGTTAGCCAATGTCCAACTGTACCCAGTCACTTATGTCCTTTGAAGAATGTCCAGCTGTCTAGCCTCCTATAAGACACAGTGTCCAGTGTGACATACAGTATAAATACAATGACTCTGAAAGCAAACAATACTTAAACTAACATGCAAATGTGTTCATGTGTGATTACAGTTTGCAACTGACTAACTTATAGGTCTAGCCTGTCTTCTGGTCTAGATTAGTTGTGTTCTTTTCATTTGACTGTGCTGTCGGCACACTTTGTGCCTGCCCGACTGGCTCAGGCTACACCACTTCTGGAGCCCTTATAATTTTAAACCTGTTCCTATACAACAATTTGCCTGACTCATTTAAAATTGTATACTCCCTTCCCAAAATTCCTGTATGACCCGAAATCACCCCTTTCTTCCATTTCCCGGCATGGTTTTTGTACTTGACATTATTGCCAGTCTTCAGTGGTTTGAGCACTTTGCCACATTTTTTGCCATGGAAACTTTCTGACTTTGTTCGCGCTTCGCCGTTTGCGCCCTGTTTGGATTTTTCGATTTGGCTGTCTTTCTTTCGATTTGGCTGTTGCTTCAGGTGTACTATGGACTCGACTATGTGTCCGTAAACCCATAGTCTTGTCCAAATTCTTTGTACCTGTGGCTCTTAAACTGCGGACCATTGTCCAAAATCACCTGGTTCGGAATACCATGACTAGCGAAGTTATCCTTCATGGCCTCGATAACCGTGGCAAACGCCATATCCTTCAACAAAGTTACTTCAGGATAATTAATGTAGTAATCTACAGTTATTAGGTCATTCTCGTGCTTTATTTCAAATAAATCTGCTCCTATTTTTTCGTAAGGTTGACATGCTATTGGTTGGTTTATCAATGGCTGGTTATGCAAATTCTTTTGGTTATTTTGGCATGTGTCACACCGACTGACTTTTTCCTCAATTTGTTTATTGATGTTAGGCCAGAACATGCAGTTACGCGCTAACTGCTTGGACTTAGTGATGCCCAAGTGTGTCTTGTGCAATGCTTCAATCATTTCACTGCGGAGCTTTGGAGGTACCGCAACCCGATTGCCTTTCATTACTAAGTTGTTCTCTACAGTTAGTTCGTCTTTGTGTGGAATGTATTGCCGTAGACATGGCGGTGTCTGTATGCATGTAGTGTCCCAACCGTTCTCGATATGTGTTATTAACATGGACATGGATACATCATTTTCATACTCTTTGACAATTTTACTTAACAGACTGAGTGTGTTGTCAAATAGGTCAGCATGACCTACATTGGCACTGTGTGCTCTGGACAACATGTCTGCAAAGAACGTTAGAGAATTCTTAACATGACACAACTGTATCTTGTACTTCTGTAATCGCATTCGCATTCTTTGCATCCGTGCTGACAATTTATGTATTGGTTTTTGCATTATCGCCACCAATGGTTTGTGATCAGTTTGAATTTGAACTTCTTTGCCAAAGATATAGTCATGAAACCTCTGACAGCTGAAACATATTGCGAGCATTTCTTTTTCGATAGTGGCATAGCCACACTGCGCTGAGTCGAGCACACAAGATGCGAGTGCGATTGGTTTGTTTTCCTGCATTAACACAGCACCTAAACCTGACTGACAAGCATCTACCTGAATGACAATGGGTTTCTCAACATCATAGTATGCTAATACAGGAACAGTTCTCAACTTTTCTTTGAGTTTGTCATACACAACTTGTTGTTCGCTTTGCCAGTGCCATGCGACATCCTTAGCAAGGACCGTGTGTAGTGGTTTGGCGATCTCGGACATATTCGGTATGAACTTGTGCACATACCCAACCATGCCCAGGAACCTTTGGATGCCTTGTTTGTCACATAGGTCTAGCATTTCTACAATTGCCTGTATATCTTATTAGTTTTTTTTACGATTGTTATGGAATTAACCCACTCAGTAGGTTCATCTTGTTCAACAATTACACCCATTTTTACCATACGATTAAGCTTGTCATGTACCTTGTTTTGATTCGCATATAGGATCCTCCTCGGCGGGTCGACAACAGGTTGAACAGATTCATCAACATGAATGAGAGCATTAAATTTTATTAGACTTAAACCTTGAAAAACGTTCTAGTATTTGCTTACCAGATCTTTGGCTCATGAGCTGTGGATGTCATTCAGGGTGGAAATGTTTGTTGGCACACCAGAGTGCACCCTGTCCACATGCGCCAACAAGTTCAACACAACACAAGCCTTTTTACCCAAGATGGGCTGGCAGTCCCGCACTACTTGGAATGTAAAGTTTCTGCCGTCGATTCCGATCGATGCCTTACCGTCGGGAGTGATCCGATGCCCGGAAAATGTTGTGAGCAAGCACCGGGTGTTCGCCAGCCGCCCCGGTGTGACCTGTCAAAGATATTCCTTGGAAGAACATTCGCCTTTGATCTTGTGGCTAGCTTGAACTTGACTGGATGACCGGTCACTCGGACGGTCACATACCAGAGTTTGGCATCTCATTCGGTGCTGCAGTTGACGGCACCGACAAACAGATCCCTCATCAAAATATTGACTTCCGCTGGATCTGGGTCTTGTTCAACATTGTGAGGGGCGGGTTCTTCCACGGTCAACTCATTGACTCTGCCAAGTTTGCCCTGGCAAACTTTCCTGAAGTGCCCAACCTTCTTGCAGGCAATGCACGTCTTGCCCCATGCCGGACAGACTCCCCGGCAGTGTTCATAGCCACAGTTCTGACATTGAACTTTGAATTTGCCTGCACCGCTGCTGCCAGCTTTCCAAGATGTCGACTTCCAAGATGGCGGCCCAGACGGACGAACCACCGGTGCACCGGTATGTGCAGTTGTATATCTATTCAGAAAATTGATTTCCTTAACTTCTACGTCTGATTTTGTGTCCTCCAACTGATCGGAACTGAACTCACTGAGCTCGCACATGTTTATGCATTTTTCCAGCGTAAGATCGCCTGTCTGAAGCATTTTGTTTCTCAAATTAATGTTCTTGACACCAGCCACCAACCGATCACGCAAAAGCGGTTCTTTCACCAGTCCATACTCGCAATCTTTAACTCTGTCTCTAAGTGCCGTGATATATGTGGAAATGTTTTCTGTGGCTTGATTATGAGAATTGAAACGGTAGCGTGTTATTATCAAATTACATTTACCGGTACAATATGCTTGAAATGCTTCCATGATCGGTCCGATCTTGTCTCGCTCAGCGAGCACGATGGAAATGCTGGTGAAAACCTTTTGAGCGTCTTCGCCCGCGACGTGTAGAAAGATACAGCATTGCACTCATTCTGTCTTCATTACGACTCCTGCAGCCGTGGCATATATGTCATATGCTCTGATCCATGTTTTCCAGTTTGATCGTGCATTGTTGCAGAGGATGAGGTGTCCTGGTGGCCTGAGGCCCGGCAATGTGTTAGCAGGCGGCATCATCCTTATGTGAAAGTATGACATCTGAACACTTTGACTTCTGGATACTGAATGCTTTATTCACCGTCCAGGGTCCTGAACCGCCAGCACCCTTTGTCTCTGATATCATCTCATTTACATATTTCTTTGTTCTCCACACGTGCCTGGATGTCTTTTATGCATATATTACAATGGTGATGCTGACAGAAAAAGTGGACAAAAGCCGACAAGAGCAAATTTTCCACATGCCCACTACTGAAAAAAGGAGTAGAAATAAATAAGAACAACAAAAACTACAAACGTATAACCTCCACTCTGTAGCACCTTGTAGAGTGGGTGTTCGAGTCTGTGGCTATGGAGGTAGGCTAAAGTGAAAAACAATACAGACGGAGAGAAAGAGAGAAAGTAAAGCAAAAGTAAGAGTGTGTCATGGGGGGTGATGAAAATGGGAAATATTGCGCCTAGAGCAGGACTCGAACCCACATCTCTTTGCATTCCGGGCCAGTGTGCTAACCATTACACCACCTAGGCTCCCTGATGAGTTGGATGACCTGTGGCCACCACCAACCTTGACCCCTGTGTGCATTGACCCCTACCTCAGCAGAGAGCCAGGCCCTGAGTGCACTCACACCCATACCTGCCAATCATCCCTATGTCTATAATTACCTGCCCTCAAGCATTGGCCAAGCCATATATATATACACAACATATATATACACACACTCTTGGCTGGCCACCCAGAATAATAATAGAGGATTTCCATTTCCCCCCTCTGCTGATTATCGGAATATTTTACACAGTGACTTATTAAATTCATACTTGTCGGTTCCTAGCCAGGCGCTCGGCATTAATAGGATAGGGCAAGGACTGGTTGGCTCAGTGTCAGAATAATGTGACTGAGTGGGATATCGAGTCACGGTGCTGGTGGCTTGATTTCCCAGTGGGGCAGCACTATAAATTCGCCATGAGTGCACACTGGCCCTAGTTGGTACCCGTCCTGACCATAGATGTTGCCAGGATGTAAAACTCCAACAACCAACCAACCATGAAGGACCCTGAGAACTGACCCAACTACGGTGTGTCGTTCCTTATTCCCGTACCCCTAGGTTTGTTTGTTGGGGTTTTACATCCTAGCAACACCTAATGAAATATCAGGATGGGTACCAACTTGTGACAGTGTGCACTCATGGTGAATTAATAGTGCTGCCCCACTGGCTGGGAGACCAGCTTCTGGGACCCGATTTCCCACTCTGTCACATTATCCTGATAATGAGCCAACCAGTCCTTGCCATATACTAGTAATGCTGAGTGCCAGGCTCGGTAGTGACAAGCATAAATTTGGTAAGTCATTGGTTTTGAGTCAGCTAGGTTTCAAACTCGTAACATTCTGCATGGGAAGCCTGCGCTCTACTGATTGGGCCATCGCTTCCGGTTTTGTACCCTTAGCAGGTGTACAAAGTGGTCCATCACAATGCTGAGGTTCTAGAAAATCATGAACCACACAAAGTGTGTGGGGTCTGTACTTAGAGGTGGCTCAGATTGCCGATTACCTTATGTGGTGTACTGAGAAAGAAATATATATTATATATACACACACTTGTATATGCAGTAAAACCTCTCTAAATCGACCGACCATGGGACCGACTTTAAAATGGTCCATTAACGGAGGTTGTCGGTTTAGGGAGGTTTTCTTTATCGTTATAATGGTATTGTATGGGTGATCGTTTGGGACCCAAATAATGTGATTGATATAGAGGAGTGGTCGATCTGTGGAGGTAGTTGGTTTGAGAGGTTTTACTGTACTCCCATATTGCATTACACAGCATAAATACACACATATTAAAATGAAAACAGAAACAAATGCATGCAATTCTCACCTTCAAATTCTCCACCCTCACTAGGCTTCCCCTCGCTGAGCCAGCGCTTCAGCCGCCGCCTCTTGCAAGTCGTGCTTATAGAGCCGCAGGATGGTCCACAACGACCTGGGGATGAACTCGGACGACAGTGGCGCCACCTCGCCGCCGCCATCTCCATCGCCCGCCACCCACGGAGCCGGGCCAAACGCGCCCGCAACCCGCGCCGCCTGCCGCCCCTCGCGCCCGTCATCCAAGTCCAAGTCCAAGTCCATGTCCACGCCCACATCGACGGCGTTCTCATTCGGCACGCCACCTACCGGCCTCGGCCAGAAGTCGGCCAGGTGGTCGGCCCGTGAGGAGGAGGAGGAGGAGGAGCCTCGCTTCCGTACGTATTGGCACTTGGGCCCCTTGAAGACGCCGACGCACCGACAGCGGCAGCTGCCGAATATGTTTGTCGCCAGGTAGGGCCTGCCGCCATTCTTACAGGCGCAGGAGGCCTCAGCTTCCGGCGTGTGGAGGACGTGCACGAGTATGGCTACGAGGACCAGCGAGCACAGCAGGTCTCTGGGCAGCGCCATGGTGACCGGCCTCATCCTGACGGGCGGGGCGGCCTCTCCACTCGTTGCCTTCGCAGCTGGTTTGGTCTGTGTGTGGTTTTGGTTTGCGTGTGTGGTTTTGGTTTGTGTGTGTGGTTTTGGTTTGCGTGTGTGGTTATGGTTTGTGTGGGTGGCTTTGGTTTGTGTGTGTGTGTTTGTTTAATTGGATGGTTTGGGTTTGTGTGTGTGTCTTCGTTTACATGGGTTGTCTTGGCTTGTGTTTGGCTTTGTTTATGTGTGTGGTTTAGTTTCCCTATGTGTATCTTTGCTTATATCGGTGGTTTTGGTTTGTGCGTGTGTGTCTTTGATTATGTGGGTGGTTTTCGTTTGTGTGTGTGTCTTCGTTTATGTGGGTGGTTTTCGTTTGTGTGTGTGTCTTCGTTTATGTGGGTGGTTTTGGTTTGTGTGTGTCTTCGTTTACTTGGGTGATTTTTGTTTGCATGTAGGTTGGTTCGAGTGTGTCTTCCTCCGTGTGTGACTTGGTTTTTATGTGCCTTCGTTCATGTGTGGCTTATTTCAAAGCTGGCTTCATTCGTATGTGGCTTATTTCGTAAGTGGCTTCATTCGTGTGTAGCTTATTTCGTAAGTGGCTTCGTTCGTGTGTGAATTATTTTGTAAGTGGGTTAATTCGTTTCTGGCTTCGTTTGTGTACGACTTACTTCGTGTGTGGCTTCATTTGTGTGTGGCTCATTTCAGAAGTGGATGGACCTGGGTTATTTTGCATGCGGCTTTGTTCGGGTGTGGCTTATTTCGTAGGTGGCTTCGTTCGTGGCTTCCTCTGTAGCTTCCGATGGAGATGGTCTGGAAGAGAAAGCTGTTTCCTGATGCTGCTACTGCTCGTGGCTTCGGTCAGTAGTGGATTCGTCCCTCTGTCTTCTTGTTTAGCTGTGGCTTTATCTCAGTCAGTGTAAACCCTGCTTCAGCTGTGACTGTCGTAGAAGGGTGGTTAAGTCGGTGATGTTGACTCCTGGAATTCTTCTTCTTGCTTTTAAACAAAGAAAAATGAAGAAAAGGAACTTAGCAATTTGATTCAGATCAGGTGTCAAACATTTATATTGTTGTACAAAGACAACTTAGCAATTTGATTCAGATCAGGTATCAAACATTTATATTGTTGTACAAAGACAACTTAGCGATTTGATTCAGATCAGACATAACATATATATATTGTTGTACAAAGACAACTTAGCGATTTGATTCAGATAAGGCGTCAAATATTTATATTGTTGTACAAAGACAACTTAGCAATTTGATTCAGATCAGGCGTCAAACATTTATATTGTTCTACCAAGACAACTTAGCAATTTGATTCAGATCAGGTGTCAAACATTTATATTGTTGAACAAAGACAACTTAGCAATTTGATTCAGATCAGGAATCAAACATTTATATTGTTGTACAAAGACAATTCGGACATAGCCTCAAACATGTAGACTTTTAGTGACTTTATTTAGAGCTAGTGTCAAACATGTAGATTATTGTACAAAAACAGTTGACCGATTTCATTCAGAGCTGGCATCAAACATGTAAATTAATTAACAAAACTACCTTAGGGATTTGATTCAGACCTAGCATCAAACATGTATATTATTGTACAAAAACAGCTCAGCGATTTGTTTCAGATCTGGTGTCAAACACGTAAATTATTGAACGAAAACAACTTAGAGATTTGATTCAGATCTGGCATGAGATCCATGTAGATTATTGTACGAAAACAGCTCAGCGATTTGATTCAGATCTGGTATCAAACACCATATCATTCTCACATACTCACACGCGCCCATATGCAGTTTCGGAGTAAAAGTAATTTTGCAACAAATTTGTCATCACCAAAACTCCCCACAAAAACACAAGAAAATCCATGGAGAGGAACTAGGAACCTGCTATACTCGGACTAAGGTTTAATTAACTATCAACAATTCAACTTCTGTGTGGCATTGACACAAAAGCGTTTGTTAATATCTACAGTTGATCAAATGTTACCTTATATCCGAAAATGTCCTGCGTTTGTTGGGAATCAGACAAGTGAACGCTAGGCAGGTGGGCAGCGGAATGAATCAATGTCTCTCACCAGTGGTGATGGCGATGGTGACGGCGTCGGTGGTGAGTAGTGGTGTGGTGGTGAGTGGTGGTGTGGTGGTGGTGGAAAGTGGTGAGTGGTGAGAGGTGGTGGCGAATGGTGAATGGTGGTGGTGGTGGTGCCAATAGTGCCGGTGTGGTGAACAGACTAAGTGCCTGTGGGCATAAATATATATATATATATATATATTTATACCGAATAATAAATAGTACACAGGGTTTTCGAAGCCTGTCAGCGTATTTGCCTGACGTGACGTGACGCGACGTGACGCAAACTGTGAAGGTCAGCGATCCGTGAGCTGGCACGTCGTGTCACATCAATGGGGACTCAGTGCAGCCTGTCCAGTTCACCAAGTGTGCGCCCTTCCGCTCCCTGTGGCAAGTGTGCTCGTCGCTTCACCGGGTTACCGGCCGCTTTGCTATTGGGCATGCGCCTCGGCCCGCTACGCGCCTACACACTGAGCAGCTCGCAGCGTCCTTGTCACTGAGCTGCTCCCGGAGTTGATCTGAGCACTTCCAGGGAGCCGCTGTACATATATACATGAGATGTGTGTGTGTATATATATATATGTATATAATATGTGTGTGTATGTATTATGTGTATATATAAATATATTGTTATATATGTAGTATGTATTATGTATGTATGTATTATGTGTATATATGTGTGTATATATGTATATATGGGATTATGTATATATTGTACATACATATGTATACATATGTATGTGGTTTTAATATGTATTATGTGTGTAAGTAAATGTATATATATGTTGGTGTGTGTTGTGATGTGTAAGTTGACAACAGGTTCGCCGCGAGGTGGAATATGACGTGCTGGGGGCGGCGGGTGGGGTGGGAGATGGCTGGCGGGCGGCGGGTGGCAGACGGCGGGTGGTGGGTGATGGGCATTGGCGGTGGCGGTGGGTGTGACAATTGGTGGGGCGGGCGGGCGGCGGGTGGCGGGCGGCGGCCGGCAGGCGGCGGGCGGCGGGCGGCGGGTGGCGGGCGGCGGGCGGCGGGTGGCGGGTGGCGGGCGGCGGGGTGGCGGGCGGCGGGCGGCGGGCGGCGGGCGGCGGGTGGCGGGCGGCGGGCGGCGGGCGGCGGGCGGCGGGCGGCGGGAGTGTAAGTGACGGATGTATGACGGAGTTAGACGGGCAGGTTGACGTGGTTACCAGGTGTGGTGGCGAGTATGGCGTTTGGCGGCGTTAACCCGCAGTTAAGCGTGGCACGAGGCAGCCGGTGTTGTGTTTCGCCGGTGTGCCGTGGGATATGGTCTGGTACTGGTACTGGTGTCTGGATGATGGTGGTGATGGTGGGGGAGCACAGTTATAATGCACTTCCAACACGTCCCCCCTCCCGCCGCCCGCACACCTCCAGGCTCGCCAAGCCTCCTCCCCCCCCCCCCCCCCAGCCGTGTCTGCCCCACCATGTTCACATCAATGCACGCCCCGCCCCCTCCTCACTCCGCCCCACCCTATCCGCCCCCGCCTCCGCCCCTCCTCAGCACGCCCCCACCCCTTCTCCCCACTACGCCCCCGCCCTCGCCACACCCCGAATTTTCCACTCCTCACCCGGCCCCACTCCCTCCCTTCACCCCGGCCCAGCTCCCTCTCGTCACTCCACTCCCTCTCATCATCCCGCCCCACTCCCTCTCCTCACCCCCACTCCCTTTCTTCACCCCACTCCCACGCCTCACCCCCACTCCGTCTCCTTAACCAAACTCCATGTCTTCACCCCAGTCAATCTCCCTACCCCTACATCCTCTCTTCACCCCGCCCCACTCCCTCCCCTCACTCCCTCCCCTCACACCGCCCACTCACTCCCCTCACTCCCACTCCTTCCCCTAACCCCCACCCCACACTCCCTCTCCTCACACCCACTCCCTCTCCTCACCCCGTCCCACTCCCTCCGCACCTCCCCGGGCTATCCCCACCCCACCCTCTCCCCCCTCCCCCCTCCCCCCCCCCCCCCTCCCCCCCTCACTCCTCACTCTCCCTCCACCCCCCGTACCCGTCTACTACCACCCATACTCCCCATCCTGACACCACTCCTCCCTCTCCCCATCCTGCCACACACCCCGTCTCCTCGTGCATATTCATCCGCTCGGCCGTCGTGTAACAAAGCAAGAGGCACACTTCTACGCAGGGTTGTGATGGGGCCAGCAAAGTTCAAAGGGACTCTTACACAACACACCCGCCTACGCGCCAACGCCCGCTGATCGAACATGACGCTAGGCGGCGCCATTAAGCATCGCAGCTTGTACGCCTGCGTGGCCGGAAGTGTCCCACACAGCGGCCCCTCCCGCCACTCCCACACACCGAAGCACAGACCAACTCATTCACACCCGCTGATACACCCACGTACCCAACGTGGGCTCTCGTGAAAAGAATCAGACGGCTGTGTGGGTGTGGGCGTAGGTGTTGGGGAATAGTGTAGGTGGGGTGTAACACTAACTAGAGGTCAACGCAACAGGATTACAGTCGATTAACAGAACATCTGTACACTTTTTCTCCACTGATTTACCAATTCATTATGATAGGAATAATGTTGCATAATGCATAATAGGTTTAATATTTAGTACGGAATTGGTAAGCTTATGGGTATATATATATATATAAATATATAAATATATATATATATACCCATAAGCTTACCAATATATATATATATATATATATCTATCTATAACCTATATATAAGGTTATACATACATATATGTATGTACTTAAAGTTGCATAGTCCGATGGTTTTGAATTTCTGTATTTTTTCTGAGATAAATATATTAGATCGGTCACTAGTATTTACTTTACATTAGTTCAAAGTTACTTTTATTTTAAATGGTAAACCTTTGAGATATTTTGAGTGCAAACATGGAAAATCAGTTTTGGCAAGCTTGCCAAAACTCTGACACCATAGACTTCTGCAGTAACACTAACACAAGAGGTTCTGGTAAATTGACTCAGTATTGCCTTCTATGCAGAAACAGATGCTTAATAAGTGTATCAGTATCTAAGTTAGATATGTCAAATCAAATCTAGATAATCGGTTTGGTTTTGAAAATTTTATATTTCATCGGACTATGCAGCTTTAATATAGAGATGGGAGATCACTCTAATAAGGTCACTCTAGTAAAACCCTCGCAATAGACTACATCATGGTTCCAGCGGCGCGGTGCATTGTGGGATGTGTCAGAGCAAAACCCCCCCCAAAAGCACATGGCACATGCTAATACACTGGGGACCAGACGGGGTGGCCGAGTGGGTTGGAGCGTCCGTCTCCCATGCTGGTAGATCGTGGGGTCGTGGGTTCGAGTCCCGGTCGAGTCAAACCAATGACTTTAAAATTGATACTTGTCGCTTCCTAGCCAGGCGCTCGGCATTATTAGGATAGGGCAAGGACTGGTGTGCTCAGTGTCAGGATAATGTGACTGAGTGGGATATCAGGTGATGGTGCCGGCGGCCTGGTTTCCCAGTGGGACAGCACTATAAAGTCGCCATGAGTGCGCACTGTCACAAGTCGGTACCCATCCTGATATGACCTTAGATGTTGCTAGGATGTAAAACAACAACAAGCAAAGCAAGCTAATACACTGGGTGCAGCAATGAAATGTGCTAGTTTCAGCTCATCTCAGCTCTTCTTTGAAACATAGAATAATAAGTAAAAATATATATATAATAAATTAAGATATTAATCTTTTAGCCAGCATTGCATTTACATCAATATAATCAGCACATCTTATGCCATGTGCATTTAGATTTAGAAAGATCTAGGCACTCAGACTAGTGTTAGAGCCACAGCCAGAGTACTCAATGCATTGTCAATGGCAGTGAGTAATCTCCATACAGAAAAAGTAAAATATTGCTAAAACCACACCACCTAGACACAAACCGCTTGGAACACCTATAGAAAACAGGTTTAACAAAAAGATTATATTAAATTGATAAGGTTAGGGTTTGGGATTTCTATTAATTTTGAATAAAACTGACGTTTTTCAATGTGCGTATAGGCAAACTCAATGGCCGTACGCCTTTGCTTTGCTCCCAAGGCCGTTTTCGGCGCATGCGCAGTCGGAACCGTGATGTAGTCTATACCTTGTGCATGGGTTGCTTAGATATGTACAGAGGCGGTAAATTTTGCAAGTCATTGGTTTGACTCGGCCGGGATTCGAACTGCCGACCTTCCACATGGGAGGTCTGCACTTTTACCGATTCGGCTACTGCGTCCGGTTGTCAGGGTAATGGCTATATAACGTAGAGTATCTAAATATCTCGGATGGGAGTGAAAGCCTTATTCGGATTGCTTTTCAGGTTAAAATATATATATGTAAGAATAGCACTCGAAGGCATAGTGGTGGGTACATTATTTATTTGGTAATAACAATCAAAATGCACCTGGCTGGGCAAAAAACGTCCTACCGATAGAAGAACAAAGTGAATGAGTAGGTAAAAGGAATAAAAATAAGGTAATGTAAGTAGAGGAATAATACAAATAAAAATAAGTAAGTAGATAAAAGGAATATAAGGGGGGGAAAAGAAATAATAAATAAATAAAAAATAAAATGTTTGTTGATCGAAAATAGGGTCATAGCAGTGGCTGAGAGCAATTAAGATGGCTGCTATAGCACAATTTGTATATATATGCTGAATACCCCCGGTGGCAGAGGAGAGAAGTAGTCTAGTTCCAGGCAGAGCCACCGGGGGAAGCACCGTGCGTATTCGCTTACATCTGCATATACGTTGTATATACGTAGGTGTATTTTCATTGTCATTTTATTAATGTATTTATACTGAGAATAAGGGAGATGTGAAACATTCTTAGGATTGTGAAAACCATTGACATATATGGACCGTCCCTTGATACTTATCGCTACTTAGCCTGGCGCTTGGCATTACTAGGATAGGGCAAGGACCGGTTAACGCAGTATCCATATAATGTGACTATTAGGAAAATTGGGTCATTGTGCAGTGGTCAGGTCTCCTGATTGAGCAGCACTATAAAAGTCGCCATGAGCGTGCACTGTCACAAGTCGGTACTTGTCCTGATATGACTTTAGATGTTGCCAGGATGTAAAACCCCAACACAAAAACATTACCCCAACTCACGGGGACTTTTCATATACTACTTACCTCCTAACACATAGGGCTCCGATTGTAAATAATTAACAAAGTAGATAAGGTACATCTGAAGAAAGTCGCGATTATTGGGAATATTGTCACTTAAAACAAATAGTCACACCTAACCACAGTAAGGGTGAATGGCAACGTATTCTAAATACGAGCGAAAACTGCTTTCGTATGGAACAGGAAGTGGAATTCCCAGTTCCAGTATCCAATGACTACCTGTATTAATACAGAGTTGGTTTTGTTTTTTGTTTTTGGGGAGTTTTCAGTCGCATGGGTGTGCTGAAGGCTGCAAATCTGCAGCACGGTGTGGGCACCGCTGAAAGCAGTCCCGTGTGGTAGGGAGTTGGCTTCCGATGGGTAGTGGTCAGAGAAATTTGGGGGGGGGGGGGGGGGGGGAAGGAAGCAAAAAGGCAGCCTAAGAGCCCAAGCACAGTCCTCTGAGAACACTCACAAACACAGCCCCCATGCATTGTCACCTGTGTGCTAACACTCCCTCAGATACTGGCATCTGTAAATCATACCATAACAGGCACACAGAACTCAGTCTCTTAACTTAATTATTGTACCCATTCTGTGGCATTCTTCACAGACTATTTGTCTGGGTGAAGAAACCACAGTCTGCAGCAACTGTATATGTTGTCCTTAGTTTCAGCATTTACCTCCCTTTATACAATATATAATACCAACAGACTTCAATTCAGTAATACATGTAAATATACCAATACAGTAATCATTTTCCAGAGTTCTTATCTCCAGTGGTTATATTTGTGTAGAACCTTAGAACAATCTGATATTAATTATCACTTCACTTAATATACATAATCTACCATGGTTTCACAACTTGGTTTGAATATTATGCATATATATTTACCAACATGATAGAATGAATTAAGTATTATTAGAGCGGTTTTATCGGGCTAATTATATAATTGGAATATTATTATAATGACTTTATAGAAATAGCTGGATGATTTAAATATGATTAAAACAGTTTTCTTAATGCTTCACATATGAGTTTCGTGAAAAGGAGATATTTTAGAATTTATTTAAACCTAAAAAGTCAGAATATTTTACAATTGTTTGACTCGACCATGATCCAAACTTCAGTCCTTCCAGATTCACCGGTATGCACAGTAAGTCCGGCCAAGGCCAGAGGAAGAAGTGAAGAATGGAATTAGTTAGGCAGTGGGTGGGGTTACCTGTTAGTTGTTAGTGAAAATTAGTGGTTAGTTGGTAATGGTGTCAAGTCAGGTATGGGGACAAGGGAGCGCCTGCTAGTCCTCGGTGTCAGGGTTTGGGCGACCAACAGCATTGATGATACCTGCGTTCTGGTGGTAGAAGCGGGCAAGTGCGTTCCAGGATGACTTGGAAATCCTGGAGAGGATGGCCAGAGCGGCCTTATTGTCACTGAGTTGGCGGTCAGAGTCCTCCATGAAGTGACTGATGGCAGATCTGTCGACGGCGCCACATGAGGCGAGTATGTGGGCCACATTGAAGATCTTAGTGCCGCAGGGACAGTGCTGGAGATTGGGGACATCAATCCAACGTCCATAGCCAGTCCTGAAGCGGTTGATGGCGACTTGGGTAGACATAGAAAGGCCGACTGGATGGGAGATGTTAGTTCTGACCAGGGTGTACCAGAGCTAGCTTATTGAATAAGGGTTCCGTACTTGTTCCTTCTGTGTGGCATGTTCCCAGAGTTTGGTGTTGGCTCGAGAAGCGGCGGTGGTCACTTTGGTGATGGAGGGAGGGATGGCTGTCTCCACGTCTGCTTGGTTGGCACCAGCTAGAGCAGCACAGTCGGCATGGTCATTACCATAGAGTCCTATATGGGAGAGGACCCATAGCAGGACTGTGTTGAGGTGTGCCTGATGTCTGGTCGAGATTATAATATCGATCACGTCGGCAAGGGAGTGTCGGGCATTTGGGCGGGCTATCTCTTTGATGGCATTCAGAGAGTCAGTAATGATGATGGCACTTGAGTTGGGGAGGTCTTCGAGGGCCAAGTGAATGGCGGCGAGCTCGGTCTCAAGAGTGGAAGCAAAGTCTGACACCATGGTGGTGTTCTTTGTGATGGAGAAGGGGATGTTGGGTTAAGCGAGCCATCGGTGTAGACCGTCTTAGTGAGGGGGAAGTCCACCTTCGCCTGAGTTATGGCCATGAGCACGAGGGAGTGGAGTTCTGGGGTGGTGTAGATGTAAACTGCCTTGGCAGCAACTAGGTTGGTGGTTCGGGTTTCCATTGGAATAGAAAACCATGGTGGCTTGTGAGGGCTCAGGGTGGAGTCTGCAATGTGGAGTCTGTGGGAGTCTTTGAGGGTGGTGATGTTGTCCTTGAGGTGGTAGGAGATGTGAGGGTGACCGCAGGTCCCATCTCGGAGGTAGGCTGTGGCTCTGCAAATTGTTGATGAAAGGCCTGAGGAGAGGGTTCTTGTGAGGTGGGTGGTGAGAAGTTGTTTGCCTCAGAGGGTGAGGGGAGGGAGGCCGGATTCAAAGAGGAGGATCTGAATCCTGGTGGTGCTGGGAACACAGACAAGGACATCGACAATGTGAGTGTTAACCACATAAAATCAGCCAATCAGATCCGAGAAAGATGACCTTTAACCAACACAAGGTCAACTGTCGCCAATATTTGAAATTTGGAGGTACTGGCATCAATTTAATTTCTTTTCATCTTGCTTGTTTTCAAATAAAATATATCAACAACAAAAATACACTTGAAAGTTGATATTGACGTCAAAATGCTTGTCCCCGCAGGTTGGTTAGGGGTGTTAACCATACTCTTGACACCCAATGCACCAAATGACTGTTAGCGCTTTTTAGATCACAACTTCATGAAAATATCCAACATGTTTCACATGCTGTCGAGGCACATGTGCCACTACAAGTATTGATATGCGTATATTATTTTACAGAAACATGTTATGCATGTAAACTTGTGGTAACACATGTACATGTAGAACTGACTCAAATATGTCAAATTAATCCAAATTTTCCATAAATGGAATTAGGTCTTGGCGGTTGTTCAATACAAGTTTGTTTGTTGGAGTTTTACATCCTGGCAACATCTAAGGTCATATCAGAACAGGTCCCAACAAGAGACAAGTATAAGTTTTTACGTCATTGGCTTCACTCGACCGGGAACCGGACTCCCGACCTTCCGCACGCCAGGTCCGCGCTCTACCGATTAGGCCACCGGGTCCGGTGTTCAATACAATGCAAATTTAATGTTAAGAGTGTTCAATTATGCATTGTTATAAGTAGATCGAATCATTAATGGAAATTTACGTCGCCATGTATCCACTGCCAGCAATAGCTACTTTTGACGTCGTGTTGATTGGCTCATGTTCCTGCTGCTGCTTACTGTCACCCTGGCGCATACAGATGCTGTATTAGTATTATTCAGCAGAGTATGTCCCTAGTGATCATTAGCTGGATCCCAGTGCTGTGACAAAAACATCATGGGCCCTATGAATTAATGTTGTTGTTGCTGTTAAGTGTTCTTCCTCAGTCGTGAATTCTGTAACTCAAATGATCATATTAATATACCCTCGAGTGAGAGTCCCCATTAATGATCGACAAGTGTTTGTATGTGCACACATACATACATACGTTCATACATACATACATATTAGTAATGCATATGTGTTATTTTTAACTGGGGAAAGCACCTCACAAGTATTGTACTTCTGCTTTCTCCTTTTTCATGGGAAGCATTGCTGATATAAATATCAACTTGTATGCACACAGGTCATGTGGAAATAAATATGTTATGATTATTATTATTATTGATCAACAAGTGTATATAATATAACCATGGATTGATGGATAATATGTACATATATATGAGTAAGCCTCATGAAAACGGTTCAATCGGTGGTCAAGTGAAGATGTCGGCGTCACAATTCTTAAAAGTGTAGTGCATTTCTTTGTTTCATATTAAATTATCCTTGAAACAAATAAGGTTGTTGTATTTTCTCGACCTTTATATTCAGTATAAATTTAAGGACTTTTCACCATTTCTGTCAATGGTAAACTATAATTATACCGATCGATGCAGACATCCAATGATCGACACCGACAACTTTAACAGATGTCGGCGTCGCAATTCTTAAAGTCTCGTGCATTTCTTTGTTTTATATTAAATTATCCTAGAAACAAATAAGGTTGTTGTATTTTCTCAACCTTTATATTCAGTATAAATTTAAGGACTTTCCACCATCTCTGTCAATGGTAAACTATAATTATACCGATCGACGCCGACATCCATGCTCGACGCCGACAACTTCCACCAATTGGCCTCTTTTCGTGATCCTGACCCATATACACAGACAAATAAAGTAAATAAATTAAATAAAAAACAATATATGCCAAATGGCTAACCGAATTAGATGGAACATTTAAAAAGAATTAAAAAATATCTCAATAATGGACATGATGACTGTTCAACCATATACATATTTACTAGTCCTTTTTCTATGATAACTTGTACATTTTACGGCCGCCTATCACGATCTAAGTGCATATATATATATATATATATATATATATATATATATATATATATGTATTTATATCTATATATTAAGCATATATATAATAAATATATTAAAATATATCAACATAAATAGATATATACATTAGGTGTGTATTATGTATTCTAATTAGGTTGCTTAATTTGTATTATATGTATATATATATATATATATATATATACACGCGAAATCATCGGCGATATTGTCATAAAACGCACCCTATTTGACAGATCCAAGAACAAGTGCCAATTATCACTAAGAGATACACATTACCAACAGTTCACCGATCATTTTCCTAAAAAAAGAATGAGGACAGATCTCCGAATTAAGATGGAATTAGAGCCGCCAATCTCTTTGTTGTCCCCCTGTGTATAAACATCTAAGCCTGAAATATAACTTACCATCCATTTGGTTGGGGTTTGTTTTCTCTCATGAAGCCTAGGTCACACCTACCCGGATCAGGGGCCGGACGAGCCCCGACCCGTGATCCGGCATGGTCCGTGGCTCATCCATGGCTGGTCCTTGTTGGTCCTTGGTGATCCTTGGCTGGTCCGCCCTCATCCAGAGTCGGCCCAGGATGTTTTAAAATGCTTAAAACATCCGGGGAGATCCGGGGAATATTGCAATCTGGGCTCGATCCGGCATCATCCAGGTGTAATCTGGGGATGGTCCGGGTAGTCCGGGGGTGGTCCGGGGGTGGTCCGGGGGTGGTCCGGGGGTGGTCCGGGGGTGGTCCGGGGGTATTCTGTGTCCGGTCCGGGTAATTTTTAAACCGGAAGAGCCACGTTTTAGCTCCGGTTTAGGCCGGACTAGCCCCGGTTTAGCCCGGACTAGCCCCGACAGAGCCAGGGACCACTCCCGGACTGCCCGGATAAGACCCGGACAGGCCGGATAACCACGGATTAACCACGGATTGCCAGAGATAGCCACGGATGACCACATATTACTCACAGACTACCCCAGGATGAGTCCCACATTTCAGGCTATCATCCGGGGGTTGTCTGGGGCTCATCCGGGGTGATCTGGGCTTGAGGTCCATGGCTCGTCCGGGTAGGTGTGAGAGCGAGGCAAAAATAGCGATTTTATCCGGGGCTGTCCGGGACATTCCGGGGGAGTGGTCAGGGGGTGGTCCGGCTAAAAATCCGGTGCTCGTCCGGGTAGGTCTGACTTGGGCTTTAGGTGGTTTTTTTTTTAATTGTTGTTTGTTTGTTTTTTGTCTGTTTTTTTTTGTTTTGTTTTTTTGGGTCCATTAGTTGTTTAAGCAGGGGAAATTTCAGTCATAGACGACTGGTCTTCCTCATCCCACTGCTGGTCGATAGAAAGCCCGAGCCTACACTTTTACCGACCCAAGGGATTTTTAACCTCCCACACCACATAGACATGGTATGAGAGCAACCAGCCTTTGATGACGCTGTAAGTTATACACAGCGGTGGAAATCCAAATTGGCAGAGCTGGGGGCTATTGTGGGTGTGAGTTTTTTTCAATTGAGGAGGATGAATTATTTGTGACACCTCATCCCGCCCTGCGCATACTACTTGAGATGACCATTATGTTGCGCCCAATTCAGCCGAACTCCTCGTAATGCAGTGTAGCCCCCGCACTACATCCAAATGGCCAACTCTGTAGGGTGTACTAACTATTAAACAAGCCGCCAAAACCGACCGCTTCTCAGTCCTCTGCGACCAGACGGGGTGGTCGAATGAGTTGAGCGTCCATCTCCCGTTTTGGTCATCATCATCATCATGCTGTCGGTCGCGATGCGACAAAGACTGCTTTCATTACTTGACTGCCGCTCTCCATTTAGTGCGGTTGTACATTTCATGAAAGCTGCCTGCAAAAGTGTTGAAATGCTGCTGGCTTTTGCAAGTTACCAGTGGCACTCTCTCGGGGAGCAAATAGAGGTTTCACACCAGCAAGAACATGTCAACACAGATGCAAAACTATTTGTCCCTGCAGTGGCTGGTTGGGAGATGTTTGGAGTTCCATACATCAACCGCCCTTAATGCTGCCACAGTGACATGGATTTCTGTTTAAGGTTTGCTCTCTTAGCCTTCGGTTCTGTCAAGAACCTGTACCACAAGGCAGTGGTTTACAACTCTGCAGGGCAGGGGCGTTAAACGCCCTGAGGTATTGCTATACCTGCAATACCTGCATACCGTTTTGGTAGATGGTGGGATTCGAACCTATGGGTTCACACGCTGGCCGAGTCAAACCAATGACTTAAAAATGTATACATGTCGCTTCCTAGCTTGGTGATCGGCATTATTAGGATAGGGCAAGGACTGGTTGGCTCAATGTCCGGATAGTGTGACTGAGTGAGAAATCAGGTAATGATGCTGGCGGCCTGGTCTCCCAGTGGGGCAGCACCTCGCGCAGACACCTGGCATGCGCTGAAGTCTATGTTTGTTGGGGTTTCACATCTTGGCAAAATCTAAGGTCATATCAAGATGAGTACCAACTTGTGATGGTGCACACTGATGGTGACTTTAGTGCTACCCCATCGGTACCATGACCCGACTCCCCACTCAGTCGCATTATCAGGATACTGAGCTAACCTGTCATTGCCCTATCCTAGTAATGCCAAGTGCCAGGCTAGGTACTGACAAGTATAAATTGTCATTAGTTTGACTCAGCCAGTTTTCGAACTCCCGACCTTCAACAGGGGAAGCCTGCGCTCTACCGATTCGGTCACCGCGTTCGGTGTGTCAAGAATATGGGAGACAACAGCAACTAGGAAATAGTGGTGGTGAGGGAGGGCGTGGTGGGGGGGGGGGGGGTAGAGGTGATGCCCCCTTGTCTACCAGATGTGGGCCAGACTGAGGGAAGCGCCAGTTCCAGTTAGCGAAGACTTACGGTACTAACCAGGCAGCACCTGTCCCCTGGTAATAATATTGGCATATTAAATATCATCATCATCATCATCATCATGCTGTCGGTCACGATGCAACAAAGACTGCTTTCATTACTTGACTGTGGCTCTCCATTTCGATCTCTGCTGTGAGAGTGATGTAAATGAGTCAGTCTTAATGCCACTCAGCTTCAGGTTTCTCTTGATATATCATTGAACCGGAGACAAAGGTGCCCTCTTTTTCTGTAACCAGAAGACAGTTGAGGGTAGAGGATCTGCTTTGGTAGCCTCTCTGATGACATCCTCATCCGAACTTCTTTGATGCATCGGAGAAAGTGTCCACTATTTTCTAGACCTCTTCAGCAGAGTGGGCAACCAGTGCACTGTCATCTGCGAACAGCAGCTCTCTGACCAGTATCCGAGTAGTCTTGGTCTTCTCTCTGAAGTGTGTGACATTGAATAGGTCAGCTCTCTGTCTGGACTGTATATAGACCCCATCCCTCATGCCTCGGAAAGCCTCACTGAGTATTGCTGATAGGAAGATGGAGAAGAGCGTGGGGGCCACTACACAACCTTGCTTGACCCCATAGGTAACCCCTGAACGATTCAGAGACTTCCCCTCCAACATTCGCCATCATTCCCGTATGTAGAGCCTATTAAATATACACCACATATATTACTTGTTGAACGAGCGTAGCCTTTAGTTAGAGCTTACTTGTATTTCCTATGTTTTGTTTAAAAAAAAGAAGAACCAAAAACAGATTTGAAGTGTTCTTGGATTTAATAAACCTTGTTTGTCTGTCTACTAGGGAAATAAATATGGCAAGGGAAATAAATGTATACATACGTGGATGAAATGTGATTCCACGTATATATGCATATTATGTATTTATATGAGTGACAATATGCGCGCCACTGGTGAAGTCGGAAAAGGCTGGTGGTGCCACCAGTCATAGGGGTGGGCCACCCATAGAGTAGTACACAGCTTAACAGTGGTTTAATTAATAGTGGTAAATAAAGGAACGTCCCTTGCGTACTTTATACTTGCATAATCCTTATACATCACATATATGCAAAAAATCCCCGACGCGAGTGATGTATTCAGGGTAGGCAGGTACCGGGCGCAGCCGGGGGTGGCGCCACCAGTCACGACATGGAGGAGGCAATACAGTATATCGTGTAATATTAACAATAAATAGCACATAATAACAATCAAGAGGGGTTAATTCCCTTCCGTGCCTTTATACTCGCATAATGCGTTATACATCACATATACAAAAGGGGTTAATTCCCTTCTGCACCTTTATACTCGCATAATGCATTATACATATATATGTTATACATGTATATGTGATGTATAACGCATTATGCGGGTATAAAGGTGCGATAGGGAATTAACCCCTCTTGATTGTTATTATGTGCTAATTATTGTTAATATTACACGATATACTGTATTGCCTCCTCCATGTCGCGACTGGTGGTGCCACCCCCGGCTGTGCCCGGTACCTGCCCACCCTGAATACCTCACTCGCGTTGGGGAATTTTTTCGTTGAATGCGCAGTGGGAATTTTAATCATGGACAATTGGTCTTCCTTATTCCATGGCTTTTTGACTATTCTGGTAATGACAAATACCAAGCTAAGCAGTTGTGACAAGACTTAAGCTGCGTTTACACGGGCGAGTTAAAGCGCCCCAGCTGGAACCACTTGCCTAGATCGGTTTACACTTGCCCGTGTAAACGCGCCGCTGAGGCGTTTTAGGGCTGAAACGGTCCAGCTGGAACGTTCCACGTATACCACCTCGGGAGGTGGTTTATATGAAGCGATTCAGCTGGTTCCCGGGTGGCAATAGTGTAAAATAGTGGTGCTCGACGGCTACAGATGCAGCTGTAACTAATCGCTGGTGCCCGGCAGTGTTAGGGCCCGATTAGGCCGAAATCTAGTGAATGCGATCATATTTAACAGAATTACAGACTCAAATAATGAAATTTAATTAAATTAACCTTAAATTCCAAGCGATATTAACGTAGCAGCTACATCTGCGTCGAATCAACGTGTGTAAACTAAACAAATAGCAGTGCTTGCCGGCTACAGGCGCCTGCTGGTTCCCGGCGCCGACACACTTTCCAACTCCGCCGTGTAAACACGCCTCTAAAACGCTTCATATAAATCGCCTTGTCTAGAACGTTTCACAATTCCCCGTGTAAACACGGCTTTAGTATACATTTTTAATTCATTAGTTTTTAAATTAATGTTAAAATCTGGATGGATATATATATATATGCATCTCTCTCCATTCATCTCTCGCTCTGTAAATATATATATATATATATATATATATATATATATATAAATATGAAGAGCAAAGTGCATTGAGGTATATATATTAGACATGTGTGTAGATAATGCATACATTGAATCCATTAAACAAGATATGTCTATCGATTTGATCCGATTGTCTCCTTATTAACCGTGCCCCACAGTGAACAGTGTGTGAGGGGGTGGGGTAGTCCTGTTAAGTATGGAGCCCTGAGGAAACGGGACCCGGCCATTATGCACATCGTCAACAGCGCCAACTACCGGCCACTAGTCGCGGAGAAGCCGGGCAATGAGGAGGCGGTGAGAGTCATCATCAGCCCGGGGAGGGAGGGCTTCTGCACGGCGAGGCTACAATTAACCCGGCCGTCCCCGCGCCGGGGCCAGCGCACCGAGGGGGGGGGGGGGGGGGGGCGCAGCAGGGGGAGGTGAGAGGATCTTCGTTGGTTTTTGTTGGGGTTTTCCGTCCTGGCAATGTCTAAGGCGTGTACCGGTTTGTGACAGTGCAAACTCATGACAATTTAGTTTTTTTACAGTGCTGTCCCACTGGGACTAGGAGACCAGGTGATCGGCATCATGACCTGATTTCCCACTCTCGATTTCGCATTATCCTTGTCATATCCTAGTAATGCAGAATGCCAAGCTGGGTTCCGAGAATTATCTTGATACTGATCTAACCAGTCCTTTCCCTATCCTAGTAATGCAGAGTGCCAGGCTATGTGACGAGAAATAATTTTTTTTAAAGTAATTGGATTGACTCGGTCGGGATTCGAACTCCCGACCTTCCCTAAGGGAAGCTTGCGCTCTTACTGATTCAGCGGGAGGAAGACTGGGAGAGGTGGGAGAGTGGAGAGTGGCGAGTGGAGGACTGGGTGGAAGGGGTGCGGTGAATGGGGTGCGGAAGGAAGAAGGGTGGACGGGACTAAAAGTAGACGGACGGAAGGGGGTGGACACAGGGTGGAGGGGGGCGGGGAGGGGGTGACGGGTTGGAAGGAGAACGGGCGGACGTAGCGGGAAGGAGACGGGGAAGAATAGGCATTGGGGAAGGGGATGAAAGAGAACGCGGCAAGGTGGTCGAGAGGGCCGAGCCGGAAAGGGGACGGGAAAAGGGCGGAAGGGGCGAATGGGCATTGGGGAACGGAGCGGAAGGAGGACTAGGGATAAGGCGGAAGGGGGGAAGGGGACATGGTGGAAGGGGGGAAGGGGGCATGGTGGAAGGGGGACAGGCGACATGGTGGAAGGGGGACAGGGGGCATGGTGGAAGGGGGGCAGGGGCATGGTGGATGGGGACAGGGAACAAGGCGGAAGGGAGACAGGGGGCATGGTGGAACGGGGACAGGGGACATGGTGGAAGGAGGACAGGTGACATGGTGGAAAGGGGACAGGGGGCATGGTGGAAGGGGGGCAGGGGGCATGGAGGAAGGAGGACAGGGGACATGGTGGAAGAGGGGCAGGGGACATGGTGGAAGGAGGACAGGGGGCATGGGGGAAGGGGGACAGGGGACATGGTGGGAGGGAGACAGGGGGCATGGTGGAAGGGGGACAGGGGACATGGTGGAAGGAGGACAGGGGGCATGGTGGAAGGGGGACAGGGGACATGGTGGAAGGAGGACGGGGGCATGGTGGAAGGAGGACAGGGGGCATGGTGGAAGGGGGCAGGGGCCATGGTGGGAGGAGGACAGGGGACATGGTGGAAGGAGGACAGGGGACATGGTGGAAGGGGGACAGGGAACATGGTGGAAGGAGGACAGGGGACATGGTGGAAGGAGGACAGGAGACATGGTGGAAGGGGGACAGGGGGCATGGTGGGAGGGGGGGCAGGGGCATGGTGGAAGGGGGACAGGGGGTATGGTGGGAGGGGGCAGGGGCATGGTGGAAGGGGGACAGGGGCATGGTGGGAGGGAGACAGGGGGCATGGTGGAAGGGGGACAGGGGACATGGTGGAAGGAGGACAGGGGGCATGGTGGAAGGGGACAGGGGATATGGTGGAAGGAGGACAGGGGACATGGTGGAAGGGGGACAGGGGGCATGGTGGAAGGGGGCAGGGGACATGGTGGAAGGAGGACAGGGGGCATGGTGGAAGGGGGGCAGGGGCCATGGTGGGAGGGGCACAGGGGGCATGGTGGGAGGGGCACAGGGGCATGGTGGGAGGGGGGACAGGGGACATGGTGGAAGGGGGACAGGGGGCATGGTGGGAGGGGGACAGGGGGTATGGTGGAAGGGGACAGGGGGCATGGTGGAAGGGGGGCAGGAGCATGGTGGAAGGAGGACAGGGGACATGGTGGAAGGGGGGCAGGGGGTATGTGGGAGGGACAGGGGGCATGGTGAAGGGGACAGGAGGCATGGTGGAAGGAGGCAGGGCAAGGTGGAAGGAGGACGGGGGCATGGTGGAGGGGCAGGGTATGTGGAGGGGACAGGGGGCATGGTGGAAGGGGGCAGGCATGGTAAGGGACAGAGTCATGGTGGGAGGGGGGGACGGTGGAAGGGGACAGGACATGGGGAATGGTGGAAGGGGACAGTGGGCATGTGGGAGGGGACAGGGGAGATGGTGGAAGGAGGACAGGGCATGGGGAAGGGACAGGGGATATGGTGGAAGGAGGCAGGGACATGGGGAAGGGGGCAGGGGGCATGGTGGAAGGGGGGCAGGGACAGGTGGAGGAGGACAGGGGCATGGTGGAAGGGGGCAGGGGCATGGTGGGAGGGCACAGGGGCATGGTGGGAGGGGCACAGGGGCATGGTGGAAGGGGGGACAGGGACATGGTGGAAGGGGGACAGGGGGCATGGTGGGAGGGGACAGGGGGTATGTGGAAGGGACAGGGGGCATGGTGGAAGGGGGGCAGAGGCATGGTGGAAGGAGGACAGGGGACATGGAGGATGGGGGGCAGGGGTATGGTGGGAGGGGGACAGGGGCATGTGGAAGGGGGACAGGAGGCATGGTGGAAGGAGGACAGGGGCATGGTGGAAGGAGGACAGGGGGCATGGTGAAGGGGGCAGGGGTATGGTGGGAGGGGGACAGGGGTATGGTGGGAGGGGACAGGGGGCATGGTGAAGGTGGCAGGGGCATGGTGGAAGGGCGAGGCAGTGGGGAGGGGAGGGACATGTGGAAGGGGACAGGGACATGGTGGAATGGAAGGGGACAGGGGCATAGTGGAAGGGGACAGGGGCATGGTGGAAGAGGACAGGGGCATGTGGAAGGGCGACAGGATATGTGGAGAGTACAGGGACATGGTGGAAGGGTACAGGGGCAGGTGGAAGGGGCAGGGACATGTGGAAGGAGGACAGGGCTGGGGAAGGGGGCAGGGGCCATGTGAGGGGCCAGGGGGCATGGTGGAGGAGGACAGGGCATGGTGGGAGGGGGCAGGGGTATGGTGGAAGGGGACAGGGGGCATGGTGGAAGGGGGGCAGGAGGCATGGTGGAAGGAGGACAGGGTGTAAGGGGCAGGGGTATGTTGGAGGGGACAGGGCATGGTGGAAGGAGACAGGAGCAGGTGAAGAGGACTGGGCATGGAAGGAGGACAGGGGCATGTGGAAGGGGGCAGGGTATGGTGGAGGGGGACAGGGCATGGTGGAAGGAGGACAGGGGCATGGTGGAAGGGGGCAGGGGTATGGTGGGAGGGGACAGGGGTATGGTGGGAGGGGGACAGGGGCATGGTGGAAGGGGGGCAGGGGCATGGTGGAAGGGGGACAGGAGGCATGTTGGGAGGGGGAGGGGACATGGTGGAAGGGGGACAGGGGACGTGGTGGAATGGTGGAAGGGGGACAGGGGGCATAGTGGAAGGGGGACAGGGGGCATGGTGGAAGGGAGACTAGGGACAAGGCGGAAGGGGGACTAGGGACAAGGGGGGGGAACAGGGGACAAGGCGGAAGGGGGACTAGGGACAAGAGGGATGGGGAACAGGGAACAAGGCGGAAGGGGGACGGGGAACAAGGCGGAAGGAGGACAGGGAACAAGGCGAAATGAGTGACGGGGACAGGGCGGAATGGGGATAGAGGACAAGGCGGAAGGGGGACCGGGGACAAGGCGGACGGGGGACAGGGAACAAGGCGGAAGGAGGGTAGGGAACAAGGCGAAATGAGTGACGGGGACAGGGCGGAATGGGGATAGAGGACAAGGCGGAAGGGGGACCGGGGACAAGATGGGCGGGAGACAGGGGACATGGCGGAAGGGGTGTGAGGAACAGGACCAAAGGGTGGCGGGCGGAGGACCGGGCAGAAGGGGGCGGGAGGCAGGCAGAAGTCGGTGTGAGATAATACTCCGACTCCACTTCGATGGGGCGACCATCTGGGAAGACAAAGCACGATAGACTGCCTACCAAATCAGTAGCGGATAAGTATGAATCCTTAATCCACTTGTCTTAATTCGATTAATCAAGATTTGTCTCTTGTATGTAGATTTCATGGCCTTGCGTTAACACTGTTTGAAGGTAAATAGCATGCGATACCTCTTTATCAATGTAAAGCACAACCAAATCTCATAGTTCCTAAAAAAAAAAACTGGGCTGTAAGTGTAACGCCTCCTGTAATTTGGGCAATTTTTTTGTGAGTTGGATTTTGCTGTTAGTTGACACAAATCTGACCACTACAACTAGTTCAAGATTGCATCAAAGATTGTTTTTTTGCTATCATTTGACAGATCTGAGCATTTGGAATTTTGTGTACATTTCAATGTAGGCATGTCAATGTCGCCGTGCCCCCAGCTCTGCCAATTTGGATTTCCACCGCTGTGTATAACTTACAGCGACATCAAAGGCCAGTTGCTCTCATACCATGTATATGTGGTGTGGGAGGTTAAAAATCCCTTGGGTCGGTAAAAGTGTAGGCTCGGGCTTTCTATCGACCAGCAGTGGAATGAGGAAGACCAGTCGTCTATGACTGAAATTTCCCCTGCTTAAACAACTAATGGACCAAAAAAAAAAAAAAGTGATTGACAAGATTGACTGAATAGATTCCACTAGATGTATGTTGTGAATATGAGCATTACTGGTGACATGGTTAAACCATCGATAGTAAATTCATCAATTAAGCTACTACTTTACTATTGCTATCCACATTACTTTAGCTTAGAGTAGCTTTTATTCAGTGCTTGTCTAGAGGAGATATTTGAAGTGAAAAACATTCATATTAAGTTTGGTGGTGTTATGCTAGGTACACACCTACCGTTTTTCCGCACCCACCCACCGTATTCGATCAAAAATTGCCCAAAAGTCTTGAGGTGTGCACTCCCCTAGCACACCTACCGATTGCAATTCGTGACTTAAAACTCAATTTTAGGGCTAAAAGTGCCTCCTTACGATTGCGATTCGCGATTCGAAAAATGAATCGGCCCGTTTTCAGTTTTAAGCGGGTCGGGTCGGGTCACGAGTTTTAGTGCGCGAGTCGTAAACGGTAGGTGTGTACCTAGCATTAGACATTATAGTGGTAGGCTTTGTATGATTTGCATTAGTCACGGGTTATATTACGTTGACTTAAGATTTTCTTCTAGGCAGTACTAAATGCTTAAAGTTACATAATTCTTTTTCTTGAAGATTTTGAAGATTTATACTGCCAATCATGGATAAGTCTGGATAGACTTGTTTTCACCATTAGACAGTTTGTCGATAGAAAGCCTGAGCCTACACTTTTACCAACCCAAGAGATTTTTAACCTCCCACACCACATAAGTATGGTATGAGAGCAACTGGCCTTTGATGACGCTGTAAGTTATACACAGCAGTGGAAATCCAAAGTGACAGACGTGTGGGCATGGTGAATCGAACCACCAACCTTCAGATTAGGAGTCCGTCCTAGAAAAAAGTAAGACAATCTAACCAATGTACCACAGAGAACACCAAATCCTGAAAAACATTTATTGCTGTCTATATAGAAGGAATATTAAGTGAATTTAATGGAATATATTACTGCTGGGCGTCATACAAGCCGACAATTTTCAACATGTTGCTGTGCACACCAAAATTATGTTGCCAGTTTTTAGCGTAACTGTCTTCAAAATTAGACATTTTTAAGCAAAGTAACCTGCAATCTAATTTCAAGTAATAACGGAATATATTCATATCAAAATATGTCCGAGAAAAATCAGAATGGATTATGTAACTTAAATAAAGAGCACAAGTAATTAATTTGAACATTTAGGGTTAAATTTAGGAAATTGTTAGTATTTTTCTTTCGAAAATGTGATGGGTCTAGGTCAGATTATGTAAATTTAACATAAACTGAATATCCGATCAAGCATACACACCCACACCCACACCCACACCTACACACACCTACATACACACCTACACATACCTACATACACACCTGCACACACCTACACCCACACAAACACCTAGACACCCACACCTACACACACCTACGCCCACACAAACACCTACACACCTACACACCCACACCTACACACCCACATCCGCCATCAGTGCTCTTCGCTTTCAGGCCGTGTGCATAATACAAAACGAGTCACGTGACTGAGTAGCGTCGCAGAATCTGGACGCTGGAGAGTAATACTATGAGGGTGTGTGGACGGGGTATGACAAGGAGGGAGCTTAGGCAGGGGGTAAGGAAGGGGAGGGGGGGGGGGGCTCGAGGAGGGGCAGGAAAGAGGAGGGGGTGGACGGAGGGCGGGAGGGAAGGGGCAGCCAGCCAGTGGCACAACCCAAGAAGTGACAACTGGCGGCAACAGCGAGTCTTAGGGACGAGCAGACGACATATAGCGCATTGTCCTGCGCGCGTAAAGTGATGCTGTCCTTTTGGGCAAGGTCAAGGTCATACACAATACACCCCCTCCCCGTCCCCAGGCAATGTATCAACCGCGACAGCAAACGGCAGCATGGGGCATGGTTCTCCCGATGTAATATTCCGAGTTAAGAATAATGTCTCCCCGACAATTTTTTTTGTATTATCTATTCACAAGAAGACAACAACAAAATGTTCAGCCTATGGAATAACTCCAGCCAGCATTGTCGAAAACAACGCTTTCCCTTCAAAACATAACCTAGTATATCTTCTTTTTTTTAAATAAAAAAAAGAATAACCGTTCGATAAATATGGCAAGTATGGTACACACAGGGCTAATCGAGGATTGGGGCCCAGAGGTCTCAAGCTATGCCCCCTAGGGGTCAAGTCAGGCATATTCCTCCTCCGTGGAATGATCGGGTGATGTGACAAAGGGCAGGGAGCATTCGCGTAGATTGATTGGTCTTCTCGATGAATGCTGAAGTGATTTACAAACACAAACACACCACCCCCACCCCCACCACCCCCACCCCACCACCACCACCACCCCCACTGGTGGGTGCGGGCAGGTTGATTCCATCAGGGAGCCCGGATAGTGCAATGCTTAAGATGTAAATCCCAGGAATGGCAGGAATCTGGGTTTGAGTACCACACGGTCAATTTGGATTTCCATCGCTGTGTATAAATTACAGTGTCATCAAAGGCCAGCTGCTCTCATACCATCTCTATGTGGTGTGGGAGATTAAAAATCCATTGGGTCAGTAAAAGTGTAGGCTCTGGGTTTCTATCGACCAACTGTCTATTGGTGAAAACAAGACTACTCAGACTTATCCATGATAGGAAGTATAAATCTTCAAGAAAAGAAATAGCGAATTCCATTTCTTTGCAGCATATCACACGACAATACCACCTTCCGGTTAATATACTGGTAAAAGATGGATTGCAAACAAAGACTTCACTGCATGGACAAAAAGAAACCCACCACAACGCCTCCCAAGAAAAGTGGCAGGAAGCCCTTTATATACACATTGAGTCCTGTTTGACTCCCACTGATTAACTCCAACTGCTACTTCTCCGAAATATCAGTAAAAGCCCGGGAAAGATGAGCTGAAACTCATACAGTGCAGTACCTGTTGTCAGCAACCCTTATGGCCCTGTCACACTACGTTTCTCAACGGCGACCCGTCAGTGTTGAAAATGAAATTAAAGTGTCGAGAAACGTTAAACTTTTAGGGGAAATATGGGGAAATTGGACGTTGGCGCAGCATGTCAGTAGAGTGTTATTAGCGCGCGGCCAACGTGTGTCGACGCGTGCGGGAAAAAAAAGAAAAAAAGTTTGGCACGACGGCATCATATGAACTTAGATGTAGCTAGGGCGTAAAACAACAAAGCAACTGTTTGGCGCAACGTGTGGGAACGACCCTCATGCGCGCGCGCGGTGTCTGCCTAGTGCTGTCGACGTGCTTCTGATGTCGCCATAATATTGGCACCCGCGCGTTGATGCGCGTTGTCGGTCGTCGCGCTTTTTTGACATGCTAAAAACATCTAGTGACCTGCTACGCTCGCCGACGTCCTCCGGTGACTGTCAACGTCCAGGATGGTGTACCGACGTGTACCGACATTCGCATAACGTCCCCCTAACGTTTCCTGACGTTTCGGCAAAAAATCACACACGTCGACGCGCATTGGAGAGAAGCGTCGTAGTGTGACAGGGCTATTACCGAGCGAGGTGACCGAATCAGTAGAGCGCGGGCCTCGCATGCGGGAGATAGGGAGTTTGGTTCCCGGTGGAGTCAAACCAATGACTTATAAAATTGATACTTGTTGCTTCCTAGCCTGGTGCTCAGCATTAATAGGATACGGACTGGTTAGCTCAGTGTCAGGATAATGTGACTGAGTGGTATATCGGGTCATGGTGCCGGTGGCCTGGTCTCCCAGTGGGGCAGCACTATAAAGTAACCATGAGTGTGAACTGTCACAAATCGGTACCCGTCCTGATATGACTTTAGATGTTGCAAGGACGTAAAACTCCAGCAACCAACCAATCTGACCGGCGAACCCCTGCCATATGTGGGCAATCTTTCAATATATACCAACCTGTCTTTGTTTCTCTTTATACTGTCCCCCCGATGATAGGACACCCGCGATGTATGTCAGGACAGACATTGGTCTGGGTGCAGACTTGTCGGTTGAAGTCAGATACTACTGCCGTGTGTCTCAATGCTTCAATGAGTCTTAGCCTGAGGATCCCACAAGCATTCTCAACTATAGGGTTTCTCGAGAATGACGTCACACGCATAACAATTCACATGGGCCGTCAGTTGGACAATCATACTGAAAATCTATACAGTAAAACCATCGCTTTATTTGGGTCCCAACAATACCGTTGGAACCATAATCTAACTCCCTAAACCGACCACATCCCAAAATGGACCACTTAAAGTCGGTCGATTTAGAGAGGTTTTAGTGTATTTAGAACTACTGTGTCATGGTGACATGTTCGCCATTAATGACGTCACATCATGGCATGAACATTTAAACAGGCAGCCGGTCGGTTAAACAAACTTAAAATCTATTCGTGGCACTACTGTGTACTTGGGGAAAGTTTGTCTTGAATGCAGTCACACGGTCGCATGAATATTCAAACAGACAGTTGGTCAAACAATGGAACTTGACGCTCTGTATTTAGCTCTTAAAATATCTTCTAAATTCTCATTTCAAAATAGTAACAATTTCTAGAATTTAAATATGTCCATAGCAAGCAAGCATTCATTCAAGATGTACATGTTAAAATCACTGGACCGGTACAATCTTTAGAAAAGGACGTTTCCTTAAACTTGCATGGTCTGATGGTTTTGAGTTTCTGTCATTTTTCTGAGATAAATATATTAAGTTGATTGTTATAATCGACTTCCTTTAATTTGAAGGAACTTTTATTTTAAATGGTTAACTTTTGAGATATTTGAAGTGCAAACATGTAAAGTTAGTTTTGGCAAGCACGCCCAAAATCGAAAAATCCCTAATTACACAATCTTATTGTAACACGGCGATGGTGGCGCCACCGTAGCCCTGAAGTCCCGTAGCTTATGAATATGAGTAGGCAGCCTAGCAGGTAGCACATTGGTTCATACTTAAACCGCTTTATTTATAATCGAGTCGAAAATGGTTAAATAAATAATACTTCCTGCCGAAGATTTATACCTGTATAGTATTATACCAACTATATTTGAACTATCGAGCGTTATAAGTACATTCTCCTTAAGGTTTCCTGGATACAGGAACTCTTCAGTTGGCTAATTACAGGCGACCTACATAGTTAACTCCGTACCATCTCCATCACCGCCAAAGACTTACACCACCTCCCAGTAAGAATATACACCTGTGTATTTACTTGCATCTGGGTTTTGTTTGGTTGACGTCAAATAGCCAATGATAAAAATCAATGTGCTCTAGAGGCGTCGCTAAATAAAACAAACTTTCTGGGTTTTGTTTTGTTTAGTTTTTTAAAAGAAGCTGAACCTATTATATTTATCTAAACAATATTAAAACAATTCAGAACCAACGGCTGATACAAATTTAATAGATGAATTAAAACAACAACGAAATAAATAAATAAACACCAGATGGCACATGTATGTGACACAGTGACTGTACAAGTGTCACTTCCTGAGTAGTATAGAGAGGACCGATATAGGCCCATCTTACGTAATCGTCCCATGTCAGAGGTCCGATGCAGGACAATGACCTTACTTGACCTTTTCGAGGAGGGACATTGACCTTACTTGGCCTTTTTGTACTTGTTTGACTGCTTTGATGGCGTCATCATTCAGGTTTTCAACCTTTTATGTACTTGCATGGTGGGCATCTGTTTTCTGTTGAACTCATAGTACTCAGTCGACAGCTTCCAGATGAACTCTTTGCATTCTAGTTATCTGATTTTTGTTGAACTCATCCAATCAAAAAGGTCAAATGAGTTCAACAGAAAACAGATGCCCACTATGCAAGCATGCATACATGAGATGTCAATGTCTGGAAAAGGTCAAATGAGTACTCCCTATGAGTTCAACCAAAAACAGATGTCGACTATGCAAACATGTGAACGTCAACAAAAGGTTGAAAACCCAAACGATGACGTCATGATGTCTGGAAAAGGTCAAATGAGTACACCCTATGAGTTCAACCAAAAACAGATGCCCACTATGCAAACATGCAAACGTGCGAAGGTCAACAAAAGGTCGTAAACCCGAACGATGAAGTCATGAATCCAGTCAAACAAGTACAAAGAGGTCAAGTATGGTCAATGTCCCTCCTCAAAAAGGTCAAGTAAGGTCATTGTCCCGCGTCAGACCTCTGACGCAGGACAATTACGTAAGATGGACCTATATCGGCCCTCTCTATACTACTTTCCTGTGCGCCTATGAATATTCTTTAGCACTATTGACCAAACCTGATCCCCAGCAAGTGGTGCCCCATACATGTGGATCTAATTACAATTGTTAATTCCCAGTAATAAATAAACACCAGATGGTACATGAATGTTATGCGGTGTCTATACAAGTGTCACTTCTTGTGCGCCTATGGATATTCTGTGGCACTGTTGACCAACCCTGATCCCCAGCAAGTGGTGCCCAGTAAATGTGGATCTAATTACAACTGTTAATTCCCAGTGCAATCTGCCGAGCCTAATGGCTGACCCTGTGGTAGGAGTGGTGGACGACAATCCACTAAGAATCAGCTCAATTTCAACCCAGTCCAAGCTTGCCTCACACAAAGCGATTCAGCATTGACGAGATTTTGATCTGGGATCGGGAATTCCCTGTTCAAGATCCAGCCAACTTTTCTTCATTTTTTTTTGGTGGTAAATGCGTTTATTCCTCTGAACACCTCTGGGTTACTGGGATTCTAGCCATTAAACAGTTATTGTTAATTACACATATTATTGAAGAGAGTAGTCTATAGGCCTACTGTATTGTGTACAGAACACATCACTCTGTATACACATGCAGATAATAACTTAGGTACATAGCACATAGGAATCAAGGAAGCATACTCTTTTCATGGCAGTGCTTTGCTTAGTGTTTTAATGTGTAGGCATAGTTTAGCAAATCTAGACAGGCATACAGTAAATAGCGTTTAGCATTTCTGATATAGCGATAGTTTGTGCTTAGAGTGTTGAGTTGCAGAGGTAGTTCTAAATATGTGCTTGAGTGTTACTGTTAGTGCTATTGTGAATTAGGCGGGCAATGATGTGTGATTGGTCAGTAGGACGGGTATACTAGGGTGCAGGGCTATGTAGGTCAAGTTGGTTATTTGAAGGGTGTTCAGTCTAGTATTTAACGCTAATGTCATAAGATACTCGCAGTGGGTTTAACAATTTTAGCTGGCACAGTTATTTTTATCGTGGTAGTTGGGCTGCTGGAACACATCTGGTGATTTCTTACTTTTGTGTTACTAGTTATCGCGCTGAGGAAAGTGCAGAGGGAGGCGGGAATTGAAGGAGAGCAAGTGTCATAATAGAGCGTCTGACAACAATCGCCAGTAAATCATTATATTCAGCATGGTTCATTATATTCAGTGACATTGTTCAGTAACAATGCACCATTAGGATTACACGAACGACGTATCGTGGATTGATATCAAATTAGATGGTTGGTTTTTAGACTTGTATATCCTGGCAACATCTAAGATCATATCAAGGCAGGTACCGACTTGCGACAATGCACACTCATGACAAATGTATAGTGCTGCCCCACTGGGAGACCAGGCCACCAGCACCATGACCTGATATCCCACTCAGTCACATTATCCTAACACTGCAGCAACCAATCCTTGCCATATCCTTACAATGCCAAGGGTCTGGCTAGGAATCGACAAGTATCAATTTATAATTCATTGGTTTGACTCGACCAGGGTTCGAACCCGTGTGTTCGAATCCCACGATTTACCAAAGCAGGAGATGGACGCTCAACTCATTCGGCCGTCCCATCTGGTCATATCAAACTAGACGAGGCCATGTAGAAGCCAAGTCTAGCTTTATATGGGAAATGATTTTGGGTATGGGAAAATCTATTGCAAAGTCTGTGCTGTATAGTGTATTGGAAACATTCTGTTGGTGCCCAGCCAAGGGGGCTCCAATCGCACTACTTACTAGGGTTTAATGAGAAATCTGGGGTCTCAGTTATCAGCTTACCAGCACTAGTAAGTAACACAATCAGGTCGGTGTAATGTATGTTAATTGGCCAGTCAGCTGATAAGGTGATCATGTGACTAGTAGCTGAGCTAAAGACTGACTAACAAGTAATAAAAGCAATTGCAGTACAGAACTTGAAGTGTCCACTTGTATATATTACAGTCGGGGTCCACAATTCATCCAGTTCCTTTTTAAAGATCTGGTCACGTGATTTTAGCATGTATTACTTACATGGATAGTTTATGTACCTTAATGAAATATTGCCCTCAGAGTGGGCTATTTGAGCTCAAGCCGGATCAGTTGGGATTGGTATGCCCTGTACCATTAGATTTAGTAAACAGTGACATGGTTTAGTACTAGTTAGCAGCCATGAATGATGGTTTACATATTGCTACGTAAACAGTGACATTGTTCAGAAACAGTAGCCATGACTGACAGTTTACATATTGTCGTGTAAACAGTGACATTGTTCAGTACCAATAACCATGACTGATAGTTTACATATGGTTACATAAACAGTGACATTGTTCAGAAACAGTAGCCATGACTGACAGTTTACATATTGTCATGTAAACAGTGACATTGTTCAGTATCAATAACCATGACTTATAGTTTACATATGGTTACGTAAACAGTGACATTGTTCAGAAACAGTAGCCATGACTGACAGTTTACATAGTGTCATGTAAACAGTGACATTGTTCAGTACCAATAACCATGACTGATAGTTTACATATGGTTACGTAAACAGTGACATTGTTCAGAAACAGTAGCCATGACTGACAGTTTACATATTGTCATGTAAACAGTGACATTGTTCAGTACCAATAACCATGACTGATAGTTTACATAGTTATGCAAACAGTGACATTGTTCAGTACCAATCACCATGACTGGCAGTCTACCTATGGCCACATGAGTGGTGAAATTGTTCAATACCCGTAACAATGACCGACAGTTTACATATGGTTACATGAGTGGTGTCATGGTTCAGTGCCAATAGCCATGCCTGACAATTTTCATATGGTATTGTGAGTAGTGACATGACTCAATATCAGAAACCACGACTGACAGTTTACATATGGTTACATGAGTAGTGACATGGTTCAGTGCCAATAACCATGACTGACAATTTACATACCGTTATGTGAGTGGTGACATAGTTCGATATTAGTAACCATGACTGACAGTTTCCATATGGTTATGTGAGTGGTGACATGGTTCCGTGCCAATAACCATGACTGACAATTTACATATGGTTATCTGAGTGGTGACATAGTTCGATATTAGTAACCATGACTGGCAGTTTCCATATGGTTACGTGAGTGGTGACATAGTTCAGTACTAGTAACCAGTAGCTTCTACAGGGGCCTTCAACAACAGAAATCACTAGTTGCCACAAGTGGCCACTCACACATGGTAACCATGGACGCCTGGGTACTGCAGCACACGTAACCAGGTGTGACAGCCTACACAAGCAGTGTAGAGCATCAACACCAATAACCAGTAACAAGCACTGTAGGCGTCCGTGGATGGGTTGGAGGAGAGGAAGGGAGGCAGGTGGAGGGGCGAGTGTGTGGGCACACGCTTGACGGAGTAGACCTCGTCTGTTGCCGGGGTTTTGAAAGCATCCTAAAATTAATTAATTAATTAATCGGGGACAATTCCTATTGCGGACATCTGGTCTTCATTATTACATACTGTACTGGCGTAATTGCACCAACATCCTCTAATGGTTGGTTCACACTACACGGCAATGTGATTTACTGACTTATTGATTCCGGTGTCGCAGTTTCAGCGCCCGGTCAGTTTCAACGGCCCGTATAGACTCAAACTCAAGGCATTGTCAATGGTCGTGAGCAATCTTCATACAGAAAATACAGCAAAAGTGATATATCTCTAAAATCACACCACCTAGAAACAAATCGGTTTGTACACATATAGAAAACATCTTTACCAAAATGACTGTATTAAGTTTATAAGGTTAGGGTTCTTGATTTGTATTAATTTTGAATAAAACTAATGTTTTGCACTGTGCGTACCGTCAAACTCAAGTCATTGTCAATGATGGTGAGCAATCTTCATACAGAAAATCCAGGAAAAGTGAAATATCTCTAAAAGCACACCACCTAGAAACAAATCGCTTTGTACACTTGTAGAAAACATCTTTACCAAAAACATTATATTAAATTTATAAGGTTAGTGACGATGATGTTAGATTTTGACGCATGCGCATGAAACTGACCGGGCATTGAAACTGACCAGGCGCTGAAACTGCGACACCGGGTACCAACAGCAGAATGATTACGATGAGAAAATATTCAGCTCTCTGATTTAAATGCGGCATGGGTAATGTCGATGATCAGTTAAAAAAAAAAAAATTATGTACAATAAAAACGCAGTTTCAGTACTCTATGAGGGAGGGGCCAGTGGAACTCGAAATGCTCATATTGTCGACCATTGACATTTCCCCGTGTTTATTCAACCACTGTAATATACTGTCACCGCTAAAATGACCTGAGTATAGACTTGCATTGTGCACTATCCACTGTCTACTGTCAAATAGCTTTTGGGGTGAGGTTTGGGGGTTGTGTTTTTTTTTTTTACGTGTAAATCCACAGATCGTGAATATTACCCATGCCGTTTTTACAATCAGAGAGATGAATATTTTCTCATCGTAATCATTACTTTCCCATCGTAGCTGCTATAGAAAATCATCTCACGTCCATCAATATATTGGTGTAACTATGCCTGCTTAAATCAGTGAGCAAGTGAATCCGCAAACGCCTACCTGCATCGGTGAGTGTATGCCCTACCTGAGTTCAATATATAAACACCTACTTAAGTCGGTTAGTGTATGCCTTACATTGGGTTGAATCCGTAAACACTTACCTGTGTCGGTGAGTGTATGCCCTAAATGAGTTTAATCATTAGATGGCGACTTCTGTTGGTAAGTGTTTGCCCTACATGAGCTGAATCTATAAACGCCTATCTACATCGGTTAGTGTATGCCCTACATGAGTTGAACCATAAATGCCTACCTAAATTGGCCAGTGTATGCCCTACATTGTTCATTGTGCTTTTGTAACATGAGTGATTTGCATATGGACAAGGGCAGATGCTGCCGCCCTCTCTGGGTTTGACTCCTTGTGCCCACTGCTGCCCCTAAATGCCCTGTCACACTATGATGTAATGAAGTCAGCGTAGGGAGAACATGAACAACATCTAACTTCTCGGCGTAGTATGCAAATTATGGCACAAGTTGAACGTGGATGCAGCGTAGTTGACGAGAGCGTAACATCGGTAAAGCGTAGTGATATCGTTCAATGAGAGAGGACAATGTAATTACGCTGATGGTACGTTATTAATGTTATTCGATTGCCAGAACTACATTGCTTTACATTACCTTATGCTACTTACGTCATGAAACATTGGCGAAACGCTGAACGTACGTTGGATGTATGTTTGGCGTATGTTCTCCTGGCGTTCCCATTACGCCATGTGGACATTTCCACCGGCTTTAATGTGGGTCAATGTAGTGCAACATAGTGCAACGTAGTGACCAGCATTTTAATAACGTCCTTCTAACATCATCGACTTTCACCGAACGCGTACAGAACATACGGCCAACATACGGCGAACGTAAACCCTTACATTGGAGTTACGTTGAAAGTTTTGAACATGTTCAAAACCTTGACGCGCACCAACATAACATGATGTAATGTGACGTATCTCGAAGTCGGTCTAATGCCATTCTGGCGTCATCATAACATAACCCAATATACTGCAACATTATGACCAAAAGTGACCTATGCCAGGCTTACGTTGGCTCTAGTGTGACAGGGGTATAAGATATACTTAACGAAGCTCTCTTGCCCCGCAGTAGATCTCACATCACTTTCAATCTCTCCAGCCTCGGTTTCCAGGCTCCTAAAGCAGACGCCGGACAAGCAACACCTCCCCACCTTAATGTAGCCTCTACCCAAACTTACAAACATAAAACAGTAATCAGTAGGGTAGAGTGCTTGAGTTTCCTGGACTCGAACACAGGACCCTGAGATATACCTGTGATTGTTGAAATAAAGTTCCCATACCATGTACAGTCTACTCTGTCTATAACGGACACCCATGGGACTGGAGCAAGATGCCGTTATAGAGAGAGATCCGTTATAGGTAGAGACTGACTGACGGAATGGGTTGAAACCAATGTTTTTCTTTTATACTTGACCTACTAGGACGGTCCTTACAGTCATTTGTGCAATTTGTCATTTCTACAATTAGTCATTTCTACTATTCATCACTTCTACAATTTATCATTTCTACAATTGGTCATTTGTACAATTAGTCATTTCTACTATATTATAACTATATGGCATGTCGTTATTGGCAGAGAATATTGATCAAATAGGTGAAAAAATAGCTTGCTGTCCATATAAGACAGTTGTCCGTTAGACACATAGGCAATGCTATTAAATTAAATGGGTGCCATGACGGGACCAACACTTTTTGTCGTTATTGACAGAGATTTGTTATTGACACAGGCCGTTATTGACAGAGTAAACTTTAGTTGCTTGTCGCGTTGTGAATTACCCGAATCCGTAAACTATTATTTCCGTTGGGTGAGTGTATGAGTTGCACTCGCTGAATCCTTCGAAGTGATGACGTCATAGACGTCCATCTCGATCACTTCCACGTGACTAATAAGATGCGGATACTGCGGTCGCCTCCTCTGCACTCCAACAAGACGTCGAGTGCGACTGGCCTTTTTGGGACGCGGCGTGTACGTTGTGGATGTAGGTTGCGGCGTTAAGTGTGGGAGAGTCCCGTAATTACGCGCGCGTATAACTGCGGCAACACTAATGGGCTCAGTGACGAGCGTGGACGCATGAATAACACGATTGTTGCGTTAGGCTCACCCACCCACCCTACCAAACTCCCGCCACCAGGCCACCCACCCTACCAAACTCCACCAAAGACCATATAATACTAAGACGGCTCACTCAGCCTGTACTGTGTAATCAAAATGATCAAACCCACCACTTGGTGTGCTGGCTGTTCTCTTGGTTAAACAGGTGCTATATTATATGTAAAAATGTATATATGAATGTGATGATGGCGATGCTGATGCTGATGTTGATGATGATGTGTATTTGTTCATAGCAATTTCACATTGATGTGTATTCATACTTACCTATCTCATGTATAATATAATTGTATGTGTTTACATGTGAAACACCAACCAGCAGCTGGGCTGATCAAACCCACCACAAGGTGGCACTGCAAAATTGACATTACCATGGGAGAGATAGCGAGTGAGCCGTCTTAGTATTATAGGGTCTTTGACTCCACCCACTACCCTACCAAACTCCCTACCCCATAACTACCTTCCCATGCCATTTTGACTGCTCTTTGTTTCTGTATGATGGGGTTTTGTTCCTCTCTCGTTTTCCTGGTAAATATGTTTATTCTACGGAATAATATTCAAGGACTGTGTTCGAACACTGACATTCCAGATATGACCGTTTTGTAAGTGTCTTGGTTAGCATCATTTTGCAGAGAATGATCTACAGCGAGTGGGGAGGGGGAGTAAGAGGGCGAGAGAGGGAGTAATAGTTTGACAATAGTGACCTTCACCCCTGATCTGGTTTGCGGACGCGGTGGCCGAATCGGTAGAGCGCAGGCCTCCCATGCGGAAGGTCAGGAGTTCAATTCACGGTCTAGTCAAACCAATGACTTACAAAATTCGGAGTTGTCGCTTCCTAGCCAGGCATGCGCCATTATTCGGATAGGGCAAGGACTGGTGGGCTCAGTGTCAGGATAATGTGACTGAGTGGGTTATCAGGTCATGGTGCTGGTGGCTTGGTCTCCCACTGGGGCATCACTATAAAGTCACCATGACTGTGCACTGTCATAAGTCGGTACCCATCCTGATATGACCAAAGATGTTGCCAGAACGTAAAACTCCAGCAACCAACCCTTGATTTGGCCCTAAATAACTCCTATTTAATAGGCTGATTCAAGATATACAAACATACATTAGCCATATTCGATCATTATACTTGTGAAAAAAAGGAAAGTTTGTCTTGGTTTTGTTATTGCACCTATACATATGGAATTGTCGGCGATTTCACCTCTTACTGACTTCATAGTTCATGAGAAACATTTAGTAATGGTCCTATTTAAATATGTGCTTTTGTTGTTGAAGATTTATACTGCCTATCATGGATAAGCCTGAATAGGCTTGTTTTCACCATTAGACAGTTTGTTGATAGAAAGCCCGAGCCTACACTTTTACTGACCCAAATGATTTTTAACCTCCCACACCACATAGACATGGTATGAGAGCAACTGGCCTTTGATGACGCTGTAAGTTATACACAGCGGTGGAAATCCAAATTGGCAGAGATGGGGGCATGGGGAATCGAACCACCGACCTTCAGATTAGGAGTCTGACCTAGACAAAATTCAGACACTCTAACCACTCCGCCACAGAGAACACCATAATTGCATAATCCAATAGATTCAAATTTTATTTTTGGATAAATATATTACGTTGATATTTATCATCTACTTTACGTTAATTTAAAGTAAGCCTTATTTTAAAGGGGTAGTAACATTAGAGATATTTAAAGTGAAAAGATGCATAATAATTCAGCATGTACTTCGAAATGCTTGACATCACAGGATTCAGGAGTGAGAAATTTAATTATATTGACTTAGAAAATAAACGAATATCTAAGTTAGATATTTAGGATCAAATCTAGGTAAGTGTTTTTTCGTTTTGATTTGATGCTTTCAACTGACTATGCAGCTTTCACATGAGTGTGTTTGTTTGTTAAGGTTTTACGCCTTAGCAACAGCTAAGGTAATATCAGGACGGCGACCGACTTGTAACAGTGTGCGCCCATGGCGACCTTATAGTGCTGCCCCGCTGAGAGATTGGACCACCAGCACCATGAAGTGATACCCCACTCAGTCACATTTCCCTGATACTAAGCAAACCAGTGCTTGCTCTTTTCTATCAAAGCTGAATTCCGGAATAGATAACAACAAGGACCGTTTTTCATGAAGGGTAATTGGTTTGACTCGGTCAGGGTTCGAAACCACGCCCTTTAACACAGGAATCAAGGCGGCGCGCTTACCGAATCGGTCATCCTGTTTGGTTAATGTGAGTGAGTGGTGGTGAGTTGGAACTCAGATTAATATTTATCAAAATGGGAAGACATTTAAAATCTGCTATTTTTGTGCTATTTTTGTGACTGTCTATTCATGTGTGTGTAGTGGTCTGCACTGACCTCTCAGGCAAGAAGCCGCATAGACAGGTAGGCGTGGGTAGTGTGTTGATATCAGGGAGCCTAGGTGGTATAAGGTTAGCACACTGGCCCGGAATGCAGAGAGATGTGGGTTCGAGTCCCGCTCTAGGCGCAATATTTCCCATTTTCATCACCCCCATGACACTGGTTGCCGTGACCATGATCCTGTACAAGCTACGCGCTGTATAGCTGTTGAACCATCCCTGTGTATGTATGTAAGTGCATTGCCTGTATGTATGTAATTGTAAGTATTAAAAGACTTACAATTCCAGGGGGACGAGTGTAGTGGTCTGCACTGACCTCTCAGGCAAGAAGCCGCATAGACAGGTAGGCGTGGGTAGTGTGTTGATATCAGGGAGCCTAGGTGGTATAAGGTTAGCACACTGGCCCGGAATGCAGAGAGATGTGGGTTCGAGTCCCGCTCTAGGCGCAATATTTCCCATTTTCATCACCCCCATGACACTGGTTGCCGTGACCATGATCCTGTACAAGCTACGCGCTGTATAGCTGTTGAACCATCCCTGTGTATGTATGTAAGTGCATTGCCTGTATGTATGTAATTGTAAGTATTAAAAGACTTACAATTCCAGGGGGACGAGTGTAGTGGTCTGCACTGACCTCTCAGGCAAGAAGCCGCATAGACAGGTAGGCGTGGGTAGTGTGTTGATATCAGGGAGCCTAGGTGGTGTAATGGTTAGCACACTGGCCCGGAATGCAGAGAGATGTGGGTTCGAGTCCCGCTCTAGGCGCAATATTTCCCATTTTCATCACCCCCATGACACTGGTTGCCGTGACCATGATCCTGTACAAGCTACGCGCTGTATAGCTGTTGAACCTTCCCTGTGTATGTATGTAAGTGCATTGCCTGTATGTATGTAATTGTAAGTATTAAAAGACTTACAATTCCAGGGGGACGAGTGTAGTGGTCTGCACTGACCTCTCAGGCAAGAAGCCGCACAGACAGGTAGGCGTGGGTAGTGTGTTGATATCAGGGAGCCTAGGTGGTGTAATGGTTAGCACACTGGCCCGGAATGCAGAGAGATGTGGGTTCGAGTCCCGCTCTAGGCGCAATAATTCCCATTTTCATCACCCCCATGACATGTGTATAATTATGTCTGTGCATATGTGCGTGTCTAAATGTATGACTATGTGTCTGTGCATGTGTCTGTATTTTATCTCTTAATTTGTGTATGTATATGTGTCTGTATATGTGTCTATATATGTGTCTGTATGTACATTGCATGTGTCTATGTTAATATCTGTATTACGGTGTACATGTACATACGTGCACGTACGTGGATAGCTGTGTGTATGTGTATAGAGATATGCATGTGTGTATGTCTACTTCTATGTTTGTGACTGTGTTTATGTGTACGAGTATATATGTGTATGTGTGTTTAAGTGCATAGTTGTGTGCATATGTGTGTTTATGTGTCGGTGTGTAGGCCTATATGTGTTGGTTTATATGTTTATGTGTAGCCTATATGTTTGTGTCTGTGTTTATGTGTGTGTATATATAGTATATAGTGTGTATATATATACATATGTCTGTGTGTTTAAGTCGGTTGGTTGGTGTAGTATATGACACGCATGCGCGTGACATGCAGGTGAGTGGACCTTGTAAATCGAATAACAATAAACTAACACTTGCTACTTGGACACAGAAGCAGTCGCCTCGTCTCTTCATTACAGTTGGTTGGTTGGCTGGGCAACATCTAAGGTCATATCATGACGGATGTGTTTCTGTGTACAGCAAAGTGTGCGTTTGTTAATGTGTATGTGTGTATATGTGTCTGCCTATGTCTATGTATGTCTGTGTGTATGAGTGTTGATGTAGTCCTACCTCTAGGCACATCGTGATTGGCGGGGCGGGCGGCGGGCGGAATTGCGTTAATGCTTGTTCCTTTGTGTTGTTACTCTTTAAACAATTGCTATGTAAAACATGTTTTTGGGGTGCTTTTTTTTAAACATTAGTTGTTTAAGCAGGGGAAATTTCAATCATGGATGATTGATCTTCCTCATTCCACTGCTCCTTGCCCTATTCTAATAATGCCAAGCGCCTGGCTAGGAAGCTACAAGTATCATTTTTTAAGTCATTGGTTTGACTCGACCTGGGTTCGAACCCACGACCCCCACGATCTACCAAACACGGGAGACGGACGCTCTAACTTATTCGGCCATCCCGTCTGGTTGCATGTTCAAACCGGACCTCAAACCAGACCAATGAACGCCACCCTGTGACGTCACCAACGACCACACGACGTCACAGCGAACACATGGCGGATCCAGGCGATGCTAACAAGAGTGCATTTAGATGTCAATCGGTGCCGGTAACGGGAGAGCATGTCAATATTGAATGATTTACACGGAAACCGGATCTGCAGGCTTTGACTCGTCTGCTCTTTGTGCTGCGTTTGTGTTTGCAGGTGTGGGCGTGTAAATTTTGCATCGATTCTTTTTAAATCCAATGCCGCTGTAGGCTAATACTGATGCCATTTTTGGGGGACAGATTGGCATACCTGAGCGACAAAGGTTTGGTTTGTTTGTTGAGGGTTTTATGTCCTAGCAACATCAATGATCCTATCATGACTGGTACCGACTTGTGACAGTGCACACTCATGGCGACTTTATAAGTGCTGCCCCCCTGGGAGACCAAACCGCCAGCACCATGACCTGATATCCCAATCAGTCAGATTATCCTGTCCCTCAGCCAACCAGTCGTTGCCCTATCCTAATAATGCCAAGGAACCTGGCTAGGAAGTGATAAATATAAATTTGTACTTCATTGGTTTGACTCGACCAGGGTTTGAAGCCGTAGGTTCGAATCACATGATGTACGAAAACGTGAGACGGACGCTCAACTCATTCGGCCATCCCGTCTGGTAGGACAAGAAGATGAAGAAGAAGAAGATGAAAGATGTGGAGGAGGAAAAAAAGGAAGACAAAATTGAAGGAGGAAGAGAGGACGAAAAATGTGGAGGAAGAGGAGGAAGAAGAAGACACTGCAGGAGGAGGAGGAGGAGGAGACAAAGATTGATTGATTGATTGATTGGTGGTTTCTTTATGCCGTGTCGGCAGCATAGGCCATATTCACGGCGAGAAATGTTTGTTTTTTGTTCAAACCATCGCTTTTACATATAAAAGCAGACAATCAATTATGTGCCAATATACACTCATTAAATTAGAAAGCTCACAATCATATATTTGTGGTCAAGGGAAACAAATTCCCATAGAAAAAGAAAAGTTTTATTAATAATTGATAGAATCTATTTAGTAAACTATATGAGGTGGTACAGTCCAGCTGCCCTCAAAAAGGCTAAAATGTTTTCCTGTTTTACCTTAGTAAAAAGGTCATGCATACTGTCTGCAGTGTAGAACTGTTGGTGCAGGGCCAAAAAAATCAACGCAACTTAGTAAAATGTGTTTGAGTGTCAGTGGGGACTGACACCCAATACATTCAGGGGGAGGTTCCCCCTTGAGCAGAAAAGCATGTGTAAGCCACGAGTGGCCAATACGGCAGCGGCTAAGGTAATATCAGGACTAAAGACCACAAGAAGAAGTTGATGGAGGAGAAGAAGACAAATTGTGGAAGAGAAACAAATGAAGAAGAAGGAGAAGAAGAATGAGTATATATATCGACTCATTGTCAGTAACTGAACAAGCAGTGTCTTAAGCGCCCACATTATCTGGTATTATCTAGATCCTACAGCTGCACGCAGAGTGTGTGAATGTGTGTGCTGTGAGTGTGTGTGAGTTGGGTGGATATGAGTGTATGTGGGTGAGTGGGTGGAAGGGCATGAGGTGTATCAATACACAGCTGGGCATGCTGTATCGGAAATGAGTGATACAGCGAACAGCCGACATTCCGCCAGTGGCAAGTAGTATCCGGAAATGAGCCTTTGACGATGGCGAGTTCCGGTTGGGAGCTGGAAATACCTTATTTTATCGCCCACCTCCCACGGCAAGTCTAATAGCCTACGTGTTCGGGCGGCTATAATTGGGAAGCAATGCTAAATGAAGTACGTCTAAATGAGGCGGTGCCAAGTCAAAATTTTATTCGGGGGTTATTAATTATCTTAAATTTATTTTTATAGAAAAATAAAAATCCGGGGGTTATTTTAGGTGAACACGATCTAACGCAGTATGAGCTTGGTGTGCTTTATAATTATATAAAAATCATCATGAGTGCGCATTGTCACAAGTCGGTACTCATCCTGATATAACCTTAGATGTTGCAAGGACGTAAAGGTCCAACAGCCAACTATTCTGCTTTACTTAAAGTTGCGTAGTCTTATAAAAGCATCAAATTTACGAAGCAAAACATTTGTCTAGATTTGATCCAACATATCCAACTATAGCAGTGTTCACACGGGCAAAATCTAAAGCGATTCAGCCAAGGCGAATACTACGAATTGAATTAGCGGCCCGTTCACATGGGCAGTACTTGCGGCCGGAAATCAATATCTGCGCATGAGCAAGTCCAGCCTGACCAGCGCCAGTTTTTGATTAGGCAACGTCACCATGAGAGAGTGAGTTCGACCTAGATATGTATGTACTGAATCGTATTGGTTTGGAACGGTCAAAACTTCTGCTGGGCAGTGAAACCCTAAAAATAAATGATGAAAAAAATATATGTGCACCTCTAGCAGGTTCATAGAGCAAATTTACCGGAAAGTCAACACACTCAGGTCTCGACTGTCACGTCCTTAATCCGCCTCAAGTAAGTCGGTTGTATTCACACGGGCAAAATAAATTGATTCACAGAAATCGACTCACGTAAACTACCTCGAGAGGTGGTTTACAGTATGCGCATCACAGAAATCGATTCAGCCCTAATTCGACTCAGACGCCCGTTCACACGCGAAATGTGCGTCGAACTAGGCAAGTCGCTTTCTATGAATCGATTTACATTGCCCGTGTGAAGACGGTTTTAGATACTGGTGCAATTATTAAAAGTGTGTTGCTGCATAGAAGTACATAGATGTATTGCTGAGTCAATTGAATATATTACTGCTGAAGCCTATGGTGTTGTAATTTTGACATGCATACCAACATTGATTTTATATGTCAACACTTCGAATGCATCCAAAGTTAACCGTTTGATCTCAAAGTTACCTCAAACTAAAGTATGGTAGATTATAATTGAACAATGCGAACACGGATAAATGGTATATATTTGGATTTTCTTTAATGAACAAATTGTCAGTCGTACATGCTTGAGTATAATGAGAGAGAAGGCCCCGAGATGCTTTAACCCTATAGTTCTAGTCTCTTATTGTGGGGTGGGCGGGATGGCAGAGTAGATTGTCCGTCGCTGTCTGCTGCAAAGTTGTAGTGGCCGAGTTCAGGTTTTGCTCGCTTTATATACCAGCTAGCTGGGCCGAAAAGTCAAAATCCTGCCAATTTCTCATTACTTTGTATCGAATTTCGTCTGTCGACGTTATAGTCCATTTACATATGCACGTCCTCTAGTTCTGCGTGGATACTGCGTAGTTCGAAAAGACCCGCTAGGGGGTGTAGACGTCGATGTACATATTAACGTTAAGGTTTGAGTATAGGTGGCGCCAGTGGCCGGTGAAAGATATCCAACTCCACCTTGTTTGATTACCCATGTTGCAAGCAACATTGACAATGATCAAGCTAATATATGTATCTAAAGAAATTAACATAAACTCAAAACCATCAGACTATGCTAGCTTTCAGTGTAGAGAAACCCACACTGGAGGCATACATGTAACTGTAAGTTTCATTCACAAGCAAGTTGATAAACCTATCCACTAGGAACCAGAATATTTCTTGTAATTATATTCACCGATACAATTAGTTAATCTATATGCAAGTAATTAATATATACTCTAGGCATGTCTTACTTTAAGCCATGTAACACATATCTACCCCATGGATGAGATTTTTTTATCCAACTGCAATTGTTTGGAAATTAGTGAGCCGAAAATGATCGCTATTCATTAACCACAAATTTAATATTTCATTTAACTTACATGTTGTATTTCGACCAAAATATGGATAAGTTTCTTTCCACACAAAAATACTATAGTGGTGTGCTATAAATTTACATACCTTTTTTAAATGATGGTTGATTAGCTTACTTTTGTTCTCAAGTTCTTGGTGCTATATTGAGATATGAAATAAAAATATATTGTTATAATCTACAATGTGGGAATAGAAAGGCGTGATGGACCTGAATACCACTAGGGGGTTCACTATCCATATGAATGTGGTCTTGGCCAAATATGGGCCTAACTACTGCTACTTCTCGTGAAAATTAGACCAGGGGCCATGGGATGGGTGGGAAAGGAAAACAGATATCTGAGATGACACACTATTGAGCAGAGCAGGGTGTTTTCAGCCAATAAGTGTACAGTACAGTCATTTCCCAGCCTCACAAGTTATTACTTTCTTCTATGGATGATAATAAAAACTGAATAACACAAACAAGTCTACAACCATAGAACTAGCACAAATAATTCTATAAATATCCAAACATCATTTTCCGCGATGTTAGATGGTACAATTTAAAACCCGATAGCACATTCTTGTTTTCTTGTGCTTCGGTTGGTTGGCTGTTGGAGTGTTACGTCCAGGCAACATCTAAGGTCATGTCAGGACGGGTACCGACCTGTGACAGTGTGCACTCATGACGAATTTATAGTGCTGCCCCACTGGGAAATCAGGCCACTGGCACCATAACCCGATATCCCACTCAGTCACATTATACTGTTACTATGCTAACCAGTCCTTCCCTAATCCTATTAATGCAGAGCACCAGGCTAGGAAGCAACACATACCAATTTTATAAGTCATTGATTTGACTCGACCGGGAACCAAACTCCCTATCTCCCGCACTCGAGTCCCACACTCTACCGATTCGGCCACCACGCCCGGTCCTCTCTCTCTCTCTCTCTTCAGTGAGTTGCATCTAATTTAAACGTGATCACCAAACCATAGGCTGCCTCAGATTACACGTGGTTTTGTGACAAGCAGCTAATGGAGACTGACATACCTTGGCTATTCCACCAGCCGCCCCCCTCCCACCAGACTGACACTTCCAGTGCCAAATCACGTCCACCAATGGGCGCCCGCCTCACCAGCGCCACCTACAGCCACCCACCTGAACTGCCCACAAGACAGCACTCCTCTTACATCAGCCAACTTGACAACAGCGACTTTCCCCACCCACCAACCCAACTGTTATACGTTCACTTCATTACTTGATTTACTTAACATTTGATTGCCCTATACAGTTAATGTTTAATATTTTCACCTGAAATATCTCCAAAGTTAGCTAATAAAATAAAAGTTCATTCCAACTAAGGCAAGGAACATTATGCCAATCAACTTTATATATGTGCTTTATAATCTATTTAGGGAATATATAGGAAACTATCTATCTTCAGTTCCCTATAGTATAGTATACTCACGATACCCTATCTAATGCTAGGTACACACCTACCGTATACGATTCGCGCACTAAAACTCATGACCCGACCCGACCCACTTAAAATTGAAAACGGGGCCATTCATTTTCCGAATCGTGAATCGCAATCGTAAGGAAGCAGTTTTAGCCCTAAAAATGAGTTTTAAGTCGCGAATCGCAATCGGTAGGTGCGCTAGTGGAGTGCACACCTCACGACTTTTGGGCAGTTTTAGATTGTATACGGTAGGTGGGTGCGGAAAAACGGTAGGTGTGTACCTAGCATAGCTGGCCTTGCGTGGGTACAGTATTGGCTACACTGGCGCCACCTGTGAGGGGCTCTAAGCACTGTATGCCAGCTGCGTCTGGCCATTATCGCCAATAGACCCGTTTGGACGGTCGAATTTTAACCATATATATATATATATATATATATATATATATATATATATATATATATATATACGCACACATATATATATACATATAAATATATATAAATATAAATATATATATATATATATATTGAAAGGCTGAAACTCAAAACCATAAGACTCTGCAACTTTAAGCATTCAATGAATGGTTTCGATTTCAATGCTTTTAGTGATCATCGATAAAGGGTGGCTATAGTCAAATTATCATGTAATATGAGGCGACCTCATGGGTTCACTGCGTGGTTTTGAAGGGGTTCATTCACTTGTTGCACTTGGTCTCAGGTAACAGACATATTTGAGCCATTTACACTTGACAGACGCATACATTATTCAGTGGCAAGGGGAATAGATATTGTACACAACGCGTACTGTTGATGTAACGCAAATGGAACAGTGACTAGCTTTGGCAATCAGTGTATCTGTATCAGGGCGCAAATATTGTACTATTGTTATTTTAGGTGTTTTTAATGGGATGGGATGGCCAACTCGATAAGAGCGCTGACTGGCTTCCAGTGCGGGAGGTCGTGGGTTCAATCCTCAACGGAGTAAAACCAATGACTTACGAAATTGATACTTGTCGCTACTTAGCCTGGCACTCGACATTACTAGGATAGGGCAAGGAGTGGTTTGCTCAGTATACGACAACTGAGTGGGATATTTGGTCATGGTTCCTGTGGCCCGGGGTTCCAGTGAGGTGGCACTACAACGTTGCCATGAGTGTGAACTGTCACAAGTCTGTACCCTTCCTGATATGACCTTAGATTTTGCCAGGATCTAAAACTTAAACAAAGTTTCTAATGTGCTAAATATATTATTCAAATAGTTATCCACCATAGCCTGCTACTTGTGTGGTGAATAATTGATTAAATAATGTAAATTAATAGACTTCAAATGTCAAATCGAGATCACTCAATATTTGTAATTTACCAGTTTTTCTTTTGCATTCTCTCCCATGTCATCAACTCTACTTCCATATAGATCAGCATTAGATGCTGGAACCAGGAGCTCCACCGCTTATTTACAGTTTATTCCTACCGAAGCAATTTTTGCATGTTTGATAAGGGCTTAGATTGACTAATCGTTAGGATGCTAGCACCAGAATGGCAAGTAAAGGTTTTGAATCCTACTCGAGGAGCAATATTTCCCATTTGCATTGATCACCCCATACAAGTTATCTTTATACGTAAACAAGATCACTTCATATGCAAACAAGATTCCTTTACATGTAAATAGGACTTCTTTGTCAGGGTCTACATGTAAACAGGTTTAACAAACTAATCCATATTTAACGATTGGAAATGAGGGGTAGTCAGTAATTCTTTAACTTTACCTTATATCGCAGAGAAAAGAATGTCCTATTTCATGAAGTTGGTGGAGCATTTCTACTCCTGGAATCCATCTCTCGCCTGTGAGGTCGTTGCGGATCGCATTTTAGACCTGTAATCTGATACATAGGTAAGGCGCACCACCTCCCTCCCTCCAGCCCTCCCCCCACCACTACCGCTATCCCAATGTCAGATTACAGTAGGCTGCACCCCGCTTACAACTGGAGAGCGAGAACCATTAGGGAACGGATCTCATGTCTGCTGACTCAGGGACAGTAAGGTTTTTCATGTGGCCACTACCATCACTCCTTGTACCCCTCCCTCTATCCCTCACTCTTTCGCCCCCTGTGTCCCTCTCTATCCCTAATCTATCCGTTCCCCTATCCCTCCCTCTATCCCTCACTCTATCCCTCCTCTAGCCATCACAATATCCATCCCTCTACCCTTCGTCTATCCCATCCTCTATTCCTCCCTCTACACCCCTCTATTCCTCCCTCTATCCCTCCTCTATCCTTCAACTATATCATCCTCTATTCCTCCCTCTACACCCCCTCTATTTCTCCATCTATCCCCCCTCTACACCCTCATCTATTCCTCCCTCTATCCCTTCTCTATCCCTCCTCTATCGCTCCCTCTATCCCCCTCTATCCCATCCTCTATTCCTCCCTCTATACCCCCTCTATTCCTCCCTCTACCCCCTCCTGTATCCCTCACACTATCCCCTCACTATCCCTCCCACTATCCCACTATCCCTTCCACTATCCCCACTATCCCTTCCACTATCCCTCCCACTATCCCTCCCACTATCCCTCCCACTGTCCTCCTCACTATCCCTCTCACTATCCCTCCCACTATCCCTCCCACTATCCATCCCACTATCCCTACCTCTATCCTTACCTCTACCCCTCCCTCTATCCCTACCTCCCCCTACTCCTCCACCCCCTCACACCCGGCTTGCACATGTGGCGTCCATATTGCTACCAACTTGCTGAGAATCTCTCGGGGAAGAAGAAGAAGACGAGGAAGAGGAGGAAGAAAAGGAAGAAGGCGAAGAAGAGGAGGAATGATAAGAAGAGAAATGGGAAGAGGGAGGGGAATGAGGGGGGAAGAGGAGGAAGAAGAAAGCAAAACAAGAAAAAGAGGAAGAGCAAAAAGGAAGAGGAGCATGAACAAGAAGAGGAGCAGCAGGAAGTGGATCTGGAGGAAGAAGAGAAGCAGGAGGAAGAAGAGGAGCCTGAGCAAGAAGAAGAGCATGAGCAAGAAGAAGAGCAGGAGGAAGAAGAGGAGCAGGAGCAAGAAGAGAATCATGAGGAAGAAGAGGAGCAGGAGCAAGAAGAGGAGCAGGAGAAAGAAGAGGAGCGGGAGCAAGAAGAACAGGAAGAGGAAGAAAGAAGAGGGAGAAGAGGAAAAGGACAATTTTAATAAGAAATTCTGGTTAGCGCACTATGCATGGGTGGCTGAGTGGGTGGCTAAGTAGGTGGATGAGTAGGTGGTTGAGTGGGTGGTTGAGTGGGTGGCTGAGTGGGTGGCTAAGTAGGCGGCTGAGTAGGTGGTTGAGTGGGTGGTTGAGTTGGTGGTCGAGTGGGTGGTTGAGTGGGTGGTTGAGTTGGTGGTTGAGTTGGTGGTTGAGTGGGTGGTTGAATGGGTGGTTACGTGGGTGGTTGAGTCAGTGGCTGAGTCGGTGGCTGAGTCGGTGACTAAGTGGACTGAGTGTGGGGGGGTAGGGTGATTGGTTTATGATGTGATGGGGTGGAATGGGTTGTGGTGGTAGTGGTGGTGGTGTAGCAGGTGGCAGCCTTCATTGTGTGGGTGCACATGCTACCACGATAACAGGAACTATATTGTTGTTTATCGTCACCAGCAGTGCATGGAGACCGGCGCCCTGATGGTTGGGTGGTGTACGCACAGTGGGAGGGTGGTGGTGACTTAACAGCCGTGAAGCACGCCACGCAGTATGAGGCTGACTCACAGGTGTGCGCGTGTATGGGGGGGTGGGGGGGGGGAGTGGAGGGGACCAGGATTTAGGTACCAACACTCCTGACATTAAAACTGCATAATTCGATGAAAGCATCACATTTTGTTAACCAAAACACTTATCTAGATTTCGACCAGATGGGATGGCTGAATGAGTTGAGCGTCCGTCTCCCACTTTGGTGGATCGTGGGATTTGAACGCATGGGTTCGAACCCTGGTCGAGTCAAACCAATGACTTACAAATTGATACAACACAAGCAAATCAAAAACAGTACTCTTCTCGCATAAACAAATGCCAGAAAGAAAACTACACTGTAAGTTAGGAAACCAAACATTAGAAAATGTAGACCATTACAAATACCTGGGTCTTGAGTTGGACAGCCAACTAAACTACAACCTGTGTATAAATAAAATTATACAGAAAGTAAACCTCAAACTGTGGCTATTTGCAAAGCTAAGAGACTACATGACTCAAGAAATGTCAATAAAAATCTTCAAGAGCATGGTGCTCCCCTATTTTGACTATGGAGATGTAAACTACATGGGTGCGAGAAAAGAACTACTAAAAAAACCTGCAAATACTGCAGAACAGAGCCCTAAAAATCTGTCTAAGAGTAGACAAGCTGCACCCCACCTATGACATACACAAAAGAACCAAAGTGAAATTACTAGAAAATAGGAAAATAATTCATTTGAAAACACTAGCATATAGCTACAGTCAAAACAATAAAGTCCGAACAAAACCACAAAGGGCTACTACAGCAAATAATGCACCACTACTGAAGCAGACCAGAAGCCAAATAAAAGCTCATGAGAGAAGCATGTTGGAAATGGCTGCCAAGGTATGGAATGCCCAAACGGTAAAGGAAAGACAAATTCCTGACCTAAAATCTTACAAAAAATATCTGTGCAAACTAGGCTAGGAAACCCCCACTAAGCTGCACTGCAAAGGGGCATGTGATATGTCATGGCCCACCAGCGGGACGCCCAATGGAAGGTAACCATGCCAAGAGTAGCCAGATAACACACCACACAGCTACGTACAAGCCTATGATATGTAAATAGGAGGAGGCTAGTGTAGTACTAAGAGTAGAAGAAAATAATACATATATGCCAAGAAAATTAAAAAAAACTAACATAGGCTACTAACCATACCAACCAATTATCTATCTGCTACTGAAATGCAGGCAATCAAATAACTTATCAGCAGCTACTGTGTGGTAAGATAACACCAACACTACAACTGGCCAGCATTGAAAACAAGCCTGGGTACCCGGGCTTATATGCTATGGACAGTATAAATACAGCCTCAATAAAAAAAATAAAAAGATTTTAAATGGTGCTGCATGGCGACTTTGTCTCCCAGTGGGGCAGCACAATAAAGTCACCATGAGTGCACACTGTCACAAGTCGGTAACAATCCTGAAATGACCTTAGATGCTGCCAGGACGTAAACCTCCTACAACCAACAAACCTTATCTCGATTTGATCCTACTCAGATATTGGTGCAATTATTGAATATTTGTTGCAGTTTTGTCATCCTGTACTATGTTATTAGGTTCGAAATTGGTGGGGGGTTTTAAAAGCCCAACGTTCACCGTTTTGGTTCGGTTATTGCGGTTATGCTCCAGCAACATTTAAAGTCATATCAGGAAGGGTACCGATTTGTAACAGTGTGTAAAAGCTAAGGCTCGAATCTGTGGCTGTGCAGGCAGGCTATGGTGAAATCAATACAGACAAAGAGAAAGGAAGAGTATAAAGTGTAAAGAAGAAGAGAGAGTCCAGCCCTCTGGTTTATTATTTATGTGGTTACATGGGTTCATTGTAGAATATCACCCCACCCCTTTCCCCCAATGGAAAACAAGCATTCTTGGCCCTACCAATAGGGATCCAGCATTCCTGGTCCCCATGGATACCAGTGGTCTTCCCACCACCACAAACTGTATGGCCCCATGGCCACCACCAACCTTGACCTTTGAGTGTGGTGATCCCTATTCTAGCAGAATGGGTAGGCCCTGAGTGCACTCACACCCAGACCTGTCTGCACCACTATGTCTATTTACATCCCACTCAGGCACCACCAACCCATCATAATGCTGTCGGTCGCGATGCGACAAAGACTACTTTCATTACTTGACTGTCGCTCTCCATTTAGCTCTCTGCTGTGAGAGTGATGTCCATGAGTCGGTCTTAATGTCTCTCATCTTCAGGTTTCTCTTGATGGTATCCTTGAACCGGAGACGAGGGTGCCCTCTCTTTCTGTAACCAGAAGACAGTTGAGAGTAGAGGATCTGCTTTGGTAGCCTGTCTGATGACATCCTCATGAGGTGTCCAGTCCACTGGAGATTCTTTTTGATCAGAAGATCTTCCATAGAGGGCAGCCCTGTCCGTTCGAATATTTCCTTAGTTGTCACTTTGTCCTTCCAGGTTAGCTTAATAATCGAACGCAGATGTCACATCATGAAGGCATGCAGCTTTTTCACCTGTCATCTGTACACTGTCCAGGCCTCGGCTCCGTATAGTAGGGTGAATAGCACGATTGCATGGTAGATCTTGCCTTTGACCCGCATCGACACATGGTGGTTGTTCCAGAGTCTCTGGCGTAGTCGGCTGAAAGATGCGCTAGCCTTGGCCATCCTCTGTATTTCAGCATCAATGCATCCATCACTTGATATAGTGCTTCCGAGGTAGGTGAATTCCGGAACAGAGTTCAGCTTGTTTCCGTCAACCATGATATCCTCCTCTCGGGTTCTTATAGAGTTTGGTTGGTACAGCACCTCCATCTTCTTGATGTAACCTTCAGGCCAAACTTCTTTGATGCATCAGAGAAAGCATCCACTATTTTCTGGATCTCTTCAGCAGAGTAGGCAACTAGTGCACTGTCATCTGCGAATAGCAGCTCTCTCACCAGTATCCGAGTAGTCTTGGTCTTCACTCTGAAGTGTGCGACGTTGAATAGGTCAGCGCTCTGGCTGGACTGTATATAGACGCTATCCCCCATGCCTCGGAAAGCCTCATCGAGCATTGCTGATAGGAAGATGGAGAAGAGTGTGGGGGCCAGTACACAACCTTGCTTGACCTCATTGGTAACCCCGAACAATTCCAAGACTTCCCCTCCAACACTAACATTCACCATCATTCCTGTATGTAGAGCCTCGTTCATAGTTGTGAACTTCTCTGGGCATCCATACTTCCTCAGTAGCTGCCATAGCCCGGTCCTCCAACTGTATCAAATGCCTTAGTGAAATCGACAAATACCATGTACACCAACCCATACATATATATATATATATATATATATATATATATATATATATATACATACATGCGCCTGGTCATGTACACTGATCAGTAACAGAACATTTGCATTACCCCCTATGCCGTATATCGGAATATTTGACCAGTGCACACTCATTGCGATGTTATAGGGCTGCTGCACTGGGAAGCCATGTCTTCCGATACCACGATCCAATATCCCACTCAGTCACATTATCCTCATACCTAGTCAACCAGTTGCTGCCTTATATAGAGCCAATCAGTCCTTACCATATCCTTTCCACCAACTAGGTTTCAGACCACACCTAAAATTAGATGAAACCACTTAGCGGCTAAGTCTAGTTTGATACCAATCCATTATAACTAAGTCCTGTAACCTTAATTGTGGAAAGACGTGTTAATGCGAGTCTTCCCAGACACCGAAGCTGGCACCTGGCAGGGCACTAACCAGGCTCCTGGCCAGGCTATGGTGGGGGAAGGGGGGGGGGGCCTGGAATCACACTGCATCAATCCAGAAAAACTGATGCAGTATTCATGCCTGACACAGGAGATATATACACAGAGCAGTCACTGGGGCATTATTCCGTAGCAGTGGTGGGCCCAGACAGAGGGTGAGTGTGTGCTGAGGCAGTTACTATGGTTACTAATTAGCCCCTCCCATCCTCTCACTTTGCCTCTCCCTCTTTCTCTCCTTTGATCTCCCTTCCTCGCTCGTTCTCAACTCCTCCTTTTGCTCCCCCTTCTCTCTTTCTCTATCTCCTCTCCCTCTCTATCCTTCTATAGTTTGGCTACTGCTCACCAGATGGGATGGCCGAATGAGTTAGAGCGTCCGTCTCCCGTGTTGGTAGATCATGGGTTCGAACCCATGTCGAGTCAAACCAATGACGTAACAATTTATACTAGTCATTTCCTAGCCTGGTGCTCGGCGTTATTAGGATAGGGCAAGGACTGGTTGGCTCAATGTTAGGATAATGTGACTGAGTGGGATATTCGGTCATGGTGCTGGCGGCCCGGTCTTCCAGTGGGGCGACACTATTCATGCGGGACCTAATTAGGCATCAGAACGAGGTTGAGTACACGTCGGGTATTGGAAATGGCAGTAAGACACTACTGTGTGCTGATGTGTATGAACTCCAACACAAATTAAAGGAGTAAAATTTGAAGATATTCACCTTTTAAACTATCATATTCATTTTTGCATACATTTTTTCTATCTATTGGTCAATTTTCATGAATATTGAGTGATGATCAGATGCATTTCAGTATGCGATGTCAACAAAGTTGCTCACCCTGGTTGCCAATCTTTTCTTAAATTCAAAATTGCATAACTTTATTAATATATATATATATATTAAAAAAAATTATTTTAACCCTTTTAAAGATTGTTATTAATTTGTAATTACTAAGACTAGTTGTTTAACTGTGTTACACAGATAACTACACTGACAGTGCTGCATTACATGATACCACCATAACTATGCAGACTTGAAGTTAACATTGTAGTTAAAGAATGGGAAAATCACCATGCAAGGTTACCCAATCTTCGTGAAAATTGGCAAATAGATAGAAAACAGGTATGCAAAGATAAATATGGTAGTTTAAAAGATGAAAGCCTTCAAATTTGAGTGATTTGGGGGGGGTTTTGGTCGACGAAAATGTATTTGCATGACTTTTCATACAGACGGTACGTGGCCTCAGGCTGGTTTCAACATGGCCGTGGCGTGAATAGTGTGAATAAAGTCGCCATGATTGCGCACTGTCACAAGTCGGCACCCGTCCTGGTATGACCTTAGATGTTGCTGGGACATAAAACAACAACAAACAAACGTCTGTCTATGTATATCCATACTCGGCCTATCTATATTTACCAAACACACACATTCTGTCTCTCTCTGGCCATCCCTCTCCCTCTGTCTGTTTCTCTCTCACTCTCTCCCTGTCCATCTTTGTGTGGAGGGTTGGAAGGAGGGGGTGTAAGAGCTGGCGGGGGTGGGGTGGGGTGGGGGGTGGGGTTCTGCGCGCTTTAAGCAGCAGTATGCATGAGCATCCCCACCATGGAGGACCCCTTTTGGGTGGGAGACAAATTGCACTGGGAAGGAAGGATCCCCCCAGAGCGGCACCAGAATAGTATATTGAATCCTTCCAGACCTACACAAAGAAAACACACAGACACACATTCGCACACAGGAACAACAACACTACTAATGTTCAGTTCCAAATAGAAAGACTCACCAGGTTTTGTTTCCATGTTGTTATTGTTGCTACATTCATTAACTAAAGTTACACAATCCGGTGGTTTTGAGTTTCTACTCCCCTCCTTTTACTTGGATGCTTGTTGGAGTTTAACGTCCTCACAATATCTACGGTCATATCAGGACGGACCCCTTTTCTTAGATAAATATATTAGGTTGGTTTCTGACATTTTGTTTTTGTTGTTAGATAAATATATTAGGTTGATCATTATAATTGACTCCAATTTTGAAGTAATTGTGGTGTTCTCTGTGGTGTATTGGTTAGAGTGTCTGACTTTTTCTAGGTCAGACTCCTAATCTGAAGGTCAGTGGTTCAATTCCCCATGCCCCCACCTCTGCCAATTTGAATTTCCACTGCTGTGTATAACTTACAGCGTCATCAAAGGCCAGTTGCTCTCATACGATGTCTATGTGGTGTGGGGGGTTAAAAATCCCTTGGGTCGGTAAAAGTGTAGGCTCGGGCTTTCTATCGACAAACTGTCTAATGGTGAAAACAAGTCTATTCTGACTTATCCATGATAGGCAGTATAAATCTTCAAGAAAGAAAAAACCTCTTATTTTAAATAGGTTAACTTTGGATATATTAGAAGTTGAAACATATTAAATTAATACTGACGTGTCCAAACTGCTGAATATCACAGGCTTCAACAGTAACAGGGGGGTCCGGCATGCACCTCGCCGGCCCCTGTGCAGGGCACGACCCACCACTCGCTCGTATACATATATACATATATACATTTATACATATATACATATCAATTTATACATATATACATATATATATACATACATACATATATACATATATACATACATACATATACATACATTTATACATACATACATATATACAGATATACATATATACACACACCCACACGACCAGACGGGATGGCCGAATGAGTTAGAGCATCCGTCTCCCGTGCTGGTAGATCGTGGGGTCATGGGTTCGAACCCTGGTCGAGTCAAACCAATGACTTAAAAATTGATACTTGTCACTTCCTAGCCAGGCGCTTGGCATTATTAGGATAGGGCTAGATAGTGGACCTTGGTACTTACTCCAGTGCTCTACTGCCCTCTACCCCTCCCTACCCTCCCCCTCCCCCCCCCCCCCCCCACCCCCCCATCACATTTCTACTGATTGTGTGTTAGGGGTGGCCATCACACACCGGGTGCTCTGCCATAGTGATTTGGGTCTCCACACACACACACACACACATGCACAGACCCAGCAAGGACTGGTGTGCTCAGTGTCAGGATAATGTGACTGAGAGGGATACCAGGTCATGGTGCCGGCGGCCTGGTTTCCCAGTGGGAAAGCACTATAAAGTCGCCATGAGTGCGCACTGTCACAAGTCGGTACCCGTCCTGATATGACCTTAGATGTTGCTAGGATGTAAAACAACAACAAACAAACAACAACAACAACAAACAACATATACATACACATACTGATAGTGATAACCCCTTTATCCTGTGTAATAATGCCTGTAGTGTCCGGCATCCCCCCCCCCCTCTCCCCGTGTACTCGGTGGGGGGGGGGGGGGGGGGTGACCACCCATCATGCACAGCACCTCCTCCTGTAACCCAGTATCAAGTGACTGAGTGGGATGTGTGTGTTTGTGTGCATGCACATATCCCAGTATGTGCATGTATGTATGCATGTATGAATTTATGGATGTATGGATGTGTATTGATGTATGTATGGATGTTTATGCATATGTGCATGTATGCAAATATATGTATGCATGTGCACCCCACACCTATCATTCACCAACAAATATTGTAATTAAATAAAATACCACTTCCTACAATGTGTGTTCTTCATCAACTCCCTTATCCTGTGCTAACCTTGGTCACTCACACACTATCTTAATTAGTAACCATGGTAACCCCCACCCACCCCTGTTTGCAAGCATCAGGGCCCCCTCTGCTGCTCCCCAGTGCACCCCACATACATGTGTACATAGATATATACATGCATATATACCTATATATACACAGGGCTACATACATATATACATACATATTTCAATTATGATATTATACATGCATACATATATATATATATATATATATATATATACATATATAAATCCAAATTGTAAAGAATCTTAGTAATTTTGTCATTGAAATAAATCCATGAGACTTGGAATTCATCTATAATTCTAGTTGAGAAGTGGGAGCTAGAAACATCAACACTGGAGGAGGACCCAAGGACTGCTTCTGATAACCCTCCCTCTCTACCCCCTCCCCCCCCCCCACCCAACACCCACCTCCTGCCAGGGTGGGTGTTGGAAAGTTGAGGTCATGCAGGCTTAGATGTAAACACCCGCTAAGAGCGAAAATAAATACATATATACACATATGCATAAATATGGATGTCTGCATGTATGTATGTACGTATGTATGTATGTATGTACATATGTATGTATGTATGCATGCATATATGTATGCATGTATGTCCTAACAAATATTTAATAAAATAAAATATAACCACATGAAAGTTTGGTTTAACTGTCCCAGTCAGGCTGCTTCTGGTGCCCCCCCCCCCCCCCACACACACACTACTCCTACTGATTGTGTGCCAGGGGTGGCCTTCACAAGTGTTCCCAGTGAATTGACCCTCCACACACACTCCTACCAGTACCAGGGTGGGTGTGGTAGCTGCAGGCTTGCAGAGTGGTAGCTGCAGGCTTGTGGCTAAGATGTTTACACAAGCTATGCACGAAAATACATACATGTACATAAATATAGATGTATACATGTATGAATGTATATATATATGTAAGTATGTATGTATGTATGTATGTATGCATGTATGTATGTATGCCTCCATCATTCACTAGCAAATTGTCCTAACAAATATTGTAATAAAATAAAATATCACATGTGTGTTCTTCAACCCCTCATCTGTGCTAACTTAGGTCACCCACACCCTGTCTTAATTAGTAACCATGGTAGCCCCCTAGGGGAGAGGCGGTGGTGGGGGTGGGGATGGGGAGAGGAGGATGCACTCAGGACCGGTCCCAGGGCTGACCAAGGGTTCAGTGACAGACACACAGCACACATTTAATGTAAATTCAATCCTTAGTTACTCTTAAATAAAACACCAAATGTAGCTGATAGTCACTTAATTGGTGAAGCAGGTTTGTCTCTTTCTAGTGATATCAATATTTATTACCCCAACAAACAGGTTCACTGGATATAGGTGATAAGACATTTTCCTATAGTAAAGCCTACCAATTAACATACTAGATTACATCAACGGACCCGATTGTACCAACAGACTGTCAATTCAGGTGTTTCCTCAACCTGAGATTGGGGGGTGGGAGATTGAGGATGGGTGGGAAATGGGTTGGGGTGGGAGTTGGAGAGTAGGAGATGGGAGTGGGGTGGGAAATGGGGGTGGCGTGGGGTTTGGAAGTGGGGCGTGGGGTGGAGGTGCGTGGAAGATAGGGGTGAGTGGGAGATGGTGGTGGAGTAGGATTTGGTGTGGGGGTGTGGGGGAGATAGGGTGCATGGCATATGGGGTGTGGGTGGGAGATAGAGGTGGGTGTGGGTAGGTGGGATATGGGGGATGGGAGATGGGGCTGGGGGTGGGTGGGAGATGGGGGTGGCGGTGGGTGGGAGGGGTCTTAGATGACCTTATAACCACATGAAAGTTTGGTGGTGTAATGGTTAGCATACTGGTCCGGAATGCAAAGAGATGTGGGTTCGAGTCCCGTTCTAGGCGCAGTATTTTCCATTTTCTTCACCCCCACGACAGTATTATGCTTTGTACAGCTGTAAAAATGTTGAAAACTTTGGATGACCCTTTACCAATATTGGCACATATCTTGGGCGTGGGCTGCTTCTTGTCAGCCATCGCTGTGATGTCATCGGCTGAGCCTAAAACTAGGCCGCATTCAGGGTATGCCTCCGAGTTGACTCTGAGATGGCTCTGAGACGTCTTTTTGGTCTATTTGTGTTCAGGGTATGCCTCCGGTCAGCTCGGGGACATCTCGCTTTTCAGGTAGAAGGCAAAAAGCGCCTAGAAAATGGCTGCCAAATTCAGTGGTTTCAGCCAATCAGAGCTGGTTTTTTCAATTGCAAATGGCTGCCTCCTATGGAGGCGGCCATTTTCGAGGCAACTGACTGCTTTTTCTGTTCAGAGTAGCGTTACATCAGAAATTTCTCCGAGACACCTCCGAGGCGCACCCTGAATGCATCGCAGCTGGGCTGGTTGATTTTGAGTACCTGTGATCGCCCATGTAACTGGCGGCCATTACTAACACATGGTTAACTGTAAGGTAGCTGAATGGTCTGCGCTTCATCAAGTTGTAAAGTCTACGGTTCGAATCTGTGGTTGTGTAGGCAGGCTATAGTGAAATCAATACAGACAAAGAGAAAGGAAGAGTATAAAGTGTGAAAGAAGAGAGAGAGTCAAGCCCTCTGGTTTATTATTTATATGGTTACATGGGTTCATTGTGGTGTATCACCCCACCCTTTTCCCCCAATGGGAAACATGCATTCTTAGCTCTACCAATTGGGTCCAGCATTCCTGGTCCCCATGGTTACCAGTGGTCTGCCCACCACCACCAAGCTGTGTGGCTCCCCTGGCCACCACCTGCCTTGAGCCTGAGTGTGCTGATCCTACCTAGCAGAGGGGGGAGGGGGTAGGCTCTCAGTGCCCCTTACATACAGTCCTGCCAGCACCACTATGTCTATTTACATCTCACTCAGGCACCACCAGCAACTCATCATCATCATGCTGTCGGTCGCGATGCGACAAAGACTGCTTTCATTACTTGACTGCCGCTCTCCATTTAGCTCTCTGCTGTGAGAGTTGCGTCCATGAGTCGTCCACCAGCAACTACATATACACATACATGCACCTGGTCATGCATACCTATCAGTAATAGAACATTTGCATTCCCCCCCAATGCCATAAATCGGAATATTTTACAAACTGTTCACCAACTGTTTTGGTGGTTTTTATTTAACGAAACTAGATTGATAAGACTTGCTGTGGTACGGTGTATTGTGGGGTTCCTAGAGAACTCAAACCCAACTGGAGTGATATATAAGCATTATGAGAGTATAAAGGCACGAAAGAGAGCTTATTATTGTTACTCTTATTATATTGCTATTGCTATTTGATATATCCATGTGGTGTGAATACCCCTCTCATGTGACCAGTGGCGCCACCACCGGCACCGATCCTAACTACGGACGCTCAACACTGTCATTCGCGCCCGGGAATTTATATAAAAATATTCTCGAGCGCGAATGAACAGTGTAGCGTCCCGAATCAGGATCGTGCTGATGGAGGGGGCATACATCAAGTTAAGCGCCCAATCAATAATAAAGTACAAATAAACATATAATTCCCTTCTGTGCCTTTATACTTAGATAATGCTTATACACCACATATAATATATATATATAATATATGTATATATATTATATATATATTATATATATATATATATATGTGAGCGGCGAGTGAGGGAGTGTTAATGTGGCGAGGTCACCTGGAGTGACAATGAATGGGGGAGTGGAAGAAACAGATTGCTAATAACTTCTATAAATTCATACTCCTATACTTTCCATACCTACTTATTATATACCATACTAACGCAACTTTCGCCCGAGTTCAAAATATATAGTTTGTTTGTTGGGACCTTACGTCCTAGCAACAATATCTAAGGTGATATCAGGATAGGTACTGACGTGTGACAGTGGTCACTGTGAACGATTTTATAGTGCTACCCCACTGGGAGACCAAGGCGCCAGCACCATGACCCAATATCCCACTCAGACACATCATCCTGATACTGAGCAAATAATCCATTTCCCTATCTTAATAATCCATAGTAGGTAGCGACAAGTATACATTTTTAATATAGGTCATTACTTTGACTTGTCTCAGTTATCAAACCCATAACATAAGGGAAGCGAGCGCTCAACTCATTCAGCCATCCTATCTGGAATAGAGAGAGGGGAGAGAGGGGGACCGCATAGCGGGGAAAGCAAGGGGGAGACGATAGAGAAGTGACAGGAGATAGGGTAGAGAGGAAAGAGACGATAGAGAAGTAAGAAGAGAGAGGAGAAATATGATAGAGAAGTGAGAAGAGAGAGGAGAGAGGAGAGATACGATAGAGAAGTGAGAGGACAGAGGGGAGAGGAGAGATGACAGAGAAGTGAGAGGACAGAGGGGAGAAGGAGCGGTGAGAGCAGAGAGGAAAGAGGGGAGATAGAGGAGGGGGAGAGAAGAGAAAGGTGAGGGGGGTGGAAAAAGGAAAGAGAATGGATGGGAGAGAGGAGAGAGAGGAAAGAGGGGAGAGCGGTGTGAGAAGGGATACAAGGGAGGGGAGAGGAGACGGGGAGAAGAGATGGGAGAGGAAAGAAGGGGAGAGTGGAGTGAGAGTGCAGAGAGAGAAGAGAAGGGAAAGAGGGAAGAGAAGGGAGAGCGCGAAGAGAGGAGATAGAGGAGAGAGGAGATAAAGAAGAGAGAGGGCGAGACATGAAGAAAATGTACAACTATAATTTGGGGAGAATGTTCGATGATTCTTAGTGAAAACAGGCAATGGCCACAGCATTTAGAGGATGTTAACTTCGCAGGGATGATGGCCCTTTATTACAGAAGAATGCTGAACAGTAGAGTGTGTAGGCATAGAAACGCAGTGAATGCAACAAGTTGCGAAAGTGAGTTCTCTGAATCACAAGGAAATGATTTGGAGCCCTCGGAATTCCCATTAGCGGTTGCTATACTGGAGAAAATGCCAAGGGTGAGGAACTTTGCAGTTGCCCTATTTGCTCTTCTCATGTGAGGTTTGCAAGCAAATAGGACACATAGCTCCTCTAGAGGCATTGTTAAATAAAACAAGCTTTCCTTTTGCCAAATGATCACCTCCGCCTATTTATATTTGCAAAATGCATTATGCAGCACATATTCTATGCTGACTAATGGTAATGACCTTTGACCCCTAATAGGATAGAACCGGGATCAATAACTGCATAGTGGTATATGGCACTCCTACTCCCCTTCCCGGACAATAGAACACGCAGCACCTGCCACACTCACATATATTAAGCTTGACAGATATTATGCTATGCTGGAAATATCTATCCAGTACGCATGTCTTGCAGCCAATGCCGGCTTCCGTGCCACATTCTAGCCATTCACCATGTCAAATGACGTTGCTTGGCATCACGAAAGGTATTCCTTTTCGGAAAAGCCAAGTCTTTTAAGAAATAACCCCGGTCTGGGAGATGTGAAATGCCATAGATTTGAGTATATTCTATTTCATACTCGGAGCTGGAGATCTGGACAATAACAAAAACTGATTTGCTAGACCTGTCAGTCACAGCGAACAAATATTTTCATAGTCGAATTTTTATATATTTTATTTTAGGTAAGGAACATATATCAAAGACCCTATAATACTAAGACGGCTCACTCCCTATCTCTCCAATGGTAATTTAAATTTTGGAGTGCCACCTTGTGGTGGGTTTGATCAGCCGGCTGCTGGTTGGTGTTTCACATGTAAACACATACAATTATATTATACATGAGATAGGTAAGTATGAATACACATCAATATGAAATTGCTATGAACAAATACCCATAATCAATAGCATCATAATCAGCATCGCCATCATCACACATCTTTCACATTCATATATATATTTTCATATAATATAGCACCTGTTTAACCAAGAGAACAGCCAGTGCACCAAGTGGTGGGTTTGATCATTTTGATTACACAGTACCGGCTGAGTGAGCCGTCTTTAGTATTATAGGGTCTTTGCATATATATAGAACCTCTTCCCAGTGATTACAACCTTTCTCAACTCACTACCATCTTTTGTTTACATTAAACTGTAGTTACTCACACATCCCTGTGACAGGACTGCTAAATAACCACATTAAACAAAGTGTCGGAAGGCTGGGTTATGGACACAACCACATGAATTTGCAATCTAATGTGCTAAATATATTGTTCAAATGCTAGTGTTGGGAGTAAAGCATGTATTAGAGAAACGTGCAGGAAATCATGCAGATCAATAGATTTTTACAGTTGAATCAAGATCATCCAATGGCTGCCTTTTCCCCCCTTTTTTTTTGCATTCTCTCCCTGTTCAGCAACTCTATATAGGCCTATACAGAAACACAGTAGTCTTGCACTGGAACAACGATATCTACAGCTCGAATTTAAACAGGAGTAGGAGTGAATGTTTTATCTAATTGAACTGTAGCAACACCATATATGTATATATGTGACTGTGTGGGAAATCAGGTCATGGTGTATGCGGCATATAGATATATATTGCTGATACTGTACTAACCAGTTCTTTTCTTTTTTTTTGGTCCATTAGTTGTTTAAGCTGGGGAAATTTCAGTCATAGACGACTGGGCCGCGTTCAGGGTCCGTCTCGGAGGCGCCTCGGCGACGTCTCGGCGATGCTTTTTGGCCTATTTCCGTTCAGGGTGCGTCTCGGAGACGTCTCGGAGACGCCTCCCTTTTCAGGTTGGAGACAAACAGCGCCTCGAAAATGGCCGCCGTGTGCAGTGGTTTCATCCAATCAGAGCGCAGCATTTCGATGCAAATGGCCGCCTCCTATGGGGGCGGCCATTTTCGAGGCGACCAACTGGCTGTTGTTGTTCAGACTAGCCTGACGTCACGGGCGCCTCCGAGGCGCCTCCGAGACGGAGCCTGAACGCGGCCCTGGTCTTCCTCATTCCACTGCTGGTCGATAGAAAGCCCGAGCCTACACTTTTACCGACCCAAGGGATTTTTAACCTCCCACACCACATAGACATGGTATAAGAGCAACCGGCCTTTGATGACGCTGTAAGTTATACACAGTGGTGGAAATCCAAATTGGCAGAGGTGGGGGCACGGGGAATCGAACCGCTGACCCTCAGATTAGGAGTCTGACCTAGAAAAAAGTCAGACACTCTAACCACTCCGCCACAGAGAACGCCTTATCCTATCCTATTAATGCCGAGCGCCAGGCTAGGTAGTGACAAGTATCAATTTTGAAAGCAATTGATTTGACTCAACTGGGATTCCAATGTCCGACCTTCCTCACAGGAAGCATGCGTTCTACCGATTCGGTCCCCGCGTTCAGTCCCCCTTTAAGTGAACATCCGGGTCACTGTCGAGCCCCAGGAGAGTCGATTGGGTTTCAACAAAGGGAAACAAATGGCATTGTTAACACTACAGACTGAGGACAAGCAGAACAGAGGAAGACGTCAAATACTTCAACAAATAAGACCTCGGGTAAAAGAGGCACATTTCCATAAAAATGTATTTTTTTAAATTATATAAAAATGTCAATTAAAAAGAAACAAGTTCGATTTTATTCCCAAAAGGGTTAGTTTTTCATGATAAAGAATAAATGATTGAATAATTTGGATAAAGCATTCTCTTTGACACACAGGAAGCCAGCGCTCTACTGATGATTGATACAGGCTACACTGGAATAACCAGTGATCTGCCTATTCTGATAAAACTGATATTGGACTGGCCAGTCTATGACTTGTTTGCTGGAGTTTTATGCCCTGACAACATCATATCAGGATGGGTATTGACTTGTGACAGTGCACACTCATGGTGACTTTTTAGTGCTGCTCCACTGGAAGACTAGGCCACTGGAACCATGACCTAATTATCACATTATCCTGATACCCTACAGAACTGAGTCATTGTCCTATCCTAGTAATGCCTAGTGCCAGGCAAGGGAGTGAAAAGTATACATTTTGTAAGTCATTCATTTGACTCGGCTGGGATTCGAACTCCTGACTTTCCACACAGGAAGCCAGCGCTCTACTGATTCTGCCACCCCATCTGGTGATATGACTATTTTATATTCTGCTTATTTGTTTGAGGTGCATTTAAATTTCAGTTTCTACTCCTCGAAGTGGCTAAAGTTGGAATAAAAACCAGTCATTTAAGAAATACTTCATTGACCGAATATGCGACTTGAGACTATTGGGCCTTTGGAATGCGTATCAGTTTTGGTTACCCCTAAGGCCTCAAAGACCATATCAGGTAATAACTACTTAATGCCCGGCACACACCTCCCATATATGACCTAAATCTGCCCGTTTCACGATTAAGTTTTAGTTTTAGTCGTTAGGTGTGCACCCCTGTAGCACACCAGAGCATTGCGATTCGCGACTTAAAACTCAGTTTGAGTGCTTAAAACGCGAATCGCAAGACATTCGAAAAATTAATCGGCCAGTTTTACGTCGTGAAACGCAGTCAGTTTTAGCGCGTGAATCGTATATGGAAGGTGTGTGCCGGGCATTATACATATAGAGCAAAACCTCTTTAAAACAAACCGACCATGGGACCGACTTAAATGGTCCATTTACAGAGGTGCTCGTTTTAGGGAAGTTTTTTTTATCATTACAATAGTATTGCATGGGTGATCGTTTGGGGCCCAAATAAAGCGATCAATATAGGGGAGTGGTCGATCTGTAGAGGTCGTTGGTTAGAGACGTGTTACTGTATTAAAAGGGGGCAGCGATAAGTCATCCACCTCACCCTAAATGGGGCACAAGCTATTACATAATGAAGCCAAAACATGTTCAGTGTATTTCTTACAAGAACAACAATGTAACTGCTTATCTGTATATTTTTATTTGATACCCTCACATGTGTAGAACAAGGTGATATATTTTTGCTATAAAACACACATATTATATATAATACGATTGTCCGCCTTCATTTGCATAAGTTCCATGACTGCTTATTACACACATTAATTATTACCTAATGACATGGATACAATGACTTTTTGTTGTTGTTGGTAAACATGTTTATTCTGCTGAATAAGTCCTTTGTCAGTGCAAAGCACTGGTCTTCCAGCCATTTTTCAATTCAGGGTTATTTATACAAAAGCTATATAGAATAAGGTATACAATAACTGTTGACTACACAATTTGCAGCATGTAACAAAATGAAATTCTGTAACCCAAAAGTTCCATCGCAATATGGTAATGGTAGTGTCATATAACTAGATTAATATTAGTCAGATCAATGTGAGTATTTACATAGTATTTAGAATGTAAGCAGAAGTTATCTTCTGTATTCAGTTGGTAAAGTTGTAGTTTTAATGTTCAGTTGCAGTTAGGCAAGCGGTATATAAATGTCAGTTTGTTAGAAAATATTCTAGTGTAACTCTACTGTAGATAGTTATGTGAGTTTATGAATTATGTTGTTGGGGTGGGGTTGTTAATAATACACTGGACCAGCTGTGACCAGTGAAGCAGTGGGACCAATCCGAGTGCATTTAGGTCTTAAATTTTACATTTTTATTTGGACTGTCTGTCATTGTATATGGCTGACTGGAAATAACAGAGGAACAGCAACAAATAAAAAAGGAGGTATTTAATTGATTTTTTTAAATAATCTTAAAAGAAGAAAAACTAAAGTTCTATGCACACATCATTCAGTGACTGCAATAAACAAAACCTGGGTATATTAAAGCTGCATAGCCCGATGAGCTCATCAAATTGTCTAAACACTTTCCTATATTTGATCCTACACATCCAATTTAGACATTGCTAATTTACTAATTAAGCATTTGTCGCTGCACTGAAGGTAATAGTAGGTCGATTGAACAGACCATGTGACTACTGAAGCCCATGGTGTGTAGCATTTTGATGTGCATGCATTGATTTTGATTTGATTTCACTTCAAATAGCCCCAAAGTTAAACAGTTATAATAAAATAGGAAAAAAAGGTGGAAATTGGCAGCGAGTTACGCGATATCATCAAAACGAAGAGAGAATGTTCTCCATGTATAGTTTGTAGTAATAGACATAGTGCAAAGACTGCTTGGAGAAGGCTGGATGAAGCCTGACATATGCCCCCACCCACCCACCTCGTGATTCTCTGAGACTCTTCATGGTTTTTTTTAGAGGTAGAATTCGAACCCCTCAGATATGTTTGAATGCTTCAAACATTCCTGACATTTTCTGGTATTTAAATAATAGCTGGGGGAAATGCTTCGAATTTCGTAGAATATTTTAGAAATACCAAATCGCAAATTACAAAAAAAAATCGTGGAAACCCATGAACTCGCGGTAGATTATAATCATCAACCTGCTATTTGTACCTAGACATTATGGAACAAACTCAAAACTATCGGACTATGCAATTTCAAAATTCTCAAATAGATGAGGACTTGGAGACAGGGTAATTAATAAAAGGACATTATTACAACTGTCCCTACCAGTAGGCCTATGTAAACTACGTGGTGTAAAACAAATAGCTGCAAACCAAATAACTATGGAATAAAAAAACAATAACTTAGACTATTATACTTCGCCCGAATAATGGGCTTCTAGAATGGACAATATTTTTCTTCTGCCTTATTTTGATGACTTTAAAAAGCCATGCAGATTCCGAAATGTGGACATTTTTGTTTGGGGGGGGGGGGGGAGTGAATTCATAAAACGGGATATAATATACATCTTCTGGAAAAAAAGGCATACTCATTATTAAAAGCGCATTTAATCAATAATGCTCAAGAGATAAAACTACTGGGAATAATATATTCTAACGTTGCTGAATGACATGGTGATTGGCTGGATCATGGCCTGGCATGGGACACCGTCTATCTGGACTTCTCCAAAGCCTTTGATAGTGTGCCCCACAAAAGACTATTAAACAAAGTCAAAGCTCTGGGAATATCCGGAGCAATTTCTGAATGGATACAGGACTTCCTGTCTGAGAGAAAGCAAAGGGTAGTTGTAGGTAATAAAAAATCTTCCTTTAAGAATGTCACCTCAGGAATACCTCAGGGAAGTGTGCTGGGACCAATATTATTTATAATATTTATAAATGACCTGCCAGGCAGTGTCTCATCAAACCTAAAAATATTTGCGGATGACACAAAGGTCTTTCGAGCAATAAAAGACGTAAGAGATAAAAATCTCTTACAAGAGGATATTCTGAAACTCTCACAATGGTCTGAGAAATGGCAATTGCCCTTCAATGAAAAGAAGTGCAAAATTATTCATTACGGGAAAAATAATCCTCATTATGCCTATATTATGCAGAACACTGTCCTGCAACAAGATAGCTATGAAAAGGACTTGGGTGTAACCTTCGACTCCCAAACTCTCCTTTCAGAAACACATGAGGACTATCATCTCAAATGCTAACCAGAGAGTAGGAATAATTAAAAGAACCTTCCATCGCCTCAACAAGAACAATTTTCTCATTCTATTTAAGTCCCTTGTTAGGCCAATTTTGGAATACTGTCCACAAATTTGGAGCCCAATTTTTCGGAGAGATATTCTGGAGATCGAAAAGGTTCAGAGACGTGCAACGAAACTAGTTGCAGTTATAAAGGACTTACCCTATGAACAAAGGCTCAGGAAATTGAAACTTCCTACCCTTTCCTACAGAAGGAAAAGAAGTGACATAATTGAAGTATTTAAAATTATGAAAGGTTTTGATAAAATAGATATGAACCAATTTTTCACCTTGAATAAAAGAGAAGGCAGCCGGGGCCATACTCTCAAACTAGTAAAACCCAGAGCCGTTTCAAAATTAAGGCAACACAGTTTCTCAAACAGGATTATAAATATATGGAATAGTCTCCCACAAAATGTTATAGATGCCGGCTCAATAAATTCATTCAAGAACCGATTAGAAAAAGCATGGGCTGATGATACAGGGAAATTTGACCACTTATTCACCACATGCTACTAATTTATTCCTTGTGTTGCTAATTACTTGCACTCAAGCAAAAATGAGAGACAAATAAGTGTTCACACTTCCTGTCTACCAATCACTATATCACTATTGCCTTGGGTGAAACAATGGGGGAAAGAAAATAACAATTAAAAAACAAACAAAAAAACACATTTACAACTATTATATTTCACACACACGCGGGAGGGGGGGGGGGGGAGGGGCCAAGTGAAGATGGTATACGTTGCTGTGATTGGCTGCTGGTTACCAGCGTCGCGCATGCGCAGCACTCTCACCGGGGGAGGAAACAGGAACTTCCGGTATTTGGAAGACAAAGACACTGCGCATGCGGCTTATAATGAATGACCTACATAACGCAAAGCTTTAACATACATTCACATAATAGGAGCATCACTTTGTGGGGGGGGGGGTTTACGTCCTGGCAACATCTAAGGTCATATCAGGACGGGCTTTGTGAGGGGAGAGTATGCTAAGTTTGCCACAGCATGTACTGCACATACGTCGCAGCTGACTTATGTGCCAATGTCACCCACAGGGGATGAATGGGAACTCAGCCAATTAGCATGTCACTTGACGGTCATCATACACAGCTGGCTAAATTTGGTTGGTTTTGGGAGTATTACCTCCTGGGTATATCTAAGGTTATATCAGGACTGGGCTGGCTAAAAGATGCATTAGAATACAGCTCATGAATACTTTATTATAGTTTTTTTGTGGGTTTTTTTTTCAATGTGAATTTATTAAAAAAGCTGCATCTAGTATGATGAATGCATTAATTATGGAAACCAAAACACTTACTTAGATTTGATTCTACATATCCAACGTAAAGATCAGTGCTGTCTGGCTACATAGATGGGAATAATAAGTAAAATTCACAGAACCCGTTACTCTTGAGCCTATGTTAGTCAGACCAACTAATTGGGATGTTAATAGTGATATGATCCAATATTCTGTTGTCAGCCGACAACCCGGGGCTACTACAAATCGGTTCAGATAAAGCTATGCATTAGAATCAAAATCCACAAGCAGCAGTTGACAGAAACAAACAAAAAACAAACCAATGCACACCTCCTCAGGACACCAATTCGTATAAGAGGGTCATCCAAAGTTTTCAACATTTTCAGTGCTACAAAGCAGATGACATTCTGTTTTGTCTGTTGGGGTTTTACATCCTAGCAACATCTAAGGTCATATCAGAATGGGTACCGACGGTAACAGTGCACATTGATGGCGCACACAGGCCGCCAGCACCATGCCCCGAGTTCCCAGTCACATTATCCTGATACTGAGCTAATTCACGAGTCCTTGTCATATCCTATTATTGCCGAGCGCCAGGCTAGGTAGCGATACGTATGTATTTGCTAAGTCATTGGTTTGATTCGACCTGAATTTGAACAACTGACCTTCCGCACAGGAAGTCTGCACGTTCACCAATTCGGTCACCACGTCCAGTATGTATATGACATGTTAGTCATGTACGTCTATGGTTTAGCAAAAGATTGACACAAGTTATAACCTAAACCACTGTCATTAATGTTCTGTGATAAAATGTTGAAGCATGCTACTTTATGGGAGAGGGTGGAGAGGGCTTTTGGAAAAGTAGTACACTTTGAACAACTGGGAAAATGTTGGAAAGTATTTGGATGGCGCCTAAGTGTGTAACTTGCCGACATTGATTATTTACAGGCGAAGCAGATGAGCAAGGGTTAGGTTCTATGTATCACAATTGGTTCAAAGGGGGAAGCAGTAGACTTATCAGCTACATCCATATCCTAGCAACAAAAACAGTGCTGTAATCCGGGTGTTGTGTGAATAATAGTTACAAAACTAAAGGATAGGGTCCCAATAGGAACAGTATAAAACACTACTCTAATAATAATAATAATATTATTATTAATGACAACAACCTGACTATTGAGCAAAAACCTGGGCATCCACCGATAATTGGTGTTGATGAATTACACTACAGGGACTGTTCTGCACTGATGACCTGTTGACACTAGATATAGGTCTAACCCTTAGATTCCATCCGATAACAACCACAACAACTACAACAACAACACAAATCACTTGTGTAATAAACATCAACCTGTTTGCATTCAGGTAATTCAAATCAAGGGGAAACAAGTGAAAATGTGTTAGATACTCTGGTGTGATCTGTATATATATAAACACATGTATGCACATATATGGGTCACTCTCCTGAAAACTGGCCAGAAGTGTCACATGGAGAGTTAAAATTTAATATTTGAATTTTTTACATTTTTTGGTTGCAAATGAAAGCTGGAAATCTCCCCTTTACATATATGTAAAATATAAATTGATGGGATAAAAATTAAAGGTGTAGACCATGAATAAGATATCTCTTATGGCAGTATAACATGTGCATCACACGTGTAACACATGTTTAGGACACCACACAGTCTGCTTAATAAATATCTAATCAGAATTAAATGATATCATACTTAGAAGCATATTAATCGTGGCATTATATACAGAAATATCCAGTGCTTATATTGATAAAAAAAATGTAATTCCTAGCCATGCTTTATTCACTGAATAATTAGTGTACAATATTTGTGTGGCATCCAGACACCACGGTTACATGTGTGACGGAAATTTGTAATGTTATTTCTGAAGACATTAAAAAAAAAAAATTTTAATTTAAGCATGCATACATGTTAATACATACTTCCTCTTTGATTTGGGAACTGTTTTGTTTGATATATCAATGCAATACAAGATGTTAATAAGGATTCAACCACGTCCCATATGTCATGTTACAAATGGCTGACTGTAAAATGGTTTTTTTTGGTACAAAAACAGTTCATAACTAAAAAGACCAAAGTTGCACACAGTTTTATTTTATTTCCCTTATTTCTTTCATCAAATCTGAACATGAATATGAAAAGTATAAGGAAAAAAATAAGTAGGAAGGTTTTTATTGATGTTTTAAAATCCCATCTCATGCTGACCAGTTTTCAGGAGAGTGACCCATATACATGTATATGCACATAGTTGTTAGACATCCTAGGTGACCTTTGACATCAAATAGCCGAGGATATAAATCAATGTGCTTTTCCTTTTTCTAGATGAACAGATCGGGTGTGTATATATATAGTATAGTTATACAGATCTTACCAGGGTACAGATTATGGATAACTGTTTTTTTCCCGAGGTACTAGCCTCGGATGGTCATGGGTCAGGGAGAAGGAAGCACATCCGGGTCCAGCAATCTTATAGGATAACAAATTATGTTAGTATTATATGGAGACTTTAGTGTTTTCATTTTGCCACCAGCGAAACGTGATAGTCGTGGTAAGGTAGGGTGGGCGGGCCCTGACCCATGACTCTCTGAGGCTAGTACCTCGAGAAAACACCAGTTATCCATCATCGGTACCCAGGTAAGATTCGTATAACTATACTATTTTACCTTGGTACTACGCCTCTAGCTACTCATAGACCAGGGAGAATTTTACGTAATCTAATTTTTTATCCTTTTATTCTTAATATTTAAACATCCTATAATGTTTTAGTACAAAATAGAATTTTGTGTTTCTCACCCGTCTTTAGTCGGTGAGTAGGCGAGTCGCCAGGCCGCTTGACTTTTCTGGTCGTTTGTTGTAATGTTTTGCAAACGATCTAGCCGTCTTCCAACCGTTGTGCGCCAGGATTCTCTTAACTTAGATTCCTAACTGTCTTGCCTTGGAGACCATTGCTCCATGCGTTGAGTGAGATGCGTAGCGTCTAGTATTGACGCCTGCCTGTTTAAGCACCTTGATGTTCCATCTTGTGAGTGTGTCTCTCTCTCGAGATAGCTTTATGAGGTTTAATAAAGCTGTTAAGAAGCTGTCTGGAATTCCTTATTCCACGTGACTTGGATGAATACGCCCTAATGGCTGACACCACACAAATCCATTTATCATCCGGAAAACTATTTACATGTACCATGGACAGTGGGTCCCCTGTATGATTTGACTTCAGTAATGTCTGCAAATCGAATGTTGCCTCATGCTTATCTATTTCTAGACCATCCAGAGACAGTGCCACAATTGTTTGGCCTTTGTGTCCCGTCACTAGCAGTAATAGCAACCTAACTTAAATCCTAGTTCCTTCATTGATGACTGTATATTACTAGGCCATGACTTGAATAACTTAAATACTACCGACACATCCCAAAATATTAAAATATTTGGGTTTGGGTGGGTTTCTTTTATACACTGATCTAATAAACCAGTGTACCAACTGATGCTTTCCAATCGTTTGTCCATCTATCCTCAGTAGAATAATTGAAAGTGCGCATCTTGCTGCATTAATTGCACCAAATCCTAAACTTCATCTTCTAATATTCTTAGAAATCTTACAATTTGGGCTATTGTAGGTTTTAATGGCCTGACTCCTTTAATCAGACAATGAAGTCCCCATTTCTTTAAATAACTTGTGTATAATTTCACTGTTCCTTTCCTCCAGGTATGTGAAATATGTCTTTTTTGTGTATTCTTGTCTAAACCATATTGTTCTAAGTGTTTTCTTAAAAAAGGAATGCCAAAAGGGGTGTCGTTGACACGTCTCCGTGAACTGTTAGTGGCCCTTAATGTTGTAGGTTGTTCCTTTCTCATGGAAACCTGAGCATGTTATTGCCACTAGCCATGGTTGTGTGTCCCATGCTGGTACTATCAGTACTGCGTGTCAGTGATCCATCTTGATCTTCCTGGCCACTCTGCTGACAATGCTGAATGGTGGGAAAATGTAATAACATTTATTATTCCAAATCAGAGAAAATACATCTACTCTCCAGGCTTCTGGCTCTGGATGCCAAGACACATATTTGGGTAACTTTTTGTTGTTGCGTGATGCAAATAAGTCCATTTCTGGTTTGCCCCATTTATCACAAATATGGTTAAAAATCCTCTGATTTAATGACCATTCTAGATGGTCGTGAAAATGTCTACTTTTCTTGTCAGCCAAAGTATTTTGACTGCCTGGAATATGTGTGTTCCTCTGCCATATGTTGTGTAGCCATATGTTGTGTTCCTCTGCCCAGTCCCAAATTAGTTTGGCTAAATGGTTACATGGTTTGGGACGAGTCCCTCCCATATTACGTATATAAGCCATAGCTGTAGTGTTATCTGTTCATACCCTTACATGAATTTTAGGTAGGCAAACTAGGCTATGTAATCCTAGATAAATAGCCCTAAGCTTTAGTACATTTATGTGATCGGAGATTTCATCTTCCATCCACTGACCACCTGTTGCCTGTTGGTCTCTGTGAGCCCCCCAACCCTCTAGCAAAGGTTCCATTGTAACTGTAGTATTGGGTTCTCCCATTTTAATGGGGTGGGGCAAATTCGTAATGCGTGGTAGCCACCACATAATATCATTTAGGCCTTCTGGTGAAATGGCCATGGGCCGTTCAAAATTCCCTTTAGTGTGCACCAACGCTAAGTTCTTATCTATTTCTAGCGATTTAATATGTGCCTTGCCATAAAGAATAGCTGGGGCATAGGCTATCATAATTCCTATCAGCATTGCCACTTGACTTATCTTTGGTTTGTTCAATTGTAATAATTGGTTTGCTGTTGTAAATTTATCAACTTTTTGTTCAGTTAATGAAATGGTCATTTCTGTGGTGTCAATAAAGAATGTGAGAAACTTTAACTTCTTTGTTGGTGTTAATACTGATTTAGTTTTGTGTATGTAGAAACATAATTTGTTAAATGTCTCACATAGTTTCTCTACTGCTGTCTGACAATGGTGTTGTGTTTGTGCCACAATAAATGAGTCATCAATATACGGAAACATAACATGTCCTTTTCTAGCCATGTGGGGAAAAAACGATTTAAGCAACCTTGTGAAAATGTGTGGAGCGCAATCTAGTCCGTTAGGCATACAGGTAAACTCATAAAGGTTATCATTCCAACAAAACCTGAGATATTTACGATCAGATTTATAAATTTCTACTGTATAGTATGCATCTCTGAGATCCACACTCGCTAGCCAAGAGTGAATCTGATATCAGGCCCGGCTGGGGAAGCACATGGCGGTGATAGCGGACGGGGCCAGGTGGCTGATCGACGCCCTGTTACAATTTTTGTTGGGAACAATACAACACTGACTGGTAGGACTGCCCAAAATTGTCCCCTTGATGACCATGTGTCAGACATTAATGCGCGCTTTATGACATCAGAGAGCCATGATGTCGATGACATAGAGCAGATCGTCGAGGCGCTTGATGAAGCTGAGATTGCTGACTATAACCCACCACCGGGTCCCCTCACATACAGGCCAACCCTTGATGCTATTTGGCCTTATACTGAGCACGAGCACTGGGCAGGTCATCGGGATTACATGAAGATATATGACATCGTGAGGGCATTTGGTCTCCCCAACTACCGTGGCGTAAGGGTGCGTGTTCCATCAGGCCTTAACATAGGGGCTTGGAAGCAGCTGCTGAAGGAATATCATGACAAGCACCTCATGGATTTCCTCGAGTTTGGCTGGCCGGCGGACTTTACATCAGATCGGCCACCAGTGTCAGCCACGGAAAATCACCAAAATGATGCCCATAGCATGAACTGCATCAGGGACTATGTGCAGAGAGAGATGAGCTATGGCGCGATGCTGGGACCATTTTCCACACCACCCTTTGGCCCTTGGACGCAAATCAGCCCACTCATGACAAGACCAAAGCGTGGGACTGATGAGAGATGGGTGATTGTGGACCTCAGCTATCCTCGTTGTGAGAGCATCAACGCAGGGATATGTAAGGCTCAATACCTCTGTGTCCCGGCATCCTACACACTTCCTGGTATCATTGACCTTGCTGATGAGGTCACCAGAGCGGGCAGGAGATCGCTTATATGGTGTGCAGATCGTCAGCTTAGGACATGTCCTCTCTCCACGCCGCTACTTGGGATTAAGATCGATGGGAGTATATATGTTGACATAGCTCCCCCATTTGGCTGCAGGACGTCGTCGCTAGCATGTGCATGTACTACGAACGCGGTGGTCTATCTCATGAGGTCAAGGGGCCACCACACTCTCTGCTACCTTGACGACTTTGTGGGCATGGCTGCCACAGCACAGGCTGCCGGTAGGGCTTACAATGATATCGTTATCGTTGGCATCATGGCGGAGCTTGGGCTTGAACTTGCAAGACACAAGTGGAGACATACCGTGGAGTGGCTTGGATTCGCATTATCCACCACAGATATGACCATTAAGATACCTGGTGACAAAATCGATGACGTGATAGAGGAATGTGAGGAGTGGAAGGAGAAGACGCAGGCATCAAGGAAGGACATACAGAGACTCGTTGGCTGCCTGCAGCATGTGGCGAAATGTGTACGGCCCGCCAGACGATTCATGTCGAGCCCCGCAGCGCTCCGGCAGACACCGTACAGAGTAAAGCACCTGGTCCCTGATGGTCTCAAGCTGGACGTGACCTGGTTTATAAGGTACGTGAAAGGTTCGAATGGTCTGGTTCTCCTTCCTGAGAATGACTGCATCCTCTGGGTCATAGAATGTGATTCATCCCTGCTCACTCCCCAACACATTTCTATGCGGCTCGGTACTCGGATACCTTGGCCAAGAAGGGACACAAAATTGCACAGCTCGAGGCGCTCAACCTCGTCGTTGCGCTCAAAAACCTTGCACCTGCTAACCCTCGCTATCAAAACTTTTTGGTTATAACATCTCTAGCCTCATTTAAAGCATTTGTGAGCTGACATTGTGTATACTCTGACATTTAAGACTTCAATGTTAATTAAAAAGGCATAACTATAACTTGCTGTGTTCACGTTTTTCCTAATTGTTCGTAATGCTGCGACATTAGGGGTAATTAGGAGCGCGAATACAGCTTAGCGGCGTGCCAGTACTAAGGACACCTGATACTGTCGCCGACTAGCGGAATTTTGTAGTACTACTTATATTACCTGTAACGCTGACTAGCGGGTATTTCTGAACCTTGCCGGCAGTCGGGTAAACAAAACCCGATGACGTATCACACAGCAGGGCTTTTGGAACTAGCCTATGTGCTCCCTCTCGGGAAGAAGATGTTTGCTATATAAGGCGACGTCGCCACCGGGTTTGGTCATTCCGATCTAAGGGGCCTGGAGACACTGACTGACTTAAAGTCACCAGCTATCCGCCGCGTGGAAAACAAACGAACTCGATTTGAAATTCTGATGCGACTGAAAACTCCCCAAAACACCAGCGGCCTGTCGTGGCTTCTGCGCATGCGCGGATTTTCGCACATTGCGGCAATCACTGCTATTTGTTTTGTTTACACTCGGCGATTCGACGCTGATCGAGCTGCTACGTTAATATCGCTTGGAATTTAAGGTTAATTTAATTAAATTTCATTATTTGAGTATGTAATTCTGTTAAATATGACAGCTTTGAATAGATTTGGGCTTAATTTATTGCCGCCCATACTGGGAACCAGCAACTCTTGTTACTGTGTGAGCCTGTTGCCGGCACAATTTCAGCCAATCACAGTGCAGCTTTTCCATTGCAAATGGCCGCCGTCAATGGGGGCGGCCATTTTGGAGACAACCAACTGGCTTTGCAGTTTCAGATTAGCACAGCCCTGGTCCCCTACTCTCCCCACACATACTTGGTTCAATTAAACATAAAAACTAAACAAGGTTGTGCTTGGAGAGCATTTGTCGGAGTACGGTTCCCGTCGCCAGCGACCTATATCTGGTCCCTTTAAATTGCCATCCCACCCACCCCACAATGTGTAAGGAGAGGGTAATAGGGTTATAGCATCTCTAGCCTCGTTTAAAGCATTTGTGAGCTGACATTGTGTATACTCTGACATTTAAGACTTCAACGTTAATTAAAAAGGCATAACTATAACTTGCTGTGTTCACGGTTTGCCTAATTATTCAATGTGAATATCACACAGGTAATAAAATACCAAATGTGTGCACCATGGTGTTAAATCCGTATTTAAACCATTTTTAACACAGGTGTGTCAGAATTTGACTGCCGTAGGTAAACGGTATGGACAACCAACCGAAACCAACCGAGGGGTAGGGACCAGTGTAGCGGTCCCTCCCACACTCTCTGTCCCATAAACTTCTTCCACCTGTGGCTTTCATTGCCAACAAGATGAAGAAAATACTACCCGACTCAGAGGTATGCCTGATAACAATTGGGGAATCTTAAAGAAACCCAGAAAAAATTCTGACGATAAAAATGGCTCCTGCCAAACATCTCTCCGTTCGGCAACGGGCGGCATAAAAAACAATGGCTGCATTGTTCTAACGATGTTATGACACATTGTAATTATCTGTAAAAGAGTAAATACTCAATGAAAAGTTTTAAAAACTTTAAGTATGTGAATGCTAACATGAACTACCATCATGTCACCAGTTAAAATGGTACTAACCTGTTTGGTTCAGTAGTTAATGTAGAAAAACTGCCGGAGCAACTCAACAAACATCCTCCCGTTGTGAGTAGATTATGCTAATTGCTGGACCCAGATGTGCTTCCTTCTCCCTGGACTATGAGTAGCCAGAGGCGTAGTACCGAGGTAAAATATTATGTATGTGTGATGCATCAATCATATTGTCCCATCTGAACTACAATGTTCCATCTGAAGTACAATTAATTATCGAATCGCCACCTAAACTTACACCGCTCCAAAGCAGTGTGTTCTAGATACCACTTACACAGTCTGCAACAACAACAACGACGACGACTAAGACGCACAACAAACCCGTAGATTCTCTTTTCCTTCTAGGACAATCACAGCGATTCGCAACAAGCAATCTTCTAAGGCAGACGTTGATTATCTGGCAGACGGAGTAACGCCATGCGACTTTAATGCTGGACTCTAACCAAGCTGATCGGATACGACGGAGAGGACGCCGACCGACAGTCTAGGGAGGGCAGGAGCGAGCGATTGGGGGGGGGGGGGGGGGGGGGGCGGAGATAGGCTTAAATAATGCTTGCTAAGGGGTCATCCGAAGTTTTCAACATTCCACAGTGGTACAAAACACATAACACGGGGGTGGAGCGGGGGGATATTAGTCATGCTCGACTTGTATAGCTTAATAATATATTGATATAACATAAAGTACCATCACCTTTTGTGGTAATATGTTGATGTGTTATTATTTTGTCGGTGGGGAGTAGGGGTGTAAGGGTCTGGAAAGGTAGTACTTTGTACGATGGTGAAAATGTTGAAAACTTTGGGTGACCCCCGAGCATTGCATTGATGACAACCTGTTGACAGTTGCCGGCCAATATTAACCACTTAGTGGGGCGCCGACTTGGCGCTACCTCCATTAATGCCGGGCTTTGACAAGGTCGACTCAGCCTAACAGACAGTGTCTAAGCTGACCACTGCCCGACCCACACAGGGTGGATTTACTTGGTTAGCAGGACATTTAGTCAACTGAATTCTGACTTTAGAGTAAACCCACCTGTACAATTGACAAAAAAGCACAAATTATCATCATCTCGGCGCCAACCTATTTCACCTATTTATATTTAAATAGCCGTGTTGAATCTGGAATCAGGTATCACATCAGATTCATGAATAAATTTGATAATAAATAGCGAGATCATCGTTCCTGGTATACGGTTGGCCGGTGTCATGGTATAAAACCCCTGCCCGATCGCAGCCCCTGCCGTGAAGACAGTTCACTAAGCATTTATTTTTGTAAAATAAATTTAAAAACTTTCAGTGGATCGATTAAAAATATCTTAATGCGCGATTGAAGAGGAAGATCTGAAGTATTTAATGTAACCTAAGAGCAATTTATGCTGAAAGTATTAAAAACAGAGATAATAGTGAAAGTTGGGATATTCTGAGTGTCAGTGCAATCTTCATACAGAAAAAGTGAAATATCTATGAAACTTACACCACCTAGAAACAAACCCCTTGGAACATATATAGAAAACATATCCAACGAACAGATTATATTAAATTTATATGGTTAGGGTTGTGCATTTCTATTAATCTTTAATAGACACTGGCAGTGTGTATTCGTTCTGCAGCCGAGCTGAGGTTGTTTACAACCTCTGCGCATGCGCAGAAGCCACGACAGGGGCTGCGATCCGGCAGGGGTTTTATACCATGACACCGGAAGTCAGTGATTGTTCAAACTGGCCAGTGTCTGGCCCCCAACTGGTCGGACAGTCGAAGCCAGACTTGCCTCTTCTTTGTTTCTTTTTTCTTAAAGTTGCATAATCGGATGAAGCATCAACTTTTCAAAACCAAAATAATTATCTAGAATTGATTCTACATATCTAACTTAAGATACTTATAGACTTATTAAATATTTGTTGCCACATAGGAGGGAATACTGAGTTAATTTAATAGAACCTGTCACTGCTAAAACCTACAATGTCAGTTTTGGCATGCTTGTCAAAACTAATTTGACATGCTTGCGCTTTAGATATTTCAAAACTTAGCCGTTTAAAATCAACCTTCCTTCAAGGAAGAGCAAGGTAGATTATAACAATTAATTTGATATATTTAGGTAGATTATAACAATTATAACATTATTAATTATAACAATTAATTTGAAAATCTACGTAAAATTACAAAAACTCTTTAAAAAAAATTAAAATGTAATGTTAAAGATAAATATATTGGTTCGATCGTAATGACGTACATTACTTTAGTTTAAAGTAACTGGCTTTGAATGGTTAACTTTGGAGGTATTTGAAGTGCAAACATGTATTATTAATTTTGGCGCGCCATTATAATTCAGACACCCTAGACTTCAGCGGTAACAGGTTCGATTAAATTGACTTGGTATCCCCTTCTAAGTAGCAACAAATGCGCAATAAGTGCACCAGTATCTAAGCGGGATATGTAGGATCAAATTTAGGTCAGTGTTTTGATTTTGAAAATGTGATGCTTTCATTGGACATGCAGCTTTAAATAACCATGAATTCCTCTTACCTTTTAAAGCTGAATACACATAGCATCAATGGGGTTTCTTCACACACACTAACCGGTGTCGCAGTTTGAGTTCCCTGCCAGTTTCAGCTGACTGTCAGTTTCATGCGCATGCGTCAAAATCTAACAGCATAGTCACTAACCTTATGAATTTAATATAATGTTTTTGGTAAAGATGTATTCTATATATGTACCAAGCGATTTGTTTCTAGGTGGTGTGGTTTTAGAGATATTTCACTTTTCCTGGATTTTCTGTATGAAGATTGCTCACGACCATTGACAATGCCTTGAGTTTGACGGTACGCGCAGTGCAAAACATTAGTTTTATTCAAAATAAATAGAAATCAAGAACCCTAACCATATAAATTTAATATAATCTTTTTGGTAAAGATATTTTCTGTACGTGTACTAAGCGATTTGTTAATAGGTGGTGTGGTTTTAGAGATATTTCACTTATTCTGTATTTTCTGTATGAAGATTGCTCACAACCATTGACAATGCCTTGAGTTTGAGTGTGTGCAGTCAGCTGAAACTGGCAAGGTGCTCAAACTGCGACATCAGTTCACCCTCCTATTATAGGTGGCGCTGTGAAATTCAGTGATAACACCACCACAGTCGACTACTCCAGGTATTTAAACGTCTGGAGCCAATCAAAATCAATCAAACGCATTAAAGGCTATCTTTTACGAATCTGAGTGATTGCACGAAAGTTGCATTAGAACACAACTTGTATGTAGTGTATTGCATTTTTAGAAACAAAGGTGAATATTTAACATTGCATGGGTAGTATATCTGTAACAAAAAGAAACAGTTGCCTCCCAATTCATCAGCAGAATAAAATGTGAAAATAAAGCTAAATCACTGTACTCGCTATAAATAACTGGGACATTCTAGACTTTTAGCACATGTAGGTGCACTGTATCCAATATAAGTGTTAACCATAAAATCAACCAATCAGATACAAGAATGACGGCCCTTTAAATTGGGTCAAATTCCATGCAACTTTCTGCAGAAATTACACACAAGAGAGCAGCACCCTGTAAAATGTGACGTCACCACTAGTATTTTATCCACACGCAAACATTGAGTGTGGGGCAATTAGACCCATTTTCGAATAGGAATATTCTGACAATAGTAGATCAACAGCCAGCCAGAATGGCAGCAACTATATGGAATTGAGCTGGTAAAGCTGACATTCCATAAGCACAGCACCAACAACAAAAAAGAAGCCATACACGATATACAATCCATGTATTACATATCTAATTGTCACAATTCATAGATACATGATATGCAAGATGCGTACATGCAATATGTATATAATACACAATGCCTGCGCTCAAATTCTACTTTACAACATACATGAAATCAGGCATGTAAATGTTCTGAACACTACATGTATATCGCATGGTGTACACATTTGGACCTATTGAATGGTTCTCAATAGACCCACAATCATTTTACAAAGATTGTGCCACGTATTGTATATCATATACAAAACCATGCCTAAGATTGTTGATGATGCTTACTAATGGTTTAAAGCAGTGTTGACAGCAATGGCTATATTCACGGCAAGAAGCTAGTGGTTTCTATTCTGTCGGTCTTGTTAATCACATTCACATGCCTACAATGAGCCTTGGTTGATTAATAGTTTTCCTACTTTTAGCCATTCGATTAGTCTTGAATTGTCTGAGGTGATCACAGCATCCATCGATAATCTGTGCCAAATCAAAATGTGTCGTAAACCAGAGAATTCACCCAGCGGGTTACATCTACACAACCACTGTACTACTCCTCAAAGATGGGAGTCCTAGGGGGTTTATTAGATAGTCCTCATGTTGAACATGAACAACTTTTAGTAGGAACTTGTCAAATCTATGTGTTTGTCCACAGACAATCTCACAGCACCATAGAATGATATTAGCATAGTCGCCAATGAGAGTGAAATTGAAAAGAATGATAAATTCCTTTCTTTGTGTATGGTTTGCATGCACAAATTGTGATGTGCACACAAAAATTATTCTGCCAATCAAAATGTGTCGTAAACCAGAGAATTCACCCATCGAGTTAATCTACACAACCACCGTTTGTTTGTTTGTTGTTGTTTTACGTCCTAGCAACATCTAAGGTCATATCAGGATGGGTACCGACTTGTGACAGTGCACACTCATGGCGACTTTATAGTGCTGTCCCACTGGGAAACCAGGCCGCCGGCACCATGACCTGGTATCCCACTCAGTCACATTATCCTGACACTGAGCACACCAGTCCTTGCCCTATCCTAATAATGCCGAGCGCCTGGCTAGGAAGTGACAAGTATCAATTTTAAAGTCATTGGTTTGACTCGACCGGGACTCGAACCCACAACCTACCAGCACGGGAGACGGACGCTCTAACTCATTCGGCCATCCCGTCTGGTCACACACAACCACCGTACTACTCCTCAAAGATGGGAGTCCAATGGGGTTTACCAGATAGTCCTCATGTTGAACATGATCAACCATTGGTGGAAGCTTGTCAAATCTACATTTTTGTCCAAAGACAATCTCCCAGCACCACAGAATGATATTGACATTGAGAGTGTAAGTGCAGTTTAAAAGGATGATTAATTTTTTTTTACCTGTCCGCATGCTTGTATTAGATTATGTGATGTTAATACACTCAATGTGCGGAAAATGCATTGGAAGTGAATTTGTCAGCATATAAATCTAGGGCAATAAATAGTTGGCTACCTTTTCACCTGCCCACCAATTAGACACACATACATGTTAACCAACAGTTAAATTAGATCTCTAGAGAACTCTATAAATACTCTACAATATTGCTTCATCACATCCGGAAGACTAAGGTTTCTCTACTGAAACAGGACTCTTCAAAACAATAAAGCTTTTCAAAGCCTTGTTTAGTAACCAGACAAACAAGATGGAGTTCATTGCACACAAAAAGAGAGAGAAAAAATGATTATAACCTTGCAACTGACATGTGTAGCAGTGGTGCTTATCCCAGAGAACTAGCTATAACAGCACACTAGATATTGAATAGGGACAGTGCTGACATTGTGCTGCTGTTCCTCCTGTTTAAATTAGAAGGAAAGCATTCAACAAAAGCAGTTAGTACTTGGACATACTCTTTCTGCATGGTATCCTTATTTTTACAATCACAACGTTGTTGTGATTCTGTAAACTACTGTCGATATTAGACTAAAAACAAAGGTAGTATCAATAATTATCTGTCACCTTGCAATGCACTTCTACTTCTTTCCAGAGTAGAAGGGAGACACTTAACAAAAGCATTAAATAAATTCACTCTAAAGCATGTAGAGGTTTGCCACAGCCTGCAACACCAGTAACAATTTAAGAAATGAATCACAAAATTAAGAATGCAGAGGTTTGCTAAAAGCTTGGAACACCTTCAATACGACGGGATGGCCGATGGCCCAGACGGAATGGCTTCCTAGCCAAACGCTCGGCATTACTAGGATAGGGCAAGGAGCAGTGGCATGAGGAAGAGCAGGAATTTCCCATGTTTAAACAACTAATCTACCAAATAAATAAATAAATAACTTAACAAATGTGTCAAAACTGTAAACCAACTAAAGAGGTAAATATATATATATATACGCTTACAGTTAGATATGTCGACCCTTTCATCGGACTGTACTTTGTGGTGTGTTGTGCGCCCTAACACAAACACACACACATGCACACAGAACGCATTACTCACAGTTAATCCATTGAATGCTCGGGAGAGAAACCGTGGATGCGCTACCTTAAAGTTTCATAGTCTGAAGGTTTTGAGTTTCAGTCATTTTTCTGGGATAAATATATTCAATTGATTGTTATAATCTACCTTACTTTAGTTTGAAATAACTTTTATTTATACTTACACTTATACCTGTTCGGCTTGTCTGCCCCCCCCCCCCGCATATTATTATTTAGGAAGCAAGAACTAAAACTAATAATTGTACACAGCATTTTTTTTCAATAATAATCCAAGAATTGCACAGGATTATCCTACTTTGGGAACTCCTAGTTCATCGTAGATGATTACTTTTTTTTTATTGCAGTTATCTTCAAGAGGCTAACAGTAATTTAGCGAATCAAGATGGGATTAAATCATTAATTGGATTATGTAATTTGATAGCAATGGTATGAGCCGAGATATGTGCTTTGATAATTCTTATGCTTGTGAATACAAACATAACCGGTGCTATTTACTAAGAGTGTAGATCGGGTTTACCTCAACGTCCAGTAACTTTTTCTCTACTATAACAATGTTAACTAAATAAATAAATTATTCAGTCTATATATTTCCACTTTCAGGGGTAAAACTTAGTAGAATTTGGAGGAATAAATTCCCTCAGTAAAGCCATCCAAGTGAGTCTTCTCATTATGCAAAAATCATATGGTGCAATAAATAATAACAGCCATGTATGCCTTTTAAATATGAACATATCATCAATATTACTATATTTATTAGTATATTCACTTTTACTAAAAATTAACTAACGTCAATGATTGATTTTTATTTTTTTGTACATTCAAGTAAATATGTAGTATTTGTACTTGTTTCATACATGGTCAAATTTAATAATGCCACTCTTCCTTAAATATGTAATTTTAGTAGCGTAAGAGCTTACTTGATAATCTCTCAATCTGCCTCTTCATCAACATCCCTTTATAATAATAAAATACCTAGGTGAATGAGCAATATATATGGTAATTGCCTTATTATCTGAACATTGGGATTGATTTGTGCTGTCAATAAAAATGTCAATCTCAATGCTATGAAATGGGTGTCTATTAGGCGAGGTCTATTACTGACAATTTCTGCATATTGATTTTGATGTGGTTTTCGCTCGGGGAGATTATGGCAAGTTGCATAATCCGATGAATTATTATTTATGCCAGGTTTTAAATCTAAATAAATTAGGCTTAAGGTGGCATTCCTTACACGCGTAATGCGTAATGCGAATGCCACCATTCCTTACACGCGTTATGCGTGTAGATACAGGGCTAAAGACTGGGGGCTACCCTTTGCTGGTGTAGTTACAGGGTTTAAAAGACTTTGTCCGTAATTATCAGTCGCCTCCTCCAGCCTTATATCAATGGACAAATGCGACTGATGCTTTTATATTTGCACCACCTTGTCCCGGCTGTCCGTAATTATCAGTCGCCTCCTCCAGCCTTATATCAATGGACAAATGCGACTGATGCTTTTCTATTCGCACCACCTTGTCCCGGCTGTCCGTAATTATCAGTCGCCTCCTCCAGCCTTATATCAATGGACAAATGCGACTGATGCTTTTCTATTCGCACCACCTTGTCACGCTGTCGATTATCAGTCGCCCGATCGCTATCATGGACAATGCGACTGAGCTCTACGCACACTGAGCATTCGCACGATCGTCATCGCGAATGATTCGCATTCGCATTCCGCGTGTAAGGAATGTAGCTCATAGGTTTCAAGGCATTTCGATTTTTTGTCGCATTCGCATTATGCATGTAAGGAATGCGACCTTTATGATTATAATCTAGTTTACTTCAGTTTGAAGCAACTTTTATTATAAACAACTAACTCTGGAGATATTTGAAGTGAAAATATTTCAAATAATTTTAGCATCCGAAATGCTGGGCAAATGACAGGTTCCATAGAGTACATCACGTTTCCAGCGGTGCTGTGCATTGTGGGATGCATCAGAGCAAAACATACCTGCGAGAAGCACATGGCTAAGGCTAATACACTGGGTTCAGCTATGAAATGTGCTAGTTTCAGCTCATCTCAGCTCTTGTTTGAAACATAGAATACCAACTAAAAAAATATATATAATAAATTAAGATATTAATCTTGTACCCAGCATTGCACTTACACCAATATAATCAGCACATCTTATGCCATGTGCATTTAGATTTAGACAAATCTAGGCACTCAGACTAGTGTTAGAGCCATAACCAGAGTCAGTTTTATTTATTTTATTCATGTTTGTATTTATATTCTATGGTTAATGACATATCTAGAAATAGAAAATGAGTAGGGTTAATCAGATATTGGTTATATACTTCTTTGAAACAATTTTTTGTTGACACATTCGAAATTTTAATATTTAGAACAAGAATTACTTCTGACTAATCAATGGTGATGTAAACATCAGCTTGTAAAGTGACTGAAATTGTATGTTTCTTAGCTCAAAATACTTAATTATGGAGAGTTGTATCTTAAACATATTCATTATATTATTATATTGCATCCTTCCGTCCATGTTTGTGCCAAATTATTATGTATTTCTATTTATTTTGAATAAAATGCCAGTTTTGGCCGTACGCCTTTGCTTTGCTCCCGGCGACGTTTTCAGCGCATGCGCAATCGGAACCGTGATGTAGTCTATTAAACTGAGTCTTACTGTTTAATAAGCAATGGAATCTAAGTTGGATATATACGATAAAATCTAGGCAGGTGCTTTGAAAATGTTATGCTTTCATCGAATTACGCAACTTGACCGTTGATTCTATTCCAAAAGCACTCTCGAATCAGTAATAATACAGCTAAAAACACTAATTTAAAACTAGACTTTTGTACTACATAGTACCTGACTAACCCGATATAGTAGAACAAAGCTTTCCTCATAGTGATCATGGGCATTACCCTAAAAAAAACAAAAAACATTCATTGCTTTTTTTTTAACACAAAAAAACTGGTGACAATACATGCAACCTTTACGGTAACTACTACAAACATGATGGATCTCAGTATTTTAACAGCATACTAATATTACTATGATTTTCGGGGTCTGCATTGAAAAAAGTCGTCTGTTGTCTGCAAAGTGACACCAGACGACATTCAAACGCATCACGCATCTCCGAATGAAGACAGACGACCTCGATTATGAGAATTACCAGCGGCAGACCACACTTTGTTCGGGAAGACTACAATTAGGTCAAGTTTTGCTTATATATATATTTTTTTTTTAATGCATTTTCCTTATATATATATATAAGATATATATGTGTTTAAATAAAGAATGTTGCTTATATATATATTTGATCAAATATATATCATATACATGTGCAAGCAAATTCCTTTTTTAATACACGTATATAAATCATATATATGCAAAATTCATAATATATCCATTAGAAAACACTGGAAAACGCTTTCATTTTCAAGATATCTTGTTTGAGCAAATAAAGAACTAGTATTGCGCTAGATATTAACTAGAATACGTTGTCTTCTAAATTCAAGACAGTATCCAATCAGGCAAGCCCTATTCATTATCTGCATTATAAATAAATGCATACACATACATACACGGTCACTTCTCACCCAATTGCGTCAAATGAGGCTTTTGAGGGGTACAAATAAATATATTCCTATCACTTATATTTTCTTCCAACAAATAAAGAAAATATATAGAATTGATGAATCTGGAAAATTGATAACTTAAATTCCGATAGTAAATGTAAGTATTTGAAGCTAAGAGTATTTATAAGTTAATGAAAAATGCACATGTATAATTTCCTATTTTGTGAATTTCTTGGATATAAGACTAAATAATGTAAACGTGTCTTACACGGTTCATATCTACAGTAGATGTCCAAAGACCTGATGTATGGTTGCAATAATAACTGTCCCAAAATTGTGTGATGTTAAAGTTTCATAGTCCGATGGTTTAGAATTTCTGTATTTTTTATGAGATAAATATATTAGATCGGTCACTAGTATCTACTTTACATTAGTTCAAAGTTACTTTTATTTTAAATGGTAAACTTTTGAGATATTTTGAGTGCAAACATGGAAAATTAGTTTTGGCAAGGTTGCCAAAACTCTGACACCATAGACTTCTGCAGTAACAGGTTCTGTTAAATTGACTCAGTATTGCATTCTACGCAGAAACAAATGCCTACTAAGTACATCAGTATCTAAGTTAGATATCTAAAATCAAATCTAGATAATTGTTTTTTGTTGAAAATTTGATATTTCATCGGACTATGCAGCTTTAACAAACACAAGATGTTGCCGAAAACTGCACTTGACAACAATGCTGGTACAAGTGCACTGCTCAGATGGTAGCCCGAACACGATAAACCAGGTTATTTAGTCACACGTTGACACATATCTATGTGCATATATTCATCACAATGTACGGTTTCAAAAGAAAATTCCATTACAAAACAGATTTTACAAAAAGGCTTATGTTAGCGACTAAAGCTATTGTTAATTGTTAATAGTTAATAGCCATACAATAATAAAAAGAATTTCATTTTAGAATATGCTTCTATTGACTAGTGGATATGTTCGAAACGTGCACATGCAAAAGTGAGATTCCAATAAAAAATAATAAAATCAACTGATCATTACAGCCATGCACCAATTGAAAAATCGAGTCTGGCAAGAAGTTATCATTACAATCCTTAATTGATGCAATTTCGAAGACCATATATATATACACTATATATATACACATATATACATACATATACATCTACATATGCACATACACATACATCTACATATGCATGAATAAATACACAAGCATATGCATAAGTACATATATATAGATACATATATGCAGACATACATATGTAGAGACATCTCTACGCACATCTGAATATACATACATAGGTAGGCCTACATATGCATACTCATGATTATAGACATATATGCATACACATAAATATATGTATAGGCAGATATATATATACATATGAATACATTAATACATAATGTGCATATATAATACACATAATATAATATATATGATATTTAATACACGCATACTAATCAAGCACCACTAATCGGTGTTATCAACATCACGCAATGAGTGTTCACCAGTGATCACACAGGGAGTTAGTCACAATAAAAACCGTCCGAATAACAATTAACTTCTCGGATAAATAAAACCTACATATGGTTAAGCTACGGGAATAGACTAGCCTATATATATGTATATATTATATAGGTATTTCTACCTTTAGCTGTGCGGTAGTGACAGTAATAATAACAATACAATTATCATTATTACCGTTATTATTAGTAGTATAACATATATATGTAATAATAATAGTAATATATATTATATATATATTATTATTATTTGTATTATGCCAGAGTACATAAATAACAACAATCTCTAAATGTGATCCTGGGCTCTTAGTCTCTGTAGCTGCAACATTTTGCTAACTTTATAACTGGTTCCCGGCTGGATGACACCGGAAGGTGGGGGATAAGCAACACAGCACTAAACACCACACTTGACTGGCTCTATATACAGTCGCACCTGTCTTCAGCGACCCCTGTGATTGGCGAACCCCTGCCGTGCGCAAACAATTTTTCAATACACAAAACTGTCTTTTGTTTCATTTTACTGTCTCACGAATGACAGGACACTTCTTATGTCAGGACACCATTGGTCTGGATGCAGGGTTGTCCGCTGAGGACAGGTACAACTGTAGTGAAATGCCACGTGCTTTCTTCAAGAAACCCCGCTCGGACGGACAGAGCACTTCTATAACTATTGAAAGAACCTTCGGTTCCAAATTCTGAAAACACTCCTTTACTATAATGATATTTAAAAGGACATGGAAATATATTAACATGGCCTTTAGGATTACAAAACACCTCTTGTGGGGTGGTATCAAACAAAACAAAACTGTGTAGCAGCTGTATCTAGCTTGATATCAATCCGTGATAGCCAAGTCCTGTAATCTTAATAGTAGAAAGACGATGTTTCTTATTTATTATACCACTCTAGTATTATGTTTATTACTAGTTTGAAATGCCAAATTCTCTGTGAATTGAGTATTTAAGTTGAAATTAAACTTGGACTGTTTTGTATCGCTATTGGATACAATAGGACAGAGACAGAGAGTGAGAATGAGAGAAAGACAAAGAGAGAGAGAAAGATAGTAAAACAAAGGAGAGAGAAAGAGAGAGAAATAGAGAACTTACCCCCACCCCTCCCACTCATCCGCACCCTCCCCATCCACCTGCACCCTCCCCACCCACCACGCCCCCCCCAAATCCCCAATATGGATCAATCAGCTTGCACCAAACTTGGAAGAAACTAGGAAGATTTAGCATCATATTCCACCAGCAAGTGTCACTAATATAGGGTTGTAACAAAGAACAACAAAGTGAAATAAACATAACATATTTTGCATAGAAACCATGATAGAGGCATTTGAATTAAAAAAATGAATAAGATTTTAAAAAGACCACAGCGCCACATGTCCCACCTAGGGGGTAGGCATGGCAACTGCCATGACCTTCATTGAGCATGCATGAGCCCCAGCTAGGACCAGGCTTAACAGAAAGACAATGCAGCTAGCTGCAGAAACCCAACCTAGTCAAGAGCTTAATAACACAAATAACTTCTCCAGGGAGATATTTTCAACAAACCTATATATGTTAGTAAACCTAAGCAACAATTCTCCTACTATATTGCAAATTAATGGTTATAGTATTTACCCCTAAAAATCAGGGGAAATATTCGAGGTTTTTCTTCTTTCTTCTTGTTGTTGTAGTAGGTGTCCTCCTTAACAGTGCTTGGAAGGGTCTTTGTTTTTGGTGGGTAGGTTTTTCGCGAGGACATTATTTGTTGTCGTAAATAGCTGATGGCGTTTTTCCCGCAAGGACATTCATTATTTTTTCTTTTAACGTTGTTTTTTTCAGCGGTCCACTGGTAGTTTCCTACTGCCTTACATCTGTGCGCCGCATTCACTAGCCTTGTCTACGTTGACTCTTCTTAATGTCTTTCTTTTCAAAAAGCTGATTTCCCCCCCCCCCCCCCCCCATTACAGCTGTCCTCTGCAGTCACTAGCCTTGTTTACGCTGACTCTTGTTAATTTAATTTTAAAGCTGATTTCTTTCTCTCTACCGTCCCATGGTAATTTCCTATTGCCGTAGAGCTGTGCACGCACCACAGTCACTAGTCTACGCTGACGCTTGCTAACTTTTTCTCTACCGTCCCATAGTAGTTTCCTACTGACTGACTTACAGCTGTGTGCCGCAGTCACTGGCCTTCTCCATGTTAACTCTTGCTAAACAAATTATAAAGCTGATTTTTTAAAGCTGATTTTTGTTCTACCGTCCCTTGGTAGTTTCCTATTGCCATAGAGCTGTGCACCTCAGTCACTGGCTTTGTCTACACGAACCAGGGGTGTGTTCGGCACTGACTCGCCTTTCTCACTCAGCACCATGCAGGACGTGTCCATCGCCAGGCGCATCTGCTCCAAGTCGTGGCGGTTCTATGAGCAAAAGAGTCTTCGGTGAGGTAAAACAGCCAACAGCAACGGCAACGCTAAGGGCCATGATGCACATCAGAATCTGGTCGGTCTCAAGTTCTACACATTGTCAAGGAAACAAAAGCCGTCACAATTTTTTAAGAGTTCTACACATTGTCAAGGAAACAAACGCCGACACAATTTTTTAAGAGATCTTGAAAATGATATCTGATTTTGTTCAGATGTATTGATTCTGCTTAAATTCGCTTGAACAACCTTCAAAATGACTTGCTTATTTCCTCTAGAATTACTAATTAGGTTTCGCTGGGACCGATTTGTATTTGAGAGAATTGCTTGTATTTAAGGGAACGGCTTCTATTTCAATTTGAAGGAACGTTTTTATTTGAGGCTATGGCTTCTATTTGAGCTTACAACTTCTTACTTCCCCGTCCTGATATGACCTTAGATGTTGCTAGGACGTAAAACAACAACAAACAAACAAACAAACTTCTTACTTGAGCGTGTCACTTCTATTTAAAGCATCATAGTCTGATGAAAGCAAAATTATCAAAACCAAAACAATTATCTAGATTTGATTCTTCATATCTAACTTAGATGCTGGTGCACCTATTAAACATTTGTCATCACATATAAGCGGATACTGAGTCAATTAATAGAACCTGTTACTGCATAAGCCTATGCCGCTATGGTGATAGAGTTTTGGCAAGCTTGCCAAAATTAATTTAGCATGTTTCCATTTCAAACATCTCAAAAGTTAGCGATTTAAAATAAAATTTACTTCAAACTAAAGTAAGGTAGATTAAAATTATCAACCTAATATGTTTATCTCAGAAAATGAGAGAAACTCAAAACCATCAGACTGTGCAACTTTAAGGACAAGAATTTACTTAAAAGTCTAGCTTCTATTTTTGCATGTGGCTTTTATTAGAAGACATTGCTTCAATTAGATCGTGACTGCTAATTGGGAAGGCTTATATTTAATGGTGTAGCTTCTAATTAGGACACAGCTTCTATTTGATAGTGGACTTTATTAGAGGGGGCGGCTTCTATCTATCTGGCGAATGGCTACTACCTGGTGAGTGACCCTTCCATCTGGGGAAGTGGCTTTCAGCTAGGGATTGCTTTTTATCTAAAAGGTTGTCTTCTATTTGAGGGAGTGGTTTCTATTTGATGAGCGGTTTCTATATAAAGGATTATCGTCTATCTTAGAGAGTGGCTTCTATGTGAAATCGGCTTCTATTTGAGAGAAGCTTTGAACCAAGTAGTGGCTGCTACCCAAGAGAGCAGCTTTTATCTGGGGAAGTGGGTTCTGTCTGAGGGAGTGGCTTCTGTGTGAATGAGTGGGTCCTGTCTGATAGAATGGCTTCTATTTGATGAGAACAGATTCTATCCAAGGAGTGGCTGCTACCTAAGAGAGCAGCTTCCATTTGAAAGAGTGGCTTTTGTCTGAGTGAGTGGCTTCTGTCTGAAGGAGTTGCTTCTATTTGAGAGCAGCTTCTGTCCCAGGAGTGGCTGCTACTTAAGGGAACAGTTTCTAGCTGAAGGATCGGCTTCTGTCTGAGTTGAGTGGCTTCTATCTTACGAGAGCAGCTTCTATCCTAGGAGTGCCTTCTATCTAAGAGAGCAGCTGCTATCTGAGTGAGTAGCTTCTGTCTGAGGGAGTGACTTCTATCTGAAGGAGCAACTTTTGTCTGAAGGAGCAACTTGTCTGAGGGAGCGACTTCTGCCTGAGGGAGCAACTTCTATCTGAGGGAGTGGCTTCAGTCTACGGGAGTTGCTTCTGTCTGAGAGAATGGCTTCTATCTCAGGAAGGGGCTTCTGAGAGAGTGCCTCCTATGTAACATTGCGGTCGCTATTTCCGAGAACGGTTTCTAGTAGAGGGTGTGCATGGCTTCTATGAGGGGGCCTTCATGGCAGGACTATTACTCACATTTTCCGTCAGAATTATAATCCGGCCGTCGACTTGAGGGGCGAGTGCTCCCTGCATGTTCTCCTGTTCTATTGAGTGAATAGAAGCCCTCCTGGTCAGCATTGCGCGGGACCGGGGCCGGGAAGCTGCAAAAATAAAGCTTCTATTTAGCTCATTTTTTTCAGTCCAGTGGATCAGCAGTCAACAGACTCCTCCCCCCACCCCCTAATAAATTCACAACTCCAGTCCCTGCTCAGGATCTAGTAGATACCAAGGAACTCATAACTATCAAGAACCCCAGGTTCGAACCCCAGCCAAGTCAAACCAATGACATGAAAATGTATACTTGTCGCTAGTTAGTCTGGTGCTTGGCAGTACTAGGATAGGGTAAAGAGCGGTGGAATGAGGAAGACCAATTGTCGGTGATTGACATTTACCAGGTTTAATTAGCGAATGTAAGCAACAACAAAAAGCAGAAAAAAGACCTTGTTGGGATGCAGGTGATTCCTTGATGGTGGTGCCATCACCTTCGACAGCCGCCAGTGATGGCTCGCTGATGGAGGGTCCTGTCGGTGACGTAGGAGACGCCTCGCCTGACAATGTCATCTTCTTAACCAGGCTGCGACGTCTAGTAAAAGAAGATCACACATCTTTCAGCGCTTTTAACCAAGTTGCAATTATGTCAAACTGTGGTTGTATTGCACAGTGCCTTAGAATAATGGCTCTACTATGTTTACATTATTATTATGATTACGATAATTATTATGAAGAAGAAAAAGAAAAAGAAGAGAAAGAAGAAATGTTGCCACATAGCTTGGCATTGGCATTACTAGCATAGGGCAATGAGCAGTGGAAAAAGAAAAACCAATTGTCTGCTATTGCAATTTCCCCTGCTTAATCAACTCATGTAACAAACAGAAAATAAACAAAGATTTAATTTTAAAATAGCACCTTTGCTATAGCAATAGATCAAAATGGTTTTGAAAGAGTGTAGTTGAGTGGTGTACCTGTTGATAGAAATGAGACTTTGGTGGTGGGGCGTATTGTCCACTTTGTTTTCTTTCATGATTTGCACCGCCTTGAAGTGGTTCTGCACGATGATTGACAACCGCGGGCCCTCCTCTTCATTAATCTGCATTAATCAGGTGCCGATAATCAACATTATAGCAAATATATATCTATATATTGTACTCATCAACAGTGTTATGCTGTGTAAAACAAGAACTGTATGTTGATGTACATTAGCCAACTCCATGGATAGGCCGCCCTCCCAAAGAAAGTTTGTTTTATTTAACGACGCCTTTAGAGCACATTGATTTTTATCATCGGCATTTGGATGTCAAACATATGGTCATTCTGGCATATTTCTTTGGAGGGAACCCTCTGCCGTGACATAGGCTACTCTTTCCGATAAGCAGCAAGGGGTCTTTTATATGCACTTTCCCACAGACAGGACAGCACATACCACAGCCTTTGATGAACCAGTTGTGGACCACTGTTTGACTACAGCCGTTGATGAACCAGTTGTGGACCATTGGTTGGAACAGAAAATAGCCCAAATTGCAAATGTGTCCACTGAGCAGGATCGATCGGATGACCCACACCTCCACAGGTGTACACTGTACCGCCTGAGCTACATCCCGCTCCAAGCCGCCCTCCCAGGGCAACTGTAAATATCCAGTATACATATTCTACATCACGTGCTTATTGATGAACATGTGTAACCTGACTGCCCTGTTGTGGATATATTTCTGGTTTTTGAAAGTCGCTGACATTTTTGGTTGCGCGAGAAGCAGGTACAATGATTACCTTTAGGCACACATCTATAACCCCGACATTGCTGACCAGGTAAAGTAAAGCTTGTTTTATCTAACAATGCCTCTAGAGCACACTGAATTTTATCATCGGCTATTGGACATCAAACATATGGCCATTCTGACTCTTTCCGATAAGCAGCAAGGGGTCTTTTATATGCACTTGCCAACAGACAGGACAGGACATACCACAGCCTTTGATGAACCAGTTGTGGACCACTGGTTTGAACGGAAAATAGCCCAAACTGCAAATAGGTCCACTGAACAGGATTGATCGGATGACCGACACCTTCACAGGTGGACACTGTACTGCCTGAGCTACCTGCTGACCATATAATGTAGGAAAGAAATGGACAGCTTTAACACACATTAATGGCCGTGTAATATGGGATGGAAACAAATATATCTTTAGCACACACTAATCGTCGTGAAATGGGGGAAGGAAATAGATATATTTGGCACACACCAGTAACCATGTAATGGGGGAAGGAAATAGACAGTAGCACACGTTTCACTGCTACGTGAAGGAGAAAAGAAATATACATTTTTAGCAGCCACATTCCAAGTCATTTAAATTTAACAGGAAATACACACATCTTTAGAAATCACATTGTCTCATATTTAAATCACAAAAAATATAAAAGCAATAGCTAACTTTAGCTCCAGAATGTTGGACATGCATCGTTGGTCATATGAAGTGGCGAGAAATAAAACAGACTCAGTACCGATATTGCGAATCATCATTGTCCATGTTGCGGCTGCAACATGCGTAATTCTGGCGCGGGGGAGGGCTGCTAGTGGCGCCCCCTTATCGGTCCGGATTTGAACCGCCGACCCTAGCGGCTACACCGCGAACTCGCCGGGCCGCAGCCGGTCCCGCACCGCACTCAGCCCCAAGACGCCGCTCGGATAACACGAGCCGACCTCCCCTCCTTAATTTTTTGACACCGACAGCAAGAAGTATGCCGAGATCCACCAAGAAGCAACGGAAGGAGCCCGAGCAGGAGCCGGACTCACCACCAGTACTGCCGAGGGCACGTGGACGCCCGCGGTCGGTAATAACTAAACCGACAGCCGCTCCAAACGGAAAAGCGCCCGCCATCAACCAACCCGCCGAGAGGCCAGACACCGCCAATGAGCAGCTCACCGTTATCAAGCAAACAATAGCCGACACATTGGCCCAGCAGCTCCAGATCGCCACATCAGGACTACTCGATCGGATGGAAGCAGTAGAGAAGAACATAAACAAGAGGAAACGCTCCCCAGCATCACCGTTATTGGCGAGGAAGCTAGTCGGAAGGACCCGAGGCCGAACCCAGCGCGAGGCAGGAGAGCACGCTCCCGCCACCGGAGCTCTAGCTCACCGGATAACCAGCATGGCAGATGGACACCCGACAACCCACAGACTAGGACAACACCTGAGAGGAGACAAAGGCGACGATCCCACGATAACTACGCAGTTGTCAGAGACCACGACGACTACCGGATACGCAGAAGCAGGAGCCGATACGACAGACGGTCCCGGTCGTCTGATAAGGAGGATGATAGCAGGGAAGCCATCGACAACCTACTAGCGATGGCCGGCGACGCCTACAGCAGGAGGAGAGGTAGGAAGCAGCTGATGCCGCACTTATTTGTCATTAGGGGCGACCGTAAAAGGAAAGGTCGGGCTGGGCGAGAGCGCCTGGCACGAGTATTATTCAGCGGTCAGCAGGATGGTGAAAGATCCCGCGGTGCCGAGGGCGTGGGCGGCCCCGCTGGCCGACCACATGGAGCAAATAGCCAACATGGCCGCGGACTGGGACTGGCCCACATGCCTAGCGTGGTCCGAAAAAATATTTACTATGATAGACGATGGCAGACTGCCTCGGGCGTGGAAGGATACGCACGCTATCAAAGACGTGCAACGGGACGCGTGTCTAACCGGGAACCGGGTTATCCATGGCCGCAAGCCCTCCAAGCCCGGCAACTACACAGCAGCGAGCCACCGCCCCGAGGACGCGGGCAGCTCGGCCAGGCAAGACACCAGCACTGCCGGAGGAAACACACAGTATAGACGACAAGATTTCAACGCGGAAACGGATGGACGACCCTGCCATAAATGGAATTGGGGAGGAGACTGCGGATTTACGGCGACCCACGGACTAATGCCGGACAGACTAGTACATCTGTATGGCTGGTGTGCAAATAAATACCACAAGGCAAACGTGCATAGGGAGATGGACTGTAACAACAAGCGCAGACAACAAGAAAGGAAAGCCGCGACGACCAATGTGGATGACACGCAGAACCAGGATTTTTAGTTAACGGCGGAGCAGTCCACTGCGAGGGAGCCGAGACCTCTCTCGCACTAGTGGACAATGGTGGCGAGTGCAATCTCCACACACAAAGTAAGCCATTAAACTCATACACTGATCCGCACTCGCCCTCCACCCGAGCAGCCACCGCCCTGCCGCCGCCCGACTGTGCTACTGACCCCCCCCTCATCCCCGCCCTCCGCTCCCCACCCCCACCCCTCCCCTCAACTTATCCAGGCCACGACCCCTCTAACATAGCACCGACCCGCCCCTGCTCACCCGGCGCTAACTGCCCTGACCCAATTAGCCCCCCGGGAGAACGCAGCGGAAAGACCTATATACCCATGCTCCCCCGCCAAAACAAGTAAACCGGTAAGCTCTGGTTACCCGCTTGCCCCACCGCCAACGGCCCGGAAAAGTAAACCGGAAACGCCCAGTTACCCCGGCGAGAACACGGCCTCACCGGTGAGCAACAAAACCGGAAGCCTCCCGTTACCCGTGTTTACCATCTCCCCCCCCCCCCCCCTCACCGCCCCCCCTGCAGTCACTTCAGGTCCCGGCCACCCCACCTCAACCCGCCAAAACGGAAACGAACCGGAAACCCACAAGGCCCTCAATGCTCAGCCAATCACAGCCCCGAGAACCAACCCGGAAGCACCCAGTTACCCCGACCACACCGTGGACTCATACGTGAACGACCATACCGGAAGTCCCGCGTTACCCACCCCCACACCTCCCGCTGCCTACCGGAATGTAAACACGGGAGATGCCCAACCCCCCTCGCCCGCCCGCAGCCCCGCCCCCACACAACCCGCCCCCCCCTTCCGACAGACTACCACGCACACGGGCGGCAGACCTCACACCAAAAGGACTCCAAGCCACCAAGGAAAAGGCAGGACATATCCAGGCCGATGACCCACACGCGCACTTGAACTTCACGCCCATTGTCGGGAGGTCCCCCATCCCCACCAACCACAGCTGTAAGACCGAAAGCCTGGCAGCAGTTCAACCCGGAGGACACCAGACGCTGAGGCGGGGCTCCGACACGAGGACCCCCCCCCCCCCCCCCCGACGACCTCCTGACACGTGACGCCTACAGCCAGGCAGCCGAGGACCTAGACGAGATACTGGCGGAGGACGACGCAGCCGCCGTCTCCCCTTACAACCCCCCACACACCCCGCTCTCCTACAGGAGCACCCTTCAGAACATCTGGCCTACGGCGGTGGACGACCGTTGGGAAAATAAAACATACCTCGACATATATGTCCAGGTTAGGGCGACGGGACTTCCCAACTACGTATCGGCAAGAGTCCCGGTCCCGTCCGACCTAAAAATACACAACTGGCGGACGGCCCTGCTCGACTACCACGATCGCCAGCTCGTCGACTACCTTGAGTTCGGCTGGCCGGCCGACTACGTGGTCGAGCGGCCGCCGGTCCCAGCCGTGGCCAACCATAGGGAGGACCCCCGTCACATGGATTCGATACGGAGGTACGTCGACAGGGAGGTGAGTCTCGGAGCTCTGCTTGGCCCCTTCGACTCACCCCCCTTCACCCCTTGGGCACAGACCAGCCCTATGATGACGAGGCCAAAGAAGAACACGCAAGAACGGAGGGTCATCGTTGACCTCAGCTTCCCTAGGGGCGCGAGTGTTAACGCCGGCATACGCAAAGGCTTCTATCAGGGTAGACCCTCGACGTACACCCTTCCCGGCATTATGGACTTGGCCGAGGAGGTCATCAGGCTCGGCAGGGGAGCCTACCTGTGGGCGGCGGACCTCGCGAGGGCCTACCGCCAGCTGCGAACCTGCCCCCTCTCCGTCCCCCTACTTGGGATAACGCTTGACGAAAAAACCTACTTCGACCTGGCCCCCCCGTTCGGGTGCCGCACCTCCTCGATGGCATGCACTAGAACCACCAGCGCCGTGGTCTACCTCATGAGGAAGAGGGGGCACTTCGCGCTCTGCTACCTCGACGACTTCGTCGGGGTGGCAGAGACGAAGGCGTGGGCGGAGGCAGCGTACCTCGACATGTTGGCCATGGCAGACGAGCTCGGCCTGGCACTGTCTCCGGCTAAGTGCACCCCCCCCCCGACGCGCGCTCTCGAGTGGCTCGGCTACGCCATTAGCGCGGACGACATGACAGTCAGCATCCCCCCGGAGAAACTCACGGACATCATCGACGAGTGCGCGCGATGGACGAGGACAGCAAATGCCTCCAGGAAAGACCTCCAGCAGCTCGTGGGTCGCCTCCAGCACGTCGCGAGGTGCGTGCGACCGGCCAGGCGCTTCATGAATAGGATCCTGACCGTGCTACGGGCCGCCCCATACAAGGGGAGACACCGGGTGACGGAAGAGCTTGTCGCTGACGTCTCCTGGTTTGTGCAGTACGCCAGGTCCACCAACGGCCTGGTTCTCCTCCGCCCCCCCCCGCGAAGCCTGAGTGGGTCATCGAGTGCGACTCGTCCCTCCTTGGCGGGGGCGCATACTCTGCCGCCGCGTTCGTGAGTGAGACATACTCGCAGAAGTACCTCGCCGAAGGGCTCGACATCAACTCCCTGGAGGCGGTCAACTTAGTCGTGGCGCTGCACGCCCTTGCCCCGCCCGATGCCCACAACTTCATACTGAAGGTCAATACCGACAACCAGGCCTCCCAGACGGTCCTGGAGACCGGCGCAGGACGGGACCCAGTGCTGTGTGCCTGTGCCAGGGAAATCTGGAGGTTCGCGGCTGTGAGGTCGTGCACCATCCAGATAGCCCACAAACCTGGAAAGGACCTTGTACTGGCCGACGCACTCAGCCGAAGGGCCTTTGACACAACTGCAGCCAGCAAGGCAGACATCATGTGCAGACAGCTCGATATCCAACGAGTCCGTGCCCGCCACGACTTCGAATACCTCGACATCCAACCAAGCGCTGGGAAGATCGACTAACTTTTGCCTCTCTCTTCCCCGGACACCTCGACGAACGCCACGACGACATTATGGCCCTCATGAGGGCGGGCCTCGCGGAAGGGACGTGGAAAAATAAAACAGTGCAAGTCGTCGCGTACCTCGAATATAACAACAACAACACATCGGCGGCGCTCAGGCCTACCCCATATGACATCCTGGGATATGTATCGCACCTGGCCCGGAGGCTCCGCTCCCCTGGGGCGGTCAACAACTACCTTAGCGGCACGAGGACTTGGGTCTCCCTGATGGCCGGTAGCACTGAAGCGTTCGATGCTTACCTGGTCTCTATCATCAAGCGAGGCGTCGCCAGAGCCTCCCTCCACGTGCCACGCCAGGCCCCACCTCTTACCATCCAAGACCTCAAGGACACTGTCGAATACCTGCATGGCGCCGGCCCACGGGCACGGGTCCTGACAGCTGCACTACTGGTGGGGTACTTCGCCATGCTCCGGCAGGGCAACCTCCTCATCACGGGCTAGGGGCAGGCCCCACGCCACACCATACTTGGGAAGGACATCGCCGAGGAACGGGCTGCTCTCCTGATACACATTCGAACCACTAAGACCTCCAAGACAACGAACGACGGGTACTCGGTCGCGCTGCCTCGCATGCCTGGCTCCGCCTGCTGCCCCGTGCGAGCCTGGCGGAGATACGCGACCCAGGCAGACATCGACCCGGAAGGCCCAGCCTTCCTGATCCCCGACGGCACTCCACTACACGCCCGTACGCTGACATCGACTCTCCGGACGGCCCTCGCGGCTGGTGGACGACAGCACACCAAGACATATACCGTCCATAGCCTTCGGAGGGGTGCGGCCCAGGCCTGCGCCAAGGCTGGGGTTCGGATCGACGACGTGTGCGGCGTGGGGAACTGGATGTCTGCCGCAGTGCATCAATACGTCCCCAAAGCAGCATTCACTACGGCCCCCCAGGCACTCTCCTCCTTACTTGGTTGAGTGCCTGGATTAGACGAACGAGTGCCGGAAGTACATTATGGACTAGACTACTTAGACAGACTTAACATTAGACTTACACATTCTAACTAGGACTCATACTACCTCATTAAGCCACTCATTAAGGGGTCAGACCCCGGGGCTACCTCCCTTTACCTTATTGACTCTACCAGCTCAACTAGGACTACTTAGTACCTCATCAAGCCACTGAAGGCTCAGAATCATGGCCCCTTGTATGTTACCATGTTGACTCTAACACCTTAACTTCCAGACCTGTGTAGAAGATGGTCTCCCTGGCAGCCATCCCGACGTTGATACCATTAAAGCCATGTTATAGTAGCCCGACTCCGCGTCTTGAATTATATTAACACTGACATAATGCACACCTTTAACCAAACGGATAATGGCCGATTTAGTCTGACTAACCAAGCCTCGGTTATGTCGACTCTAGTCGGCAGGATGATACACAATCACCCGCGCGCATTTAGTTCGATTAATATGCTAGTAAACTGGCGAGAACATGTCGGCATCAGAACTTCAATCTGCTACAATTAGCTTGGTTATAGTCCAGCATTAAAAAGGCTTGGTGCATTATGGGATTCAGCGGGATTTCTTTCTTTTTTATAAATTAAAAAAAACAAAAAAACAAATTTCACGTGAATCATTAGACACTGTGAGTGGCTACAAACCATCAACTTGATGGTGGTAACCAGGACGTGCTATGCTAAGTATTCTACTTAATGCCAGTTAAAAGGCAGACTGCCAAAGAAGCAAAGTTTCTTGTAATTAACTATACCAGTAATAGACATTTAGCGTGAACAAAGAAATGGGGTGTCGAGTGGGTGGGAGACATAACAAAATACGCTGCTATAGATCTACGAGGGATGAGAGTAGCCTTCAAACATATTTCTGACTTCAGGTAAATCCGACAGTGCTAAGCAAATGAGAAATTTGTTTGTTTTGGCCTGTGTCCTAGCAACATATCCGAATTGTGACACTGAGCAAACCAGTCCCTGCTCTATCCTATTAATACCGAGAACCACCCTAGGTAGTGTAGTAGACTGCACTTACCTCTCATGCAAGTAACCACATAGACAGGTAGGCATGGGTAGTGTGTTGATATCAGGCAGCCTAGGTGGTGTAATGGTTAGCACACTGGCCCAGAATGCAAAGAGATGTGGGTTCGAATCCCGCTCTAGGCGCAATATTTCCCATTGTCATCACCTCCATGACAGTAGCAACAAGCACCAGTCTTATACATCATTGATTTTACTCAGCTAGTACTAGCGTCAGAAGCCAGCCAGTGTTCTTACCGATTCGCCCACCCAGTCTGGTCACATATGAGAGGAAATTACCGATATGACAAAAAGAAATTGGAAATCTACCGAAAGAGTAAATTTCTCATCCCTGATCAATGAACAGGTTGATGGTTTTACACCACATGTTACTAAATCAGTGAACTTCTTAGTTACATGAGAATACATCTTAAATCACATTTTCGAATATCAAAAATGGGACAATAAGAGGAGTGGGGTATTGTAATTTCGAAACTATATTTCTGATGTGAAATTATTTTGGTAATTTACTGTGATAAATTAATTTTTATATAAACATCGTCTTCACTAATGTTCCTCCCTCCTTAAAGCTTCCTATTAATGGTCTGACATAAATTGTCAGAATATCTACCTACATATATATATATATATATATATATATCCCGGATATAGATATATGTTATGGCAATATTTCATTTCCGAGAAAGCGCTCAAATGGTTTCCCCACACATTAAACTATCTCTTTACAAAAATAAAAACATAAAAAATGGGCCTCGCTGTTTTTCTGTTTCAAATTAACAATCACACATGAAGTGCTTCCGTGTTGTCAGCCATTTTATCACATCCGCTGCAAAAGGAATTACTTGTGTGGGTGTATGTGTGTATGTATACATATCCTGAGCACGTGAAATAGGAAGCCATCACCACCTCGGATAAAACGTCCCTAAAGCCGACCACCACTGTCATTAGCGCCAAGACGATTAGAGCGTTCCGTGGGGAAATGCACAAATCCCCCGCCAGGTGGCTGCTTAGCTTAACACACACGCGCTCGGGATAGGGGCGGGGAAGGGGGAAACCACTTTCTTTGCCATTGTCGAAATAAATACTGCACTACTGGACATTAGAAGGTTTTGGGGATGGGTTTTTTTTTCTTGTTTTATTCCTTCTCTTTTGTTAAAAGTGTTATTAGTAAGACGGGAGACTTGTTCAAGTGGTTTTATTTCTCTGAATAATTTATTTCCCATGTCAGCACCGAAGTTGTAGTCATGTCGTTCCACAAGCAAAAGATGATTTCCACCACTAACCCGCCCTCTGATGGTTGTGGCAAGAACTAATGTTTGGAATACCAATGTGCAGCAGGTTCTGTGGAAAGTCGAATAGAGGATTTCCACAACCAACCCGCCATCTGATGGTCGTGGCAAGAACTAATGTTTTGAATACGAGCTCACTGTGCAGCAGGTTCTGTGGAAAGTCGAATAGAGGATTTCCACAACCAACTCACCCTCTGATGGTTGTGGCAAGAACTAATGTTTTTAATACCAACTCAATGTGCAGCAGGTTCTGTGGAAAGACGAATAGAGGATTTCCACAACCAACTCACCCTCTGATGGTCGTGGCAAGAACTAATGTTTTGAATACCAGCTCACTGTGCAGCAGGTTCTGTGGAAAGTCGAATAGAGGATTTCCACAACCAACCCGCCATCTGATGGTCATGGCAAGAACTAATGTTTTGAATACCAACTCAATGTGCAGCAGGTTCTGTGGAAAGTCGAATAGAGGATTTCCACAACCAACTCACCCTCTGATGGTCATGGCAAGAACTAATGTTTTGAATACCAACTCAATGTGCAGCAGGTTCTGTGGAAAGTCGAATAGAGGATTTCCACAACCAACCCGCCATCTGATGGTCGTGACAAGAACTAATGTTTTGAATACCAGCTCACTGTGCAGCAGGTTCTGTGGAAAGTCGAATAGAGGATTTCCACAACCAACTCGCCCTCTGATGGTCATGGCAAGAACTAATGTTTTGAATACCAACTCAATGTGCAGCAGGTTCTGTGGAAAGTCGAATAGAGGATTTCCACAACCAACTCACCCTCTGATGGTCGTGGCAAGAACTAATGTTTTGAATACCAGCTCACTGTGCAGTAGGTTCTGTGGAAAGTCGAATAGAGGATTTCCACAACCAACCCACCCTCTGATGGTCATGGCAAGAACTAATGTTTTGAATACCAGCTCACTGTGCAGCAGGTTCTGTGGAAAGTCGAATAGAGGATTTCCACAACCAACCCGCCATCTGATGGTCATGGCAAGAACTAATGTTTTGAATACCAGCTCACTGTGCAGCAGGTTCTGTGGAAAGTCGAATAGAGGATTTCCACCACCAGCCACCCTCTGATGGTCTTGGCAAGAACTAATTGGGTGGGTGCCAGCTCACACGGTGCAAGAACCTCTTTTGAAAAGGGTCTTAAAAGGATTTCGACCACCAACCTATCCGCTGATGGAAATGGGAAAAACTATCGTTTTTGGTTCTGCGGAAAAGGTATATTGGGCTTTTCTCCATCTGCTGATTGACGGATAAAATACATTTACCAATTTGTATTATTATTTGTGAAAGTATTATCACTTTGAAATAAAGTACCTGCATGAAATTATAATACAAGCATTAAGGAATAAAAGACAAGACGAGTATTAAAATGTCCCTTAAAGATTTTCTGGAGAAAAAAATTTTAAATAAACACACGCAACAGCAGAGCTATTGATAAATTGCAAAGATCTAGTTTTGAAGCAATTCATCGTAAGGCAGTCTGTAAAAACGTCTCAGGCACAAGGAGCCACATGGACAGGTCGGCGTGGATAGGGTGATTGCATCGGGGAGCCTAGATAGTGTAATGGCTCACGGCTCGCCGACTCTTCACCCTGCCACGCACACACGGAAGAACGCCAAGATCCAATATCAGTACGCTTCAACTTGGTTTATTGAACCAATCTGCTCTCCGCGGCGTCTACAGTCATCTGACCCGCCCCCTCACTCGCCAGATCCCACATCAACTCTATAGGTGGGGTGGGGGGTGGGGGGGGGGGGGTGGGGGGTGGGTGGGGGGGGGGGGGTGAGCTAGCCACACGCAGTAGAGGGCAGCCCAGTCGGGGTCTGCCTGGTGGCTAGCCTGCCGCCACCTAGCGCAGTTCAGTGTAACTGCGTAGGTGTGCGGCGTAGTCTCCACCACTACCGCGTGGTAGTAGGGCTCATGTACAGACTACTACAATAGTGTAATGGTTAGCATGCTAGTCCCGGAATGGCAGGAAGCGTAGATTTGAATCTTGCTCTACGGACAATATTACGCATTTTCATCACCTTCACTACAATAATGGTTAATACCCTCTCGCCCCCCCCTCCCCCCACACACACATCACAACATACACACTCGACTAAAATACAGTAAAATGCAGTAGTAACGGCCAACTAGTATGCAGGACTCCCCCCCCCCCGCCCACACACACCCCACCCAAAAAAAAAAAAACTCTCTATTGTGAGCCTGGAAGTGCTTCTAGCTTGATCCTAACGAGTTATTAATTTAATCAGTACCTGGTCCATACACATGTCAAGATGTGGAACTAAAAGCTTTTTCAAGGCTTTTCAAGGCTGTTTTTGATAGGATTTCAAGACTATTTTCATGAAGAACCAACAATGGTGAATGGCAATTTCAGACTAATTTAGATCAGTGGAGACAGTTTAATGGAATTCAAGGCTTTTCAAGAATAATTACCTAAAATAGGTCAAATTCAAGGCTTTTCAAGGCATTGAAATGGAGCAAATGAAGATCAAGACTTTTCAAGAGTTTCCAGGACCCATACGGACCATGTCAGTATCAACCTACTTCTATCAACCCAACCTGAGAATACCCTAAAAAATCACTGCTTCAACTCCAAAACCATGTCCCTACACCCTCCCCCCCCTCCTCCTACCCATCTGCCATCACTGTTCTAACAGCATGTCACTACAAATTGTCCAACTACCCCGTCCCCTACCACCAACTATTGCCATCCTAGTCCAACATAGTTCACTCATCCGTTGTGCTTTTTCTCTATGTTACTCTGAGCGCCTACAATACATCCCCCCCCCCCCCGTGTTTCCTAATAAGCATCTAAACTTTTTGTTTAGCTTGAAAACAGCATTTGTCACTAGGGGCAACAGGACCATGGCCTCGGCGCTGATAACATGCTATTCAGAGGAATGAGATCACTTGAACAAAAAAAAAAATTAAAATAAATAAATGAATAAAATAAAACTAAATAAAACGGCCGACCTTGGCGGGTGTGGATCTTGACCTACCAGTACTTCTCCCTCCTTGAAGACATCATAGCCGTCACGCCCATCAGCCAGGTAGTATTTGGTGACGAGTCGGTAATACTAAGAAAGGAAGAACGGTGTTAGTTAGCTTATAGACCCCTTTCAATGTTTATAAACATTGTGTATGCGTGCGCAGCTTGGCTGCAGAAGGAAGGCACACTGCCATTGAGTTTGCTGGTATGCGCAGTGAAAACAGTTTATTTTATTCAAAATTAATAGAAATGTAGAACCCTCACCATATAAATTTAATATAATCTGTTCGTTGAATATGTTTACTATATGTCTACCAGGCGTTTTGTTTCTAGGTGGTGTGGTTTTAGAGATATTTCACTTTTTCTGTATGAAGATTGCTCACGACCATTGACAATGCCTTGGGTTTGCCAGTACGCGCAGTGCAAAACATCTATTTTATTCAACATAAATAGAAATGCAGAACCCAAACCTTATCAATTTGATATAATCTATTCGTTGAATATGTTTTCTAGATGTGTCCCAAGCGGTTTGTGTCTAGGTGGTGTGGGTTTAGAGATATTTCACTTTTTCTGTATAAAGATTGCTCATAGCGATTGAGTTTGCAGTGTGACAGTGTGTCGTCCTGCAGCCAAAAGGTGCGCACACTGACCTAGATACCTATGCTGACGTCATATGAGATAGGTCTATACCTCCAGCAACAAGAAAAGGCGAAAATCTGACTTCTGGTAAATATGATGGTGGTAACCATATATTACACTTGTAAATTGACATATTATGTAAAGCTACAGAATTCAATAGATTTCACCTTCTGCTCTTCTCTTAGTTTTCTTTTTTTTAAAGATAAAGATATTACGTTCATCATTAAAATGAACTTTACTTTAGTTTGAAGTAACTTTCATTTTAAAGGGTTAACTTTGGATATATTTGACGTGAAAACAGACCACTAAAGGAAGTCGAGTGTACTTATATCTCCTTGAGATTTAGATGTAAAAATGAGAGGCGGGAATTACCCAGACGATCAAGAAAAAACCCACGGAAATCACCAGACAATTGGACATTTCTCATCTCTGACTGCAAGAGTGAGAATCGAAATTGCTCAAAATATATTCTTTTAATCCTTTTAATTATATAGTCGGAATCTGGACAGTTACTGTGGACTCTACATAGCCTGGATTTGGACCGTTACTATGGACTCTTTAGATAGTTTAGATCTGGACCATTACTATGGACTCTTTATACAGTCTGAATCTGAACCATTATCGTAGACTCTAGTTAGTTTGAATCTGGACTGTTACCAAGGACTCTTTATATAGTCTGGGTCTGGACCGTTAGTATGGTCCCTTATATAGTCTGGAGCTGGACCACTATCATGAACTCTATATATACTGGGTCAGTACCGTTACCACGGACTCTTTATAGAGTTTGGATCTAGACTGTTACCATGGACTTTATATAGGCTATGACCGGGCGCGGTCGCCAAATAGGTAGAGCGTGGGTTCGCATGCGGGGGATCGGGAACTTGGTATTCTCTGTGGCAGAGTGGTTAGAGTGTCTGACTTTTTTCTAGGTCGGACTCCTAATCCGAAGGTTGGTGGTTCGATTCCCAGTGCCCCCACCCACCTCTGCCAATTTGGATTTCCACCGCTGTGTATAACTTACAGCGTCATCAAAGGCTGGTTGCTCTCATACCATGGCTATGTGGTGTGGGAGGTTAAAAATCCCTTGGGTCGGTAAAAGTGTAGGTTCAGACTTTCTTTCGACAAACTGTCTAATGGTGAAAACAAATCTATTCAGACTTATCCATGATATGCAGTATAAATCTTCAAGGTTCCCGGTCGAGTCAGACCAATGGCTTATCAAATTGATATGTGTCGCTTCCCAGCCTGGCATTCGGCATTAATAGGATAGAGCATTATCCTGACACTAGGTATCTTAGTGTCAGGATAATGTGACTGAGTGGGATATCAGGTCATGGTGCCAGCAGCCTGATTTCTCAGAGGGGCAGCACTATAAACTCGCCATGAGTGCGCACTGTCACAAGTTGGTACCTGTCCTGTTATGACCTTAGATGTTGCCAGGACGTAAAAGTCCAACAACCAACCAACTTATATAGGCTGGGTATAAAGAGTCCATAGCAACGGCCTGACTGACACTGAGGCGGGATTCCAGACTATAAAAGAGCCCAGGAGAGCCTTCAACACCCAATAGTCCCTGACACCCCTCCTAACATACATTTGAAACAAAAAGTTTTATTTAACAACGTCTCTAGAGCACATTGATTTTTATCATCGGCTATTGGATGTCAACCATATGGTCATTCTGACATATTTCTTTGGAGGAAACCTGCTGCCGCCACATAGGCTACTCTTTCCGATAAGCAGCAAGGAGTCTTGTATATGCACTTTCCCACACGTACCATAGCCTTTGATGAACCGGTTGTGGACCACTGCTTGGAACGGAAAATGCCCCAAACTGCAAATGGGTCCATTGAGCAGGATTCGATCGGATGACCCAAACCATCACAGGTGGATACGCTACTGCCTGAGCTACGTCCCATTCCCTTACATTTGAAAATACCCTAAAACTAACTGGCTATTCATCTTCATATAAGCTCCCATGTGCTGAGCTATTGTCAGTGCATCCTGACCTATATCATGGAACAGTAAATTAGTGGTGATTGATTAACGCCGTGTTGGCAGCAGAGGCCATAATCACGGCGAGAAGTGTTCAAATATTATTCTGTCATTGCTTTTACAGAGAATGTGAAAGCACACAATCAAATATGTCGAGAGATACTTTTGGAGTCAAATGCTCATAATTACAACGACAACAAATTTGAGGCCATGTATATATTCTAGATAAATTGGTGAAAATTGTTTTAATGAACTATACTATAGAAGGCGGTATAGTCCTTCCGCCCTCAAGAAAGCTAGGATCTTGAAGGAGGCAGGACTATGGGACAAAAGATATGTTGCTTAATAGCTAGAAATAATGAATGTACACTATATTTAATGCAAATAGCCAAAACAGTTAGAGCTTGTGCCTGGCAGTACTAGTCATGTGTCTTTAGGAGAGCGGTGCCCGGCAATTCGACCCACCTGGTCCAGGTCCAGGTAGTTGCCCTGGATGGTGACGTAGCGGGGGTCGACGCGACTTCCGGCCGGCAGCTCCGGGTTGAAGGCGAACCGGACGCCGGCCACCTGAGGGAAGCGACCCTCCAGAGCCGGGTACTGCGAGACGGAGTTTTCCAGGCCGCCCAGCACCTGCCGACCTGCCGGAACAAGTGTGGATGTGAGCTATGTGATACAAAGCTATGTGATACAATGTGATACAATGCAATGATAGATGAAACCGTGTGAAGCTATGCAACCATGAGAAGCTACACAACGATACATGAAACCATGCAAAGCCACACAATTATACATGAAACCAATGACTTAATATGTGTTGCCATGCAATGATACATGAAACCATGTGATGCCATGCAATGATACATGAAACCATGTGATGTCATGCAATGAAACATGAAACCATGCGAAGCCACACAATTATACATGAAACCAATGACTTAATATGTGTTGTCATGCAATGATATATGAAACCATGCGAAGCCATGCAACGATACATGAAACCATGTGATGCCAAGCAACGATACATGAAACCATGCGAAGCCACACAATTGTACATGAAACCTATTACTTAATATGTGTTGCCATGCAATGATACATGAAACCATGTGAAGCCAGGTGATACATGAGACCATGCGAAGCAATGCAATGATACATGAAACCATGTGATGCCATGCAATGGTACATGAAACCATCTGATGCCATGCAATGATATATGAAACCATGTGATGCCATGCAATTACTTAATATGTGTTGCCATGCAATGATACATGAAACCATGTGAAGCCAGGCAATGATACATGAGACCATGCGAAGCAATGCAATGATACATGAAACCATGTGATGCCATGCAATGGTACATGAAACCATCTGATGCCATGCAATGATATATGAAACCATGTGATGCCATGCAACAATACATGAAAACAGGTGATGCCATGCAACGATACCTGAAACCATGTAAAGCAACGCAATGATACATGAAACCATGTGAAGCCACATAATGCTACATGAAGCCATGCGGCACAATGCACCTGGGTGCGCTGGCATTAGGCAATTTCTATTTCTCTTACCGGTGAGCTTGACGACGACGAGGGGGTCGACCATGGGAAGGATCGAGCAGAGATCTTTCATCTTGAAGTTGCCGCGTGGATGGATGGTGTCGGAGCGCAGAGTCCCCGAGTTGAGCAGTGCCAGGTCAGCAGCGACAGCCTCCAGCATGATGTCAGTCACGAAGTTACCTGGAAAAGAATAAGTCCATTGCTAATTATGGCCAGAAGAACAGTGCTTCGATGCTGACAAAAGGATCTTAACCAAAGAATAAATATTATTTGCCAAAAAAGAAACATTTAAAATGTATACACGTTACTTTAATACAGTGTTGCCTTCTTCTCGACCGAATGACACTAGCAACATTTGAAGTCATCAGAATTTAGTTCCATTCATTGATGACTGATCGCTGATCGTTTAATGGAGTCCCGGCAATAGGGGCCATATCCATGGTGAAAAGTTAGTGGTATTTATTCTGTCAGTTTTGTCAATCACATTTATATGCCTACATTTAAATTTATACAAAAATCTGAAATAGTCAGATTTGTGTCAAATGACTGCAAAAATTAGAATCTACTTCCAAATGATATCCGTTGCAATTCTTGAAGTGGCTAAATTTGTGTTAAATGACCTTAGCACATCATGTCTCAAAGCCAGATCAGGAAAAGCGCATTTTTTTACAAAACAGTCATTACATTGGCTTTAACTCAGTATTCAAGTGCTTCTGAAAATTGTAAATTAAAAATATTATGTTGTTTTTAGCAGTGTTGTCTAATGGACAGTTTCTTACATCGTTTTCACTGCACCCACAAACATATAAGTAACTTTACAAAAAGCATAGGATACTTCAAACACCTTTTAAAACTGAGTTCATATTTTAATATGCATGAATAACTATCATGTATGTTTGTGCATGTCTTGAAAACGCTATTTATAAAAGCCATCTTTAGCCCTGTTTACACGGGCGGGTTAAGCCGCTTCATATAAATCGCCTTGTCTAGTTCGCCTCACATTCGGCGTGTAAACGCGACTCTGAGGCGGATTAGGGCTGATTCGATTCATATGATTCACTTTATGTAAACCACCTTGCGAGGTAGTTTATATGAAGCGAACTGGCTTAAGCACGTCACACGCATGCGGTCGAGATCTGAGTTTGTTGATTTTCCGGTTGAACAAAAGCGCATATTATAGAATTTAGTCTATGAAACCGCTAGCTGCACGCAGATATTTTTTTCATCATTTATTTTTAGGTTTTCACTACCCAGCAGAAGTTTTGATCGTTCCAAAACAATATGATTCAGTCCATACATATCTAGGTCGAACCCACACTCTCGTGGCGACGTCGACTAACCGAAACTGGCGCTGGTTAGTCTGGACTTGCTCATGCGCAGATATCGATTTCCGCCTTAAGCTGCTCCGTGTGTAAACGCGCCGCTACTTCGCTTCATATAAATCGCTTTGTCTAATTCGCTTTACAATTGCCCGTGTAAACATGGCTTCAGTTTATAATACAGGGTAGTTCAGTTATATGCCACTAGGCGCCACTTCTGAGGGTGCTCCCGCCACCTGAATCGTCCTCAATCCGTGCAGTCTCAATGTGATTACGTGACAGCAACGCGATAAGGTCCTTCAAAACTATGTTAGGTCCTCTCGGCGTCTGACGTCACATGCCTCTGTGCCACGTCAACTCCCGAGGCCGGGCCGGACGGGGTCATGTGACGACATGCCGAACAGTGACCTGGTGAGGTGTGTGTGGTGTGGTGTGTTGTATTTGCTTGTGGGCATGGATGTCTATGAGGACTAGACGCCCGTATATCATACTTAAATATATATATGCATACTATTTATGTGCGTGTGTGTGTTCGTGTACATAGGATTACAGGCGGCATAGTCACTGCTGTGGACGAGAGTTCTGTAACGAGGCGAGTTACATGTCGGCCTGTGAGTAAGGGCGGACCACCATTGGACAGAGCAGAAAAAGGTGGGTGGTTTAATACCTAAAGCCACTTGGCGACTTTATGGTGCTGCCCCACTGGGAGACCAGTCCACTGGCACCATGACCTGATATCCCACACAGTCACATTATCTGTATACTGTGCTAGCCAGTCGTTGTCTATCATATTAATGTCGAGCGCCAGCCTAGGTAGTGACAAGTATCAATTTTATGAATCATATAACACTATATATAACCCTACTGTAGTTGGTTCACTCGATTGATGAATCCACTTCTCCAATGTTCAAAATATATTACTTTTACTTTTTTTTTAAAAGGCTAGAATCTCACCGGTAGGATGAATTGGTCGATCGCCAATTACGACCATGACCCCCCCCCACCCCCCCCACCCTGGCACTATTAAGGGGAGGTGCCCTACTTCAAGTGGTCACATGGTGCTGCCTCCAGTATCGATGTTTATAACCCGCCCCTAAACCCACTTATCAGGACAGTGATAGGACGGCGCAATATGGTTTCTGGCCACGTGGTGCTATTTACAAACAAGTATCCAGTTGTGAATGGTATGGTGACTGACCTGTCAATCACTTCACTAAGATCAATTTTGTTGGTTATTTGGGTTAAAATATGTGTTTAACCATGATTTATAGCCATTAAGCTATCTTCCACACCATGGCTCGTCCTGATATGACCTTATTTATTTGTATTGATACAGTATTTATTCTGCCCATAACAAGTAAGCTCCCACAAGGGTGCTTGTTTTCAACGCTGGACAACTGTGAGGAATGTTATGTTGTATGCCCGGGTTCCGGGTTGGCATCCGGGACATCCACCAACATTTATTAAAGTAGTTAGTATCTATGTTAGTTTTTTTACTTTATTTGGGGGGGGGGGGTATAAATTCCTATCATATAACTAATATCTTAGCCTAGTATGTACATCTAGTGAGATGGTAATAGGCTTGTGGATGAGGATGTGTTCCCAGAATTTGTTTGTTTGTTTTGTTTGCAGCTTTCCTTTCACTTTCACTTGTGCCCTGTCCCTAGTTAGTGCCTAGATGTGCCAGAACACATCCGTCGGCTGTGGTGCTAAATTGTTAGCCATAGTTCTAACGACATTGTCCCTGACTTTTGGTTTTACCACCTTACTTTCACCTGTGCCCTGTCCCTAGTTGGTACCTTAGATGTTGCGAGGACGTAGAACTCAAACAAACAAATCCACAGCATAGCTATTATAATTTATATATATGGTGCCTTGTTATATTTCCATAATGCATGTGTGTGTGTGCGTGTGTGTATGTATGGGTGTCTGTGTCTGTGTGTGTTTGTGCGTGTGTGTGCGTGTACTTGACCTAGATGGTATCCAGTCCGCGTGCAGACCCGGAGAATGATCGCTGGCCAGCGACCACTCCCACCCCATCCATAACTCCTCCAGTGACCTGGTGTACTGTCAGTGTCACTAGTGTCAGTAATGTCAACAGCAGCTAACGGAAAAACACTAATAGAAACTGCATGTGCTTGTCTAGCAGCGAAAAAAATGTTAATGGGAGACTTGTCGGTTTTCTTTTTGTTTTTTAGGGTCTTTTGGGGGGGGGGGGGGGTCAATCTCAACTAAAGGCGTATGAAGCGTACGCGTAGCCTATGCCTAACCTATGACGGCATATGCAAAGCGTAGGACGACCTATACGCGGCGTACTGGGCCGTTTGTTGACGGTTACATGTGACAGGTCTAGCATATGAGTAACCTACACCGACCTATGGCCAGCGTATGTGTAACCTATGCCGGCGTACATCTAGCGTAGTCTAGCATATGAGAAACCTATGAGCCACACGCCGGCATTTGCTTAAAGCTGCAGTGTTCGATAGGTTTTGAATTTCTGTCAATTTCAGAGATAACTATATGAATTTGATTATTATAATCTACCTTACTTTAGATTAAAGTAACTTTTATTTTAAATGGCTAACTTTTGAGATATTTGAACTGCAAACATGCTAAATTAATTTTGGCAAGCATGCCAAAACTCTGCAGTAACAGCTTCTATTAAATTGAGTGTGTAACAAATGCTTTAAAAGTGCATTTGTATTTAAGCTAGATATGGAAAATCAAATCTAGATAATTATTTTCGTTTTGAAAATGTGATGCTTCATCGGACTATGTTGCTTTATTGGGATTTCCGTCCCAAGCTATATCAGACCAGTAACTGATCATACTTCGTAACGAATGATGGTAAAGCAGGGTACAATGCATACCTTCTGCACTGATTGTGAATCATGTCAATACAATGCAAATAAGGCATGAATGTTTGAACGCAATGGTGATACTGAGTATGGGGTGCTGCGTGTTTTAAAAAATCTGTTCATGCACAAAATGAAATTTCATGTATAAAAATACTGGCAGTGTCTAAAAGTCTCCTTTTATATGAAAGTGCATTTCATGAATAAAAGTACATTTCATGCACAAAAGTGCATTTCGGGCCAATGAAATCTTCGTTTTGTATGCGTATTGATAATGTGCATAACATTCTATGCTGTGCATAAAATCGACTGTGCCGTATTGGCCACTCGTGGCTTACAGATGCTTTTATGCTCAAGGGGGAACCTCCCCCTGAATGCATTGGGTGTCAGTCCCCGCTGACACTCAAACACATTTTACTAAGTTGCATTGATTTTTGGGCCCTGCGCCAACAATTCTACACTGCAGACAGTATGCATGACCTTTTTACTAAAGTAAAACAAGAAAACATTTTAGCCTTTTAGAGGGCAGCTGGACTGTACCACCTCATAGTTTACTAAATAAATTCTATCAATTATTAATCAAACTTGTCTTTTTCTATAGGAATTTGTTTCCCTTGACCACAAATATATGATTGTAAGCTTTCTAATTTAATGAGTGTCTATTGGCACATAATTGATTGTCTGCTTTTACATGTGGGGGCGATGGTTTGAACAAAAAACACATTTCTCGCCGTGAATATGGCCTCTGCTGCCGACACGGCGTAAAGCAACCACCAATCAATCAATCAGTTGCTACTCACTGTGTGTTTTGTGTGTTTACTACATGATACTATTTGTTAGAATTAGTATGCCATGTGCTTTCGAACACAGAATACACTTTCTTCCATACATGAAATGCATTTTCATATATGAAATTGTATTTCGAGGACGAAAGCACATTTCATCTACAAGTCCACTTTTGCATGTAAAAGCGGATTTCAACTTCAAGGACAAAATCTACATTCATACACAACATGGGTTAATTTCAATCACGGGCAATTGACCTTCCTCATTCTACTGCTCCTTACTCTATCCTAGTACTGCCAAACGCCAGGCTAAGCAGCGACAACTATACATTTATAGTGCTGCCTCACTGGGAAATCAGGCCACTGGCACCATGACCCAGTAGCGACAACTATACATTTATAGTGCTGCCTCACTGGGAAATCAGGCCACTGGCACCACCATGACCCCACCCGATATTTCACTCAGTCACATTATCCTGACACTGAGTTACACAGTCTTTCCCTTATCCTATTAATGCCAAGCACCAGGCTAAGAACAGACAAATAAATATTGTAAGTCATTGGTTTGACTCGACTGGCAACTAAACTCCTTATCTCCCGCACGGGAGGTCCAAGCTCTACTGATTCGGCCACCGCCTCCGGTACCAGTATTTGAACCTAGTGTTAGAATTCCATGACCTTCCAAAACACAACGGGCGTGGTGGCCGAATCGGTAGAGCACAGGCATCGCATGCGGAAGATCGCGAGTTCGGTTCCCGGTCGAGTCAAACCAATGACATAAAAATTGATACTTGTCACTTCCTAGCCTGGTGCTCGGCATTATTAGGATAGGGCAAGGGCTGGTTAGCTCGCTGTCAGGATAATGTGACTGAGTGGGATATTGGGTCATGGTGACGGCTGCCTGATTTCCCAGTGAGTGTGTACTGTCACAAGTCGGTACCCATCCTGATATGACCTTAGATGTTGCTAGGATGTAAAACAACACAAACAAACAAATAAACCTTCCAAAACAGGAGGCGGACGCTCAACTCATTCGCCCACCCTGTCTGGTTGCATTGATTGTGCATGTCAAGAGACTTACTGACTAGATAAAGCTTCTCACAATTCTGTGCTTTGTTCACTCATTTGATAAGCTTGAGTAACTAATCTCATTTTGCACTGACACACGACGGGCCCTGTCCTGATGACCGTAGACGTTGCCGGGACTTGAAACCGAAAGTTATTAATTTTATATTTGCACTCTAGTGTGTGCTCAGTTCTAGTAACATAATATACATTACTTAGTGATTTAAACAATTTAAATTGCACATATTTAGTATCGCTACATCTTACAAACATATAAACATGTACGGGAGACGAAATAGTTTTTTTTTATCAGATGGTGCCACCTAAAAATAAATGTTCCCAATGAAATTAATCTAGGGTACAGGCTGTGATGCCTTTCTTAATTTTACCTGTCATGTCCTAGTCCTGAAATGTAAATAATGCAGAGAGTACACACCCAGACTTGTTTTAGCACCATTAATGTGATTCCTTTCTTACTTTTACCTGTGTCCTAATTCTGCAATGCAAATGATAGAGAGAGTACACACCCAGGGCTTTGTTAGCACCCTTAATGTGCCAACATTCTTGTCTTACTTTTACCTGCTTTGTCTTGGCTATGCATCGAACACCTAATTCCGAGCACTGAACTCCATGTAGGGCAGGAGGGTGGGAGGGAGGGGAGGGAGGGGTGGGAGGAAGGGGTGGGAGGGGCGGTGTCCATGGTTGGGGGATGGGGCAGATAAGCAACTTCATAAGTGGCAAATTATTCCAGAGTCCGTGGACCCATCGACAAAATTTACACGTCAGTGTTATTCATAGTGTCAAAATTCGTTTTGTTATTTGTGCCACTTTGAGATTATAACGACAGCACTGAAGTGGTCCCCCTAAAATTTAGTTTCCATGCATATGTCAGCTATATTCTAGTGCTCCGTCATGCAATACACTGTGTCGATAATAAGCACACTGATTGGCAGCCAAGATATATTGACTGTTAAAGACAATGCTATATAGCATAGATTGTTTACCTATTGAATATAATCATCAACATGCGTAGATAACATATACATTTGGGCATAGTTTAGAGAGATAACATAACACACAGACATAACATTGTAGTTATGATGCATAACACACACATCAATGTAAGTATGTATGTATGTATGTATGTATGTATGCATGCATGCATGTATGTGTGTATGCATGCATGCATGTATGCATGTATGTATGTATGTATGTATGTATGTATGTATGTATGTATGTATGTATGTATGTATGTATGTATGTATGTATGTATATATGTATGTATGTATGTAATTGTTAAAAACGGAACGGTCAGGTCTTTCGTCGGTCCACACTGGTTTACATTGTCTCATTGTGTGTCTTGAGCAACCTGGGCAGTGAGAAATGTGTGAAGTAGGTCAAGTAAAGATCCTGGGATGCAGGCAACCCGGTGTTGCAGTTTCCCAGGGACACCAGTTTGCGAGGGACACATCGCTTATGCACATGCATCAAAATCGAACAGCATCGTCACTAACCTTATAAATTTAATATAATGTTTTTGGTAAAGATGTTTTCTATATGTGTACCAAACGATTTGTTTCTAGATGGTGTGATTTGAGAGATATTTGACTTCTGTATTTTCTGTATGAACATTGCTCACGACCATTGACAATGCCATGAGTTTGACGGTACGCGCAGTGCAAAACGTTAGTTTTCTTCAAAATTAATAGAATTCAAGAACCCTAACCTTATAAATTTAATATAGTCTTTATGGTAAAGATGTTTTCTATATGTGTACCAAGCGATTTGTTTCTAGATGGTGTAATTTGGGAGATATTTGACTTCTTCTGTATGAAGATTTGCTCACGGCCGTTAACAATGCATTTGAATGGAAATGTCCCTGGCAAACTGGTGTCCCTCGGAATCCGCATCACCTGTTCCCACAATTTACCAGGAAGTGTGTTCATTCTCATCAACAAAAGTATGCGCCCAGAAAACCCCATTACACCCGAGACCATGTCCTATTCCACATTGAACAGTACCAGCTTTTGTATGTGATCAATTGAGTCAACATTTACATAGACCCATAACCATTACGCACTGCCAATGTTTGAGTCTGGCGCCATTATTTAAACTCTCACGCATCGCCATGACTAGGTCTGAGCAAATCAGTGCCAAGACAAATAGCTGCCTACTGGCGATGGTGCCAGTGTTTAGGTCAACTAACAAATCATTAACAAAAAGCACATACATTTAAAGGGCTTGAAAGCACTGCTTAGCAATGTTCTTTATATTTTAAAGATCTGGTCGCCGGGTTTTAATACGTGTGTGTGTGTGTGTGTGTGTGTGTGTGTGTGCGTGTGTGTGTGTGTGTGTGTGTGTGTGTGTGTGTGTGTGTGTGTGTGTGTGTGTTGGTTTTAATGTTTGTGTGTATGCGTGTGTGGTTTTAATGACAGTAAAACCTCTCTAAATCGACCGACGTTGAGACCGAGGTGGTCGGACACGGAAGTTAGAATATGGTTACAATGGTATTGTTGGGACCTAACTAAAGTGATCGATATAGGTTGAGTGGTCGATCTGTGGAGGTGGTCGGTTAAGGGGCTGTCACATTAGGGTTTTTTGCGGGAGCGTATGGCGGCGTAGGCACGTTACGTCACATACGTCGGCATACGCTACTCATACGCTACGCATACGCTACTCATACACTACTCATACGCCGCCAGATGCCGGCTTATGAGGCATACGCCGCCATACGCTTTCATAAATCCGTCCGTCCACATTTTTTTGTGCATGCTCAAAAAATCTCGACCTATGAGGGCGTATGGCCCATACGCTGCTCATACGCTGCTCATACGCCGGCATACGCTCCTCATACGCCGGCGTACGCTCCTCGTACGCTAGGGTTATGCCGGCATAGGTTTTTCATATGCTCAACTTGTGTCACCGGCGTATCTCTAGCGTATCTCTAGCGTATGTAGCGTACGCATAACCTACGAGTTACGTATGGGAGCGTACTCCTAGCGTATGCACAGTGTATGCACAGCATATTCAAAGCGTATGCCATAGGTCTCGACATCGATCTTGACTCATACGCTACTCATACGCTACGCATACGCTCCACATGCCAATCAAAACCGTCAAAAAATGTCACAGCACGCTCCCATACGCTCCTCATAGGTTCCACATATGCTCAAAACCACCCAAAAGGTCACCAAATGTCATCATAAGCCAGCACGCGCAGGACCTACGTAGGTTTTCAATACGCTCCCGCCATACGCCGTAATGTGACAGGGCCTTTAGAAAGATTTTACTATAGTTTTTAAAAAAATGAATATTTGTTCTAGCTTCGCAAAATATTCAAATCCTAGAAATATTTACTGTATTGCACTTAGAACTAATAATAATAACCAATGAATACTCAGCCCTAGACATAAATAAGTCTGTAGCTACCGGATTGGAGCTCAAATAGCCCATTCTGTGATGTCATGCAGAGAAGGGAGGGGTGAAATTACATAGGTTATAAGGGATAGTTAGTTAATGGTGATTGCTCAACGCTGTGTCGGCGACGTAGGCCACACCCAGCTAACACATAACGTTAATTAACGTCAAGCTAATGTTAGTATTTGGTTATGGTACATTATAACGTCACAGTAACATTATATTGACATTATACCATGTATTGTAATGTTATAACATCACAGTGACGTTATACTGAGGTCTTAATCGAACGGTCACCACACAGTTTTCACCGTTGGGCCACTGGAGGTGTAAAATCTATTCTTTAACAAAAAAAATATTTATTTAATCTTAACCAAAAGGATTTTGCAATGAAAATGGTGTTTAATGAGCTCTGGCGGGCATTTATAACTTCTGATTTTCCACCAACCTGCTTCGAAAGCAACCGATTTCCCGAGTTAAAGCGGGTAGCTATTTGTCGCCGGGAAAACAAACGAACTCAGAATAGTTCAGATGTGTGCCACAGGGGTGGTGCATGCTTAGTACTGAACTTTTCCACTTGGTGGTGCATAAGAGAGTGACCTAGATTGTTGTGCTGGGTGAGTGGAGAGAAGGGAGGGTAATACTGAGGTATTTTCAATCTTCTTTAGAGTAGTTCAATCAGGAAATATATTTGTATAATGTAAAATATATGTTAGTACAATTACATTGCATGATTCAATGAGAAACAGATATAGATGAAAAACTTTTTTTTTTAATGTAAAAAATGTCCTGCAGTGGATGAGGTTTGAACCCACACCACCAAACAACTTCAGATTGGTCGTAATGCGAAGCATTACGCTTGATGCGAGGAGAGGAAGAGACCCTCCCCCGCCCCGCGCTGCGCTCCCACCTCACCAGACCCCGCTGCTCGCCGCTTCCTCCCCCGCCCCCGTGTCGCGCAGCATTCGCGCCTCACCCGACGCCCGCTGCTCGCCCTCCCCCGGGCCGGCAGCTTTCACACTCACCTGCTGTCGCCCGCCCCCCCTCCTTTCCCTTATAAGGCCGCCCGTCGGCCTCCCTCTGCACTCGCCCTCCTGCCGCCTTCCAGCTCTCTGCCCTTCTTTTCCTGGCTCTTCACCACCGCTGCTCCTCCTCGGACCGCTGCCCCGCCTCAGGCTCCTGCACCATGCCCGGACACGGAAAGGGAAGAGGCCGCAAGAGCTCCAGGGTCACCGCCCGGGCCACGCCGGGGCCCGCCTCGGGCTCGCCTGGCGACGCCTCAACATCCCCGGCCCCGGCTTCCCCCTCGGCCACCTCGGGCGCCGACACAGCCATCATACTCCAGGCTCTGCAGCGCCTCACTACGCGCATGGACGCCTTTGAGTCGGCGGGAGCCCGAGGAGCGCCGGAGCAGCTGCAGGCAGGGTACACCACGCCGCCCGCCCCAGCTCCTCGGGCGCAGACCGCCGCCGGGGCCCGGCCCCCGCCCCCACCTCAAGCGACTTTGCCCGGGGCAGCCCACCCCCACTACCAGCAGTACGACCGCCTCGCCGCCCGAGGTGGGCCCGCGCCCCCCCCGGCCTACCTCCAGGACGTCGCCGAGGACTACACCCCAGCATCCGCGGCCGATGCCGTCCGAGACATCCTCGCTTCCGCCGAGGCGCAGCGCGCCGGCAGGCGCCAAGGCATCCCCTCGGGATACATTTTCCCCTCGGATCTCGTCGAGAGGGGCCCTGAGCGGAAGCCGGTGAAGAGAGGGGAGGCCACCAGCGATGAATATAACCTCGCCCTCCTCACCCTCCAGCCTTCCCCGAGCACTCCCTCCAGGACCTACGCCACCACCACCTCACCGTGATGAGGGATATCCTGGTGCATCCGTGGCCTACCGTCCGCCGCTACTCCGAGGCCATCTTCACCTGGATAGCGGACGGGAGGCTCCCCCACGGATGGCATGACCCGGTGGCCCTCAACACCCTGAGGATGGACTCCATCACCACGCCCACCCCTCCGGCAACACCAGCTTCCCGAGGCGAGGATTCGCCCCGAGGCGAATGGGCCCGAGGCACACACCTGCCCCGGCCCCAAGTCGACACCCGCACCGCCTACGATAGGCACACTCACGGGGCCCCCTGCCCCGCCTGGAACCGCGATCCCGCCTCGTGCGATCGGGCCCACATCGGGGAGGCCCACGGCGAGGTGGGAGACAGGCGCCGGCACATCTGCGCCTACTGCGCCAACGTGCGGCGCATATTAACTAGGCACTGCGAGGCCGAATGCCTCACCAAGCAAGCCCGTGAGCGCCAGACCCCGGCCGCCTCGGCGGATTTTTGATCCGCCGGCCCCCCCCCCCCGGCCGGCCCGGGGGGCCCCTCCCGGCGCCTCACCCTCACCACTGCCGACAGCCCCGCGACTTCCACCGACAACCTCCCAGCGTCCACCGACCGCAGCGCCGCCCAGTTAGAGCCGGGGTTCATCACCTCGGACCTCACACCTCAGACCACAGCCCAGCCCAGCCCCACGAGAAACCCTCTGCCCAGACCACAACCGCCGACCATCACGACCACCGACAACCCCTCAGCGACCACCAATCGAAACGCCGCCCAGACGAAGCCGGGGATCACCACCTCGCACCTCACACCTCGGACGACACGGCCCAGCCTCACGAGGGACCCTCCCCAGACAGCCCAGCCACCGGCCCTCACGACACCGCCTTCATGAAAGTCCAACACTCTAACGACTAGGCCACAGAGACCACATATGGTTACTACTCTCAGTTCAGGCTATTGGTGAATACACGAAGCCCGGTCAGTTTCAGCGCCCTGCCATGGCTTCTGCGCATGCGCGGATTTTCGCATGTTGCGGCGAGCACCGCTATTTGTTTTGTTTACACTCGGCGATTCGACGCCGATCTAGCTGCTACGTTAATATCGCTTGGAATTTAAGGTTAATTTAATTAAATTTCATTATTTGAGTATGTAATTCTGTTAAATATGATCGCATTCAATAGATTTCGGCCTAATCGGTCCCTAACACTGCCGGTGTCGTGGTTTATAACCCTGGCGTGGCTTCTGCGCATGCGCGGAGTTTGTAAACATTGTGTATGTGCGCACAGCTCGGCTGCAGAACGAATACACACTGCCACTGCCACTATTGAAAATTAATAGAAATGCACAACCCTAACCGTATAAATTTAATATAATCTATTCGTTGAATATGTTTTCTATATGTGTACCAAGCAGTTTGTTTCTATGTGGTGTAGTTTTAGAGATATTTCACTTTTTCTGTATGAAGATTGCTCATGGCCATCGATGTACCAACGGTAGTTACAGCTGAGCTTGTAGCCGGCGAGGCCACGGGTGTTTTGACCATCTTGTATATGTGACGTCCTACACACAAATAGCCTGAACTGAGACTATTAATTACATCTGGTCTCTGTGGCCTAGTGGTTAGAGTGTTGGACTTGTAATCTGAAGTTGTTTGGTGGTGTGGGTTCAAACCCCATACACACAGAACCTTTTTTACATTCATCAACAAAAAAACGTTTTTCATCTATATCTGTTTCTCATTGAATTATGCAATGTAATTGTACTAACATATATTTTACATTATACAAATATATTTCCTGATTGAACTACTCTAAAGAAGATTGAAAATACCCCAGTTTTACTCTCCCTTCTCTCCACTCACCCAGCCATTTTAAAAACAACAGCTGCCAGCTAGTACCAGCCTCAGAACTGACCCACTTCTGTGGTGAAGTGGGTCCCCTACTCTCCCCACACATATTTGGTTCTTTAAACATAAAACCCAAACAAGGTTGTGCTTGGAGAGCATTTGTCGGAGTACGGTTCCCGTCGCCAGCGACCTATATCTGGCCCCTTTAAGATTAAAAAAAGAAATTAATTTTTTTTTTAAAGAATAGATTTTACACCTTCGGTGCCTGACGTCAGGCCATGGGTGGTGGCCTGATGCGGGGCAGTGACAACCAGCGGCGGTTGCTTTCGGAACAGGTCAGTAGAGAGTCAAAAGTTACAAATGCCTGCCAGTGCTCATGAAACACCATTTTCATTGCAAAAGTGTTTTAGTGAGGAGTGCTGGGTTTTGTACAGCAGGCATCACCTCTTAGCTTAACTTTTTATGCAAGATTAGTGTCTTATCATCTTAATATCTGATAGGAGGTGCATACATCTCTATGATATTAAACTGATTTTTTTTTAATTGGAGCTTACTCCTCCAGTGTCATGCTTTGCAGTAGATGTTACCTTTCAGTTCTTCAAAAGGGTGGTTCTCTAGCTATAATTTAGGTCTTGATTTCTCTACAAAATCTTCATGAAATCACTCAACGGGGGTTAAAAGAGTTATCAAATGTTATCAAAAAACATCCTATTGATGCCGATGCTTTCCTTGCCATTAGTCAAAACTGTTTCTTTAGAATGATATAATCAAAGCAGGCTTCGTGAGGCTTTCCTTGTCATTAGTCAAAACTGCTTCTTTATAACGATATAATTAAAGCAGGCTTCCTGATATTTTTTTTGCCATTAGTCAAAACTGCTTCTTTATAACAATATAATTAAAGCAGGCTTCGTGATGCTTTCCTTCGGGATATATTGTAATGATCTGCTTCTGTAGAACTGTTCTCTGTAATTAGTGATTCATGAGTCTAAACCTGTTGCAGTTCTATTTTGATAAAGAAAACCCATCGAATTAGGGAATTAGTCCATACATGAGCCTCACCACCACGTGATGGCGGCAGGGACTATGCTGACCACTCTTGTTAGTACATGGCGATAGATGGCAGCAGGCTAGCAAGAGGCGGTCCCTGGGTGGACCGCACCCTTCTGTGACTGGCTAGCAGCCACCCCCAGCCATGAAAGGTTACCCACAACCTGACTGGTCACTTGGTATAAGAATATATGATGGTGGTTTATGTTATAACAACATTTTATTCAACCATAAAAGCACCCCCCCCCCCTTAATATGCTTTTTACTACTATTCAAATGTTGAAAACTTTGGATGACTCCTTTTCTTCTTTGTTTTTTTAATATAAAATGTCTATGATTATTGTGATCGATATAACTAGTTGCTATGATGTGTGTGATAAAACACCTATAAATAGTTAGTGCAAATAAAGATTTTATTGATCTAATGTCTAGGATTGGAATAATAAAAGAGAAAAAAAATCATTCTGGGCGGAGAAGCTTGGTGTGTATGCAGCGGGGGGGGGGGAGCAAATAGAAGCAAGTAGGTCATACATTTAAAGTACAAACTGAAAATTCTCTTTTCATTTTCCTCCATTACAGACTGACACCGCTGTTTGAGATGTCCTTCAGCGACTCACAAGATGACAATCCACTGCAGTGCCCGCTGTGCCTGCTCGGATACGACACCAGGAAACATGAAGCGAAACTCCTCACATGCCACCACTCATTCTGCCTCACCTGCGTGCACCAGATGGCTGACAGCCGTACCACCATCAAGTGCCCAACATGCCGCAGGAAGACACCAGTTCCAGCTAAAGGCGTTCGTGGACTACAAAGCAACTTCTACATTTCACAGATGTGGGAAGTAATGGCCAAGCCAAAGCCTCCACTGGGTGAGATCACCACCGAGCACTGCCACAAGCATAGTGGACAACCACTCTTGTTCTTCTGCGAGACTTGTTCAGACCCAATTTGCATGAACTGTACAGTTCTGGATCATGAAAAGGCAGCTGGACATGTCATTAATGACCTGGCAAAGGTCATTGATGGCTTTAAAGAGGTCATTAGTGGAAAGGTTACAAAGATTGAGGCAGCGGTGGAGCGGCGGAGAAGAAAGCTGCAATCCTTGAAGACTGAGCTAAGCTGCCTGGATATAGCTAGGGATGTCGCTGAGGAGCAAGTTCACGAAACCTTTACACAAATAAAGGCCAAGCTCAACCAACGCCAAGCGAAACTGGTGGAGAAGCTAAATGATGTGCATGAAGACCGCAAAAGCCGCATCATCAAGCAGGCTCATTTGCTGAAATCTGAGACTAAAAGGCTGAATGAAGCTCTTACACAAGCGCATAATCTGACTGAACAAGGTGGGATGGCCTCGGTGGCGACAGCAGCAATTGGCGCTAAAGGCATTTCTGACCTGGACAGCTTGTGCCTGAATGTTGACATGGGTAGTCCAATCATGGGCCACATTCAGTTCAAATATGAAAAGGGCCTTAAGAACTTTGTTGAAGCTGTTAACCACTTAGGAGAAATCCAATCACTGAACTCCCTGCCAGCCATCATCTCGGTCATAATACAACCAGCCACAGCTGGGCTTGTTAGCGAACTGCAGGCTTCCGTCCGCAATGATCAGAACGAGGCCATGCCATCAAAAGACATATCCATCGGCATTGTTGATCAAGAGGGTGATCAGATCAAGGCTCAGATCCAAGTGGGGAAAAATGACGTGATGACAGCCCAGTTCAGACCACAGCTGTATGGCGAGCATCAGGTCATTTTCCGGTTCTTGATGAAGCCACTAGGGGTCGCCACAAAGTCCTTCAGTGTAGAGTGCAATAACCCTGTGCAGATCATAGGGGCACCCGGGAGTGGCGCTGGGCAGCTGAACCGACCTACCTCAGTCGCCATTAGTCCCAAAGTAAGACTGGTCCCTTGCTAGATCACATTTATAGCCATTACTTTAGGCTGTGCATTTGTAAATAACAAACATGTAGGGCACACTTCAAGTTGCATAATCCGATGATTTTGAATTTCTATCAAATGTTTAGATACATTTATTATGTTGGTCGTTATAATCTACTTTTCTTTTAGTTTGAAGTATTTATATCTTAAAGGCTTAACTTGGGAGATATATGTTAGGTGAGAACATGCCAAATTAAATTTGGTGTAACAACTAACATGTTGGGCATGGGCTTTCTTTACTGGTTTTCAACGATTGCAGCATAACACAGGAGAGCAATAAAATGCAATGAATACTTAATCAATACATTAGTATCTGAGTCCGATATGTAGCATCAAATCTAGGTTAAATGTTTTGGTTTAGAAAATGTCATGCTTTCATCACATTATATGCGGCTTTCAGTTACAAGTAACCGCACACATAGATTATGATTTGCCCATATATATGGGAATTAAGGGCCCGCAAAGAAGCCACTTTTAAGCACATACTTATTTGTATGCTAATGTTAGGAATGTTCTTAAAGACATGGACTGATTGAGCACATATAAGAATAAAAAACCACCAAATTCTGTGGTAAATTTCTGAAAACACTGGGAGATGTAGCAGAAACGAGTTAGATTTGAAGGCATGTGGGATGGGTGACAGGGGCAGGGGGTGTGGGGGATGGTAGTGTCAGACTGCTGCCATAGGCTCTTTATTTAGTCTGAGTCCAACCAATCAGCTTTGAATCCCGCGTAAATAGAACACCTGTATATTCTATTAATTAAACCCAAAAGGCTTACAAGTATTTGGTCATATCGTAACGCTTATTTTTCAGGGTCATATTTACGTGGCAGACATGGGGAACAAAAGGATTCAAATGTTTAATACCAATGGCACTTCAATTGGCCAATTCAAGGTGAGTTAATTCGCTTGGACTCCTGAATAGTAACATCAAACTGAAATAGTAGTTGTATGTACACTGGTCTAAAATTTAGAAAAAGGAGAGTACCTGTACTTGTCTAAAACACTGCATAGTTTTAATGGACTTCTACTGGCAAATTATCGGCATTTGTCAGATCTATGTATTCAGTGAACATTCATCTTGTATTATTTATTTCATATCCATTTGAACACGGCTGTTCCCGATTGTTTAATACTAGTACTACCTGAACAGCTGATTAGGTAAATTAGGTTCAGGTCTCGTCCTTTTGCTCGTTAGTCCCACACTCAACTATAAGTTAAATAGGTTGCATAATATATATTTTTTAATATGATGAAAATAATAACTAAATATAAAAAAGATAAAAATAAAAAATCTCAAGGTGTCGGCTAAAAAAAACTACGAAATTGAAATAGCATTGGACGTATTTGACTGGGCCTTTCTATAGGCATATCAAAATATTTCATTACAAATTCCTATTTGATTGGGACCGGAAGTGGGTTTCTATATGTATGAATCAAATGTGTCTTGTGGCTCCATCCATAAGGTCACATGGTGTATTTCAAGATGGCTGATATGGAAAGGTTGAAAGATTCAGTAGCTTCAGCCAATCAGAGCTGTTCTTTTTGATTGCAAATGGCTGCCCTTTATGGGGCAGGCATTTGCAATGGAAATGAACAGCTCTGATTGGTTCTTTTCGATTGCAAATGGCCACCCCCATTCAGGGCAGCCATTCGCAATGGAAGAGAACAGCTCTGATTGGCTGAAACCACTGAACCCATTTGACTGGTCCTCTTTGCATTCGAAAACCTAGTTCACTGTGCAGGTGGGCGGAGCCTAAATCTTGCGGATGGAAAGGTCCCAGTCGAATGCCTCCAATGATTGGCACAGTAAAGAGCATCCGTATAGTATCCAATTAGCATAATTTAAATACTTCAAAAAGAAACTGGCAGAGCTCGGCACCTGTTTCAAAGATTCGCATACAATTTGGGCTTTGTTTTTGCAGGTTGGTAGTGCTAAAACAACCACATACGACCTGACAATCAACAAGATGACTTCAGAAGTGCTTTGCACGAAGGTTACCCCAGACCCAACATCAGGCCACATGCTTGCGGACATCGTCCGGGTCTTCGGGCTGAGTGGGGAGAAGAAACATCAGTTCTCGCTGGCGGGTGCTACCAACGCGCTCTTCCTGGCAGTGAACAAACAGGGCAACCTGGTGATCACTGACAGGGCCACACACAGCGTTCGAGTCTACAATGCGGAAGGAACACCGCTCCTCAGCTTTGGATCATACGGAACAGCTGCAGCGTGCTTCAACTTCCCTTCCGCCATCTGCTTGGGCAGCAATGAGGAGATCATCGTGTCTGACACCCACAATCACCGGGTGCAGGTCTTTGACAAAGCTGGGAAGCATTTGCGGTGTTTTGGGTCCGAAGGGAAGGGCAAGGGCCAGTTCCAGTCACCACGAGGCATTGCGGCGGATGCTCAGGGACATGTCCTGGTCGCCGACAGTTGTAACCGGATACAGGTGTTTCGCATCGATGGTACATATTTGTCAAGCATTGAAAGCGAGGCTGACCCCATTAACGAACCTTACAACATGGAGGTGACGCAAGATGGTCACGTGTTCCTTGCAGACTTCAAGTCGTGTTGCATCAAGAAGTACAAGTACCTCTGATGCTAGGGCTATGATGGTTGGTTGTTGGAGTTTTAGGTCCAAGCAACACCCAAGGTGCTAGGTCTATGAGGGGTTGGGGTTGAAGTTGGGGTGGAGCTTAGAGCTCGGGGAAAGGGAAATTAATTAGCTAGAGATCTGCTAGAAAACCTTGCCTGATTTATACATTTCTAAATAGACATTTGTATATAGATCATCGTTACTTCGCTAATATTGCCCGATAAATTAGGCGCATATAGAATATGTGGGGAAAATGTATACTTAGTGATTGCATCTTCTAATATTAAATTTAAAGCCTATGCATAATAATTATTACAAAATTCCATGACATCTTAAACCAAATGAACCATATTTCCATAATTGTCCATGACCTTCACAGTGTATATCCCATTTGGTTCCTCCAAACTATATGTAACAGCAATTCTGATTGGACAGTGCCGGTACATGACTGTGTTGACTAGAGGCCCTAAGAGTACATATTGTCACTACCTAGCCTGGCGTTTGGCATTACTAGGATGGAACAAGGAGCAGTGGAATGAGGGCAATGAGCAGTGGAATGAAGACCATTTGTTTATGATTGAAATTTACTTTGCCTAATCAACTAATGTACAAAATTTAACAAAAATAAAATTCCAAGACATTTTTCAATAATAGTCAAAATTCTATGATTTTCAACTCATAAAAAATGTAGAAAATGTAGATAAAAAAAAGAAATGTAATCCCTGTAAGTAGATCTGCACAAAAGGCTGTTTAAAGGCTACATTCCTTACATGCGGTATGCGGCATGCGAATGCGAATGTCGCAAGAAATCAAAAAGCATCTAAGTGAATAGGGGTGCTTCCATACGTCCGAAATGCGAATGCGAATGCGGCAACTGAATCGGTCCATGTAGCCATCGGTGCGGCATGCGAATGCGAATTCTGCTGCGTTTGCCATAGAAAACAGTGGTAGAGAAGCCTGACACTATGTGTGGGTGTGGGTGTGGGTGAAAGGACCCAACCCGTTTGCATGCCGCATTCGCATGCCACATACCGCGTGTAAGGAATCCTAGCTTACGGGTGGGGTAAGTGACGCCCTTACCTAGGTTGGTTTCCCGAGTGCGGACACTGGAGAAGCGACCGTCCAACTCCACATCCATATACCCTATCACGCTCTCCATCTTCTCACCCATAATACCTATGGGAACAAACAAATACTTCATAGAGAATCAGTGTTTAAAAAACTACTTCCGGAATTGAATGTGAATTTAAAGTTACATAATCCGATGAAATCATATTTTTAAACCATGATCATCTACCTAGATGATTATGGTTTGAAAATATTATGATTTCATCGGATTATTTACATACACTTAAACTCACCGCCTTCAACAGGACCTAGTTAACATGACAATGGCATATAGGCAGTTGGCTTGAACTGGACTGCACGCGCACATTATTGTGCATGCTTGCACTCTAAATATCTCACAAGTTAGTCAATCATTATCAAAGTTGCTCCGAATTAAAGTAGAATAAGTTATAATTGTCAACCTGATGTCAACTAAGAAAATGAGAATAAAGACCTAGGAAGAGGAAGAGGAAAAAAAAAAGCTTATTTATAGATTTGTAGAGCCGTGTTGGTGAATCTATGCAAAATGATTAAGAATACAGGCATCATGTCAAGCATTAGATCAATATCGACATCTGCACAGAGACAGTTTCTGGATTCCTTTTGATATTATTCTTAAGAGTCCTGAATATAAAGGCTATTCAGTGGTGCCACCTACCGATGTACTTGTCGACTACTTGTTTGATGTCGGGATCCTCCTGTACACTCGAGTCGACCAGAAACCTCTCGATGGTGACGTCGACCTTGGAGTCGGTGAAGTGCAATTTCAGTTTGCTGTAATCCCTAAAGTCCGTCCCACTCTTCACCACCCACTTGCCATTAACCTACAGTGCAAAAGAGCGAGGTGCAAAGTCAGCAATAGTAGTGACTTATTCACTGGTGATTTGGTAGGCGACAAGCCTGTATCAGGATGTCTGTAGCACCTCGTATCCCCAGTGGCGTTCTCTGTGGCAGAGTGGTTAGAGTGTCTGACTTTTTTTCTAGGTCAGACTCCTAATCTGAGGGTCGGTGGTTCGATTCCCCATGCCCCCAGCTCTGCCAATTTGGATTTCCACTGCTGTGTATAACTTACAGCGTCATCAAAGGCCGGTTGCTCTCATACCATGTCTATGTGGTGTGGGAGGTTAAAAATCCCTTGGGTCGGTAAAATTGTAGGCTGGGGCTTTCTATCGACCAGCAGTGGAAAGAGGAAGACCAGTCGTCTATGACTGAAATTTCCCCTGCTTAAACAACTAATGGACCATAAAAAAAAAAGGTCATCACCGATCCAAGTTATGATGAGGCTAAATGTAGCCATGTTCGGTAATCGGATGAGAAACAGTGTTTCAAATGTGATATTAGGGTGACGGGATGGTAAACACACATACAGTAGGTACTGGCAGTACTTAGATAACACTGGAAGAAAGTATGAAAATCATGACAAATTTAATGAGCTTTAATTTGATATATGATAAACATATATTTAAAGCAAAAATCATATTACCGTATATGTCCCAATAGACGCGCACTGTGCGAGTGCAGACACATGGCTATGCGCCTATTCAAAGTTACAGAATTCCATGGATTTTGTTTTGTCATGCCTCTGAAATAAAGTGGGATTGTCTTATTTTATGTGCATTCAGTCTGAATATGATCGTAAAGTTGTGCGTGCTTTCAATCTTGAAATGGGGGGGGGGGGGGGGGCTTCTATTGGGTAGCGTGCTTCTATTGGCACATATATGGTATGCCAAACAAAACACACACCTCATGTTTCATTTAGTGATAAAAAAAATCTTTAAATGTGAATATATTGAAAAGGAAACAAGATGGCATCTTTCTGTTTTGTGTTATTCCGCATTTAACTAACGCTGTGTGGTTAACCTTAATTAACTGCCTAAAAATCACTTCCGGTACCTACATACAGGGGGTGCTATTTTATCGAATGAAATCCGTCCTGATATGACCTTAGATGTTGCTAAGACGCAAACCAACAAACATGTAATTAAAATGTTTGCTAGTACTATTTAACTTCGATCTACATATGCATGGCAAGAACCCTACCAAGTTTGGTTATCAGGAAGCATGCAGCTATGAGTACAAAGTGAGTTTAAACTATAGGGCTTATAATGAAGGATATTTAGAGGGAGTGCAACTGACATCATTACTTAGCAATCAGTGGTCAGCCATCTTGGATTACGAGCACCCTCCCTAGCCATGTTGTGAATGCACGCAGATGCAGTATAACAGAGTTTTCTTGTGTTATTGGAGGTTCTGGGCAGTTTACATCCAATGTGTTTACTTACAGCACTTTAGCAACAACTTCTGAGGCCAAACTGCTCAAAACAATGACAAATAAACCAACAAATCAGTAAATAAGCACAGTGTAGGCAGTTGCAAGCCTTCTGTATGTCATCCAATATGGCCACCGAAAGTTGTCTTGTGACGTCATTACACTCCCTCTATAGCTGGGAGGGAGGGACACCAGCTCCGAATTCTGGCGTATAAGCTGAAGCTACGACCCGACGTTTGGCCAAAGCTTCATTCCTTTCTCAGGAACCAGCGGACACGACCTCTGAATACCTGGCCGTAATCGATTAACACGACCCGGGCGACTCAGGCCACCCGAGTCGTCAGAATTTCAAATAGAACACCGCGAGTGGAGTCGACAAATACACGTGCCATGTGCAAAACAACCCGACCCCAGTAACCCACCTCTTGGCTGGGGTTTGCAAGGAGCGATGACGTCACATATGCGCTGATACCGTCCTGCAGGCTAACAGCCACCGGTACCAGTCATACATTTTTGTTGTTGGTAATAACATAGATTAATGAAATGGAAATATCACTAAACTATGCCATCATAAAAATAGTTAAATCATATTTTGCTGTAATTATATCGGCTACTAAAAAAAACAAATAAAATGGCCACCATTTTTGTCACCCGAGCATGGAGAAGCTTATTCAATTATTCGACCCGAGTCTGCAGGATGTGTGCATGCACCAAAAAGTGGCTCGGGTGACCAGAGTCCATTAATCGATTACGCCCCCTGTGTTCCGGCAGTGAATGGGAAGTATGGGATAACAATGGCGCCACCTGGTGTCAATTAATCAAACTAGGGAATTTTGTAAGATAGCGACAACTAGGGGGCGACACCATACTGAAGGACCAGCAACATAGTATCATCAGATGTTGCCGCCGATAGGGTGATAAATCATCACCGCTGTCGTCGTCATCATCGTCATCATCATTATCATCACCACCATCACATTTACTCATGTTGCTTAGAAGTAACCAGTGCGGATATTTTATTTTACCCACAGTATTACTACAAAGCACAACATTTTGCAATACAATGGGAAATATTGCGCCTAGAGCAGATCTCTAACCCACATCTTTGCATTCTTGGCCAGTGTGCTAACCATTACACCACCTAGGCTCTCCGATGTCACCACACGACCCACGCCTACCTGTCTATGCGGCTCCTTGCCTGAGAGGTCAGTGCAGCCTACTACAATATCTATCTCAGAAAATGACAGAAACTCAAAACCATCAGACTATGCAAAGCTTTGGCGAGTGGCAAATGTTAATATTTATCGCTATGGTCGGTGAACATTTTAAATGCAGGTCTGTTGGAGTTGAAATACCTTGAAGTTTACCAATTATCCGGTCTCCTTTCATACAAATCCTAAACACGTAAAATGAGGCTGCCCCGATGAATGCCTTTAGAAACCTATTCAGCAGCGCCCCTGGCTGATGCATTGGAATTCACTGACGCTATATATACAGGGATGAAAGTGGTCTCCTGGAAAAAAAGCGGAAATGCTGATATTCTCCCATAGGCTTAGCATGGTCAGGGAATCGCTGAAAATTCCCGGAAGTCGGGTTTCATAATATTGGTGTACGCTGATAGTGCTGCGCCGTTTGAAGCATGTATTAGTAGTATCCGTTGCTAGTGCTGTGGCGTTTGTATCACATATCGGTATACGCTGACAGTGCTGCGCTGTGAAGGCATTAGTAGCTATAGTATACGCTGCAAGTGCTGTGGCGTTTGCACCACATATTAATATACGCTGATGGTGCTGCAGTGTGAAACAACGTATTGGTTGGTTGGTTGTTGGAGTTTTACATCCTGGCAACATCTAAGGTCATATCAGGATGGGCGCAACTTATTAGTATACACTTATAGCTACTGGAAAAATCCCGGAAATCCGCGAAATCGCGGAGATCTTTCATCCCTGTATATAATACAGGTGGTAACTTTACAAGCAGCTATCCTACATGAGCATTGCCTCTTGTGGATAATACCACACAAATGAAAGCTTTCCCCTGAACCATTCACTCTCTCACATAACCACTGACAACGCGGTCAAACCAAGTCCAAGCCTACTTATAATGTATATATGGCTCAGCATCCAAGTGTTACCTTGTTGTGATGCACTGCTGTATTATTTATATGGTGTATATCGATATCTGCCACACCTATTTACTGTTCCACCTCCGGAGGTATCCATCAGCAAATTTAAATCGTGTAAATAATTTTAATGGGAAGACGGACCTGTACCCCAATTGCTGAAAATAATAACATTATTCGATGAATGAAATTACACTTATGAGCATACACATTTTATTTTAAGAAGAAGAATACAAAAGAACTCCCAATTTGGAATAATTTGTTATAATTTCGCGATAAGTAATATTCGTTGGTTCATGAATTGATGCGCGTGCTACATACGAAAATGGCCGTGAATTAATCCCATTCGATGTATAATTACACATGTATGATGTATCATGTAAAGGGTGCCACTATTTGAAAAATAGGTCACTTGGTGTTTATTATGGATATATAATTTTTAATTGATATTTTTGAGTCGTCATTAGAAACAGGGGGTGATCTTAAAATGTTTCATTACAAGCAAATGCTTGAGAGGTGAAGTGTAGCTGACCCCCTTCCCACCAGCCTTATTTAGGTCAGCTTGTCTGTCATGGGAATGTCAATGCTGCTATACATGCACTCAGCACAACACATGCGATATGCGTCTCGCTAGCAACTGGGTATCATAACCAATACCTATTCATATAATTATTTCAGTATAATTTTAATTTAATTTCTTTCAAGTGAATACATATATATATATTTTGCGGAACAGTGAGGGTAGGTTATGCGCCCATGACGCGTGAGCGGAGAGGTGCCACCACCAAGCGGATCTGAGGTTGGGGTAGGTTACATCAGTCGATGACTTAATTTAGGCTCCCACAGCCAATGACTGAGGGAGGAGTAGAGGCTGAGGAGCAGGTGGAAGCTTCCAGCGTTATTATTCTCGTACAATGCTTATACAGCACACATATATATATGACAGAAAAATACATATGTAAATGAATATTCACACTAAGTGGGATAAATAACGACTATAGATAGTATTACAGCTCATTAATATGCTGTATGGAGGGGGGGGGGGGGGGGGAGACTTCCGATTTTCAGAGCTTTTCGGGATTCAGAATTTTGGAGAAGGAATTTGTGGGCCTTCCACAACATTTTATTAAACTATAAAAGTCGCACATGGTTAACAAACTCACCACCTCGCCTTTGTACAACCGTGAATATGTTGAAGTTGAAAACTTTTGATGACCCTTTAACTCAAGTATCAGTTTTACCGTGCAATTGCATTTTATTCAACTATAAAAGTCGCGCAAGCTTAACAAACTCACCCCCTCGCCCTTGTATAACCCACCAGGCGCGGTGTCCGAATGGGTAGAGCGCGGGCCTCGCGTGTGGAAGGTCGGGAGTTCGGTTCCCAGTCGAGTCAAACCAATGACTTTAAAATTAATACCTGTCGCTTCCTAGCCAGGCATTCAACATTATTAGGATAGGGAAGGGACTGGTTAGCTCAGTGTCAGGATAATTTGACTTAGTGGGATATCGGGTCATGGTGCCATCAGCCTGATTTCCCAGTGGGGCAGCACTCTAAAGTCGCCATGAGTGCACACTGTCACAAGTCGGTACCAGTCGTGATATGACCTTAGATGTTGCTAGGACACCAACCAACCCTTGTATAACCGTGAATATGTTGAAAACTTTGGATGACCCTTTAACTCAAGTATAAGTTTTACTGTGCAACTATATTAAGCATATAGAGAGAGTGCGTATAGAGCTGGCCCGCTACACACGTCCCACGTACTGACCTGCTCGGTGTGGTAGTCGTGGTCGTGGCCGCCCAGGATAATGTCAATCTCGTCCACGTTCTGTGCCAATCGCCGGTCGTTGGGCCAGCGCATGTGTGTTAGGGCAATGATGTAGTCTGCACCCTGGTGTAGCAATACGTGAGAAAGAGAAAACAGGAGTCACTAACAAGGTGACATGTCAACAACGAGAAACCACTGATCATCATGAAATGTCACTAACTACTATTAAAAATTAATAAATGACATAGACACGAATAAGCCAAGTGGAATAGATGAAATACCAACCAAAATACTGAAAGAGGCACTCCAAGCCATCCTTGCCACTATAGTAGACCTATTCAACATCTCCTTTGAGCAGGGGCGTTTTATCTCAGCCTGGAAAATGGCAACCATCACCCCTATTCACAAAAGTGGAGACAACCAAAACATGGGAAACTACAGGCCAATATCAATTCTTCAAACCACAGGCAAGCTCATTGAAAAAGTGTTACATAGACACATAAATGAACACCTGGACAAAATCGATATACTAAGCGAAAGACAAGGGAGTTTCAGGAAACTGCACTACACATAAAAAACAATAGCTAACCTAACAAATGACATACTGGCATCAATGAACCACAAACAATTAGTTGGAGCAGCCTTCATTGACTTCAGCAAAGCATTTGACACAGTAGAGAATAAAATATGACTGGAAAAACTAAAAACCATGGGCATAAACTCCAACACTATGGATTGGATAAAATGCTACCTCAGCAACAGGCAACAGAAAACAAAAATAAATAATACACTATCAGACAACCAACCTGTCACATGTGGTGTACCCCAAGGGTCAGTGTTAGGGCCACTACTCTTTATAATCTATATAAATGATCTAGAAAAATGGTTGAAAACTGAGTGCCTCCAACTATATGCAGATGACACAGTCATATACACAAGTGGCACCACAGAAGAGGAGGTAATAACTAAACTAAATAAACTCCTACTAAAACTAGACGAGTGGTGTGAGTCCAACAAAATAACCATCAACACAAGCAAATCAAAAACAGTACTCTTCTCGCATAAACAAATGCCAGAAAGAAAACTACACTGTAAGTTAGGAAACCAAACATTAGAAAATGTAGACCATTACAAATACCTAGGTCTTGAGTTGGACAGCCAACTAAACTACAACCTATGTATAAATAAAATTATCCAGAAAGTAAACCACAAACTGTGGCTATTTGCAAAGCTAAGAGACTACATGACTCAAGAAATGTCAATAAAAATCTTCAAGGGCATGGTGCTCCCCTATTTTGACTATGGAGATGTAAACTACATGGGTGCGAGAAAAGAACTACTAAAAAACCTGCAAATACTGCAGAACAGAGCCCTAAAAATCTGTCTAAGAGTAGACAAGCTGCACCCCACCTATGAATTACACAAAAGAACCAAAGTGAAATTACTAGAAAATAGGAGAATAATTCATTTGAAAACACTAGCATATAGCTACAGTCAAAACAATAAACTCCGAACAAAACCGCAAAGGGCTACTAGATCAAATAATGCACCACTACTGAAGCAGACCAGAAGCCAAATAAAAGCTCATGAGAGAAGCACGCTGGAAATGGCTGCCAAGGTGTGGAATGCCCAAACGGTAAAGGAACGACAAGTTCCTGACCTAAAAACTTACAAAAAATATCTGGGCAAATTAGGCTAGGAAACCCCCACTAAGCTGCACTGCAAAGGGGCATGTGATATGTCACGGCCCACCAGAGGGATGCCCAATGGAAGGTAACCATGCCAAGAATAGCCAGATAACACACCACACAGCTACGTACAAGCCTATGATATGTAAATAGGAGTAGGCTAGTCTAGTAATAAGAGTAGAACAAAATAAAATACATATATGCCAAGAAAATTAGAAAAAACTAACATAGGCTACTAACCATACCAACCAATTATCTATCTGCTACTGAAATGCAGGCAATCAAATACCTTATCAGCAGCTACTGTGTGTTAAGATAACACCAACACTACAACTGGCCAGCATTGAAAACAAGCCTGGGTACCCGGGCTTATATGCTATGGACAGTATAAATACCGCCTCAATAATAAAATTAAAAAACTACTAGAAAACATCGAAGTGTCACTTCTCTACAGAGCATGAGACACAGTGAGTTGTGACCCATATTACTATTATTTCTTCCACAGCCGTCAGAGGGCGTGTCGGTGGTGGAAATCGTCTACTATCCGTGTAGTTATCGCCTCATAAAAAAACGAAGAAAGAGATAGAAAGAAGACAGACAGAAAGAAAGAATAGAAGAGAAAGAAGACAGAAAGGAAGACAGAAAGCAAGAAAGAAAGAAAGCAAGAAATCAACATAATTAGCAATGAATATAGGTCAGTGTGACTTATTGCGAGGCAAATAAAACTTTATTACGCTTTAGATTCTCATTATGTATGACTATAACTGCGTAGAACACTTGCTCACCTGTTCCTTTAGTTGTCTGGCTAACCGCCGTCCTTCTGTGACGTAATCGATAAATGTGATGTCATCAGCGTCAATTGTCGCTAACGTCGCAATCCACTCCTCCTCCACCAAGCCGAGTATTCCGAACTGCAAGCGCCGGAACCGGCGGGAAATATGCGAGAGGGTGACTGAGTGAGTAAAGTGAGTGAGTGAGTGAGTCTTTATTTTAAAGAATTTTCTTTTTTTAATTTTTTAATTAATCAATATAATTTTCTGCATCAAATAAATACCTTTCATCAGCACCAGAGCACTGGTCTCCCTAGCAACATCTAAGGTCACATCAGGACGGGTACCGACTTGTGACAGTGCGCACTCATGGTGAGTTTAAAGTGATGTCCCACTGGGAGACCATACTACCTGAACCATGACCCAATATCCTACTCAGCCACAATATTCTAATACGGAGCAAACTAGTCCTTGCCCTATCCTAGTAATGCCGAGCGACAGGCTAGGAGTAGCGACATATATTCATTTGGTAAATTCTTGTTTGTTGGCGTTTTACATTTGAGCAACATCTAAGTAATATCAGGCCGGGTACTGACTTGTGAAAAAGTATGCACTCATGGCGACTTCATAGTGATGCCCCACTGGGAGACTGGGCTGCCGGCACCATGACTCGATATGCCAGTCACATTATCCTGTTACTAAGCAAACCAGTCATTTGCCTATCCTATTAGTGCCGAGTGCAGTACTAGGCAGCCGCAAGTATTATTTGGTATATCATTGCTTTGATTTGGCTGGGATTTGGCTGCACAATTGTAATTGGATAATAAATCAAATAAATATTGAATACATAACTATAGATTATCTTGCATGATATAGGTGACGGATCGGTCAATTCGTTTGTAAGTGACAGTACGGGTTATGGATAGTTGACTTGGTGCATAAGTGATAGTATGAGGTAATGATAGTTGAATTGGTGTGTAAGTGATGGTATGGGTGATGGATAGCTGAATTGGTGTGTAAGTGATGGTATGGGTGATGGATAGTTGAATTGGTGCGTAAGTGATGGTACGGGTGATGGATAGTTGAATTAGTGTGTAAGTGATGGGACGGGTGGTAGATAGTTGACTTTGTTTGTAAGTGATGGGACAGGTGATGGATAGTTGACTTGGTGTGTAAGTGATGGTATGGGTGATGGATAGCTGAATTGGTGCGTAAGTGATGGTACGGGCGATGGATAGTTGACTTGTTGTGTAAGTGATGGTATGGGTGATGGATAGTTGACTTGTTGTGTAAGTGATGGGACGGGTGATGTATAGTTGACTTGGTGTGTAAGTGATGGGACGGGTGGTGGATAGTTGACTTGGTGTGTAAATAATGGTACGGGTGATGGATAGCTGAATTGGTGTGTAAGTGATGGTACAGGTGATGGATAGTTGACTTTGTTTGTAAGTGATGGGACGGGTGGTGGATAGTTGACTTGGTGTGTAAGTGATGGGACAGGTGATGGATAGTTGACTAGGTGCATAAGTAATGGGACAGGTGATGGATAGTTGACTTGGTGTGTAAGTGATGGGACGGGTGGTTAGTTGACTTGGTGTGTAAGTGATGGGACGGGTGGTGGATAGTTGACTAGGTGCATAAGTAATGGGACAGGTGACGGATAGTTGACTTGGTGTGTAAGTGATGGGACGGGTGGTGGATAGTTGACTAGGTGCATAAGTAATGGGACGGGTGATGGATAGTTGACTTGGTGCGTAAGTAATGGGATAGGTGACAGATAGTTGACTTGGTGCGTAAGTGATGGGACAGGTGACAGATAGTTGACTTTGTTTGTAAGTGATGGGACGGGTGATGGATAGTTGACTAGGTGCATAAGTAATGGGACAGGTGACGGATAGTTGACTTGGTGTGTAAGTGATGGGACGGGTGGTTAGTTGAATTGGTGTGTAAGTGATGGGATGGGTGATGTATAGTTGACTTGGTGTGTAAGTGATGGGACGGGTGGTGGATAGTTGATTTGGTGTGTAAGTGATGGGACGGGTGATGGATAGTTGACTTGGTGCGTAAGTAATGGGACAGGTGACAGATAGTTGACTTGGTGCGTAAGTGATGGGACGGGTGGTTAGTTGACTTGGTGTGTAAGTGATGGGACGGGTGGTGGATAGTTAATGTGGTTTGTAAGTCACGATATGGGTGATGGATAGTAACTTAGCGGGTTTACCTTCTTGCCTTCCCACTCAATCAGTGTGTGTGTTCCCCCTTCTGCTAGTGGCTTCTCAGTGATATTGTCATACACGTTCGTCAGGAGCCAGGGGAAGTTACACTCCTTCGCCATCTTCATCAGTACATCCACACCGAAATCTGCAACAATCAGCAAACAAATTGGGATTTCACGTACTAGACACATCTACGGTCAGAGTCAAGACAGATACTGGCTTGTAACAGTACAGTATAGTTGGGCTCATTTGTTGGAGTTTCACGCCCTAGCAACATCTAGTCATATTGTAGTTAGAGTTTTGAAGGTGACTGAAATGCATTAAGAACATATATAACAGCATATATTGTCAAAAGGATTGGACAATACACACAATTCCCTTAATTTTATTTCACTTCATGGAATATTAAATTACAAATACAGTGTAACCATACACATATGGGGGGGGGGGGGGGGGGGGGGGGGGGGGGTTCGGTAGTGTGTTGAGGTGTGTTCTGGGGCATGTCACAGGCCGGAAGATCTCTCTTGTTTTAAATCATGTGGAATAATGTGGCTGAGTGAATGGCGAAAGCTATAACAATTAAATAGCAGTAATCTTCCTATGCCCACATGTATGCGTTTCAATAATGTAAGACAAGTTTAAATTGATTACTCTGTTGCGAAAAATCCATGAAATATGAAATCATACATATACATTTCTCAATAGGCTGAAATGGTAATTAATTCCCGCCCCCCCCCCTTTTTTTTTTTTTAAACTTACCAAAATCGTGGTTGCCATAGCAGGCGCATTGTATGTTTAGGGCGTTTAGAACCGGAACCATTTGTTTGCCCTGGGTTATGGAACTCACTGAAAAGACAAAATATACTTTATCCAAACTGAAATCAGCCAAAGCAGGATGAGAATGAAAATTGGATACACACAAAATTAACAACAAAAACCTGAAATTTCATTCATTCAGTTTCATCAGACAACCCTTCGTGAACGCAATGACCGCCCCTCTGCAATGCTCTCTCACACACACACAAACAAACACACACATTCGGAATTTAATTTAAATATTTCACCAAAATTAGAAATGTGATTGTCGAACTGACCTTTTATTTTGTTTGAAAGAGAGAGAGAGAGAAAGAGAAAGAGAGAGGGAGAGAGAGATAGAGGGAGAGAGGGATGGAGAGAGAGGGGGAGGGGAGAGAGAGAGAGGAGAGGGAGGGAGGGAGGGAGGGAGAGAGAGGGAGAGGGGGAGGGGGAAGGGGAGGGAGGGAGGGAGAGAGAGGGGGAGGGGGGGAGGAGGAGGGAGAGGAGTGGGAGGGAGAGGGGGAGAGGGGGAGGAGGAGGGAGAGGGGAGGGAGGGAGGGAGAGGAGGGAGTGAGGGAGAGAGAGGGGGGGGAGAGGGGAGGGGGGAGGAGGGAGGGGGAGGGGGAGGGAGGGAGGGAGGGGGGAGAGGGAGGGAGGGAGGGAGGGTAGGGAGGGGAGAGGGGGAGGGGAGAGAGGAGAGGGGAGAGGGAGGGAGGGGGGGGAGGGAGGGAGGGGGGGAACGGAGAGAGAGGGGGAAGAGGGGGAGGGAGGGGGAGGGAGAGGAGGAGGGGAGGAGAGGGAGGGAGAGGGGGTGGGCGGCGGGGGCCGAGGGAGGGAGGGCTGGAGGCGGGCAGGAGAGGGATGGAGGGAGTGGTCGTGGGAGGGCATTCGGGGAGCTTGCGCGATCGCTCGAGGGCTCGTGAGTATCGCTGGATTGTGGGTGGGTGCGGAGGCTCGCGAGCGCGCGCAGGAGGCGTAAGTCGATATATTTCACGTGCTTCAGCTATAGAGGTATTTTCCGCCGTCTCTTGAACACCTTGGATTTTCCTCAACAGCACCACTGCCAAATATACAGTGTGACCGTGAACCGCTTCAGCAAGCGGAGGTTGCTGTAGTGTGCTGTTGGTATTATGACGAGCAGTTGCCGAATTGGAACTGTGCAGGCCATGCTAAATCGAGAACTTGAATCGCAGCCAAATTACAATCCCCGACATCAATATTGACCTAAGTGCACTCTGGCGTTATACAGGATTCCTACATTTGTGCCTTAATTTATTTCCAGAACTGGTCAGTACTGTCGTGTAGGGAGGGGTTGATTCGAATGGGAAATATTGCACCTAGGACGGTTTCAAACCCACACTTCATGCCATTCCAGGGCTTGCGTGTTAACTATTACAACATCTATGCTTCCTGACTCAAACACCCTATCCATGCCTACATATCTATGTGGAACAAAAAGAGACAGAGAGATGGAGAGATACATATTTAATGCTCTTTGAGTCGCTGGTCTTCACTGGTCACTTTAATGCGCCAAAAGACACACACACACACAGAAACTGTGGAATAGCTATTAAGGTGTGGGTTTGTTTGTTGTTTTAGGACCTAGCATTAAGATGTGGGAGTGGTGGGAAATTGAATGGGCTTATTATATAAGGTGGTGTTACAAGAGCCCTCTCACTTGCTGTCCCGACTCCACCTCGTCCACACTTCTTCTATCACCTCTCTGCTGCCGGTCTCCTTGATTAATGTCTGAAAAGAGTTGCTGCAGGGGGAGCTGGCCAGCCTTTCACCTTCTACCTCTTAGTCCGTCCGTGACTCTAACTCACCAACTGGTCATGACAGGGAAAGGAGGCACGGGCCCTTTGACTCAACTCTCCTCACTTCTCGTTCCTCTATACTACCCTTTCCTTTTTTTTTCTCCCGGGGTTACTCCTCCCCATATCAAGGGAGTTGTTTGCTTGGGTGGGGCCCTTTTCGTTTTTCACTCTCGCTTTTTCACTTCTTGCTGCAGATCCCACCTCCCCACTCCCCTCCCGCCAACCCATTGGTGACTGGACACAAGTGATCTGCTAAAATCGGACCGGCTGAGGCCTGGTGACACTTCAACAATTCATCGATATCGTAGTCAAGTACACACTAATTCTACAAACACCCTCAAGGAGTCTACACTTCAGCCGAAACAGACCGATTTATCGGTGCCGTTATATTGCTTACAAACCCCGACAAAGAAAGAAGAGAACATCTCTACAGCCATAAAAGTGGTCACAGCTGCAGGTGGTGAGAGATTTTGTGAGGAGAGGGGGCACGAACCATGACGCATACAATTTAGTTTCTTCCTATTTGGTGGCACTAAACCAGGCAGGGCTGACCTGGTGTGTGTGTGTGTGTGTGTGTGTGTGTGTGTGTGTGTGTGTGTGTGTGTGTGTGTGCGTGCGTGTGTGTGTGTGTGTGTGTGTGTCTGTGTGTGAGGGGGAGGGGCAGAGAGAGAATGAGTATGAGTTTTTCTTTTTTCTTTTTAATGTGTGTAAGAGGATGTGAATAGATTTGTATTCCTTCTTTTTAATGTGCATGTGGTTATTTTTTGTTGTGTATTTTGGGGGGTGTTATTTTGGGGGAGGGGGGGGGGGTTGTGTGTAGGATGTGCATAGGTTTTTTATCCTTATTTTTAACGTGAGTGTAGAATGTGAATAGGTTTTTATTCATTCTTGTTAACGTGTATGTGGTGGTGGTTTTTTTTGTGCGTGTCTGTGTATGTGCGTCTGCAGGATTTTTAACTATTTAATTCCTTCTTTTCAAAACCACAGTTCACTGTATTCCATAGCTTATATTCGGATCATGTTACAGTTCCTGATACCACTGCTCAGCAGGACACCCCCAATCGGCCGAGTGAGTAATGCTATTTCAACAAGGGTACTAGGCTCTAAGCCGCTTTATCTAAAAACTCAAGTGGCATTGGACTTTAAAATAATTGGACCAGCTGAGTGCAAAAGCAATTAGCTTCATCCATCAATGTAACTAAGTATTCGACACTTGTACCTGAAACATCGACCTCGTTCACCAATTTAAGTCACAAACCATCGTCTTATAAAATAACTGTTTTTTTAAAATAAAAAACATAGTACAATTTCTTCAAATAGTTAAAAAAGTCACTACAAAAAAATAATTGCTACGAGTGAAAGCGTAATTATAGCGGATTATACATGTATGTAACTATTAAACTCATATTTACACACACAGAAAAACTACATGTACAGGCGTGTAAACCCTTATGCAACACCTCACAACTAGATACAGTCAAGGCTAAATTATCCAGGCAGACTGTGCATAACGGCCACAGTGTTCATACAAAAAGTTGGCCACCACATTCAAAAACATTGTAAAGGAGACACGCAACATTTTTATACCAACATTTTATGTGCTATATATACGTTATTATATTGATAGAAATAGTGAAGTGTATTCTTCCCGCATATTATTTATTACTACTGCAGTGCTATTTCGATATACTCGCTGGCTGATCCGTTACGGTATTTGGGCCGGCTTCAACTTGTCTTGGTGCCAATCTGGTCACTTTTGGGAGCCTCGAACGCGCTAGACTAGAACATTTGTCATATTTCCTTCTCCTTTTTTTTTTGCGACTGAAAAGTATGTAATGTTTGGAAAAACAATTCCACAAAAGTCCTGACAGGAATTTGTCAAAAACAATGTCATCTCAAATACATTATAATCAGGATTCAAATAAAAAGTTGGCCACAAGATTTAAGAACATCCAAGAAAAGTTAAATTCAACAATAATCGATGGTGCTCAAATCAAAAATTTTAATTCAAGAGTTTTGATGATGCGTGCAAACCTAGATAAAAGATTCACCTGGTACTTGTAGTACACGGGTGAACGACAACGTAGTCTAAATACAGGCGAAAATAGCTTTAGTATGGAACAGGGAGTAGAATGTCTGCCTCCAGTATCAAATGGATACTTATATAGGCACAGAGTTGGTGAAATGGGAGAGAATGCAAAAAGACAAGATGGCAGCCGTAGAACGCCGTCGATTTCACTTTTAAATCTTATTAAACTAGATATTATATTATATTTTTCAACTCAAAGGTAGCGGGCTAATAATAAGACAGATGTAAAGAATAATTGTTACTTCTTACATTGTGAAATTAGGCTCTCATTTCATTGACCCACATTTTCGACCGTTTTTATATAGGGTTGGTATTCACCCGTGTACTGCCAGTATCGGGTGACTCCTTTATCTAGTGCAAACCCTGCTGCCACAGTATAGAGGATTTTCACCACTAACCTGCCCTCTGACGTCAGTGGGAGAACTAATGTGGGTAGCAAGCAGCACCCTGAAGCATGCTCTGTGAGAACGGTCCTATAGAGGATTTCAACCACCAACCCGCCCTCTGATGGCAGTGACAAGAACTAATGTTGTAGGTAACAGCTCACTGCGTACCATGCTCTGTGGGAAAGGTCTTATTGAGGATTTCCACTACCAACACACCCTCTGTTGGCAGTGATAAGAACTAATGTTCTGAGTAACAACTCACTGCGCATGCTCCGTGGATAATATCTACAGGCCACTTACTGGCTGAACCTGTGACAAGTAAATCATATTTATAGGTAAATGGACATTACTTTTTTTTTGCACATCAGTTGATTAAGAATAGGAAATGTCAATTGTGGGCAATTAAGTGTTCCTCATTCCACTGCTCCTTGCCCTATACTAGTAACGCAGAATGCCTGGTTAGGTAGCGACAAGCATACATTTTTAAGTCATTGGTTTGACTTGGTGAGGGAGGCTGGGCGCTCAAATAATTTGGCCGTCCTGTCTGGTTTTTACATGCCATATAATATATATATATGATATATATTACAGACATTATATATATTATATATCCCATGATGGGATGTTCGTTCCATGAGCATGTGTAGCGTCACAAGGAGGAGGAGGGGGGGAGGGGGGAGGGGGGAAGGGGAGGGGGAGGGGAGGAGGAGGAGGAGGAGGAGAGGAGGAGGAGGAGGAGGGGAGGAGGAGGAGGAGGAGGAGGGAGGAGGAGGAGGAGGAGGAGGAGGAGGAGGAGGAGGAGGAGGAAGAGGAAGAGGAGGAAGAGGAAGAGGAAGAGGAGTAATACGAGGTGCTGGTGCTAGCGCAGCATTTGAATGCTATAGAAAATAGAATATAGAACGGGAGAAGATAGACAATTTCAAAACCTCAAAATTATGATACACAATGACAACAGTCTTCCTGAAAACACGTAGAGACATTGTCACCATTGCCAGATGCGGCATACTTACTGAGCGACGGGTTGAAGGCGTCACCGGAAAACAGCACCATTGGCTTTTCGGAGTCATGTGACCGCAGGGACGCCACAAAGCGGGCAGCCCCGCCAACCGGATCTTTATCGCGAGGCTCAATGTTGTAGACATCGTTAAAGTGCAGCAGTGTGACAACCGAGCCCTCGGGAGGAGCCATGGCGTCGTGATTGATGTGTGGGTGGGGAGTCCGCGTGTGATTGACAGGTAACTGTGATGTCACGGCTGGAGTGAGCGGATCATAAAGGCGGCGGTCAATCAGAGGAGGCACGCTAGTGACCTTTGGGGCGTATGCTCAAGGTTGAAGGTCATGTTCCGGTTAAATAAAGGCTGGACAATATAATAAAGAGGCCATGGCAGTGGTGCGACACCCCACACTTGATCTTTAATTCTAACTGATCTCTGACACTGCTCCCAATGTATATGGAAAGGTTATCCTAGAATTAGCCTGTTATCCATAGATTCTATATATACATTAGTTCAGTTACAGGATCTAGTCAGTACATACAAACAGCTACGTGATTGGAAAAAAATATGTTTCCTAATAGTTGTATATCATAGTTGTAGAGTTTCAATGCAAGTAGCCAAAACCATAGGAGCTACTGGTCGACAGACCAGAAGCCCTAGTAATCTTCCGTTCAGTGTTTGCAAATAGCCACCACATGATCAGAAACCACGTGGTATCACTTAGTAAATGTTCTGAATGGTTGGCACAGGAGAGGGCTGTGAACATCAACACTGGAGGCAGCACCCGATGACCTCTTGAAATAGGACACCTCCCCCTAATAAGGTTGGCAAAAGGCCAGGGTCTTAATATGTGTGTTCCTACGTTCACTGGTCCCTCAAGGACTGAAGCTGCGACCCAGCGCACAGCAAGCCATGTCGCAGCTTCAGCTAACACACAGGAAAATGAGGCTAGTGGTTAATACAAACACATAAAGCGCTTTTTAAAAATTATGTAAAATATTTGCTAATGCAATTTCACTGCGATCCACGTTAGAAACAAATGCGTGACAATAGCCACACCAAGTTTGGTAATCAGGAAGCATGTGGTGACATGTGCAAAGTGAGTTTAAAACATAGGGTCTATAGTGAAGGATAGGGTGGGAGGTGTGCCTAGCGCAACTTCCGCATTGTAAGCTGACGACGTGACCTGGCATGTTGAGTCACAGTGTCCTAAGGGACCCAACGGAACTTGGAACCCAGGTATTGGCAACCAACCGGTTCATCCTGCCATTGAGAGTCTAGCCTTCAAGTTGAGAAAAACATGTGCCCATTGGCATTCTTTACACGTTAACCAATAATGAAACCATGCCTTTCAATAGCTATACATATAGCAGCAAAGTAAAAAATACCAGATACTTCACATAGTTGTATAATGAAGGAATATGAGTTGCGTAATAAAGGAATATGCTTAATTGCGAGAATATGACTGATAAGTATTCACACATGTTCACATTACAATACTACTACTAATAATATATCTGACACAATAAGAGCTACAATCACTGCACTGTATAAAGATGTAAGTCAGCTGAATTAAGTTAAGCAGATATTAGTATGGTTAGTCAGTCGGCAAGGTGTTCTATCTTAAGAGTACAATTTCTGGAAAGTGCAGAGAACTTGGTAAATGGCATACTGTGTAGCCTAGCTTTACATGACATAAATTTAATCCCCCTGTCCCGTCTCCCCGAGCACTAACATAATACATGCTTTTTGGTTCTCGATGTGAATATATTATTATATATACCCACATATATATATCTACACAAATATATATATCTACACAATTATACCACAGTATGTTTACACAGTTCCACCACGATATCTTTACGACGATAGTATCACGTCTACTATTAAAATAGCTCTAAGGTTCTACCACAATACTTACAAATATTTCTCAAGCTTAGTCGTGTTAGACCATGTTCTAAATTGTTTGTTTTTTGGTGGTTTTAGGTCCTAGCAACATCTAAGGTCAAATCAGGATGGGTACCGACTTGTGACAGTGCGCACTCATGGCGACTTAATAGTGCCGCCCCACTGGGAAATCTGGCCACGCCACCAGGACCTGATATCCCAGTCACATTATCCTGATACTGAGCTAACCAGTCATTGACCTATCCTAGAAATGCCAAGCACAGCCTAGGTAACGACATGTATCAAATTGGTATGTCATTGGTTTGACTCGACAAGGATTTGAACTCCCGACCTTTCACACGAGAAGTCTGCCTTCTACCGATTCGGCCACTGTGTCTCGTGTGTTCTAGATATTGACCCATAATTTCCCATAATGCAATTTTAGTGTTAAGCAGCGCCTTTAACGACGAAATGTGTGTAAATATAAGCCTGGAAAGGTTGAGTTAGCCTATTGGGCAAGCCAGATTGTAGGCACCCGAATCATACCAATCGATAGGTCGCTAAATAAGCAAAGGAAATACAAGTTGCTTAACCACACACCAGGGAAAATACTCCCCCCATCCACCCCTCGTCCAACACCAACCACCAGACGGGATGGCCGAATGAGTTAGAGCGTCCGTCTCCCGTGCTGGTAGATCGTGGGGTCGAGTCCCAGTCGAGTCAAACCAATGACTTTAAAATTGATACTTGTCGCTTCCTAGCCAGGCGCTCGGCATTATTAGGATAGGGCAAGGACTGGTGTGCTCAGTGTCAGGAAATTGACTGAGTGGGATACCAGGTCATGGTGCCAGCGGCCTGGTTTCCCAGTGGGACAGCACTATAAAGTCGCCATGAGTGCGCACTGTCACAAGTCGGTACCCGTCCTGATATGACCTTAGATGTTGCTAGGACATAAAACAACAACAAACAAAAACAAAACTAATACTAACCCATTCATGTCCACCCCTGTCAACATTCGACTAGGTTAAATTATATAAGTATTCCCTCACCAACTCCGCCGCCATACTGCATACTCACAGCCTTATCTAGTAGGACTAGCAGTCAACTGGTGTGCAAGATTCCAACCTACTAGCTAAATGAGCCCGGAAGTGCTTCTCATGGGATCAAACTGCGGAATTTAATTAATCAATAGCAAACTTACTTACATCAACAATATGCTCAACCTGAGCATTTCAACACCAAAGTCCCACCTCACCACCCTTCTAACACTAACAGTATTTTATTTCAACAACAAAAAATGTCCAAATACGCCCCCCCCCCCCAACAATCCCATTAAGTATTGTCCTAAAGTTTGGATTCCCGATCACATACAAAAGGCGTCATGACACACACCAAATATTTTGTATTTAACATCAAAACATAAGGAAGATACACTTTTAAAGGAAGTACATAATTGATATTTTAAAATTTGAAATGCAAGCACAGGGAAGAAACAACTTTTATCATACAAGGGAACTAAATAGTGTTTTTTTTAATTGTCAAAAATGCGTCACCTTTGAAGAATGTGCTGAGGGGGAACGGTCGCTCCCTTGATCCCCCTCCAGCTATGCTACTCCTCCCCCCCCCCTCATCCCCCACCCCATTTAGTTTTTACTTTCTTTTGATCTCACTCTTTGCCTATTCAATTCATATCAGTGCTTTGCTCGGCTTGCGGGTTTTTCTAACTATGTTCATTGTTATATGTAGCAGCGTTTGTCTTAACTTTGTTTAGTTTGTAGCAGCGTTTGTCATAACTTTGTTTAGTATGTAGCAGCGTTTGTCATAACTTTGTTTTTTATGTAGCCGCGTTTGTCATTCGGGCCGGAGGACCAGCGCCTCGGTACTAACATGTTATTCAATGGAATAAACCCACTTGGAAATGAAATATATATATATATATGGTTGCTTGGTTGTTGGGAGTTTTACACTCTGGCAACATCCAAGGTCATGTCAGGACGGGTACTGACTTGTGACAGTGCGCACTCATGGTGACTTTATAGTGATGGGAGACCATGCCACCAGCACCATGACCTGATATCCCACTCAGTCACGTTATCCTGACACTGAGCCAACCAGTCCTTGCCCTATCCTAATAATGCCAAGCACATGGCTAGGAAGTATCAATTTTAAAGTCATTTGTCTGAGTTTGAATACCACGATCTACCAAAACGGGACACAGACGCTCAACTCATTTTGCCATCCCGTCTGGTGTGCATGCGTATGTGTCTTGATGAGACGCCACTAAAGTTTTATTTATATCCACCTCAAGAGATACAATAAAGAGAGTACAATGCTTTGTCACACTACACCACAAGGACATTTAAATTCGTGTGGGGAACTCCAGATCCCAGAATGCAATGTACTTATTTTTTGTTTTGATTAAAGAATTGTATCCAACAAAATGAGAATGTGTCTTCTATTGGATACTTTACGGTAAGTTCCTCTTTGAGACTGGGTCTGGACAACACAGGGTCCTTGACACCTTTCCTGTGTACCACAAAAAAATGAATGCGGCGAGGGTTAAGAGACAGCCCTTGACAGAGGACACCTCATTACTAGGTCATGCAAGTACAATCTTTACTCCGTGTAATGGCTTTGTTGCATCTACACTTTTCATGTGTGGATTCTTTGAGGTTTGTTTTATTAAATCTATTTTTCACCCATAAAATATTTAAAGTTGCATATTCCGGTGGATTTTAGTCTCTCCCTCTCTCAGATAAAGAATTGATACAAATTGTTCTCTTGTGTATGGATATTATATGTGGATAAAGTGTTACAAGCAGATTTGACATGGACCCTCCAAATGTCATCCATGTTCAACATGAGTTCCATCAGATATATATCCCAGTGGAACTCCCACCTGTGTGTAATGTGTGTGTGTGTTGGCGGTGGCCCAAGCCCGACATATTATGTTCCTTTATTCCTTTCCTTTTATTGATGTAGTGGTATTGCAATTAGATTTTGTTAGCACCTTATCTTGTACGATTGCAACAAAAAGTACACCATCACAACCACAACCATTAATGTTCAAACAATCAGGGGTTGTCACCGCGAACCTTACCAGCGCCTACTTTCCTTCCGCCGGCGGGTGTACTGTTACTACAGCCCATGATGGAAGTTGTGGAGACAACTGTACTGTGACGTCACTTCAACATACTCGGTAGGGGTGGAGAGCACCCATGTGTGGGTTTTTTGTGTGAATGCTGATGTTTGTGAATAATAGCCAAAGCAATTAATTAATATAAAAAGGTCAAATCAATTACATGGCAAACTATGATAACAGATAAGTTTACTAAGTGGCCTGCTTAATAAATGCGTGAAAACACCAAATACAAATCAGGATATTTTCTGAATATATATATGAACATAATGATATACTAATCTAAATAGCGCACTAGTATAGCGCTAGGTGTAGAAAGTGGATAACCAACATAAGTAGGAGTGAAAGCACCTAAGCTATAACAATTGGGAGTATGATGTAAGCCTAAATGACTAGGTGTGAACAGGAAAATATATAAATTGCAGTTTTAGACTTTCAACATTTCTGTCTCGACTCACATGTTCCTCTTCACAATAAACTGTCTATAAAAAAAATAAGAATCATGGATATGAGGTTTCTAGCTTGGGAAAGGGTTGATAAAAGATCCACCCGTACTGTTCTGCACAGTAGGCATGAAGAACAACCCATTAGAAAAAGTGGCAAACGGCTGGGTAAATGAAATGGGCACCCAAATTTGTCATTAAAAGAGCAAAATATATTCTTCACATACCTATTTAAATGCGATTTGTTAAAGAAATTATATCATCTAGTTTATTAGACTTCAAAAGTTCAATTGAGAGCATTCTGGGACTGCCATCTTGATTTGTGCATCCTCTGCCATTTCACCAACTTTAATTCAATACATATAGACACTGGATACTGGAACCAGGACCTCTACTTCCTGTTAGTACTAAAGCAGTTTCCGCTCGTTTTTAAAGATGGTTGTCATTCACCCCTACTCTGGGTAGCGTTGAATCTTTCATCTAGGGATTGAGGTGTCTGGACCCAAATATTAAGCACGTGTGATGCCTACATGTTTTCAACCATTCGGTAATAGCCACTAAAATTTATCGATCACATTCTTTACATTTTGAAGAGATAAAACTTAAAGTTTCAGTAACATTGTGTTCAGACATAACTTGATTCATCGTCGTTTTCTTCCAATTTATTAATTATTTATATTTGACAATTAAATAACTAAATTGAGAAGATAGACGAATGGTCTCTGAAGTGGAGTCGACACCGTCAAAAAACACCTCAGTAGGGCTAACATTGATACTAGTACTAATGAGAATCATGGGCCTGGCAACTTGAGCGTTGCCGGGCCCATGCGGGTACATCGCTTTGGCGAAACCAAGCAATTTAATAATAAATATGCTATTTGTTTTACATACAGAGACTGTGAAATAGTAATAGATATAAAATATAATGTTTATCTTCCCAAAATGGGCTTGTTACAGTTCGGCGACCATGCATTTCGGTCTTAGGGAATCCGGGCGAAGCCAAGCAATTTAATAATAAATATAATATTTGTTTTACAGAGACTGTGAAATAGTAAGAGACAGGGATGAAAGTGTTCTCCGGGAAAAAAAGCGGAAATGCTGATATTCTCCTATAGGTTTAGCATTGTCATGGAATCGCTAAAAATTCCCGGAAGTCGGGTTTCATACAGATTGGTATACGCTGATAGTACTGCGGCGTTTGAAGCCATTAGTAGTATACACTGCTAGTGCTGCGGCGTCTGCACCACATATTACTTATTAGTATACGCTGATGGTGCTGCAGTGTGAAACAGCGTATTGGTTGGTTGTTGGAGTTTTACGTCCTGGCAACATCTAAGGTCATATCAGGATGGGGGCATGGTATTAGTATACATGTATAGCTACACTACAGGAAAAATCCCGAAAATCGCGGAGATCTTTCATCCTTAAAGAGATATGAAATATGTTTATCTTCCTAAACTGGGCTTGTTCTAGGCAGATTGGCCACCATGCATTTCGGTCTTACTTAGACAACCCAGTCTTCATTTGTCGCAATCATTAATATTCGGTTTTGGCCCGAAAAAACTACACACACAACACCCTTTCTATTTCTTATAACTATTTAACCATCGCAGGGTGCAAATTAAATTATATATTTATTATTAAATTCGCCCAGTTTCGCCCAAACGAATCGGATATAGCGGATTTTAGGCCCTTCTGTGCCCAAGCCCAATGCATAAGGTTTGGTCCAAGCGAATCCAAGGCACAGCCACCTGAGAGGCTGAGGCTGAGACTGGGGAGTAGTCAGTAATTACTAGTTAAGACTTAAGTTAAGTATAAAGTGGCAAGTCTTACGTGCGTGCAATTATTGCCAATTGTCAATATAATTCATGTGACGCCATCTCGCCAATCCTTTAACAATTCATCAGTGTCACCAAGTATTATGACATCACTTTGTGAATTTTAGGTGTTTCACCTTCACAGTTTCATACCAAAACTGATGAAGCGAAACTGACAGTTCGACCCAGACTGAAACTCTGAGTGCAGTGAGTCTGACTGAGAAGTAGATTTGAGTAGTTACAAGCACAGTAGTGAGCTGTTCGTCTTGTATCATGATACCATTAACCTTACTGTGAAAGCAACCTCTCAAATATGCCCATATCTACAACAAGTGATTGATCTTGAGATAAATCGACAACAAAAAACAACTTACAGATAATTTTGAAGCGGTTGTCAGTCACTGCCAGACGGTTGTTTACGCACTGGATGCAGGATGCTGTTTGAGAGTACTGTGGATCTGGGCGAGCGAGTCAGCTGTCTAAGAATTTGTGACAGAAATTCGTTCTTAATATATATTTTTTTTAAAGGCTTAAATGCATCATAGAAATTATCACGAAACATAATGTCTGACGACTATAACTCCAAATATCTCTGTGCAGTATTTAGGTGGAGTACATTTGCTAATCGCGCTTTACAACCGTAACATCCGGCAAAATGGATGTCTCCGTCAATAAATGTGCGAAACTTGTGTGTGTTGAATATCCAGGAATTGTTAAAAATCCGCAAAAGATGTTGGATACTTTAGGAGGCGAAATCAACATTTCCAAGGTGTGAGATTTTGAGTATATATTTAACTGGTTTCAATCTTGTGTCAGCGTAAGCGTAGGAAAGACCTGTATATCACCTAATATCGTCCAACGTTGTCCATGTTTTAAATACCTTGTCCTTGATACCTACTAACCTAGGTACAAGATTCACCCCGTACTGCTGCAGTAGGGGTGCAAACCAACCCTATGTAAAAGGTGGCGAAAATGCGGGTCAAAGAATTGAGAGTCTAATTTCACAATCTAAGAACCAACATTTATTCTTTACATATGTCTTATTGAGAGCCCGCTACCTTTGTCGGCTTTGAGTTGAAAAATATAATATAATATCTAGTTTAATCAGATTTAAAAGTGAAATCGACGGCGTTCTGCGGCCGCCATCTTGTCTTTTTGCATTCTCTCCCATTTCACCAACTCTGTGCCTACATGGGTTGCCATTTGATAGGAGCCACAGTTATAGGTGCGTTCCATACTAAAGCTATTTTCGCCCGTATTTATATAAGGTGCTTGATCTCCCAGTGTATACAAGTATCGGGTGAATCTTAAACCAAGGTCTATTGTGGACAACATTTTCAAACCACACCTATCTGAAAATGAATGGCATTGTTGGAAAGAACTTTGAAAACCATACAAGAAATCCAACAATTGTGTCAATCGGTTGATTATTAAGCGTGCTAGAGCTATTTCAATTTCGGTAATGAGGGGTAATTTCCTGCCATTATTTTAATGCTTTAGCATTACAAGTGTGTGACCCAAAATCTAGATATTTAGTCAATTTTTGTTCTAACTTGCTTAATAATCGATATATCTCACTGAAATTTTCGGTGTAAGTAGATCCCTAGCTGGTCTGTTGATTTCACCCATTAAAATAAAAGTGACTTGGGGGATATATGCTATTAAAATAAAACTAAATGAATACATTAGTGATTTAGAACCTAGATATTTAGTCTTTTCTTTTTCTAACTTCCAAAATAATCGAGATATCTAAATGAAGTTTTCAGTGTAAGTAGATGTCTATCTGCTCTATCGATTCCACCCATTAAAATAAAAGTAAATGCATACATTAGTGACTTCTATGGATTCATTGTAACTAATTTCATCCTTACCGTCGTATTCGGAAATTCATAAGAATCTCAGTAATATGTCAACTTAGAAGTAAGTCTAGTATAACTATCATATGTGAAATACAATATATCCATAAATCACCTCAAACCTAATGGAAATTGACTATTTGGTATCAAGATGGTACCAGTTTTGATATGACCTTAGATGTTGCTAGGACGTAAAACAAACAAACAAGGTAAATACAAGACAGTAGCTTGAAATACAATATATCCATAAATCACCTCAAACCTAATGGAAACAAATTACTGACTTTTTAGCCTTCATTGAATAGTGTAAAGAGATAGGCTGAGGAAAGGTGTGGATTTTTTTTTTTATTTTTTTTTTTTTTTTTATTTATTTTTTATTTTTTGGGCCAGTGGCTTGGTTTTATTTATTTTTTTTGGTGGTATTGTACTGGAGAGTAAGGCCCTGTGGCTCCGGTGTTGGAGGGCAGTGAGTATGTTTTATTCTTTATTGAGACGTCAGGTTGTATTGTATGAGTGCCCGTGGTTTGTCTTGTCGTGAATGTTTTTGATAGATTTTTACGTTGGGATTTTGGGTACTTTTTGGCACATCTAGTCGCATACACATTCTGTGTTGTTCATAGATGCTTTGACGTGCGACATTAATCTAAACTATACTAGCTGGTAAACTTACAAGACAGGCACAAATGCATATTAAAAACTAGGCAATAGCTTGAGATACAGAAATATGTTCATAAATGACCTCAAACAGAATGGAAATAGACTGTTTGGCATCAAAACATACAAAGCACATGGTGTCATGTTTGTAAACAAATCCCCTCAGCCAATGAGATTCCTTATACTGGGTCACGTGACCTGTTCCTGTAGTAAAACCTCAAGATGTAGGCCCCACAAATCTCCAAACATCCACCATATACAAATATATTTAGTCATAAAACACTTTTTTTTTAGCATTCTAAGATAATTGCATAACACTATAATGTATTAGTTTTGTGTTTTGTGTGCTCAAAGTGGATGTAGTTGAGTCATAAACACAGGGCATATATGTGGATTTTCGGTCATCATTGAATTGTTCAATCTTAACACTGAAATTTTGGGGACCTAGCAAAGTACCTTTTCGACCTAGCAGCATCATGAAACTTCACACAATGGTCAATAAATAACAGATTTAAATGTCCATCTACTTTTTAGAGCTACCGAAGATGTATAGAAGGTGGAGTTTGAGTGTTGAAATCAAGTCAAATCTTCTGAATGTGCACAGGCACAGAAAACGTGAACGGATTTTCAAACTGTCAACATGAGGTTGTAGCTGAACATTTTATCTACATCATAGGCTGAAAGTCATGGGGATACCCCCTAAGAGCCAATGAAAAACAAGCACTTTGGGGCACCCCTCCGTTTTCAAAACGATTTTCCCGGGAACAGATATTTGGCAGAAAACGGCGGCCGCGTAGCGCGGACGTGCACATACCTACCTTAATGCCAGATGTACGAAATGTTGAAGGCATAATTGCCTGTTGGTTTTTCAGTCTCTGTTCTGCAATACTTGAAAGTCAGTTCGGAGTTTTATACTGCTCGTTTTTCCAAAATCGGTCTATTCTAGCTTTAAAAGAGTTCAGGGTAGGGCTTGAGATGACATTATCAGGTAGTGAGTTCCAGTCAGTTATTATTCTTTGGCTGAAGAAGTGCTTCTGAAGTTCCAGGTTGCATCTGTTTTTGTAGAGCTTGTGTTCATGACCTCTTGTGTGAATGCTGGTTTCAGGTTGCTGGGGAAAGAATATGTTGGGGTCTATGCAGTCAATTCCCTTTACAATTTTGAACACTTGTATCATGTCACCACGTCTTCTGCGATACAATAGTGATGGGAGCTTCAGTGAGACTAATCTTTCCTCATATGGCACATTCCTCAAGTTGGGGATTAGCTTTGTGGCTCTTCGCTGAATCTTTTTGATTTCGTTGGTGTCCAGTTTGTAGCGCGGTGACCAAATTACATTGCCATACTCAAGGTGAGGACGTACCATAGCTGTTAGATAAAAGATTCAATTTCAGCCCTAGATTATGCCTCGCCCTCGGTCACAAATGCGTTGCGCCATGCTTATGGCGACTCATCGGACAGACCGTATGGCGACCGCACGGTGGATTGCGGTAGCTGTACGGTGACCGTGCGTGACTGCGTTATTTTGCTCGCCGCAAGCAGTTGCAGTTATTTAAGTCAAAGTCAAAGACAAAGTTATCTTAACTTTGCAAAATCGCTATGCCGCAGGCCCCAAGGAGAAGGTAGATAAAGGATTCACCCTGTACTCGCAGTACACGGGTGAATACCAGCCCTATATAAAAGCTGTCGAAAAAGCGGGGAAATGAAATGAGAGCCTAAATTCACAACCTAAGAAGCAAAACTCATTCTTTATTTATTCCTTCATATTTCCCCGCTACCTTTGAGTTGACAAATATAATAAAACATAGTTTAATAGAATTTAAAGGTGAAATCGACGGCGTTCTATGGCCGCCATCTTGTCTTTTTGCATTCTCTCCCATTTCACCAACTCTGTGCCGATATAAGTACCCATTTGATACTGGAGGCAGGCATTCTACTTCCTGTTCCATACTAAAGCTATTTTCATCCATATTTACACTACGTTGTCGTTCACCCGTGTACTACAAGTACAGGGTGAATCTTTTATCTAGCCCCAAGGACGCCACAACACTGTACGGTCACCTTTTTTTTTACATCAATTAGGTATGTGACAACAAATTTCAAAGTCAACAGATTCCAACATAAAATATATCATTGCAAAGGTATTGGAAAGTCCTTTCTAATGATACCTAAATCATCATCCTGTGACAATATCAAGGAAGTTGTGATACTTTATAAAGCGTTTTTTTATGGGTAATTTTGGTCCATTGTTTCAATGGAAAACCAGTTGAATTCTGTGACCCATCTCATGACTCACATGTTTTTTTCTGAATCCGCCTTGTTCACTGTATTTTGTGTTCGATCAGGTGGTCCATAATGTGCCTATGCATTATTTTCGCCATTAACTCCCCAAGCAGTGGGAGTATTGAGATAGGTCTATAGTTGCCCAGGTCTTGTTTGTCCCCCCCCCCCTTTGTGGAGTGGGGTTACTTTGGCTAGCTTCCAGCAGTCTACATAGGTACCTTCTTTGAAAGATATGTTGAATAGGCTACATAAGGCCTCTGGGATGCATCCGAATGCATCCTTCAGTACTATGCTCTAGGTATATTCAATGCGTGAGGGCTTATTGCAATCAACTGTTTTCATGAGGTCACTTATTTCTTTTTTTGTGGTTATGCAATCCCCTGTCACTACTTTTAGTTGTGGTGCTCTTGTGGCCCAGTTAGAGTTAAATTTTCTGGATAGTTACTTCCTATGGTAGAAAAGTGTTTGTTCATTATGTTTGCTGTATCCTTGTTGTTGATTTCAATTCCCTCATTGTTGTATAAGGTAATTGTATCTTTATTTTTGTTGTTTGGAATTAGGATCCTTACGTTGTTCCAGAATTTCTGCGAGTTTTTACCCCATTTTAGGTCTTGTGTGATAATAAATTTCCCTTTGGCCTTCCTCACTGATTCATGGCTTCGATTTCTTACTTCATGGTACTCTTCTATGTGATGAAGTCTCCCGCTTGCATTAGCTACTTTACCTGTCTTATACTTGTCCATAATTGCGTTGATTAATTCTGGGGTTACCCATGATTCCTGGGGGTTTTTCATTTTATTTTTTTTTATTGGAGAGGTAGTGTTGAGGTGACTTCTCACTTCCCCAATGATAGTGTTCCATTGGTCATTTACATCTGTCTCAGGTGTTATTGGTAATTTCACAGTTTTTTCCAGGTGCGCTGCTAGTGCTTCCTTTGTGTAATTTTTTTACGATCTTCCCATACGGAGAGTAGTTTTGTTTTTGGTTTTTATTTTCTTTCTAGTAATATATATATCAATTCATGGTCACTAATGCCCCAGTTCCTAGTTCCTGAGGTGTGGGCATGATTTGAGTCTATTATTGAGCTGTTTTCACTAATCTTTTGCTGTAATCCTCTTCCTTTGAGTAAGTTCTTTAGTGAGTGTTTGTTTTTGGTGTTTGTTTTGTAGTTTATATTGAAGTTCCCTAATAGGAATATTTCGGCTTTTGTGAGTTTTGACTCATTGTCTAGGGACGCTTCAAGTTGTGTGGTGAAATCCTCAATGTCCCCATTTGGCGGTCTATATAGACTCCCTACAGCTGTGTGTGCTTGTTTCTCATTTTTTATTAGCGTCCATACTAATTCAATATTTGTGTCAGATCTGTTTGCTTCTTGTAGAGTCTTATGTAACCATGCCAAAAGTAGCCAGATAGCACACCCCACATCTACATACAAGCCTATGATATGTAAATAGGAGTAGGCTAGTCTGGTAGTAAAAGTAGAAAAAATATAACACATATATGCCAAGAAAATTCAAAATAATTAACATAGACTACTAACCAGACCAACCATCTATCTGCTACTGAAATGCAGGCAATCAAATACATTATCAGCAGCTACTGTGTGATAAGATAATACCAACACTACAGCTGGCCAGCATTGAAAACAAGCCTGAATACCCAGGCTTATATGCTATGGACAATATAAATACAGCCTCAATAAAAAATATAAACAAATTTAATGTTCTAAGTTTAGGTTTTGTTTGCTGTATTTTGCAACACCTCCACTCCTTTTTTTGTATTTCTGAACTGGTCAGTGTTTTTCTATCCTCTCTCACAATTCTGTACCCATCTATTTCTAGAAGTTGGTCACTATGTAGTTCATGAAACCATGTCTCTGATAGTGTTAATACTTCAAATTTACAAATATTTAAGTGCCGCTTAATGCTGTCAATTTTGCTGTAGGCACTTTGGCAGTTTAGATGGGCAAAATGCATGCCCCTGCCTAGTCTGCAGTGAATCTCCTCAACCATGTTCTCGCGGCAGTTAGGTATGAAATAGACGTTTGTGCTGGAGGTGGGTTATTTTTCTCTAGTGTGGATTAGAGAAGGGATTTTGTTTGTGCTTTTAATGACTAAAAGCGATTTTATTTTTGAGCTAGTATTTATTTTCATGGTCACCTACCTTGCTTTGCTGTCAATACTTGTGCCACCAGTGCGTGTGAACACATTGTTGATTCTGCGCAGCATTTGTATTTATATGGTGGCCACAGAGAATTTGATGTTGTTTGTGATGCTTTCAGAATTTAATCTGATATTCGTTTTAGGCTTAACAATTTGGGGTAATCTTGCAGCAACAAGGTTAGGATAATCTTCGAGACCTCTATTGCAGTATGTTACTCGAGTAGTGCTAGTATATATATTCTCGACATATTATTCATACTCACCCGCCACATTTTGTTTGGAGTTAATCTTGGTACATTTTTCTTTAAATTCTTAGGTCCTATGTTGTATCAGTATCTGTAGGTTTATTAATTATAGGTTATTGTTTGATCTTATTAAATTGAACCTATGGTTTGCAACAAACAAGTTATCACTTAATGTAGCAAAAACAAATTTCATCCTGTTTAGTAATTATAAAAAACAATCTTATGTTATTATACGTATAAATGATACTGATATTGAAATGGTTTATGTCAGTAAATTTCTAGGGGTGCTAATAGGTCATGAACTTAATTGGAAAAAGCATATTAGTGTGATTAAATCTAAATTGTTCAAAACTATTGCAATTATGCACAAGGCAAAATATGTACTAAGCAAAAATGCATGCTTAATATTGTATTATTCATCATTTCTGCCTTATGTATTGTATTGTTGTGAACTATGGGGAAATGCATATAAAACAAATATGGAATGTATTTATTTGCTACAGAAGAAAGCAGTGAGAATTGTGTGCAACATTGGATATCGAGAGCACACTAATAAGCTGTTCTTTGATCTTCATGTATTAAAATTAATAGACTTGGTTAAGATCAAATCTAGTATGATAATTTACAATGCAAAATAAGGGCTACTGCCAAAAAATCTACAGTCTTTATTCAAAATAAGTTCAGATAGTAGCCATGATACAAGGCAGAGAGTAACAACCTAAGACAAGTATTTGCAAGAACAACTTTAAAGTCATAATGTATATCTATATGTGGTATAAAAATATGGAATTCACTTGACGGCAATATCAAATGTTCAAAAAACATTTATATGTTTCAACAAATGTATAAAAAAAAATTTAAGCTTTATCAGAGGGAAAACACATAGTCTAGTACATAAATATTGAGATGTAATTTACAGTATTGAGGGTAACTTTTATGTTTCTATTTATTATTTCTATGGTATAAGCAATGTATCTGTGTTATTTTTAAATGGGGAAAGCACCTCATAAGTATTGTACTTCTGCTTTCTCCTTTTACATTTGAAAAAATTACTGATATAAATATCAACTTGTGTGTACATTGATCATGTGGAAATAAATATATTATTATTATTATCTGTTTGCTTCTTGTATCAGATTGTTATCAGTGTTATGGGATTTGTTTGTATAGATTGCAACCCCTCCTCCTTTTTTTAAATTGTTTGCAGGTTGTTCAGCACCTTTTTGTCCCCTCTCACAAGCCTATACCCCTCAACCTCTAATGACTGATCACTGTGCTTTATTGTGCCGTTCCAATGAGATAACCTACCAATTGGACTATGATACAATATCCGACTCAGTCACATAACTCTGTAGCCTGACGTTGAATAAACCAACACTTTCCATATCCTACTAATGCACATCAAGTGATGGTTTGAAGAATAATACTAATAGAACTAGACATTGATCAGGAGGCCCTGACAAGGGTTCCACCAAACAAGCTGAAATGGGTCGTCTGGCTAGTTGAGTGGTGACAGCGTAGCTACTCCTTTAGCAAACTAAAACTGGGTCGCTGGGGTGAACTGAAATTAGTACCCTGCATCAACTCTGATAAAACTGGGAAATACTCAAATATATTATGCGCCACCTGTGGTAGAAATGAACATCACTAGGAAGTTCAAGGCACATTCCATTCAACTTCAAGTCTTTGGTTTGAATTGGCTGAGGATCTAATCTGATATATATTTTCGTAATACAAGGAAAGGTGGTGACATATGGGAGGATACATCGCCTCTGACGACATATATATATGCACTTCGAGGTTATTTCACAAAAGGTTTGAAATTGTGTGAAGAAATTTAGTAAATTTATACATGACTAAGCCTTAATATTCTTGACCAAATCAAGAGCTTAGTATGCTAATTTATTTTAATTTAGTGCATATTGTACTTAACAAGTGTAGATATAATTGATTTATTTGGCGGGGGTACATTTGCTGAATAAGCAGAGGAAATTTCAACCATGATCAATTAAGTCATTCTCATTCCATTGCACCATGTCATATCCTAGTAATATCAAGTTCCAGGATAGATTTGCAAGAAGTATAAACTTTTAAGTCATTGTTTTGATCCAGCCGGGCTTTGAATTCCACGACCTGATAAAGGAGAAGCAGCCAATTCAATACACGAATGGTTATGGAATAAAAGATTCGCGATCCTGCAATTTTGTGTTTTAGACCTACAATGACCCTTCTCGACGTTTGGAAATTCGGTTTCGGCCAACAGACGTGTATGCGAAACCAGCGTGCGGAGACCGCTTCACGGCCACGTCGGTGCTTCTCCGTATACGACGTCGGAAGACGCGTAGTGCAGAGCAGACCACTGAGCAACCTGCCGAAAAGGGCTATGTGGGATGTGACGGCTACGACTACCAGGCCAATGTAGTCGGTATAATCAACTTCGCCTACAAGTTTAATGGTATGTATTCGTTTCCCTGTGTTGCATTTTGTTTAGACATTTTTTAGGAGGGATGAAAGATCTCCGCGGTTTCGCGGATTTCCGCGATTATTTATATTTACCGATTGACTTTATATACAAAATTCAAAAAAATGATATGTATGTGACAACACTTGGGGAGTTCGAATCCCATTCTTATATGACCTTAGATGTTGCTAGAACATGAAACCCAAACAAGAGCGAGTCAGGTATGGGCGATAATAGTCAAAACGAGGTTGGTTGAAACCTGACTTTCGGCATTGGTCCGCGATTCTCTGACAGTCCTAAGTCTATGGGAGAAGATCCGCATTATGGCGGAGATTTGCCGTCGGTGTAATAATCGTGGTCTGGTTTCTGCGTTTTCAGCCTGAAATCACTTTCATCCCTGATTTAGTGATTATACTATTGTAATGGCCCACGGTCTTCCTGCCATGCACTCACGGAAGAACGCCAAGATTTAGTATAAGTATGCTTCAACTTGGTTTATTACGAAACCTCTCTGCTCTCCGCGGCGTCCACAGTCAACTGACCCGCCCCCTAACTCGCCAGGTCCCACGTCGCCTCTATAGGTGCCACCTAGCCCAGTTCAGTGTAACTGCATAGGTGTGCGGCGTAGTCTCCGCCACCACCGCGTGGTAGTGAGCGACCTCTCCCAGCTTCTATGTAGTTGTTGAATAGAATGTCTTTTGTTGGGAGAGACTACTACACTATCATTGATAGTGCTACTCACCATAGCTCTACTCCCTCCCGTAGCTCTGTCTCTGTGACAGGGCTGCTGAACAACCTATAAGAAAAAGTGTCACTGAGTTATAGAAATAACCACATAATTTTGCAATCTAAATTCTAAGGGGCCAAGTATATTGTTCGAATACTACATATCTACTTATCTATCATAGCCCGCTACCTTTGAGGTCAATAATTTAAAAATCGAATCGAGAGCATTATGTGGCCATCATTTAGTTTGTTGTATTCTCTCCCAATTTGTCAACTATACACCAATATGGAACCGCCATGTCCGCAGTCCATGTTTTATTTACGTCATGCTTTTTTTTATTGAAGATTTATACTGCCTATCGCGGATTATTTACCAACGTAATCCCCTAACTGACTTGGTCGCCAGAGGAGGGGTTCATAAGTGAAGCTGCTGTTGCAATCGTTTCCAGTTTGTCTCTAAGTGTTTGTGGTGAGAATATATCAAAGATTCACCGCTACCCAGAAAAGGGGCGAATAACAACCCCGACTAAATCGGAGCCAAAACTACTTGGGGTTCTCTGTGGTCGAGTGGTTAAGCATCTGGTTTTTTTCTAGGTCAGACTCTTAATCTGAAGGTTGATGGTTTGATTCCCCATGCCATCACCTCTGACAATTTGGATTTCCACTGCTGTGTATAACTTACAGCGTCACCAAAAGGCCAGTTTCTCTCATACCCCGTATATCTGGTGTGAGAGGTTAAAGATCCCTTGAGTCAGTAAAGATGTAGGCTCAGACGTTCTATCGACCAACTATCTTATGGTGAAAAGAAGACTATTCAGACTTATGCCACTTTAGAGATTGTTTCAGCCCTGTTCTCATAAGGGAGCATGCATAAAATATAGTTTGCTCATTTTGGTCAATACCTTATCACCCCAAACTCATGCTTATGTAGTAGTCTTCACTGACCTCTCAGGCAAAGAGACACACAGACAGGTCGGTGTAGCACATCATATTCCAAGCTTGTTGCAGCATTCTGCTATGGATATTCAATTGCTTCCGTTTTTCATTAAAATACTATTTAGTTTGTTGTCTTTTTCTTCTTTGTCTTTTTCTTCTTTTTTCCCCTTTTTTTTTCAAATGTAACGTTGTCTTTTAGGTATGGCAGATTTCCAGTACCTTCCAATGAAAAAGACTGCAGAAGGGCAATATACATCTCTTCGTGATAAGCTCATTCTATCCAGACTTGAAAATCGTGACTGGCTAGGGAAGGTTGGTAAATAAATCCTTTATGTATAAGTGTAGAATCCAAAGCAATTATTTGGCGCTATGGAATCTAATTTGGCTCGGATATCTTAGCATAAGCAAAGTAGAACTACAGATGCCCCCCCCCCCCTCCACACACAATAATCATATGCTGGTGTTTTATAGTTTCTGTGGAACAACTATTTATTCTATGTACGAAATAATAATTCCAGTACACAATGTATGTTCAGTCTTATACAAGTATATATGCGTCCACAATATGGTAGCATGTATTCTTCAGTTCACATAGCTTATTAACTAATTTTGACGCTTTCGGGCGAATCATACTATTTGATTTTATCCAGGATTTTCTTTTCCTTGGTCGTAATTTTTATGATTGTGGGATTCTAACTTCCTCAGTGTCTTTTGACACAAAATTGTTTCTATGCTTTCGCATTGTGAGTATATAATAATAATAATAATAATAATAATAATAATAATAGTAATAGTAATAATAATCCGACAGAATGCAAATTGAACACTTCCCGCCTTGAACCTGGCCTTTGCTGTCGACACGGTGTTAAACAACCATCCATCAATCAACCAGGTCACGTGGTACCTTGTCCACCTTTCTGTCCGCGACTAGGTGCAGTGGCCGAATCAGTAGAGTGCGGACCTCACGTGTGGGAGATTAGGAATTTGGTTCCCGGTCGAGTCAAACCAATGACTTATCAAATTGATATTTGTCGATTCCTAGCCTGGTGCTCGGCATTATTAGGATATGGCAAGGGCTGGTTGGCTCAGTGTCAGGATAATGTGACTGAGTGGGGTATCAGGTCATGGTGTCGGTGGCCTGATTTCCCAGTGGGGCAGCACTATGAGTCCGCACTGTCACAAGTCAGTACCCGTCCTGATATGATCTTAGATGTTGCTAAGACGTAAAACAACATCAACCAACAACAACCCCCTTTCTGTCCGTAGGAGGCGCCACTGTTTCTACCACCACCCATCTTCTCCCGCCTCGACCTCCCATTGGATTATGCGTACAGAGATGGGCCCAAGCATGGGCCCAACCCTACCATTGACAACCGACCACCAAACATTATCGGTGTTGGTAAGTTTGTAGCTAACCCAAATTTCGTCTTTGAAGTTGCAGAGTCCGATGCTTTTGAGTTTCTGCCATATTGTTTAGGTAAATACAATAGGTTGATTAGTATAGTATACATTACTTTACTTTGAAGTAACCTTTATTTTAAAGGGTTAACTTTGGAGCTGTTTGAAGTGAAAATATTCCAAATTAATTTACCTTTCACATCGAAGTGGTGCATATCGAAGGCTTCAGAGGTGACAGTGTCTTCAAATTGTAGTTTTAAATAAAGATGTAAGGTTTAGGGCCGACCATCACTGAGACTCAAACCATATTTATATTATCATCATGTATGCTTGTTTGTGTCGTGTGGTGTAACTAATATACATTTTCTAATGGATTGAAAATTCATATTAAAGTTGATAAGCTTCGGAAATGAATGTTCACGTCTGTAATGTCTACCGAGTGTGAACTGCACACCTATCATTTCTCTAATTAGTTAACGAAGTGACCTCCACATTTATAATAATATGAGTATACATGAATTATCTGGCACCACATGCTTCAAGATTAAGATAACAAATCTTAATAATTAGAATTCGAAACAGACCTCGGGAACGACCCTCGGATTGAAATGAGTTACGGTGTCATCCATTTTGTGGTCCATTACACTTGTCACAAGTCCTATTGTGTCACATATGACGACATTAACTTAGAACTGATTATCAGTGACAGCGGCGGCATCCCTAGCCGTACGCGTACTCTAGAATTATTCAGTAACACAATTAATATACCGAAATGCGAAGGGGACAGCCAGCTAGTTGAAATAACCTAACTTATAGAAGTAGGGAAACTTTAGGCCTATAGGCGCGCTCGTCGGCGAATTGCGTATGTAGATGAAACTCTGGCTGGCCGCCTTTAGCGCGGGGCGGACACCGACGGCGACGGACTAACTGCAGACGGGAGGAGGAGCCGCAGCAGCCCGCGGCAGGCTCAGGAATTTCACATGGAAATTATTACATAACATTAACACGTTAGGCTCGCCTTAGGCGGGGGCAGATTAGCCGAACGGTTAAATATATAATCCAAGTAAACAAATCCTTTTATGTCCATGTCCAGCCTTTCGGCATTCACACCCAAATTTATTTGGTGTGTTTACACACTGGAAGGTGGGAGCAGTGCCCCTCCCAGCGTTGTTTATTGGGACCTCTCCCCTTGGTGCGATCTCCCCTTGGCAGAATCTCCCCTTGGTAGGAGTTTCCTTTGGTGAGATACCCCTTCAGTGGGATCTCCCCTTGGTGGGATGTCCCCTGGGTGGGGAACTGCATTGGTGGGATATCCCCTCGTCAGGATATCCCCCAGGTATGCAGGTATTGCAGGTATAGCAATACCTCAGGGAGTTTGATGCCCCTGCCCTGCAGAGTTGTAAACCACTGCCTTGTGGTACAGGTTTTTGACAGAACCGAAGGCTAAGGGAGCAAACCCTAAACAGAAAACCATGTCACTGTGGCAGCATTCAGGGTGGTTGATGTATGGAACTCCCAACATCTCCCGACCAGCCACTGCAGGGACAAATAGTTTTGCGCCTGTCTTGACATGTTCTTGCCGGTGTGAAACCTCTATTTGCTCCCCGAGAGAGTGCCACTGGTAACTTGCAAAAGCCAGCAGCACTTCAACACTTTTGCAGGCAGCTTTCATCAAATGTACAACTGCAGAGAGACATTAAGACCGACTCATGGACGCAACTCTCACAGCAGAGAGCTAAATGGAAAGTGGCAGTCAAATAATGAAAGCAGTCTTTGTCGCATCGCGACCGACAGCATGATGATGATGATGTTATATATCCACTGTATTTACTACTGATATCTACTTTTTCAGCCCGTCAACGTCGGCCACAATACACACTCTTCGCAATGTTTGATGAGGAAAAGGTACCAGCCGCTCCATACGAAGAAGCACTCCAAAAGGTGAAGCTGAAGATGAAGGATCTCAGTAAACAGGAATATCTCCAAACGGTAAGTTGTAGTCTGCACTGACCTTTCGGCAAGGAGCCACATAGGCAGGTATGTATGGATAGGGTGATTGCATCAGGGTAGTGTAATGGTTAGCACACTAGCCCCAGAACTGCAAGAAGTGTCGGCTTGAAATCTGCTCTAGGCGCAATATTTCCCATTTTCATCAGAACTACAACACATGCATGCACAAAAGATGTCACTTAAAATTGTATAATCCGACAAATGCATAATGCATTCCCTTTTAGTTTCTGTGATTGAAATTTAACCTGCTTGATCAGTGAATGAAGTAGTAAATTGCTATCTAATAGATGACCTGCATATAAGTAATGACCCTTAAAGAAGTGATAATGACACAGGTTGTACTACCTGCTGATGATAGAGTAATAATAGCTAATAGTCCAATTGTACTATTGGAGGTAGCTAGTATAACATGTTCCCAAAGGTGTAGACAACAAGGCTGCTGTGAAAATTTATTAAGTCTGATTAATAAATTTATTAGCCCATAAAAGAATTATCTGTGTCTGGTTTTGAATTATATTGACCCATGACATTTGAACATGCCCCCCGCCCCCACCAAAAAAAACCTCAGTCCTTGTTGTGCGTCTTGTAGTTGTACAACCATGAAAATGTTGACAATTTTGGATGACCTTCTTAGAACAATCTCTCGTTTGTATTTTTCTGGCAGGTGTTTCAGGAGCGGCCTGTGTGGTCTAAGAATGCGCTCAAGTACCACACGAAGCTGACGTCAGACCAGCTGAAGTGCCTTCTGCCAACTGTCGCCTACTACTTCGTGACCGGACCCTGGAGGACGCTGTGGGTGCGGCTCGGCTACGACCCACGCGCCGACCCCATCAACAAGCAGTACCAGCTTCTAGACTTCCGCGTCCGGCAGAGTTAGTCATCCTCCCCTTTTACTATATTGTGTCACAATGTCACGCCCTCTAGCGGCGTACTTCACTAGCGGTGAAATGTATTCGCGATTTCACTAATTTTGGTAACTCCATCTATTACCTAAATATCACTAAAGGCCAAGAGTATTGGAAAACGTTTATTTGTGACTCTATATCTCGGTAATGGTCAGTGGCTGGGAGGTAAATGAAATGAAGTGGATTTGACACCGAAACGTGAAATGCCTCCAATAGGCTTGACGCTGTCAGGGAATCGGGGGAAATCACCAGGAGTCAGAGTTCATACACCACTCTCCAAGCAGAGTCTTGGTATTGAGCCAATAACTAATCATTATAGCCTCCTTGGAGAGCGTTCTCTTGCAACTGTCGTGCCATATTATTGCTTACCTTTCGATCAATTTCCTTTTTTGTGTGTTCAATATGACTTATAGCGCTGACTTACTAAATTATAACAATATTAATCGATGACTTATCGTACTTCTTCAGCCCACGGGATGACCAAATAAGTTGTACGTCCGCATCCTATTTTGATACGTCATTGATTTCGAATCTCTTGGTATGCAGGTATTGCAGGTATAGTAATACCTCAGGGAGTTTGACGCCCCTGCCCTGCAAAGTTGTAAACCACTGCCTTGTGGTACAGGTTCTTGACAGAACCGAAGGCTAAGGGAGCAAACCCTAAACAGAAAACCATGTCACTGTGGCAGCATTAAGGGCGGTTGATGTATGGAACTCCCAACATCTCCCGACCAGCCACTGCAGGGACATGTTCTTGCCGGTGTGAAACCTCTATTTGCTTCCCGAGAGAGTGCCGCTGGTAACTTGCAAAAGCCAGCAGCACTTCAACACTTTTGCAGGCAGCTTTCATGAAATTTGTTTACCCTGAAGCTGAGAGAGACATTAAGACCGACTCATGGACGCAACTCTCACAGCAGAGAGCTAAATGGAGAGCGGCAGTCAAGTAATGAAAGCAGTCTTTGTCGCATCGTGACCCACAGCATGATGATGATGAGGTTTGAACCTAGACCGAGTCAAACCAATGACTTAGAAACTTATATTTGTTGCTACCTAGCCTGGCGTTCGGCATTACTAGAATGGAGCAAGGAACAGTGGAATGAGGAAGATCAATTTCCCCTGCTTAATCAACTAATGTACACACAAAAATACAGCTCCACAAGTACTAATCGCCTTCCTCGAAGTGTAGTCCCCGAACACACTCCCTCATCCTTTACTGGGTAATATCTATGTGCTGTATACTTTATTATGCGATTATAAATAACATGTTGATCCGTCATATCCGTCTATGGGTGCGTGTCGCTTTTATGATCCAGTACTAACAGCTTTCAATCAAGGAAACGATTCTTGTCAACAGAATTTTAATGCTATTATTTTGTCTGTGAACTATAGAAACAGCGGCTGAACGCTTAAAGATTAACACCAAGCGGAGCACCTATCGCTACAACCTCCCCAACACCGTGCAGAAGACGAGCTCAGCAGTTGCAGTCATTAAGGCGGACACCTTTAACATTGACTGGTCGATACATGAAAAGACCGATATGCCTGACCATGAAGTGAGTGTAAATATACTTATCTCATTCTAGATGCTGCCGCTGAAGAGCAGTGCTTTTGTTTGATCATTGCAGTTTTGTTTGATTTCTGCAAGGGAGGGACTCATTTCCTATACTTGGCACCCTTCCATGGGTGTCCCATTAAGGGTTGGCTCCTGCCAATGCCTTTACTCTTAGCTATTGGTGACCCGGGATGCTCACCCCAAGTACCCTAAACTGAACCCAGCCTTCCGAAACTGCCCCGTTTAATTATTTTTATTCTTCTTCTTCTTCTTATTATTATTAATATTGGCAAAGGAACTCTCAGTTAGAAGCACAAGGGGTGTGGGGCAGATAAAATGCCGATTGGTATACCCACTTCCGTTGTTCCAGGCGAGAGGCTGTCCGGGGGATTGTGATATATTCACGTCTATAATTATACTTAGCTAAATGAAATTTAAGAAAGCATTCATGAGGAACATAAGTAGCCGCCTAATCATGTTCATAAGATGAGATTAAAGACATGTTTCTCAAATGGGTGTGCTTCACAAGCATGTAACTGTAAATGTCATATATTGCAACTGTCTAAATACAGCATCATAATTAATTATAAAAACAAAGGGGCAAAGAAACTTAAGGAATATTAATATTTCTATTGGAAGTTTCAGTTGATCCAATAAAAATAATTGACAGCAAATATAGTTTTTTACTTAAAGTATCAATACTAATTAGCTCCCCCCACCCACCCTCCCTCTTGGTCTCATCTTCCAGAGGGAGTACTATGCCTACACATTTATAAGCAAGTCCGAATATAGATATATGCGTAATTGACCTGAACCCTCTTGGGAATCAACGAATTAAAAAACACATTTTCCGTGTATTGAATATCATAAACCTTTGACTATTATTGATTAAAAAAAAAAAAAATTAAAGTCGTTGGAAACCAATGAGTTTGTCATTTCTTTCCATTAAAATGTAGAATTTGCATATTTTCTTTTACTCTGCTTACACATGATTTTGTTTTCTACCGACTAGTCAACCTGATGTACATGTCTATACAAGGTGTATTCTTAAGAAGGGACCAGACGGAATGCCTGAATGAGTTAGAGTGTCCGTCTCCTGTGTAGGTAGACCATGGGATCGTGGGTTCGAACTCTGGTCGAGTCAAACCAATGACTTAAAAATGTATACCTGTCGCTTCCTAGCCAGGTGCTCGGCATTATTAGGATAGGGCAAGGACTGGTTGGCTCAGTGCCAGGATAATGTGACTGAGTGGGATATCAGGTCATGGGGCTGGCAGCCTGGTCTCCCAGTGGGGCAACACTATAAAGTCGCCATGAGTGTGCACTGTCACAAGTCGGTATCCGTCCTGATATGACCTTAGATGTTGCTAGGACGTAAAACAGCAACACAAAAAAAATCTTAAGAAGGGCCTGTAACCATCACGTTTCAGTTGCATGTACTGGCACTGTCTAATCAGAATTGTTACATTTAGCTTGGAGGAAACACGTGGGATTACGTCTATTAACTGCATCAGTCATGGAAATGCAATAAAATATCAGTTATGTAAATTCATGGAAGTGTCGTTTTTTTGGTCTATTAAATATCATTGAATTTTGTAACAGTTATCATGGAAACCAATGGGATTTACTATATCAAATGGTGCCCGAACGATGTGTATACAACACATGTAGCTTTTCCTTGCAGGAAGCGACTTGGCGGTTCCGGCCGGGGTTTGTGCCGCCATTCAGACAGATGTTCTACCAGTTCTGTGACATTGAGGAACCAGACATCCAGAAACTCGTCCAAGCTAACGATGGCAAGGTAACTAATATTAGGTTTTCTGGAAGGTCTTTCCGGTGGACTTGTATTTTATACTTTTATAGTTCTTTCTTTTTTGTGAGTTCATCCGTGTGGTTGAAATAAAGCAGTAAATTTGTCGAATAACCTATCTAAATCCACAGTTAATAAATTGTGGAATAACCTATTTAATTCCAATTATCTCTTTCTGCCCGCCGCATTAGAATATGCTATATGAGCTCCAACCACCAAGGACCACTAATCCAAGAACCCCATGGAGATTCCTAGCAGTTCAAAGTGTATTGCAATTAATTTTTCTAACATATGACTATTTTATTAAAGTTGCATAATCCGATGGTTTTAAATTTCTGCCATATTTACTTACTTACTTACTTGCGCCTACCACCCAACTTTGGGCATAGGCCACAAACAAGGGCTCTCCAGTTATCCCGGTCCTGGGCCATCTTCTCCAGCTGTCTCCATGTATGGCCAGACCTCTTCACATCTTCCTCCAGGTCACGGCGCCAACTGTTTCTTGGCCTGCCACTCTTCCTTACATTTGCCATATTTAGAGAGAAATATATTATGTTGATCAGTATAATCTACCCTACATTAGCTTGAAGTAACTTTTTATTATATCTGGCTAACTTTTGAGATATTTGACGTCAAACCATGCCAAATTAATTTTGATGTGCCATGTAAATACGGAACACTATAAGCTTCAGCAGTAATATGTTCTAATAAATTGACTGAGTATTCTCTTCTATGCAGCAACAAATGCTTACTAAGTGCACCAGTATCTAAATTGGATATGTAGGATCAAATATATATAAGTGTATTCGTTTTGAAAATTTGATGCTTCCATTGGACTATGCAACTTTAAGATACAGCGAATATTCATGTAATAAATGCCTGTTAAAATCAGATGACCAAATCTTAAAAGCTATGGATTGATCCCTCAGGAGGAACGCTGTTTGGAGGTGGACGGGTGGTGTTTGCCAGAGACGCAGAAACAGGCGCGAAACATTCTCTACTCGCACCTCAAAGAGTTCATCAACCGTGACATTCAACCTATCGACCACAGCCTCCCAGAGAGATCCAGGCGAAGTGGAAGGCGGGGTTTGCTCCACTCTATATTTTAAACTCACACTGTACCCATACCTATATTTTTATTTTATTTTATAATGCCTTATTTACTGTGTCCATAACGAATAAGTCGCATTGCGGCTTGTTTTCAAACAAGATTATATTCCAGTCAATCAATCAATGTTTTCATCGCTGAACAGCAATCAATAGTCGCAATTTGATAGTTGCCTTGTCATCTTAGCTGTTAGTGGCTAGCCTTAATTATGTTAGTTTTGTTAGTGCCATGTTTGCGACATTTTGGTATATACCTACCCCATGCGCTAGTGCTTCCTAATGACTGAACTTGGTAGATTTCTTACCATATATATTGTTTCTAATATAGATTTCAGTGAAAATCGCATATTAAATTGTTTCATTAGTGCAATACCACTTCCTGTAGGCCCTATGTGTCTTCACACACCCTCCGCCTCCACCCTACACCCAACCCCCTCAGACGCCATAACTACAGTGCTGCTGACTATAGTTAAGCTAAGATTCCTTATACATGGTATGTGGCATGCGAATGTCGTATATGCAGCGTAGATATATGCCAACCCCCAATATTTGTTGGGGTTTTTCCTCCAAATTTGTGATGGAACAGTATTGTTTTCTATGGCAAACGCAACAGTATTCGCATTCGCATGCCGCACCGATCGGTCCCGATCCATTTGCCGCATTCGCATTCGGACGTATGGTAAGCACCATGATTCATTTACATGCTTTTCGATCTTTATTCGCATTCGCATGCCGCATATAAGGAATCTTAGCTTTACCCAACACCCTGTCCTAATTAGCAACCATAATAAACCCCCACCCATCCCTGTACAGGAAGCAGGGCCCACTGCTACCCCACCAGTGCACCATACACACAGTCTACTGTGTGTGCTACCAGTGTGTGCCACATGTGTTTGGCATGTGGCTATGTGGTAAATAGACAAATCATTTGGACTATAGAGAACACTGCCTTCAGTTTTAAATCACACTCTACCAATTTTATATGAGTCTTTTATAATGTATTCAAAATGTTAAACAGCGACCGATACATGTAGTAGATGCTGAACAGTGTTTATTGAAATAATCCTTGCTACGTGTGATGATCCTGGGTTAAAGCTGCATAGTCCGATGAAATATACAATTTTCAAAACCAAACCAATTATCTAGATTTGATATTACATATCTAACTTAGATACCGATGCACTTATTAAGCATTTGTTTCTGCGTAGAAGGCAATACTGAGTCAATTTAACAGAACCTGTTACTGCAGAAGTCTATGGCGTCAGAGTTTTGTCAAGCTTGCCAAAACTAATTTTCCATGTTTGCACTCAAAATATCTAAAAGGTTTACCATTTAAAATAAAAGTAACTTTGAACTAATGTAAAGTATATACTAGTGATCGATTTAATATATATATATCTCAGAAAAAATACAGAAATTCAAAACCATCGGACTATGCAACTTTAAGTACACATATCATTACACTACGTTGATTTGATTCCAACTGTAGACCTTAGGTGGCAGCACTAGGTTGATTGTGCCGATATAATATATAGACATTCCCTGTGTACTTACAGTCACTTCCAAAACGACCACAGCAGCGGCCAAAGAGGTGGCCGTCGACTCTGATATAGACTCGGACCTGGATTCTGGTGGGGATGAATTGCCTGAGGACGTGACTTACCCGGAGGATGGTCCAAATGCTGAGGATGATGAGAATGAAATGGAGACGGAGATGCTCGAACACCTGATCCCAGAAGCCGCAGATTTGCCGCCAGATGAACTGGCTGCGAGTGGCTTGTGACTAGAGGGGAATGGTGAGGTTCCACTGTAAACTCTAAGCGGTTCCTCACTTCTGCAGCATTTATTCTGATTGAATTGTCACTAACTATGCTGACATCAATGCATGGCTTCTAAATCTAATCAAAGCTTTGTTTGATAAAAAAAAAAGAGGTTAACCAGATAGGGTGGTAAAGTAAATTGAGTGTTTGCTTCCAGTGTGGCAGGTCATAGGAGTTAAACCCATTGGGGTTCAAATCCGGCCAAGTCAAATTAATGACTTAAAACTTTATCTTTGTTGCTACCTAGCCAGGCACTTGAGATTGGTAGGATATATGGCAAGGTGCAGTGGAATGGGGAAGACAATTGGCTACGTTTGAAATGTCCTCTCCTCAATCAACAAATGTAATACATTTTAAATAAAAAATTGAATATGAAATATTCTGTACTTTTTGTGTAGACTTTTCTCATATGTTGTTTTCTCTTCATTCAAATATATATGATATATCTTTCAAACCTGTTCTCCTCTCTGTTTCCGTAGTATAAGAGATTAATACTTTTACTTATTCCGAATAACCTATGTTGTGCTTCTAAGTGTACCAAAAATGTACACCCGTTATTCTACCTGTGATTGTATATTTTGTAATACCCACTTAGGGGAATATAGAATAACAGTACCGTGTATCAGTATACTGCAGCATCACCAATATTCATGTAGGCCTACTCGTATATCAATAAAGAATTTGAATACACACACTATGGTACTAAATAGGTCCAGTAAAGTTTTAAAACAGACTGGAATTCACTACCCGATAATGTCATCTCAAATCCTACCCTGAACTGTTTTAAACCTAGAATAGACGAATTTTGGACAAATGAGCAGTACAAAACTCTGACCAACGGCGCAATGAAAACATCTTGTGCAACTTCAGACACAGTCTGACTGTCGCGACGCAGCTTACACTGCACCGTTAGGCGGTACGGATATTGAAGATACAGGCTGCCAGCTTTGCGCAGCTCACAACCGTAATACTCCAAAAATTCCGAACCCAAAATACCATCTTCTGAAATATCGGAAACAGTAGGGGCATAATGAAAAATCCCCCCCCCCCCCCCCGCGATATCCAGAGACAGTATGGCTTGTCCGTACTGTTTGAGTGGCGCACCGGTGACTGTGACTGGCTTCACGCTATTATCGAAAAACACCTTGTCACCATCCAACTTATCGAAGAATTTCCTTCCAACACACGTCACCGCAGCCCCAGTGTCTACTAAGAAATACCTGATAGTCCCTCTAACGCTCCCTCTCACATACCACCGTTTTCCATTCAGAGCCCGGAATATGGAAACCACAAACAGGCGTCTACCACAATGGTGGGATAGGCCGCACCCCTGACGCTGTACTATATATTTCATACAGTCATCCAGAGGCACGCGAGCCAAGACAGAAACGCACCGCGCTATCCGCCTCATGCCATCCCACAATACCGACTCCACTGGGATAATGTCACCAGGGGCGGTCACCGGCAGTCCCGCGCTAGCATCAGACTGCGCACCGCCTTCCTTGTTAGTTAACATTGAGTCCGTTTTGGCGGTGTTCGGGCTTGCTAAATGGGTTGGGCCTCAGCCCTCACAGACCAACCCTAAGAATTTAAATTGGGCTTAGCCTTGCCATCTCTGTCTTTATGGAGACGTGCTAGCTTAACCCTATCAACACCTGAGTTGTCCCTCCCCTCACGATCACCGGCCATTACAGCCTCCTCAAGGGTTCTCTTTTCCCCAGTACATTGAATAGGCCAATGACCGAATGCAAAGCAACAACCACACTCATGGTCTCGAGCACGCGTATCCTTCTTAGCGACAGGGCATCCACCCGTTGGTACCTGCATCACAGATTTCTGCTCAGCCACCATTTCTCTGACCCAGTCCTGCACCAGATCCTTTGTGATCGGTGGTGAATGGTAACCCCCCCCCCCCCCCCCCCCCGAACCACCCCGGAAGTTACTACCCTCACAGTAGCCAACCCCACCACCCACCCACCACCCCCCCCCTGGTCGAACCCTGGAAGTTGTTACCCTCATGGTAGCCCCCTCCCAGAACCACCCGGAAGTTGCCACCGCCGCCATCACACCTAGGGCCCTGTGGCGCATTAATAGCTGCCACCTCGACCTCAAATCACTGTCCGAGAGCCGAATAGCCTCAACAGGGGTCGGTCGCCCAGCACGCAGTGCCTTGGCGCAGTAGTCATCGACCACCTCAACATCTCCAGAGTTGACTTGCCAGTGGTCATAGGCAGCTCGCTGCTCCCCAGGATCCAGGAGTGAGAACACAAAGCGCTCCACCACTTTGTTCTCTACTGCGTGCTCACTCATTCCTGTGTGTCTAGCAGCTTCCCTGCCATCCACCTGCAAATGCATACCGTACGCGTGATACGATCTGTCCCGGGCAGTTTGGACACGCTTCTTCCACTGATACCAGCACGCCATGGGATCCACTGGACGGAATTTATATGACGTCGCCACACGTCCACACAGTCCTGCGCCAGCCCATGCATCAACAGAGGCAACAGCTGGATGAGAGCCACCTTCTCATCCCACATATTTGACCTCATGTCAAACGTAAAGTCCCGCCACCAGATATTCCAATCCTGCTTAATACCTGTAAATGGCTTTGGACGTATCGTCGGAACATGCGCAGAACCAACCATAGGGTACCTCAAAACATTCTCATCAAGTTCCGAAGCATCCCGGTTACACGACTCCCAGCCTGACCCACCCGCAATAGAAGTAGGCTCCCGAATCACATCCACTATTGCTGGATGCTCCTGGCTGGAATAACCTCAATTCTTCTACTGAGTATTGACGGCCCGCTGGCAGCCCAGGCAGTGACACAATTGGTAATGCATCCCCGTCTGAACATGTCGGGTAAGGAGTGTCATCTCTACGTATATTTACATTAGGTTTCCCCACATATACAGAATCCTGAACAACCCCATGGTGAAGCTGAACAGGAGCCCCCTCCCTCCCGATAATTATATTCCTGATTGGGAGAGCCCACCGGCTCCCTCAAATGCTCATATCTACTGCCTTCCTCCCTCTGGGAGGTCAACTGCAGATTTGGTAATTAATCTGAAGAAGCGGAGTGTGCACCATGTGCCGGATACTGCGATTTTAGGTTCTTCAACCGCTTCGCTTCAGTATCCCTAGCACAGTCCTCACCAAGCCCCAAACTACGCCTAAACACTGCTTTCTCGGGCTGAAAAGCTGCATGTTCATCAGCAAGAGCGACCAAAGCAGAATCTATGTTGCACCTTTCGGCCGCCAACAATTGTTCACATCTTAGGTTCTCTTCTTGCTTCTGAATACTCAGCACATCCCGCATGGAAATTTCCTCAGACTGTCTGGCCCAAGCAGCTTGCTGCTCTTCGATCAACAATGGTTTGATTTCACTACCTCAGCCGAAATGCGCCGTACTGCGTTCAGATCTTCTAAAGCACGTGAAAACGAGGCTGCGTTGGAGACTCTTAATTCATCCAACCTCCTTCGTTCCCGCGCCATCCTGACAAACTGGACCCGCTTCCAGGTTCGGAGGCGGCAGATGCGCATGGCTTCACGACTGCGACCCCGAAAATGTATGACCCATAGCCAAGTCATCCCCTAATGCTGACGTTAACGGGCCCTGTCTCCAAAGCCGGTGAGATCTCCACATGAGTGGGTGAAAAGGGATTATATTGCCTGAACCCCGTCCCTGCAGAACGGAATGCCGAACTCCCCCACGGTGAATACTCCAGCAACGCCTCCAACGCAGAACTACTGCGTACACCCAGACCGAAATCATCGGGACACGCAGTAGTACTGCTACCCTTAAGTACACCCGCCCCCAAACCATTGCTGATTGACAGAGACCGTATATCATCAAGAGCGAAGACCACCTTCACTGTACTCCCCGGTTCGCCCTCCCCAGTGTTTATACCACCCAAGAGAACAGTATGTGCCCCATCCAACGCTACAACACTTTTTACTGCTGTCACGCTATTGACTATCGAACGAGCACCCAACTGCAAGTCAAGTGCCCCGTCCAAGCCCTCCTCTGGTGTAATCCCAGAGGCGAAACCTGGCGGAGGACCGCTACTCAGTTGAGCTAACTGTGTCCAATAGCTTTCGGACATGTCGATGCCTACAGCACCCCACGGGCGTGACCAGAGGTGCCAGCACAGGGGTAGCCATGCCCCCCAACTAATTAACACCTCTCGGCCTTCCCCGGTGATGCCGGTACCTGCACTGGGAATAGAATTGTCACCTACATTCACCACAAAAGGTTTGGGAAGAGTGCGATGCGGCGAAAGCACCACAGAAGCGTTCGCACTCACTGACGGCCCTCCTGTAATGGGATGCCCACCACCATCAATTGGGTACGGGCGCCCACTACGATATTTATCTCAGAAAAATGTCAGAAACTCAAAACCATCGGACTATGCAACTTTAATGTACCCCTGAATGTTTGTTATCTAGCGACTTCCTTTAAAATGTAGTTTTGTTTGTTGGGTTTTGCCCCCTTTATTCTCTTATTAGTTTAATCAAGTTTGCATTAAACGCCAGGCATTACTTGTAAGGGTCTCTAATCTTTTTTATAATGCCTCCCATTCTATTCTTGTATCCAGGTAGTTCTACTTTTCCTTCACTAGCCTACTCGAGGTATACCTACCTGAGCCCCAGAATTGGCATTTAGTACACTCTCTGAACACATCACCCGTATAGCTCGTATGCTTGTCCTTTAAGTTTGGGTTCTCAAATTTGTCAGATGGGTCACATGACTAATGATTACCTGTAGACCTACTGTTAGTTATTCGTAGCCATAGAGGAGGCTAGTGTACACATTTTTAAGCCCGATTAAAAATGTATTAGCCCCAAAAATGAATCCCTGTGTCTGGTTTTGAATTATTAGGATAGGGCATGGACTGGTTATCTCAGTGTCAGGATATTGGGATACCGGTGGCCTAATCTCCCAGTGGGGCAGCACTATATGAAAGTCGCCATGAGTGCACATTGTCACAAGTCAGAACCCATCCTGATATGACCATAGATGTTGCTAGGATGTAAAACCCCAACAAGCAAATCTTCCAATGGTACCAGTTATAATACATGCATATGAATTTTAATTTTTTTGTTACATTTTTAGGTGTGAGAACAACTGATTTTAGTAAAACCTCTAGGCTAATGCTAAAAAACACAGGGCGATAACCATATTCAAAACTAATTAATGAAGGAATAAAATATTTGGAAAGTTCAGAATAGACGTCACAAACTGGTGGTGTATATTTATATTTTCGACAATGAAGTTCTGGCGCGAAGATGATGCAATTTGGCAAAGCCACTAGAAATCTCTATTCGGGAGGCATAACAGTTCAGTTATCCGGCTATTTATAAATAGCAAGCATCAGAAGACTGCCTGTCATATATTCTTAATTGATTGTGACTTATTAAATGGGTTTCTTTACACTGACTTCAAAACTAAATCTGCCAGAGAGTACGAAGTTGCAGAACCTCGTTTTGAAATACTCTTCTGACAGTAGGCACGTGTATTCATCATGGCAGAAGAGAAGATTAGTAAGAGGTACACAAACATCCTAGTTACATACATATATAACAATATATACCATCTCTTCACACTTATTTGATAAACACAGTACATTTTGAATGTATTTATCTTATATTCTTTTACCACAGTACGTTTCTAAATAAGTTTGACATGAATGAGACAACTCGGTGTAGCAGCCGGATGTGATGGCGCGTTCGTTGCAATGCGCCGGGGTGTACATCGGCGCACCGAACCTTTCTGGTTAATGTCTGTCAACATGACACGCCGGCGCACCTTTATGGATGCACCGTTTGACTGCTGTGCAGTTAGAATTTGCATTCTCTGACCGGGTTTACTTAGCAAATGTATAATTGCAACGTTATATTATAAGCGTGGGGTTGTATGCACTTAACCTAACTGAACGAGCCTTTGCAACCATAGTCTCGAGACACAAATTCATTCTTTCCTACATCATAGTACATGTTCTGTCAGTCTAACTCGACCGGTGTGGCGGTTTCACTTTCGATATAGCAATATAGCGAATGGTAGACAGGAAATGTGAACACTTATTTGTCTCTCATTTTTGCTTGAGTGCAAGTAAATAAGCAACACAAGGAGTAATTAGTAGCATGAGGGGTCAAATTTCACTGTTTCAGCTCATTGTCAGTTTCAGCCGTGCATATACTATTTATATAGACTCAAACTCAAGGCATTGTCAATGGTCGTGAGTCACTAACCTTATAAATTTAATATAATGTTTTTGGTAAAGATGTTTTCTATATGTGTACCAAGCGATTTGTTTCTAGGTGGTGTGGTTTTAGAGATATTTCACTTTTCCTGGATTTTCTGTATGAAGATTGCTCACCACCATTGACAATGCCTTGAGTTTGATTCTCGATGTCGGCATGACGGCACAACCCCGGAAACTAGCCCGCGAAGGGTAAAATACTGCAGTCTTGTGCGGTGCAGCAATGCTATGTCTATGCGAAGCATTTATTTTTGTAAAATAAATTTAAAAGCTTTCATTGGATCGATTAAATATCTTAATGCGCGATTGAAGAGGAAGATCTGAAGTATTTAATGTAACCTAAGAGCAATTTACTCTGAAAGTATTAAAAACAGAGATAATAGTGAAAGTTGGGATATTCTGAGTGTCACTGCCAGTGTTAGCCTTACCAGATCATGGCCTCAAAAACTATTTTCGCAAAATAAATTCAAGAACTTCCAATTGGCTAATAAAAAAAAAGCTGAATGTGAAATTGTAGAGAAAGATCTGAACTATTTAATAGAAACAAGAGAAATTTGCTTACAAAGCACCAAAAATCACAAATTACTGTGATAGTTAGGGTAGTTTTAATGTTGTCTCTATGAGACTGGCATTTGTTTTACCCTTCGCGCGCCGTGAACCCCAAAAGTGCCCGGATGTCCGACATCGAGAATCGTACGCGCAGTGCAAAACATTAGTTTGAATCAAAATTAATAGAAATCAAGAACCGTATAAATTTAATATAATCTTTTTGGTAAAGATGTGTTCTATATGTGTACCATGCGATGTGTTAATAGGTGGTGTGGTTTTAGAGATATTTCACTTTTTCTGTATTTTCTGAAGAAGATTGCGGATGGCTGAAACTGGTGCACGGCTGAACCCGCCACACCGGTACTCCACTAAAATTTTCAAATTATTCCAAACATCCAAATTATAATTTCATTGGAAGCTCCAATGAATAAAAAGTAGCAATGTGGACAAAATTTTCAAAACAAACCTATCTGAAAATTAATGGCATTGTTGGAAAGAGCTTTGAAAACCATACAAGAAAATCCAACAATCGTGCCAATCAGTTGATTATTAAGCATGATAGAGCTATTTCAATTTCGGTAATGAGGGGTAATTTCCTGCCATTATTTTAATGCTTTAGCATTACAAGTGTGTGACCCAAAATCTAGATATTTAGTGAATTTTTGTTCTAACTTGCTTAATAATCGATATATCTCACTGAAATTTTCGGTGTAAGTAGATCCCTAGCTGCTCTGTTGATTTCACCCATTAAAATCAAACTGACTTGGAGGATATACGCCATTAAAATAAAACTAAATGAATACATTAGTGATTTAGAAGGAGGTTATAGAAATTTCTCATTGTTTAATGAGTATATCCATGGGTCCATTGTAACTACTTTCATCCTTACCTTTGTATTGGTAGATTCATCAGAATCTCATTAATACGTCAACTTACAAGTAAGTCTAGTATAACTATCATATATTCATGAAACGTAAAGTTTTCTTCCTTTGTTTTAATGTTTTGGCATTACAAGTGTGCAACCCAAAACCTATATATTTAATAATTCATAACAAAAGACTGGACTGGGAGTAAATTTATAATTTATTTACATCTTCAAGCTTATTCGTAGCAAATAGGTTTGTACATCAATCATTTGTAAGTATACAGAAGTATTATACCACTTGTCAGTTTAAGTCATATCATAAGAACACACAGGCTATGTTATTAAACACACACACTCAAAGTTCCGGGTTCGATTCAACCGAAAAACCTCTAACACTCAGCCCTAGTAGCCATATCGTAAGTACAAGAGGGAGGGAGGGTGGGGAAAAACCGTCTTCCAGGTGTTTACTGTATGAGTGCCAGGACCAGGTGAGTTGGAGAGCCTAGGTTTTTCCACCTCTATATATACTAAGGGTTTCCTTGGAGATTGTTGTTGACATTTGATTTGAGTGCTTGGAGACATGAATGTTTCTTGACTACCGGACCTCGCAACACAGATGCAAAGTCCTTGGATCACAGATTGAATTGAGTGGATATGGCAACGCATACAAGTTTTGTTTACATCACTTGGCAACACCAGTTTGAAAGTCAGAGATCTTCTATGTTGTGGGTTCAGTCATTCTAACAGAGTTCTTTGGCATTTTTAATACAGAACAAGAAATATGAATTAAATCTTAGTTTTTAACATTAATGATGATTTAAATAACATACATAGATAGATCTTGGAATTCTGATTCTTTGAGATTGTCCATTTAATAGTTGGAGATCAATTTGAATTTTATTTAAGTTCAAGTTTACAAGTTTCAGTAGATACATATCAGCAAGGCATTTGATTTTTTAGAAACTAGGAGACCATTATCTCTAGAATATGAGTTAACCCAGTTACTGATGATTTATGTAACATACATATATAGAACTGGGATTTCTAATTCTTTGAGATTGTCCATTAATAGTTGGAGATTGAATTTTATTTGGGTTCATGTTTATAAATTTCATTAGATACATATTAGTAAGGTATTTGATTTCTTTTTGAAAGTATGAGACCATTATCTCTAGAATAAGAGTTAACCCAGTTTATCTATTATAATGCTTTAGAAGCTCAATCTAGTTAGTAGATAGAACTTAACTTCAGTTTGAACCCATTTGTCAGTTTATAACAGAACAAAGAAGGAATAAATCCTAGTCTAAAATTACTGATGAATTATATAACATGCAGATATAACTGGGAGTTCTAATTCTTTGAGATTGTCCATTTAAACGTTGGAGATCAATTTAAAATCATTTAAGTTCTTGTTTAAGAAATTTTAGTAGATACATATCTGCAAGGTAATTGATTTCATTTGAAACTATGAAACCACTATCTACAGAATATGAGTTAACCCAGTTTATCTATTATTTTTACTTAGAAGCTCAATCTAATTAGTAGATAGAACTTCATCTAAGTTTGCACCCATTTGTGAGTTTACAAGAGAACAATAGAGATGAATAAAATCCTAGTCTAGAATTTACTGAAGAGTTATATAACATGCATATATAGAACTGGGAATTCAAATTCATTGAGAAATCCACTAGCAGTTGGAGATCAACTTATATTAATTAATTTCATAGTTTATGACATTTAAAAAAAAAATATTATTCCTTTTATATGTTATCATAACAGTATCTCCAGAATATGAGTTAACCAGTTTATCCATTAGATTACTTGTAAGCCCAAACCAGTTATGTGGAATACGTCACACCATGTAATAGAATTACTTGGTTAGCCAAATGAAATAACTGTTTTTTTCTAAATTAAGGTTAATAACTTTTTGTTTTTGATTATTTCTTTGCCTGTCAGCATAGTGTACAGAATAATAAGATCTAAGCTGTGAGTTATGCCAGATCTTATGTTTTAACTTGTTCTGTTTTTGGCAACCAAGTAATTCAGTAGATGTGAGGTGACCAATTGTTATGAATTACTCATGTTACTACATAACATGCACAATTTAGTCATTTTTGGTTCTAACTTCCTAAATAATCGAGATATCTAAATGAAATTTTCAGTGTAAGTAGATGCCTATCTCCTCTGTCAATTCCACCCGTTACAATAAAAGTAAATGCAGACATTAGTGACGTATTTGTGGATTTTTGGTTGTCATTGATATGATTGATTTTATAACACTGAAACTTTGGGGACCTAGCAAAGTACCTTTTCGAACTTACAGCATCATGAAACTTCACACAATGGTCAAGTAATAACAGATTTAAATGTCCATGTACTTTTTAAAGCTACCCAAGATATTGTAGTGGTCTGCACTGACCTCTCTCAGGCAAGTAACCACATAGACAGGTAGGCGTGGGGAGTGTATTGATATCAGGGAGCCTAGGTGGTGTAATGGTTAGCACACTGGCCCGGAATGCAAAGAGATGTGGGTTCGAGTCCCACTCTAGGTGCAATATTTCCCATTTTCATCACCCCCACGACACTGGTGCCGTGACCAGGATCCTGTACAAGCTTTGCGCTGTATGGTTGTTGAACCTACCCTGTGTATGTATGTGTTAGTGCATTGCCTGTATGTATGTAATTGTAAGCATTACAAGACTTACAATTCCAGGGGGACGAGTGTAGTGGTCTGCACTGACCTCTCTCAGGCAAGTAACCACATAGACAGGTAGGCGTGGGGAGTGTATTGATATCAGGGAGCCTAGGTGGTGTAATGGTTAGCACACTGGCCCGGAATGCAAAGAGATGTGGGTTCGAGTCCCACTCTAGGCGCAATATTTCCCATTTTCATCACCCCCACGACAATATATATAAGGTGGAGTTTGAGTGTTGAAATCAAGTCAACTCTTCTGAATGTGTACAGACACAGAAAATGTGAACGGATTTGCAAATCGTAAACATGAGGTTGTAGATGGACATTTTATCTACATCATAGGCTGAAATTCCTGGGGATACCCCTAAGAGGCACTGAAAAGCAAGCATTTTGGGGGACCCCTCTGTTATCAGAACGATTTTTCCAGGAACAGATATTTGGCAGAAAACGGCCGTCGTGTAGCGCGGACGTGCACATATGTCTACAAAAAGCAATATGCTTTTTGAATTTTTAAGATATTCCAAAAATTGAATGAGACATGTGCATTTGAAGTTTGTTGAATTTAAGATTTTTTGTATTAGCTAATGCATTGGAGAAGTGCCTTATTTAGGGCTGTCAAATAGATAATTATAACATCATTTCTTTGTAGTTTCTTTATTATTGATCAGATCCTGATCAAACTTCACGCCAAGGTTCTTCTTCGTATAGCAAAGCACCCCAGCTTATCAAAACTGATATAAAAAAATTAGATCACAGGAAAATGTAGGTTTCCATGGCAGCCATAACATTCTGACCTAGAGAATCCAGTAAAAACTGCCTGACACCAACTTTTGGCTGCCAGATTCTAGAGTTGCGATTCCAGTTGTAGTCATTGTTCGTATGACCATTTTTAGGAATAAAAAATGCTGACGTTTCACATTCTAATAGTTAACATGGACATTCCTGGCAGTCTTACCTCTGATTTTTGCATCTGAAGACTTGAATGGCTTAGTAAAATGCCTTTTATATGTCGTACAACACTGAAAATAGTCTCTATCTGTGCTTACGTCTTTGGTGCTTCAAAAACGAATGTAACAACGAATGTGCTTCATGTGTGGTGCCGTTTTCCGACATGACTGTGCCGTTCAGGAGGTCGCAAAAAGTTGTACGAGTTTTATAGGTGCGTCGACAGTGGCGCCCCAGCAGATTGTAGGTTACCTACCTAGTCTAAGTCTAACTTATGATTTTTAGCCTTAGCTAGGTACCCCACTAAAATTGTCAAATTATTCCAAACATTCAAATTATAATTTACGAGACGGAGACAGAGGTATTATATAATGGTTATTTACTTTTCATCGGAAAGGGCTCACATTCGATACAAGGTCAATCTGATACATAATAACAGGTAGGTTCAATAAGTCAGATAGATACATATAAGTCAAGTATGATATCAGATATGCAGAACATTGGTCAGTTATCATGGTACAAGATTGGTAACCTGCAGTCCAGAGCATTCGAAGCTTCCCCAGTCTGTGTGAGTCAAGTGGTTAAGGACCGGGACTCAAACTCTTGACCCTATCGTTACTCTCCATTTAATGGTGTGGGTGGATGGGCGAAGAAAACAAGAGGGGTGCTGTGATGGGGGCGGTTCTGGTCAAATCTGGAACGGTCTGGCGGTCGCGTGATGTAACTGCCCGTGGAGCCATCTGGAGGAACTCCGGGAACTAAGTTATGCTTGTAGTATATCACGGGGTTTCTGCCAGATGGCGCCACCACGCTGGTGTAAGTCAGTTCATGTGGTTCCCGTCTCCGCCGTAAATTACCAATGTTACGCGTAACATCCACAATTTCATTGGCAGCTCCAATGAATCAAAAGCAAACCCCGTCCTGATCTGACCTTAGATGTTGCTAGGACGTAAAACAACAAACAAACAAATCCTTTTAGAATTTTTAAGATATTCCAAAAATTGAGTGAGATATGTGCATTTGAAGAAGGTTGTTGAATTTCAGATCTTTTGTATTAGCTAATGCATTAGAGAAGTGCCTTATTTAGGACTGTTAAATAGACTAATTATAAGAACATTTCTTTGTAGTTTTTTTATTAATGATCACATCCTGATCAAACTTCACACCAAGGTTCTTCTTCGTATGGCAAATCACCTAAGCTTATCAAAACTGATAACAAATTAGATCACACGAAAATGTAGATTTTCATGGCAACCGTAATACAATCGCTCCCACCTACAATATGAGTCAACTGTAGCTTTTTTAAAATAATGGTCAGATCCTGATGAAATTTCGCGTTTAGGTTCTTATTGGTCTGGCAAATCACCTCAGTAGGATATAAATATATAGGGAAGTTCTTTGTTTTTTTATTTTAAAAGTCAACAAAAAATCGTCAGATTATACGGAACTTTCAGAAAGCATAATATGGCTTGATCACTCACACGCAGGTAAAAAGCGACCAGAATGTTGTGCAGTGTGCGGAACACACTTCGGCTGGCGGGCCAGCAGCTGACACATCTGAGGGGGCAAATGACTCCCCTGTCACCCACCACCCGCGTCAGCGTCAGTCGAACCTTCAGTGGGTGTGCAGTGCTTCAGAGGCCAACGAGGTTGGTTGCGGATTGTCTTGTCTCATTCGTACATGGCTGCTGGTGTGTCTTTTTTTTTTTCTCTTTTTCAAACATTTTTTAAAATTATTTATGAGTATTTACCCAGAAGTTGGGGTGACTCAAAATTATAAATAACAACAAAAGATCTCCCTTTTTTTTCATTTTGAAACCGTGAACAATTTATCTTTTAGTAAATTAAGCACACAATTTGATAGTACACAATACACTGCCAGAATAATGAGACACAACCACAACTTCAATTCTCATTCCGGCGAAGTTGCATAACCTGGTGAAAATATAGCATTTTCTAAGCCAAAGCACTGCAATATATATTCAGCTTAAATACTAGCGCACTTATTAAGCATTTATTGCTGCATAGAAGGGATATTGCGTTAATTTAATAAAACCTGTAACTGATGCAAATCATGCAAGCGTATAATGTCCAGCTTTTTGGTTTACATACCATATTTATTTAGCATGTTTGCACTTCAAATATCTTCGTTCTGACATAACCTTAGACCATGACCAAACTCTTCAAATATCTCCAAGGTTAACAACAATTTAGAAGTCAGACTGAAGTTTGAATAACATAAACTGAGTTTTTTTGGGTGTTTAAAAAAAACATTGAACAGGTTCATGCATAGAGCACTGTAATTAATTTGCTTTCTCATAGTAATAGGTTTCAACCAAGTCACTGGATTTAGTAGTTGACTCCTCCCAGTCACTGCATTTAGAAATTGGTTAAAACTACAGCTATCTCTATATCTCCCATTTTCAGGGCCTGCTTTCTTTATTCAAACACTGTAGCAAATACCTTGATTGTTGTGATCTTGCAGATGGTTATTTGACTGGCATATATAAGTTATGTACCGTTTCAAAAAGATCTCATCTATTAAAACGTGAAGAAGAAATAATTACATTCCCTCCTCCATCCCCTCATCCTTTAGTGAAATGAAAAGGCGCCTAAAGGCGCAGAAGAAGGCTGAAGAGAAAGCAGTCAAAGATGCAGAGAAGGTCAAGGCCGGTACTGTGGACAAGCCCAAGATCAAGACGGAAAATGACGAAGACATTGACCCCAATGTATGTCTTAAAGATCTGTCAATCCCAGTTTGAAGTATTTATTTTTTATTAGAATATTCTAATTAGCGCAGTGATGCGCGTTCATCTGACTATTTATATGTAGCCATGTGCATTATCCCCAAACAGGTGTCCCATAGTTATTACTAGAGCTAGAGTAAGGTTTCTCCCTGCCATGTTGTGAAGTATATTCCAGGAGCATCACAGCATAGTCCACAATAATGGCATCCTCGAGCCTGAGACTGACAGCTTATTTCAACACAGGATACCTTTTTAATGTTTGGGTAACTGTTCCAAGTGCTAAGCTCAGATATCACATGTGGTCAGTTCTCATAAAGCTTCAACAAACGTGTTTTAATACCACAGGTTCGTTAATAATGTGGTTATAAGGCTGGAATGAGGTTGTATGCATTCGTCTGTGTTAGGGCTTTCTGGGGATACCAGTTTTCTATCTGTGTGATGTGAGCTCATAAAACTGTGGCCCATAAATGGTCATATTTCCATAGTTTTTGGACAATTTCTTGGCCAAAAGTAGGTTTAAATGTTTCCTTTTTAGATAACCGTGTAAGTAGGGCATTCAGAAAATATATTCTTACCATTGACTATGTCTCTGCCATTATTAACCCTCAAATTTAAGAGTTCAAGTCGACTGCCTGGATAATAATCAGTATTTTTGTGTTGGGGAATTTTTAGCATAAACGTCCATCTGCAATGGTTTATAGGGGCATATTGGTGTAACCTATCAATAAATAACACTGACTGCACACATAACTTCATTGACATGGTTGGCACATTCCATATTGAGTGATAAAAATCAGATATTTTAATTAGCAACCATATAGGCATCTAAAACCTAATTTGGTGCAGATATGACCATAACCGTCCATCTTACACTCACATATGTGCTGTGGCATGGATTGTAAAGATTAGTGAAGGATATTCCATATCGCTAACTAGCATGAGGTACCCTTCATATTTGCAAAGTGTAGATAACTATTCCTATTTCTCTGGATCTGGTAGCGTTTTTACATTTCCCATAACCGTCCATCTACATAACCGTCCGTCGCCATAAATAGACCAGGAGCTAGAGTATTGAGACAATTAATTAAAGTATTAAAGTATAGGGACTTATTTGTGCCTATATGCTAGTTTACCAGTTTCAAGCACTTAGCTTCTTCATTTCGAGTATGAATTTGTATTTTAAGCATTGTGTACATGTTTCTGCATAGCCGTACGTATCCCATTTTTCAGCAATAGAATCATGAACTACTAGGTAAATTGTGACCACTGTGAGACATATGGTTACAACAAATTTAAGCTACTTAGTCATGTGCTAAGTTTGTTTGTTTGTTGTTGTTTTATGTCCTAGCAACATCTAAGGTCATATCAGGATGGGTTGTGCTAAGTAATATGCTCTATATTGCTAGAAATAAAATTCACCATAATCGTCCATCTCCCACCGGTTTTAGCCCCTACAGCTAAAGTGTTGTAACAATATATTAAAGTTAAGTGATTTGTTTGTGCCTATAGTATAGTTTAACAGCTTCCAATACTGTGTTTATTTATTTTTAAGTAGGAATGTGTATTTTTCGTATACTTTACAGGTTATTTGCATAACCATCCGTCTCCCCTTTTTAAATAATAAAAATATCTGTACTATGACCATTGTACATTCTGGAATGTACCTATCTGATGTAGACACTGTGTGTTATAGGCATAAGGAATGTTGTAAAACTAAATGTGTTTACTCAGTGTCCTTATAACTATTTACTATATATTAATTACAGGAAATATGAATGCCAATTACCGTCCATCCGTCTGCAATAATAAAATGGTTACCCCTAAAAAGTGCTTTATGCTAGGAGAATAAAGTTGATATTTCTGAAGATATCAAGATTATGGCATATAATTGAATGTTTTTTCCAAGGAAAAGATGCTATTACCTATTAATTGGAGCAACTAGTACATAGTTAAGTAGAAAAAACAGCATAGTTGTGGGTGGTACAGATAAGTTCAGTCCTTTGCCATGAAATAAAAGTGTAAATGTAGGAAATATTTCTGACATATTTACATTGACAAATATGTTGAACATGTATGTAAATTAAGACATAATAGGTTAACATGTATTAACTAGGTATATCTATGCTTTATGTATATGGAAATATGTGCAGACGGACGGTTATGGTCAGTAAGGAACCTTATTCTTCAAATAGTCACAGAATGGTCAATTTTTAGAGTTAACTTGCCCAAATTCTGTCACTAATGTACCGATATGTACTGAATAGAGTCAGCTTAGAGTGAGATGATATAAGGAATTGCTAGAATACCCCCTCAGAACTCTAAATGTTGCAGTTTGATGAGAATCGACCATATGCGGCATGCAAGTGCTGCATGGATATCGATACGATTTTTGGTTTTTCTTTCTTCAAATTTGTGAAGGAAAGTCAAAGTTCCTGTTTGTTCAATGGCAAATTCACACCGATCGGTCCATGTAGCGGGTCACTTGCCGCGTTGGTATTTGCATTCGGACATATGGAAGCACCACTGTGTATTTATATGATTTGCCATTTTTTGTCGCATTCGCATACCGTGTATATGGAATCTTAGCTTTACTCAAACTTAAATCACGATGAAGTGTATCCAAGGTGGGTTTGCGAGGTACTTAATAATAATGTTAATAGCAGGTACTAACCAGGCTAATATCTTTAATTGAAGTATTACAAGTAACTATATAAAATTAAAGTCATATACAGTCAAACCTCTCTAACCGACCAGCTCCACAGATCGACCACTCCACTGTATCGATCACTGTATTTGGGTCACAAACGAATGCCAGTACAATACCATTGTAATTAACCATTTAAAGTTGGTCCCATTGTCGGTCGATTTAGAGAGGGTTTACTGTACATTATAATTGTGTGACAAAGATTATAGATGATGTGTTTTTAACAGGTTCCTAGAGGACCCTTTCCGAGCACACCTGATAATCTTTCTTCATCGGAGTGAAAACGATTTGCTTAAAATATACACTACCTCCTCTGGTGATAATATTGTTTTAAGAGAATCGCCATCTTGACTCCCTTCTAGGAGTACCTTAAGCTGCGCACAGCGGCAGTTAAAGCTCTGAAGGCGAGTGGTGAAGATCCATACCCACACAAGTTCCACGTGTCGCTCTCTCTCACCGACTTCATCGAAAAGTACAATAGTATCGCGGAGGGTTCTATTCTGGAGGATGTTGTTGTCTCTGTGGCAGGTCAGTAATACCAAGTGGTGTACCATACAAATTAATCTGATTTAGAACTTTGTGTTACAATTGACCAGATGAGATGATCGAATAAGTTGTGCGTCTGTCTCCTGTTTTGGGAGATGGGGGGGATCCGAACCCATTTGTGGGTTCGAACCCTGGTCAAGTCAAACCAATGACTTCGATATTGATACTCGTCACTTCCTAGCCTGGCACTTAGCATTAATAGGATGGGGCAAGGACTGGTGGGTTAGCTCAGTGTAAGGATAATGTGACTGAGTGAGATATCATGTCATGGTGCCGCAGCCTGATTTCCCAGTGGGGCAGCACTAAAATGTCACCATGAGTGTGCACTGTCACAAGTCGGTACCCGTCCTGATATGATCTTAGATGTTGCTAGGACATAAAACAACAAACAAACTTGTGTTGCAATTAGGGTTCTTTATGTGGGACTATGGAATTGATATAGCGAGAGCATTGGTATATAAACACAGATGAGAACTGGTAGGCGGAGTGAGATATGGTTGCTGGTTTGATCAAAGCAACTGGCACAGTATGCACGAAACAAATTAAAAAAGCTAGGCACAGGTTGATACTTAGGTAAACTACATGAGCAATTGGTTCCAAGGGTGATGCCATCTGGTGTGTTCAGCCTACACTAATACAAACGCCAAACCTAAAGGTAAAGAAAGATGGTAGATGAAATTGAATGCAGACAGGGAAGGGCCACGCACTTTGCCCACCTAAACTGCCAGAGTGCATCCAATAAAATAGACACAATAGAAATGCACCTAAAAAATGAAAATCTTGATGTATTAACACTGGCAGAAACATGGTTCACTGACAGACATCAAGACAACACCCTAAATGTAGAAGGATATAGGCTTGTACGTAATGACAGACAGCAAATTAACATAGCAAACCAAACAAAAAAAGGTGGAAGTGTCACAATCTACTGCAAAACCTAAACAAATCTAGACACTGAGGCCCTAAAAATAGCAAACCTCTCAAATGAACACATGGAGCTACTATGGTGCCTAATAAAAAACGAGAAGCAGGCTAACATAGCAAGCCTCTACAGACCACCCTCCGGGGATATCGAAACATTCCTTGAAACTCTAGACAAAAGCATAAATACAGTGAGAAAACTAACAAATGAGGAAATCTTTGTGCTAGGGGACTTCAACATAAACTACAGTAGCAATGACAAAAATAAACTAATGCTACAAACCACTATCAAAATCCTAGGGCTACAGCAACTTATTACAGACAGCGCAAGACTAGGCAACAATAGCTCACCAATTGACCTAATACTAACCAACTCAAACCATGCCACAAAATGGGGTATAACTATAAGTGACCATGCGCTAATATATGTAACGAGGAAAAAACTCAAAAGCACAAGCCAATATAAATATAAGATGGGCAGATCCCTAAAAAACTACTCAAAAGAAACACTAAAAAAACACGTGCATGAAAATATAGACAACCTCACAACAGACAGGGATGAAGCTGATATCTACTGGAATAACATTGTCACAGAAATAAAACAATCATTAGATGAGATGTGTCCCATAAAGAAACTAAAAATACAGAGAAACCAAGCCCCATGGGTAGACAGGGAACTGTTAACGCATATCGCAACAAAACAAAAGCTAGGCGACAAAGTGAAACGTACTAAAGACCCAGAGGATAAAAGGGCCTATAATACTGCCAGAAACAACTCCCTTAAAGCAGTAAGGGCAGCAAAAAAGAAATATATAATAAAACAAGACAAGGACTGGGGAAGCAACGCAAATAAGTTCTGGAAAAATGTAAGCTTACTATTCCCCCAAAATAAGATAGCAGAACACATAAGCTTCCAGGATAAGGATGGAAATACGCACACAGATAGTGATGCAGCAAACAAACTAAATACACACTTTGCCACGGAAGGACAAAGGTTATCAAAGAAATTCACAAGAATCTAGGAAAACAATATCCAGGATGAAATCCCCCACCTGCAAAACTGACCTAAAAGAACTAACACAACTAATAAATGACATAGATGAAAACAACCCAAGTGGAATAGATGGAATCCCCACAAAAATACTAAAAGAGGCACTCCAAGCCATCCCAGATACCATGGTCGACCTATTCAACAAATCATTTGAGCAGGAGCACTTCATCACAGCATGGAAGATGGCAACCATCACCCCCATCTCCAAAAGTGGTGACAAACAAAACATGGGGAACTACAGACCAATATCAATCTTGCAAACACCAGGCAAGCTAATTGAAAAAATATTCCACAGGCACATAAATGAGCACCTGGAAAAAAACAATATACTAAACAAGAGGCAAGGCGGTTTCAGAAAACTACACTCTACATCAAAAACAATAGCAAACTTAACAAGTGATCAGTTGGAGCAGCTTTCATCGACTTCAGCAAAGCCTTTGACACTGTAGACCACAGCATATTAATAAGAAAATTAAACAACATGGGCATTAAATCCAAATCAATAAACTGGATAAAATGCTACCTACGCAACAGACAGCAAAAAACTAAAGTAAATGGTACACTCTCAGACCAGCAAACTGTCACCTGTGGTGTACCCCAAGGATCAGTCCTGGGACCACTACTATTTATACTATACATTCTATCTCCAGCTGTATGCGGATGACACTGTCGTATATGCAGAAGGAACCACAGTAGAGGAGGTAGCAACCAAACTGAACAACCTACTAAAGCTGGACAGCTGGTGTGAATCCAATCAAATAACCATCAATGGAAATAAATCTAAAACCGAGCTCTTCTCACATACACCAATCACAGGAAGAAACCTACAATGCACACTAGGAAACCAAACACTGGAAAGTGTAAATCACTACAAATACCTAGGCCTAGAACTAGATAGCCAGCTAAACTACAATCTATGTAACAAAAATCCTACAAAAAGTAAATCACAAACTATGGATATTTGCTAAACTAAGAAACTATATGACACAAGATATGTCAATAAAAATCTTCAAAGGCATGGTACTCCCCTACTTTGACTATGGTGATGTAATCTACATGGGTGCTAAAAAAAGAGCTACTTAAAAAACTGCAGATACTACAAAATAGGGCCCTGAAAATCTGCCTGAAAGTAGACAAACTACACCCCACTTACGACCTACACAAAAGAACTAAAGTAAAGCTACTAGAAAACAGAAGGATAATCCACCTAAAAACATAAGCATATGGATATAGCCAAGACATTAAGCGTCTAACCCAACCACTAAAGGACACCAGAGCAAGCAAGGCGCCACTACTAAGGCAGACCAGAAGCCAGATCAAAGCCCATGAAAGGAGCACACTGGAAATGGCCGCCAAGGCATGGAATGCGCAAACGGTGAAAGAGAGACAAATCCCTGACCTAAAAACCTACCAAAAATATGGGTGCAAAATAAAAACTGCAAACCCCAACTGAACTACACCACAAGGGGGCAGGTGATATGTCACAGCTCACCAACTGGACAGCCCAGGGCGGGAAAACCGGAAATATAAAAGCCAGATAACATGTTCAACAACAATATATATCATATCCAATCCAAACAAACACAACTCAACCACCTATTACGTACAAGCCTATGGACATGTAAATAAAATAGGCTAGTATAGAATTAAGTAGAAAAAGTGGAAAACTCTTCCCAAGAAAACCCCAAAATACTAACATAGAACCATAAGAAAACAACTAACATAGTAATAAGAATAGAACAAAAATACAATGCCAAGGGGGCCCAAAAAAAACTAACATAGGCTACTAAGCATACCAACAAACTATCTATCTCCTACTGAAATGCAGGCAATCAAATAACTTATCAGCAGCTACTGTTTGGTAAGACAACACCAACACTACAGCTGGCCATCATTGAAAACAAGCCTGGGTACCCGGGCTTACATGCTATGGACAGTATAAAAACAGCCTCAATTTATTTATAAAAATAAAAAAAAAGTAACGGCAAGGGTATAATACAGAGGCCCAAGTTACCTATCAGTCTATCAACTAATGTGGAATTGTAGAATCCCATTATATGAACCATTTTCATTAAATGTGAGTGTTTATGTATTTTTCCATAGTGGTTTGATTTTGATGCTTTGGTGATTTTAATGTAATTTTCGGAATATAGCTTCTTTTTTTTTTTAAATGTTGAGGTACTTCAGTGGATATGGTTTTTTTTTTTCGTAAAAGACATTTTGTAATTAAGAAAGTGCAGCTGAACAAGCAGTTAGTACTCAGAAAGCAATAAACCTATGATAGATTGATTAATTCTGCGTAGTGAGTCACATTTGATCTAAACTCACAAATGTATCCATCAGGGATGACAGATCTCTGAGATTACTTGCATTTCCACGATTTTTGGTAATCTGCGATTATTTTTTTTCTATGCCTTAAAACCCCAACAAAGAAACTCTAATTCTATCTATTTCTTCAATTTACTACCTAATATCAGCACAAAATTCCAGAAAGAGTTAAGGCATTTTACTTATGGCCGGTGTTGCATTGGGTCAGTGACTGGCTGGTGTTGGGCATCCCCTGTACTGAGTGGAAACGCAGAAAGTCAGGTTTTTCATATATATATATATATATCTCATAAGGAAAATACCCGAAGTCAGGTTTTAAATTTATATATATATATATATATGTTTAACCGTTCGGCTATTTTGCCCCCCGCCTAAGGTGAGCCTACGTGTTAATTTATGTAATTATTTCCATGTGAATTTCCTGGGCCTGCCGCAGGCCGCCACCGCCTCTCGTCCCATCTGCAGGTTGACCCCCTCCGTCGGTGTAATTATCGGGCTAAGGGCGGACAGCCAGAGTATCACAAAAATATGGTTTTGTCCCTCCCCGCATTTAATATAACAATGCAGTTGCTTATTATTTCAACTAACTGGCTCTCCTCCCCGCCATTCGGTGTGAGTTAATATACTTGAATTAATCCAGAACTAAGCAGACACTCCCTGTGTTGCTGCTGCTGTCACTGATAATCAGCCTACGTTAATGTCAGCCAAATATCACAATGTTAATTCTGTGAATATGTCTAGTAATATCCCAGCAGAAGGGTGGATCGGCTGCATAAGGCCTATCAGGCATAAGGCCCTTAATTACATATAAAGCAATCGAATAGCAAGTTGACCATAGTGGTTAATATACAAGAAGACTGGAGAATAGTAAACAATGCAAGGAACGTTCCAATTTACTTTTTAAGAGCTCACAGCTTTATTCTTATGCTAATAGTACAATCCGGTTCTATAATCTCAATAAATACCCCTCAATCTGTCCTGTCTCATCATATTTACTTTAATACTCTTGCGAATTCCGACGATAAAGGCCTAAATCTCATCTAAAACATCAGAGAGTGCAAAAACACGTCCGATGGGTCTGAGCCTGAGCACTCGACCTTCCACCGTTGCTAGGAAAGTCACAATTGACATCTCCTAGCAACGCGTTACAGCAGGGAACCCGGCCCCGCAAATGGTGGCAAATGCGGGTCTGTCTCGGCGAGTAGCCCACATTTATATATATACACACACACCAAATGGGTGTAAATAGTAATGTAATAATAAATAATCTCACTTATGCGCCTTTATACTCGCATAATAAATACATCACACATATATATATACCCGGTTGTGATGCTACCTTAAATAGAAATGTTCAACACATCATTGTATAAGCACCAACAGTTGATCTACCACTATGCCTGGTATTAATATTTTATCCTTACTGGTGCTACTATTACTAGGCCGGATCTATGCACGACGAGAATCCGGAGTCAAGCTACTATTCTTCGATCTCCGTGGCGAAGGCGTGAAGATACAAGTCATGGCGAACGCTAGGTAATTTGGACTTTCACTATCCTGTCCCTTTTAAACCTGAATACTGTGACGAAAGCATGTCCATCATTTCTTTGTTACAACAAAAACTAAAGGGGCAGAAACCTGCCCGACAGCACTTTAGTTATTCACAATTATTTGGATTCCATTTCCTTGTCTGACATTACAGAACTACAAAGAATGGCCGTAGGGTATGAAATTCCCTGTAATATGCCTTGTTGGGTTGAAGCTCAAATATCCAATTCTAAATTATGTAATGTGGTTAATCTTTCTGCAATATGAATATTTGCATGAGTGTACACTGACGGTACCCCTTGCGATCTATGACTAGATTTTGCCATGATTTAAAACCCCCAACAAACAAACAACAGCATTCAAATACCTCAAAACTTGGCCTTGTGTGTTGGAAAGCTGGACTCCTAAAAGAGTCCACGGCAGTAGTCGACACTTGACCGTTAAAATTTAAGTTGCTCCAAACTAAAGTAAAGTAGATTGTAGAAGTTACAATAATAAGGTATGCCACAAACTTCTTTTTTTTAAAGCATCGAATTATGTAACTTTAAGCTGATATACTGTCTTTTTGGTGATGCAGATATTACAAACCAGAAGATGCCTTTGCAGGAACTATGGACAAAATGAAGCGAGGAGATATCGTAGGTTGTCGTGGCTACCCAGGTATGAACAATTGTGAGGAATGCCCTTAATGTACCAGATAAATATGTAATTTTCTAAATGTGTATATTCTGAAAATAATTGTAATGTCGCAAGCTTATATGAGCAGTCACTTAGGTCTACGATCCCTGGGTCTTCCGCCCCCCCCCCCCCCGAGACAATGATTGCCGTGTGGTATATGTATGTGAGTGTGAGTAATTTTAGTAAGTGATTTTATGTATTAAAGTCACTAAGTGTAGTGCCGTTATGAATTTAGTTTTTAATCTACTGATGCAGTGATTAATATCATTGGTCTTATTTATGCATGAACCCCGTATTTAACCATTTACCCCGTCCTGATATGGCCTTAGATGTTGCTAGGATGTAAAACAACACCCAATAACATTTAACCATTTTCATTCGACAACAATTAGATAAATACATTTGATTTAATTACTAGGAAAGACAAAGAAAGGAGAATTGAGTATAGTCCCGACAACAATGGAGCTGTTGGCGCCATGTCTACACCAGTTGCCTGCACTACACTTTGGGCTCAAGGATAAGGTGTGGACCTGGTCTATTGTATTATATCATTATGGATTGCTACTCAAGTAGGGTAACAACCACTTCCTCATTGTTGTCAGTGTGAAATGTTAATCTTTGCTATGATAATAATAGTTTTTGGCGTATCTTAATGGCAGATAAATAAATATAACTTTGCAAAAAAAGGTGTAAAGTCTAATGCTCGAATATGTGGCTGTGTAGGCAGGCTATGGTGAAATCAATACGAGAAAGGAAGAGTATAAAGTGTAAAGAAGAAAAGAGAGTCCAGCCCTCTGGTTTATTATTTATATGGTTACATGGGTTCATTGTAGAGTATCATCCCACCCTTTCCCCCAATGGGAAACAAGCATTCTTGGCCCTACCAATAGGGATCCAGCATTCCTGGTCCCCATGGATACCAGTGGTCTGCCCACCACCATAAGCTGTATGGCCCCATGGCCACTACCAACCTTGACCTTTGAGTGTGGTGATCCCTAGCCCAGCAAAGGGGGTAGGCCCTGAGTGCACTCACACCCAGACCTGCCAGCACCACTATGTCTATTTACATCCCACTCAGGCACCACCAACCCATACATATATATATACATACATGCGCCTGGTCACGTACACCGATCAGTAATAGAACAGTGCATTCGCCCCTATGCTGAATATCGGAATATTTTACAAAGGGTTGGTATAAACATCTACCACAAACCTATCTACTCGTACACATACACAGCACCTTAAACCTTTATTGGGTTTCCTTCATGGACATTAAAAAAAAGAGACATTTCAACTGGTCGAAGCCACATCTTGTCAAGTCAAGATCTCGCACATGTGAGAAGTGGCGATGGCTACACATAGCTACAAATGGCTGGATAATTATTGTAATGCATATTGGTTCTTTGGACAATGGACGATGTCCATCACCAATCCACCCGCACTCTGATGGCAGTAGCTGAAATTATGTTGGGAAATTTTTGCCACCAACCCGCTCTCTGATGGCAGTCAGAAGAACTAATGTGCATTATGTTCCATATAAAATGTCTATTAAGCACTACGGTTATTACTATCAAATCAATTTCTCATTTAGCTAAAAAAAAAATAACCCAGCTAAAATGTATTTGAATGTACTCTTTCTCAATCCTTAGGAAACCCGGTTCCGACAGCGGTATCTAGATCTCATCATGAGTGAAGATGTGCGCTCCAAGTTTATAATACGGGCTAAGATTATCCGCTATGTGCGAGAGTTCTTCGACAGCATGGGGTTCCTCGAAGTGGAGACGCCGATGATGAATATGATTCCAGGGGGTGCCACCGCCAAGCCCTTTGTCACCCACCACAACGACCTCAACATGGATTTATACATGCGGGTAGCACCGGAGCTATTCTTGAAGGTATGGGAAGACTAGATAAACTTTGCAAACCTTTAGGAAAATTAAAGTTGCGTGACCCAATGTTATACCATATGTTATATATATGTTCGTATAGTTAACCATTTATAGTGAAAGTTACTCCAACCTATATATGTGATGTATAAGCATTATGCGAGTATAAAGACGCGGAAGTTATTATTATTATTATAATAATATTACTACTGTTATGCCCATTTGGTGCGGAGCATCCCCCACGTGTCCAGTGGCGCCGCCACCGATCCTAATTGCGGACGCTCTACTCTTGTCATTCGTGGCCGAGAATATATATATAATTATACTACTGTGATCATTAGGATTTAATTATTTATACAATTATATTAAGTTGATCTTTATAATCCAATTTACTTTAGTTTGGAGGAACTTTTCTTATAAATGGTTAACTTTGTAGTTAATTGAAGTGTAAACAAGCCAAATAGATATTGCGTTCATACCGCAATGGAGGACATCATAGGCTTGCAGCACTAACAGGTTCAATTAAATTGACTTAATACTCCTATGCATCAATAAATATACACTGGTATCTAAGTTGAATATGTAGAACCAGACGGGATGGCCGAATGAGTTAGAGCGTCCGTCTCCCATATTGGTAGACCATGGGATCGTGGGTTCGAACCCTGGTCGAGTCAAACCAATGACTTAAAAATTGATACTTGTCACTTCCTAGCCAGGCGCTCGGCTTTATTAGGATAGGGCAAGGACTGGTTGGCTCAGTGTCAGGATAATGTGACTGAGTGGGATTTCAGGTCATGGTGCTGGTGGCCTGGTCTCCCAGTGGGGCAGCACTATAAAGTCACCACGAGTGCACACTGTCACAAGTTACTGCCCGTCCTGATATGACCTCAGATGTTGCTAGGACGTAAAACAACAAACATGTAGAATCAAATGTAGGCAAGTGTCTTACATGTTATGCTTTCATCGCGTTATGCAACTTTAACTCTAAATATTGCCGAATTCTTTGAATGTTGTAAAAAACCTTTTTTTTAAAATTTATTATTTTAATATTTTGTTATATTATGATTATTATATGATTGTTAATTATATATAACCTATTGTTATTGCATATTATTTGTAGATGTTAGTCGTAGGCGGTATGGATCGTGTGTATGAAATCGGACGGTTATTCCGTAACGAGGGTATCGACATGACACACAACCCTGAGTTTACGTCATGTGAATTTTACATGGCCTACGCTGACTACAATGACGTCCTGCAGATCACTGAAACTCTGCTTTCAGGTAAGCACTAATCATCTTAATTTTCATTGCCTCCTTCTCAATGTTTGTTACCTTGTAAGGACCAGACGGAATAGCCGAAATAGTATGAGCACTGGCTTGCTGTGTGGAAGGTCATGGGTTCGAACTCGAACCGAGTCAAACCAGTGATTTACAAACCAGATACTTGTCGCTACCTAGCCTGGTGCTCGGTATTACGCTCCAAATTAAAAATTAAAAAAAAAAATATATATAAATGAATAAAATTTATTTTAACAAATGTAAAAGTTGTATAATGCATTATGCTAATGTAAATTAGCGTGTAGTAGGGGCGTCTTTATTTCTTGATTTTGTATCAATGATTTTGTCGTGGTGGTGATGAAAATGGGAAATATTGCGCCTAGAGTGGGACTCGAACCCACATCTCTTTGCACTCTGGGCCAGTGTGCTAACCATTACACCACCTAGGCTCCCTGGCATCACCACACTACCCACGTCTACCTGTCTATGTGGTTACTTGCCTGAGAGGTCAGTGCAGACCACTACAATATTAACCAATGCCGAGCTAATGTACTGTGAAGTTCTGGTTTTTCAATGACATGGGAAGATGAGCCATATTTAAACATTCATAACTTCGGTTCTAGTAAATATATTTGAAAAATTACGACCAATCTGCTTAATCTGTAGATTCAGAAACCAATATTTTAAAAAAAATGTACATACATACATACATACATACATACATACATACATACATACATACATACATACATACATACATACATACATACATACATACATACATACATACATACATACATACATACATACATACATACATACATACATACATACATACATACATACATACATACATACATACATACTTACATACTTACATACTTACTTACATACTTACATACTTACATACATACATACATACTTACTTACTTGGCCTAACGTGTGCCTTTGCTATAGGCCTCGTGAAGCAGGTGACGGGCTCATACAAGATCAAGTACCACCCAGAGGGCCCTGATGGCGAGGAGTGGGAGGTGGACTTCACACCACCCTTCAGGAGGATCGACATGATCAAGGACTTGGAGAAGGCCCTCGGGGTTACCTTCCCGGACGCCTCGCAGTTCCACACCAAGGGTGAGTGAGCAAGATATTGAGATAGTCTCTGCGCTGGGGTGTATTAATGCTTGGTTGGAGTATATTGTAGCTGCTATTTGTACTAATGTTGGATCAAAGGGTGGTCTTTTACCTATTCACGCCACAGTAATGCTTGGTTGGAGTATATTGTAGCTGCTACTTGTACTAATGTTGGATCAAAGGGTGGTCTTTCACCTATTCACGCCACATATTAATGCTTGGTTGGAGTATATTGTAGCTGCTACTTGTACTCATCATCATCATTATGCTGTCAGTCGCGATGCGACAAAGACTGCTTTCATTTCTGGACTCCCATTCTCCATTTAGCTTTCTGCTGTGAGAGTTGCGTCCATGAGTCGGTCTTAATGTCTCTCAGCTTCAGCTTCAGGTTTTGTTGACGGAAGATGAGCTCGAGCAGCACGGTCCTTGGTAACCCGGGTGACGACCGAGTCGGTATGGTGTTTTGTGCGGTTGTACATTTCATGAAAGCTGCCTGCAAAAGTGTTGAAGTGCTGCTGGCTTTTGCAAGTTACCAGCGGCACTCTCTCGGGGAGCAAATAGAGCTTTCACACTGGCAACAACATGTCAAGACAGGCGCAAAACTATTTGTCCCTGCAGTGGCTGGTTGGGAGATGTTGGGAGTTCCATACATCAACCGCCCTTAATGCTGCCACAGTGACATGGTTTTCTGTTTAGGGTTTGCTCCCTTAGCCTTCGGTTCTGTCAAGAACCTGTATCACAAGGCAGTGGTTTACCCACTCTGCAAGGCAGGGGCGTCAAACTCCCTGAGGTATTGCTATACCTGCAATACCTGCATAGCAATATACTTGTACTAATGTTGGATCAAAGGGTGGTCTTTCACCTATTCACGCCACATATTAATGCTTGGTTGGAGTATATTGTAGCTGCTACTTGTACTAATGTTGGATCAGAGGGTGGTCTTTCACCTATAGACTACAGGACGGCTCCAGCGGTGTGGTGCATTGTGGGATGCGTCAGAGCAAAACAAAGCCGCGAGAAGCACATGGCACATGCTAATACACTGGGTGCAGTTATGAAATCTGCTAGTTTCAGCTCATCCCAACTCTTGTTTGAAACATAGAATCCCAACTAAAAAAATATATATAATAAATTACGATATTAATCTTTTATCCAGCATTGCATTCACATCAATATAATCAGCACATCTTATGCCATGGGCATTTAGATTTAGACAAATCTAGGCACTCAGACTAGTGTTAGAGCCATAGCCAGAGTTAGTTTTACTTATTTTATTTATATCCTATGGTTAATGACATATGTAGAAATAGAAAATGAGTAGGTTAACCAGATATTGGTTATATATTTCTTTGAAACAAGTTTTTGTTGACACATATGACATTTTAATATTTAGAACAAGAATTACTTCTGGCTAATCAATGGTGATGTAAACATCAGCCTGTAAAGTGACTGAAATTGTATGTTACTTAGCTCAAAATGCTTAATTATGGATAGTTGTGTCTTAAACATATTCATTATATTATTATATTGCATCCTTCCGTCCATATTTGTGCCAATTTGTTATGTATTTCTAATTGAAGTTTTGCCCTACACGTATCAGCAAACTCAATGGCCGTATGCCTTTGCTTTGCTCCCAACGCCGTTTTCAGCGCATGCGCAGTCGGAACCGTGACGTAGTCTATCCACGCCACATATTAATGCTTGGTTGGAGTATATTGTAGCTGCTATGGACTACATGTACTAATGCTGGATCGAAAGGGTGGTCCTTTACCTGTTCATACCACATATACTGCTTGGTATGTTGTTAATGTAGCTGCCTTGGATTACATGTACTGATGTTGAATCAAAGGGTGGTCTTTCACCTACTCATGCCACGTATTAATGCTCGGTTAGAGTATGTTATAGCTGTTTTGCTAACAGCAACGCAGGATTAAAAGGCGGTCTTTCACCTATATATGCCATGTATTAACACTCGGTTAGAACTGGCGTGTAAGTTTCCATTCCAAATGAAAAATAAAATATCAAGAATCCTCGATTTTATTAGATTCTCAAAGAGCATTTTGCCACTTTTTGATTTCAGAAGCGACTGAGTTCTTCGACAAGTTGTGTGTAGCGAACAACGTAGACTGCGCTCCCCCGCGGACGGTGTCTCGGTTACTGGACAAGCTGGTGGGTGACTATCTGGAGGAGACGTGCATTCACCCTGGGTTCATCATCCATCACCCGCAGATCATGAGCCCACTCGCTAAATGGTTTGTGACCGTTATTTATTTCCCCTCCATCGTAATTATATTAGCTTTGATTCGTGTTAAATCAATGACTGTAAATACGCATGTTTATTTTAAATAAAATTCAATTTACGCATGTAAATAACTTGTGGTTAGCCAATGGTAGTGCACTATTTTTGTTGGTACATTTGTTGAAATAGGGAAATTTCAATTGCGGAAAATATATTGTCTATGACTGTCTGACTATATAGACTACTATCCCACCCTCCCCTTTCCAGGCACAGGGAAATACCCGGGCTGACGGAGCGCTTTGAGCTGTTTGTGTGTAAGAAGGAGATCTGTAATGCGTACACCGAGCTGAACGACCCGCTCGTGCAGCGAGAACGCTTCGAGCAGCAAGCAAAGGTGCCAGCTATTTAACCATGTGTTTTATGAACATTACCGTGAGGCGAATTTAGTTGTGCATTTAGAAGTTGCCTAATAATTTCAAAACCAAACCCATCTACCTAGATTTGATCGTACATATTCCACTTGGATACCGGTGTAGTATTTCTTTGTGCTTTAAAAAAAAAAATTCATTTAAAAAGAAAAACAAGCTAATTTACGACATATTTACTATTACAGCCCAAGTTTACTGAGCAGGTGGGCTGAGCCTAAATTTTGCGCAAGGAAAGGTCCCAGTCGATTACGTCCATTTTTTATCCAGAGGCATCCTCTCTGGTGATAGAATACCATGCAGTGGGACTGGAGAACAATTTCCTGAACCTCTACTAGATACCACAAAGAACAGAACTGAGAACTGAGCCATCAGTGGTTATTGTTAATGTTAAGATGCCAAAGGTCTATTGTAAGCAGCAATTGCTGCCAAAGTAACACAGCTGGCTGGTTTCTGCTGGAATTACTATGCCAGCTGCTGTTTTGCCTATATTTTTTGTTATTTAAAGAGCCTGAGAACGGCTTGCTGGATTGGGCGCTATATAAATGTTTTATTATTATTATATTTAAGCAGGAGCACTACAATATCGGATGGAACCGAATAAATAAATAATATCCCATTTAGCTTGTAATGTATGTATTCATGGAGGTACACTACTTATTTAACTTATAGTTCCATCTACAAAATATCCATAGCCTTTTATTCCGATGACATGTATCTATTAGATACATAGTTATTTGTCTGAAGACTAAAAAAAGAAGAAAAAACGAGTATGAAAAATTTGCTGTTGTCTGAAGATGTCCGTGAAGTCTTCTTGAAGACTTGCTGCTATTATCTTATTTCATCTTTGAAGACTTATTTCATCTTTGAAGACTTATCTCTGAAGACTTAGCTAAATATTTGTTTTTATTGCTTGAAGACTTGCTTGTATTGTCTGAAGACTTCCTGCTATCTTTGTCTGAAGCCGCGCTTCTATTATCGCTCACTTCCAGGACAAGGCAGCCGGAGACGATGAAGCTATGTTCGTAGATGAGAACTTCTGCACGGCACTCGAGTACGGCTTGCCACCAACTGGGGGGTGGGGCATGGGCATCGATCGTCTCGCCATGTTCCTCACCGACTCCAACAACATTAAGGTAGGCGGCCTTTGTAACAAAGGTTGTTTATTTGTTAGAGCAGGGTTACCACTCTTTTTCAAGCTACTTTTTTAATTACTTTTTTAGGACCATTAAAACTTTTTAAGGACCAAAATGAAATATGCAACTTTTTCAGCATGCAATAACTCCCGGTTCTGAATATACTCCACTATTTCTATTGCCCATCAGATGGGGGAAAGTTCCAATGTAATCTTTGGAGGACAGCCATGGTTGGCCCAAAATTATTGCCAGTAGTAACCATGAGAATTTATTTCAAAATAACACCAAATATATGAACCAATTTCATTAAATGTGAGTGTTTATGTATTTTTCCATAGTGGTTTGATTTTGATGCTTTGGTGATTTTAATGTTATTTTCGGAATATAGCTTCTTTTTTTTTTTAAATGTTGAGGTACTTCAGTGGATGTTTTTTTTTTTTCGTAAAAGACATTTTGTAATTGGTCGTAATGCGAAGCATTACGTTTGATGCGAGGAGAGGAAGAGACCCTCCCCCGCCCCCCGTGTCGCGCAGCATTCGCGCCTCACCCGACCCCTGCTGCTCACCCTCCCCCGCCCCCCCTCCCCCGGGCCGGCAGCTTTCACACTCACCTGCTGTCCCGCCCCCCCCCCCCCCCCCCCCCCCTCTTCCCTTATAAGGCCGCCCGCCGGCCTCCCTCAGGCACTCGCCCTCCTGCCGCCGTCCAGCTCTCTGCCCTCTTTTCCTGCTTGGGATTCTTCACCTCGGGCCGCTGCATCCCCTCGGACCGCTCCAGGATGCCCAGACACGGCAAAGGCACGGGCCGCCAGAGCCCCCGGGCGACCGCCCTGGCCGCGCCGGGACCATCCTCGGGCGCGCCGGGAGGCGCGTCGGCCTCCTCGGCCCCGGCCTCTCCGTCGGCACCCTCGGGCACCGAGATAACTCAGGTTCTCGAGGCTCTCCTCGACCTTCGGGCCCTCCAGCGCGCCACCACCGCCGGCCTCCACGCACGCCTGGACGCCATCGAATCGAGGAGAGCCCGAGGGCAACCCTCTTGCACCACGCCACCGGCCCGCCCCGAGGCGGACGGCGTACGGCACACCGCCCATCCCAGCACCTCGGGCACACGCCCCCACGGAGGCGCGCCCTCCCCCGCCGCCTCAAGCACCGCGCGGCAGCCGTCTCACCGCCGCGCCCGAGGGGACGCCCCCGCCCGCCCCGAGGAGGGGGCCGCCGCATCAAGCACCACGGAAGGGACCCCGGACACTGCCGCGGCCACGCCGGCCCCCTCCTCGGGCACGCCGGGAGGCGCCTCGCCCAGCTCGGCCCCGGGTCCCTCCCCGGCGCCGCGGGACCAGCCCTCGGGCGCCAAGGCTGCCCTCCGACACATCACGGCCCGTCGGCTTCGGACGACGTACAGCCCACCGCCCGTCACATCACCTCGGGCACACCTCACCAGGGGAGCGCACCCACCCACCCCCACCACCTCAAGCACCGCCCCGGGGGGGCACAGACCCCGGCCGCCTCGGCGGATTTTTGATCTCATCGGCAACCACCTCCCAGTCGGGCCCCAGCGCCCCCTCAGTAAGGCTCCCATCGCCGCCCAGTGCCAGTCGCCCATCACGGACCACAGCCCAGCCCAGCCTCACGAGGAACCCTCAGACCAGAGCCCAGCCCAGCCCAGTTTGCCCGAGGCGCGGCCTGACCGCCGCCCCGGCACTGCCGACCTCATCGGCAACCACCTCCCAGTCGGGCCCCAGCGCCCCCTCAGTAAGGCTCCCATCGCCGCCCAGCGCCAGTCGCCCATCACCGACCACAGCCCAGCCCAGCCCAGCCTCGCGAGGAACCCTCAGACCACAGCCCAGCCCAGCCCAGCTTGCCCGAGGCGCGGCCTGACCGCCGCCTCGGCACTGCCGACCTCATCGACAACCACCTCCCAGTCGGGCCCCAGCGCCCCTTCAGTAAGGCTCCCATCGCCGCCCAGCGCCAGTCGCCCATCACGGACCACAGCCCAGCCCAGCCTCACGAGGAACCCTCAGACCACAGCCCAGCCCAGTTTGCCCGAGGCGCGGCCTGACCGCCGCCTCGGCACTGCCGACCTCATCGGCAACCACCTCCCAGTCGGGCCCCAGCGCCCCCTCAGTAAGGCTCCCATCGCCGCCCAGCGCCAGTCGCCCATCACGGACCACAGCCCAGCCCAGCCTCACGAGGAACCCTCAGACCACAGCCCAGCCCAGCCCAGTCTGCCCGAGGCGCGGCCTGACCGGTCACAGCCTCGCCGGACCTCCTCACCGGATCCCTCCAAGGAGCGGGCCTCCTCTCAGGAGCGGGCCTCCCTTTTTTGGCCGCCCGCTCCCCCTCCACCTAGGCCCCGGACCTCCTCCCCCCAGGCCTCAGGAGCGGGCCTCCCTTTTTTGGCCGCCCGCTCCCCCTCCACGTAGGCCCCGGACCCTCCTCCCAACCAGACCTGCATCCCCGGGCTCCCGCCTCGGGCCCCCCCCTGCCCCCGCCTCGGGCGCGCCTCGAGCCCTCTCCCTACTCTTTGGCGGAGGGCTCCTCGGCCCCCCCCCTCTACCAGAATTCTGACATTGCTCCTTATGAGCCCCTCCTGTATTTATCTCTGCTCCTCATGAGCCCCTCACTGCATTGCTCCTCCCGAGCCTGTTTATTTGCTCCTCATGAGCCCTTCCTTGCTTTTTTCCTCCTCAGCCTGCTTATTACCTTCCTCTGTATGCTCTGTTTGAGGCGTTAATAAACGCCTTTTCTTTCCACCCCCGCCTTGCCTTCTTCCTTTTCGCGCATCTAAAAGAACATGAAATGTGGGGGATATAAAAATTCTTTTTTTAACAAAATAAAGATCGATTTAAGAAGCAAGACGACCATTTTGAAATCGTTTTTTCCAATATATTGACATGCATAATTTTTAATGACATAATATTTTTGGTATAATTGTAGGACTTTTTGCATTTTATGACCAGTAGGAACCCTGTGGAGTTTTGTGTCCTAGCAGTATTACTGGCTTGTGACAGTGTGTGCTGCTGGCTGGTGACTATAGTGCTATAAGTGACAATCAGCATCATATAATTGTCTAACCGCATGCTGATGCTTATTTGCAGGAGGTGTTGCTTTTCCCGGCCATGAAGCCTCACGTCGACAGAGATGACTCAGCAGCTGAAGCGACCCCCGAAGACCCCAAATAAGAGCAGAGATTCACAGAGGAAAGCCATATAGTCCATCAGACACCGGGGTTATTTACTCGAGTATGCTTCATATGTGCACTTTCATTGTCTCATCCCGTTTTCCCCGATCTTGCCCTCTACTTTAAGGTTGCATAATCCGATAAAACCATCACATTTTCTTTTTAAAAAACGAAGGAATTAATCATACGTATCAGACTTAGGTACTATGCGCTCATTTAACATGTATGCCGGTGTCGCAGTTTGAGTGCCCTGCCAGTGGTTGTATACTTTTTTTGTAAAAATAGATTTAAAAGCTTTCATTGGATCGATTAAAAAGAGCAATTTACTCTGAAAGTATTAAAAACAGAGATAATAGTGAAAGTTGGGATATTCTGAGTGTCAGTGCCAGTGTTAGCCTTACCAGATCATGGCCTCAAAAACTATTTTCACAAAATAAATTCAAGAACTTCCAATTGGCTGATAAAAAAAAAAGCTGAATGTGAAATTGTTGAGAAAGATCTGAACTATTTAATAGAAACAAGAGAAATTTGCTTTCAAAGCACCAAAAATCACAAATTACTGTGATAGTTGGGGTGGTTTTAATGTTGTCTCTGTCCGCGCATGCGCAGAAGCAACAGAAGGGCACTCAAACTGCGACACCGGACTCAGTGGCCGAATCGGTAAGAGCGCAGGCTTCCTGTGTGGAAGGTCAGTTTGAATCCTGACCAAGCCAAACAAATGACGTTACAAAATTGATATTTTGTGTTACCTAGCCTGGAGCTAAGCAGGGACTGGTTGGGGCAGTGTCTGGATGATGTGACTGCTCAGGAAATAAGGTCATGGTGCCGACTGCCTGATCTCCCAGTGGGGCAGCACTATAAAGTTGCCATGAGTGTGCACTGCCGTAAGTCGGTACCTGTCCTGATATTACCTTGGATGTTGCCACAAATAAACAAAAAGAAATATTAAACATTTATTGCTGCATATGTGGAAGTCAATTTAATAGAACCGATCACTGTGGCCAGTCATAAGCATGTAGTGTCCCCAATTTTGATGAGCAAATCAAAATTATTTCCGTGATGTCACTTCAAATTTGGCCAAAATAAAGTACATTCATAACAATCAAACGGATGTATTTGCTTTTAAAACCATCGGATGGTGCACCTTTAATGATAGACGATTAATCCCTCCCAGTCTGTTATTGGGATGTCTGCTGTTTGAAGGAGGCATGAGGAAATTGCATGGTTTTATTTGGCAATGGAAATTAGAAACCTCGAAATATACAGAAAAGCGCAACGCCAATGTGCACTTTCTACGAGTTACAAAATGTGTTGGAAGATAAAAAAATAAAAAAATTACAAAGTGTCAAAATGTGTTGCAGGATAGAAAAGAAATTACAGTGTCAAAAAATTTGTTATTTATTTATTTCACTCCTTTCATCACAACATATGTATTTAACGTGCTTATACACAATATGCACATAACGGAATAAATCTCATTGGTAGTGATGCTGACTTGCCATTTGTTTTTAATGTATTGAGGTACACTGACCTCAGGTAGGTATCGGGAGGTTCATTGCATCAGGGATCCTAGATCATGGTCAAGACACGTGCCCCGCAATGGCAGAAGATTCGAATTCCCCCTAGGCGCCATGCCATTAACAATTTTTTTTTTTTTTAAACAAACATCAACCAAAAATCAGTTGGATTAAACGTACAAAAATATTGGCTATCCAAACTGGTAATTAGTTGATTTGGGTCAGAAATTTCTAGATCCATGGATGAAGGAAATATGATTTTAGCGAAATTTGTCCACAATTCTTAGACATTGCTAAGTCTATGAGGAGCTGGGTTATTCTCCAAAACTAGGCACCACATATTTGGTCTCCACGTTACGATGCTGATAAGTCTGTTTTATTGATTGCAAGTCAAATAATTATTGTAGCCTCTGACTATTAGGTATGTTAGCAGTTCCAGTTTTACATGTATTGAATTCATCCCGTGAAAGATATCAAAATTATAATTCTATGATTTTACGCTAGTGAAAATTTACACATTGATACCATACATGTAGCCAAACTTTTTTTCTTGTAAGTCATAACCTTGTCTGCTTAACAGTAATCAATAAAATCTTGCTTGACTATGTTGTATATGTTAAAATGAGGTTCTGGATGTGTCTTTGATTTCCATGTCACACGAGTGATATTAATGTATTGCTCAATTTGTATAAGATCTAATTCAAAAAGTGAAACTAATTTTTTTCAACTCTGACATGCACAACACGCAAACCTTCAAAGGACATTGGATTAGGCTATTATTTGGAAGGTTTTCACGTTTGCTTTCCATGTCACACTTTTGTGCCCAGTTTTAGAGAATGACCCAGCTATCGGGTTTTAGTGGGTGTCGTAATTGTCAATACCAAAAATCACTTAGATCTTCCATTTCCCCCCCCCCCCCCCCCATAGATTGGTCAGCCGCTTTGCACTCACTCAACCCTGGTTTAAGGTGAAGCATCTGTTAAATTCAAAACAATGTACAATCAATTGTTTTGCCTAACGGATTGTACAATTTCAATATATATCGTAAACATATATTCAAGTCTAAAAATATTCATATTAACGCTAATTTCCATATGAAAGATGAAGATGTTAAATGTGCCCTCCACCCGCCCCAGTACACCAAAATTGTAATGGAAAGTAACATGCAAAGAATATACGTTGATTGCATGTATTCATCAATAAATCAATCACACAACCTACAAAGTAGCACTCTTCACAACATCAATACTTAAATAATCCCTGTCTGCAGCGACCATTATGATTGGACAACGCCTGCCAATGTACTAACAATTGTTATGTACGAACTGCAACTGTGTGATGACAGAATGCACAGTTGTCCTTTGAAGACAGGTACTATTGCGTTAGAGTTGCATAGTCCGATGGTTTCTGCCCTTTTTGGAGATACATAATTAGGTTGATTGTTATAATCAACCTTACTTTAGTTTGAAGCAACTTTAAAAAGACAAATTTGGAGATATTTGAAGTATAACCGTGCTAAATTAATGTTGGCTTGCACATCAGCATTCTGATGCCATAAACTCAGGGATGAAAGATCTCCGCGATTCCGCGGATTTCCGGGATTTTTCAATCCTGCAGCACCAGCGTATACTAATTATTATTATTATTATTAATCCTCTTCTTTGATGGTGCTGACGCCGCAGCACTATCAGTATACACTACTAATATTAATAAATGCTCCAAGCGTTGCAGCACTATCAGCATACCCTACCAATACATGCTTCAAACGGTGCAGCACTTTCAGTGTATACCAATATATTTAAAACCCGACTTCCGAGAAATTTCCGCGATTCCCGGACAATGTTAAACCTATGGGAGAATATCAGCATTTCCGCTTTTTTTTCCCCGGAGACCACTTTCATCCCTGATTAGCTTTCAGTAGCAGAAGGTTCTATCAACTGGTTCAAATCTAGATGAGTGTTTTGGTGTTTTTTTTATTGAAAAAAGTATATGCTTTCAGTGGACTAGGCAACTTTAACATTTGTCAGGATGGAAAGTTGTACTAATGAATATCCTGCTCATTAAACAATCGATAACATCTCGGTTCCATCCCGCTAACAGTAGTACATGTACTGTAAAGGATTCACCCCATCCCCTTGTATGATGTAATAGTATGTCTAAACCCTCACAAGTAAAGTGCTAGCTAAACTCGTCCTCCTCATCTTCAGCGGTTTTCGGGACAACTGCGTTGTAATGTTCACCCAGGCCGAACATGTGTCGGTGGTACCTGCAAAAGTAGACAAATCAATGGGAATTTATTGGTATAGGATGAAAGTTATATCTGGGAGGTGGAACACTCCAAGGATAGCTTGCACTGACTGATCAGAGGAATGGAGCTAGGACTACTAGAATGAAGTTAGTTTGAATCTCCAAACTTTCTAGGTTTTCTAGAGCCTTGGTTGTTGGGAGTTTACATCCTGGTCATATCAGGATGGATACCGACTTGTGCCAATACGCACTCACGGTGACTTTCCAGTTCTACCCCACTGGGAGACCAGTCCGCCGGCACTGTGACCCTTTCCTACTCAGTCACATTATCCTGATACTGAGCTAATCAGTCATTGTGTTATCCTAGTAATGCAGAGCGCTAAGCTAGGTAGAAACAAGTATCATTTTTTTAAGTCATTGATATCATTCGGTTAGGATTCAAACTCCCGACATTCTGCACGGAAAGCCTGCGCTCTACCAATTCGGCCACCGCGTCCTGTCTGTGATTTGTGATGGGACAACTAATCTCTCAACATTTTACAGGTGCCAATAAAGAATGAATATCTGTAAACGTACGTCAGGAGGAGAGGTTCCGTGTCGTATTCTTCGCCAGCTACGACACTCGGCCCGTCTGCTTGAATCACCTCAATGGGTAACCGCAGCACCTTGGACAGCGCTGTGATCTGAGAGTACATATAAGGGGGGTCACAGTAGGATTTTTCTTTTGTTTAAAAAAAAAGAAGAGGAATTTATTCATGTAGTTTCTCCATGTAGTTTCTCCATACCATAGCACTGCTCTTCCGACCGTAAGTGGTAGTTATTATGGGTGGATGATGTAGCATTTATAGTCACATGGGCGGGTGAAGCAGCATTTATAGTCACATGGGCGGGTGAAGCAGCATTTATAGTCACATGGGCGGGTGAAGCAGCATTTATAGTCACATGGGCGGGTGAAGCAGCATTTATAGTCACATGGGTGGGCGAAGCAGCATTTATAGTCACATGGGTGGGTGAAGCAGCATTTATAGTCACATGGGCGGGTGAAGCAGCATTTAGTCACATGGGCAGGTGAAGCAGCATTTAGTCACATGGGTGGGTGAAGCAGCATTTATAGTCACATGGGCGGGTGAAGCAGCATTTATAGTCACATGGGCGGGTGAAGCAGCATTTAGTCACATGGGTGGGTGAAGAGGAATTTATAGTCAAAACGACAACTAATTTTTAATATATGAAACTAATGAAATTATTATTAATTGACGTAAATATTTACCTCTGGTTGACCTCCCCAAGCTGGCGTCGACTCTAATTCCTTGCAATACGTCTCAAATTCACCTTCAAGGAAAATGGAAGTTTATCTATGAGGAGGCTCTGGACTGAGGTAATATATGTTGATTGATTGATTGGTGGTTACTTTACTCCGTGTCGGCAGCATAGCGGCGAAATATATATATTATGTAAAAATACGAGATGGAGAGATTGTTATGTAATCTCAGCTTTATGTGTATTGGTATCACATATCTCGTCTAACATGGATAGGAGACATAGCTCTGATAATTTGGTATTTATTATTTAAGAACCTAATATTTTATGGATAGTGATGTGCTAATTATCCCACAAAATTATCAACCCAAAATGTGATATTTTTGACCGGTAATATTGAGTTGGTAATTTCTAGTCAATAAAATCCGATAAAGGAGGTATTGTGGGTGCAGGAGATATCTGTAAGAACCTAATAACCTATACAAAGAAAATATGCAACGACAATTTATTTAATCTAAAATTTTAGCGACTAAAATGTGGCAATGTTCGCCACCCGTGGTGTTCATAGTTAATCATACCCGTGACAAACGTTTAAGAGCACACACGACAGCATTAATAAAAAAAAATCACTTTTTTCATTCAGCTTAAGTGACACTATTCATCACAATAACAATATGTAGATGTAATATTCCAAAATAAAAGTTATCGAATTGAATTATAGCTGAATTCAACTATAAATATAAGGCAAGAACCCCACAAAACTTAGTCATTTGAAGCCTGTGTTTATGGGTTCAAAGTGACCGTGAAAAAAGAGGACATATAGTGAAGGTTTGCGCCGGTGATGCGGATTCCGAGGGACACCAGTTTGCCAGGGACACTTCCATTCAAATGCATTGTTAACGGCTGTGAGCAAATCTTCATACAGAAGAAGTCAAATATCTCCCAAATTACACCATCTAGAAACAAATCGCTTGGTACACATATAGAAAACATCTTTACCATAAAGACTATATAAAATTTATAAGGTTAGGGTTATTGAATTCTATTAATTTTGAATAAAACTAATGTTTTGCACTGCGCGTACGGTCAAACTCAAAGCATTGTCAATGGTCGTGAGCAATGTTCATACAGAAAATACAGAAGTAGTCAAATATCTCTCAAATTACACCATCTAGAAACAAATCGTTTGGTACACATATAGAAAACATCTTTACCAAAAACATTATATTAAATTTATAAGGTTAGTGATGATGATGTTCGATTTTGACGCATGTGCAGAAGCGATGTGTCCCTCGCAAACTGGTGTCCCTGGGAAACCGCAACACCGGTTCAGCACGCACGCCGGGTGGCAGCTTCAGCCCTTCCCCATCAATCAGTTTATAGTAACTTGGAATTCACGTATTGCACACACCTGGTGAGTATGGCTCCCCTGTGTCGGGCTTGGAGAGAAACGGAAGGAAGTCATCCACTTCTTGCCTCATGAAGTCTGCACACTGGTGCCGAAGGTCCATGACAGAAGTCTGAGATGGATCATGGTCACAGGTTTTATAACAACAAAATTATTCATCAATATTTCCTCCACCATTCAATTTCGTCCCCATTAAAATGAACAACAACAAAATCTTATGTTGGTTGGAACACCATTCTAGTTTCGTCGTCTTTTAATCTTTATTCAATTATGTTAGTGTTAGGAATAAAATATAAGTAACTTAAATGGTTTCTTTCATATCAAAACAGGAACTGAAAAGAATTACTGAGCAAAAATAGTGCCGTGAAATAATGGAGAAAGGCAATATTAGTTATTTAAAATGAGTTGTATAAAGCACACATGTTTTCTCCCCATGTCAAAGAAATCAAGAGAAAAAGCCCGCACTATTTATTCCAGAATGAACGCTATACTAACAAAATGAGTAAGACTCCCATAGGTTTATGCCTGCTATCCACTGACATTGTCAAGCTGATATTTCCTTCAAATGACTGAATCACTAAAAGCGCCGATTGGCTTCCCGCGGGAGATGGGTGGGTTCGAACTCCGACCGAGTTAAACGAATGATATACTTATCAGTACTCAGTCTGGCAATCGGTATTATCAAGCGAGGACTGATTTGATCAGTATCAGGATAATGTGAATGAGTGGGATATTGGGTCATGGTGCTGGCGGGGCAGCACTATAAAGTCGCCATGAGTGCGCACTGCCACAAGGAAGGACCAATCCTGATGTATAACATAGCCGTTGCCAAGATATATACAACCTTAACAAACAATTGGACTAGATAACTGCTAAGAAATGGGAGCCATTCCACATTTGATATAATATAAGGTATCTATTTTGTGTGAGAAATTATACCGCGATGAAGCGATACAATGAAATACTTACTTTTATATCCCGAGATTTTAACTGCAACTCCAATGCTGTATATAAACTGAAACCAACAAAATGAATACCATCAAATATGGTCATGGTTTTAATTAAATGAGTTCAATTATTATGAATATGTTTTCGAAAAAGTTTTACAAACTTAGTAAATTTTACCATACTTACATGGTGTCATAAACAGCTAGTCGGGCATTTTATTTATAGATGGACAGTTCAAAGTGGGGGAAAAATGGGGCTAACTTTTGTCATACATTAGCTTATAATGGAGGCACATTCGGAACCGACACACCAATATCGACTATATTTCAATTAATTTTATTACTTTCTTAAGGTGCAGTCTGATGAATATATAACATTTTCTAGACCAAAACATGTAACTAGATTTGATCGTACACACTGCGCGCTTTCCAAAATAAAACTTAATTCAAATTAAAGTAAGTGGATTAAAATTATCAACTTAATATATTTATTTTAAAATATAGCAGAAACTCAAACCCAATGGATTATGCAGCTTTAAATACATAATAAACATCTCTTACCAATTGCCATCTGACGGGACCTATTGGAATGGAAACGGGATCAATGTAGTTATACACATTTAACATGAATGTTACCCGACTTAATTTCAAATAATAGGACAAACAGCAGTACAAATTTGAATATTTTCAACATGGAAATATCTCCTATATCCCGTACCTCTCGTATGACCAAGTTTCGCTTGGTGAGAAATTCCTTTATTTTTCTGGCCTCCACATTTCGAACACCAGTTATATTTTCCAGCTCCTGTTTTTGTATCATGTCTTCTCGGGCTCTACTCTCGGCCGCTTTCTTCTCCTGCAGAACAAATGATGTGATGTTACATAAATAAAAGCCCTCAGTGATATCTGGCGAATCATTATCGACATCCACAAAGTGCCCATAACAAGTGTAGTGAGGTGCGTTGACCTCCACGTGTGAAATGCTACACATAGGTAGGTTGATTGAATCAAGGACCCTAGAATAACAGAAGTGTGGGTTCGTGACCCGATCTAGTTGCAATCTGTTCCCTTCATTTGCACCCCCCCTCACCTATCTACGATACAAGTTAGAAATTGAAGAATTAAAACAAAGTTTAACAATTGTAATCAAGACTTGTTTTGTTTTAAATCAACCCAAGTACCTACGATAAAAGTTAGAAATTGATGAATTGCAACAAAGTTGAGTAATTTACAACACAAACAAGAAACTACATGACATGGACTTTATTCAAGAAATGGTCACAGGTATAATTGGTAATGTCGAATAAGGTCATCAGCTCAAAAGTTAATCGAATCAGGCTGTCGACCATATCGCGTGAACTGTTGTCTTATAGAGGGTATTCTTGTAACGTCATCAACCGGAAGCACGGCCATTGTGGCGATATCAACCAGTAAACAACCTGCCAGCAGTTGTACTGTTCATGTTTACGAGATCGAAAACCTAACCTAAAGTAAGCACTATGGTGGACTACTGCTATGTCTTCGGTTGCAGTAACATAGGCCATAGAGAGGTAGATCATTCCTTCTTCAGACTACCAGCAGTAATTACTAACCAAGGCGAAGTTTGCCAGTCTTTGTTGGCAAGGCGGCGGCGGCAATGGTTGTCAAACCTAAATCAGGATTTCACTGGCAAAAACCTCAGCAATGTTCGAGTATGTTCTGATCATTTCCTATCAGGTACATGGTGTGTCTATTATATTCTTTATCTGTTGTTTGAACATGGAGACATACAGTTTTACTTATTTAATTTGTTTATATTTATATCTAGGAAGTCGGTATGTTGAAACACTGATGGCTTTATTTCTTTGTTCTAGAGTAAGTTTTACTCATTTAATTGGTTTTTATTTATATCTAGGAAGTGGGTAGGGTTAATCAGACATTGGCAACATGTAGATATTTCTGTGAAACAAGTTTCCTCATTTAAATCACAAATAAAAAAGTTGGTTCATGTAGATATTTCTGTGAAACAAGTTTATCACAAATAAAAAAGTCCCAGTCCCATTCCGGCCATATTGACGATGTGCTCCGCGTGTTCGTTGAGGTGCTCCGCTCAAGACTCATGCCAAGCACTCCCCATAACCAACACTACCTTTACGATCACCGCAAATTATGTATGTGTGTGGAAGAGGAGGCTTCCTACCTCTGCCCTTCCTGTCAATCATGTCATGGTGGCGGGAGTTGTCATCAGAGGAGGCAGAGCGCTTCCTTTCACGGCTCCTTCTTGTGTGGTGCCGCTCATTGGCGTCCCGGCTGTGACTGGGCCTGCGGCTCTGGCGCTTGATGTCCGGGCACCATGGGTGTCCTTCCTCAGGTGAGGAGGAGCGGTCGGTGGTCGGACGGTTCTTGTGCCATGATGACACGTGATGGTTGATGTCTGCGGAAGAGGAGGTGGTTGACAGCTCCTGGCTGGGGGAGCTTGTTGCTTCTTTTTGTTGCTCTCCATTGCAGTCATCCGTTCCAGTATGGTCTTGTTTACTTCGGCCTGCTGTGCTAGAGTGTCTGCTAGCGACTGCTGGAGCAGTGTCATCTGCCGTGAAGCATTGAGGCTGGTGGCGCGCTGGTGTTGGCGGCACCACCACCGACCTCGGGCGTCCTCTGGTGCGGCGGAGGCTGCAAGGACGTCAGCGGCGCAGCGTTGGCGGTTGGTGGCACGTGGCAAGGTGGAGAATGAGCTGGGTGGCTGTGGAGAGTCTCGAGGTGATGAGGAGGGAGGAGAAAGCTGGTGGTTGTCGTGTGTCGGGCGTCTGGAGGCGTAGTGGTGAGGTCAGGATCTGGTGGGCTGTTGTTGACCGGAAGTGACATCACAGGTCTCGGGAGCGCGCGCAAATTACCCATGTTGACAAATCAACATGAACAATTGTAATCAAGACATGACTTTTTGTTTTAAAAAGATATATCTTTTAAAAGATGTTATTGGTATGGATTGGTAGTTTAAAAAAAAAAGAATATGAATGCTATGGGTTTTTAAGAATGAGATGAATGCTATTAGTAATACAATACACGATAAATGTTATTAGTAATACAAGCATATGATGTACAAACCCTCTTCTTCTGAGCTTTAGACATTTTCTTCGGTCGTACAGCTTCCCCAGCATGTCCTTCTCCAGTACCATTTTCCGTGATTGAGATACCTATTATTCCGCCGGTTACATCAGCCAAGGGATCCTAGAGATAAATATATTGTTATTTGGTGGTCCTGATAGCCAATGCAAAAAAAAAAAGAGGATACGGGCCAGCTGAACGATTATGAATTTCCGCTTTTGAATACGTGGAGTCTGTTAGAGTCAACATCAATGGGTTTGTTTTTTTAATTTAGAGCTGAGCCAGCTTCCTGTGGCACCTGGAAAAGAACAGTATAGTTTTTTTTAGGAAACTGCACTCCACATCAAAAACAATAGCACTCCTAACAAGTGACATACTGGCATCGATGAACCAAAAACAATTAGTTGGGGCAGCATTAATTGATTTCAGCAAAGCTTTTGACACAGTCGACCACAATATACTCCTGGATAAAATGCTACCTAAATAACAGGCAACAAAAAAATAAATGATACTCTATCAGACCAACAGCCTGTCACATGTGGTGTACCCCAAGGATCAGTCCTGGGACCTCTACTCTTTATACTGTACATAAACGACCTAGAAAAATGGCTAGAAACAGATCATCTCCAACTATATGCACATGACACAGTCATATATGCAGAGGGAAACACAGAGGAAGAGGTAACAACTAAGCTAAACAAACTCCTACTAAAGCTGGACGACTGGTGTGAGTCCAATAAAATAACCATCAATGCAAATCAATCCAAAACAGTGCTCTTCTCACAATAATCAGTGCCAGAAAGAAACCTACAATGCAAGCTAGGAAACCAAATATTAGAAAATGTAAATCACTACAAATACCTAGGCCTAGAGCTAAACTACAACCTATGTATAACAAAAATCATCCAAAAAATAAACCACAAGCTGTGGCTATTTGCAAAACTAAGAAATTATATGATGCAAGAAATGTCAATAAAAATCTTCAACAGTATGGTGCTCCCCTACTTCAAATATGGGGATGTAATGTACATGGGTGCTAAAAAAGAATTACTAAAAAAAGTGCAAATACTGCAAAATAGAGCCCTAAAGATCTGCCTCAAAGTAGACAAACTGCACCCCACCTATGACAATCACAAAAGAACTAAAGTAAAGTTATTAGAAAACAGAAGAATAATCCACCTAAAAATGCTAGCGTATGGATATAGTCGAGACAATAAACATCTAACCCAACCGCGAAGGAGCACCAGAGCAAACAATGCACCACTACTAAGGCAGACCAGAAGCCAAATCAGAGCTCATGAAAGAAGCCCACTGGAAATGGCTGCCAAAGTATGGAATGCCCAAATGGTAAAGGAACGACAAATTCCTGACCTAAAAACATACAAAAAGTATCTGTGCAAAATAAAACCAGGAAACCCCCTCTAAGCTGCTCCACAAGGGGGCATGTGATATGTCACGGCCCACCAGCTGGACAGCCCATGAGAGGTAACCCCCTACCAGAAAACAGCCAGATAACATCGAATCCAAACATAAACTGTGGGGTTCAAAACCGGCATAATCAAACCAATGACGTTAAATATTGATACTTGGCGTTACCTAGACTGGCGCTCAGCATTACTAAATGTCCATGATTGAAATGTTTCCTCTTTCAAATTCATCAACAAATGTAATAAAAATATATATAAAATATTAAAGAGATGATGACAAACAATCTTACACCGTGGGTGTTGCTCAGTTCTTCCAGTTCTCTGCTTTGTCGCTCATCTAGCTGCGATTCCAACAAGGCAATTTGTGCTGTTACTTCCTTCTTTTTTCTTTTGTCACCTTTATGTGCACCGTGCTTCAGTCGGGCAGTTTCAGCTGAAGTGTTAAGCAAAAAGTACTGACAATCTAGCCTGGTGCCCAGCATTACTAGGATAGCGCAAAGAGCAATGGAGTGAGGATGACCAAGTATCCGCGATTGAAATTAGGTATACGACTAAATCGGCACCCTCAGCCGTTGTTTGATGCTTCGAGCCAGTGCGATGATTCACTACTTTCCACTGTGCAAGAGGGCGTCCCTCTATGCTTATTTTCATCATTAGCTTAAGTGTGTGTGTTTGGGGAACGGGAGGTCCAAAATATAACTAAGTTATTTGTGAAATTAGAACATCGCCCGCGAATGTATAACACGGCCCGGAATTTAACGTTTATAATTATAGTGATTTAGCGTAGTTTTTAAAGAGTCATTTCCATCAACATTTTCAATGGTAAGTACCCTCCATCAATTTTCAAAGGGGTCAAAGCATAACAATTATAATTTGACTGCAAGCTCCAATGATTCAAAAGCAATATGCTTTTTGAATTTTAAAAATATTCTAAAATTTCAGTGAGATATATATGCATTTGAAAGTTTTTGACTTTCAGATCTTTTGTCTTTTCTAATGTAGGTACCCTCCTTAAATGTTCAAAGTGCTCCAAAGAATCAAGAGGAATATGCTTTTTGAATCGTTTAAATATTCCACAATTTAAGTGAGATATATGCATTTGAAATTAAATGTATCGCTCTATGGAGGTTAAACTCCTTAATAAGGCACTTCTCCAATGCAATAGAGGGGGTGTAATGACATCACAAGACAACTTTTGGTGGCCATATTGAATTACATACAGAAGGCTTGCAACTGCCTACACTGTGCTTATTTATTTACTGATTTGAGCAGTTTGGCCTCAGAAGTTGTTGCTAAAGTGCTGTTACTAACAGCATGTTTACTAACAGTGTTAGTAAACATATTGGATGTAAACTGCCCAGAACCTCCCATAACACAAGAAAACTCTGTTTTACTGCATCTGCATGCATTCACAACATGGCTAGGGAGGGTGCTCGTAATTCAAGATGGCTGACCGTTGATTGCTGAGTAATGACGTCACGTGCACTCCCTCTATTGCGATTTGAAGTTGTAAATAATTATGGGTTTTTGTACTGTTATTACAGTAAGGCAAGTGAAGTAAATAAGGGACCAATTATGCCAACTTTTTCAGGTGAACTAGATGAAGCTATTTTATTTGTTATTCAAAACTTATGAAAATTAGCACATTTATCCTTCCAAGGGTGTTGATTTCAGATCTGGTCTCAGTTTTAGAATTTAAGGATTCCCCCTTGAATAAAACGATTTCTATGGCAACTAGCATGACAGATCGCACTAAAATCTACAAAAGCAAGTAGTTACTAGGGTTACTCCTTATTTCATATGTGTACAACCTACAATATGTGTATAATAATTTGATTTACATGTAGGGTTTAACTACTTCTGGCAATTTGTAGGGAAAAGATGGTTAGCAGAACTCCCCTCACATCCTTTCACTTTCTATTATATTTGGTCAAAGTTCCACTTTTTATTAAAAATTAATACATTTTATACATTTAATCTTGAAAAATGATTATCTCAAGAACAATAATATATATAGCCTAACTGTTTTTGGATCTGGGCTTGTAATTTCAACATATACAGGAAGGAATAAAAATATTGAACCCTATGCATATTTTTTTATTTCGCTGCATGTGCCTACTGCTAATTATGTCCAAACCACAACACTTTTGGCCATTCAAAACACACTGGCGATAGGTCCAGGCTGGTTTGAACCATGATTATATAATTTAGAAATGAGTAAATTACACAGCTATACTAGTTTTACCTACTGCTATTGCCATTTACTTAGCTTTTCTGATGATGCAAAATTTCAGATCCTTAAAAAAAGTGCTCAGAATCAATTGTCAGGAGCGAAAATGACATAATAATGGATGAAATTCTGTCCCAAATCTTTTGAATGTATTGCCACCATTGTAACTGTAAGGCCTTCTGGGAATGTGCAAAACTGAACGCTTTGCAACCATGGTAACTTTGATTTGGTCACAAAAATGGCAGTCAGACATGTTGGCTATTTCAATACACCACCTAGTGGAAATGCGGGTACCTACCTAGTCTAGAGGCTAGACTAGTCTAGGTAGGTACCCTCCTTAAAATCTCAAAGCCAAAGGGGTCCAAACATTCAAAATATAATTTCGCTGGAAGCTCGAATGATTCAAAAGCAATATGCTTTTAGAATTTTTTTAACATTCCAAAATTTTAGTGAGATATGTGCATTTGAAAGTTAATTACTTTCAGGTCTTCTGTATTACTATGAGTATTACCTATACTCCTATAGAGGGAGTGCACGTCAGCGGTCAGCCATCTTGGATTACGGGCACCCTCCCTAGCCATGTTGTGAATGCATGCAGAACCCTAACCTTATTATAAATCTTTTTGGTGAAGATGTTTTCTATATGTGTACCAAGCGATTTGTTAATAGGTGGTGTGCTTTTAGAGATATTTCACTTGTCAGGGATGAAAGTGGTCTCCGGGGAAAAAAGCGGAAATGCTGATATTCTCCCATAGGCTTAGCATTGTCAGGGAATCCCTGAAAATTCCCGGAAGTCAGGTTTCATAAATATTGGTATACGCTGATAGTGCTGCGCAGTTTGAAGCATGTATTGGTAGTATACGCTGCTAGTGCTGCGGCGTTTCCACCACATATCGGTATACGCTGATAGTGCTGCGGCGATAGAAGCATATAGTGTGGTGCTGCCACCTGGTGTTGACTGTGAGAACCAATATAGGTTGACTAGTATACGCTGCTAGTGCTGCGGCGTTTGCACCACATATTAGTAAAATAACGTATTGGTAGGTTGGGTGTTGGAGTTTTACGTCCTGGCAACATCTAAGGTCATATCAGGACGGGCACAATGTATTAGTATACACTCAAAGCTACAGGAAAAATCCCGGAAATCCGCGAAATCGCGGAGATCTTTCATCCCTGACTTGTTCTGTATTTTCTGTATGAAAATTACTCACGACCATTGACAATGCCTTGAGTTTGAGTATAGGTACACGGCTGAGTACGGGACACGGCTGAAACCGCCACACCGGTGTCATGGTATAAAACCCTGGCCCGATCGCAGCCCCTGCCGTGGCTTCTGCGCATGCGCAGAGTTTGTAAACAGGCGCAGCTCGGCTGCAGAACGAATACACACTGCCAGTGTCTATTAAAGATTAATAGAAATGCACAACCCTAACCGTATAAATTTAATATAATCTGTTCGTTGGATATGTTTTCTATATATGTTCCAGGGGTTTGTTTCTAGGTGGTGTAAGTTTCATAGATATTTCACTTTTTCTGTATGAAGATTGCACTCACACTCAGAATATCCCAACTTTCACTATTATCTCTGTTTTTAATACTTTCAGCATAAATTGCTCTTAGGTTACATTAAATACTTCAGATCTTCCTCTTCAATCGCGCATTACGATATTTTTAATCGATCCAATGAAAGTTTTTAAATTTATTTTACAAAAATAAATGCTTAGTCAACTGTCTTCACGGCAGGGGCTGCGATCGGGCCGGGGTTTTATACCATGACACCGGGCCAGTCCGCAGTTCGGGCCGTCGGAATTTCTCACCAACTTGACTTCTCAGTCTCAGAGTGAACACAGGGTAAAACATTTTTTTCCAAAACATTAGTAGAATATAAGTAGGTTCAATATAACAAATAAGAATAAATATCCATAACCATTTCGTCTATTCGATACCTTGTAGTTCTTTTCTTTCCTTTTTGTGTTTTTGTAGAAGGTTTTCTTCTACAGACATGCAATGTCCAGGTTGATCAGCCATTTTACAATGTTTAGGAAGTAGAACTCTTCTCTGTATGCAGTGAGAAAATCTACTCTCCAAGCAGAGGCTTGTGTCGGACCACTGCGTGTATTGTAGTCTATGCATGCACAGGATCTGTTTGAAGTTTATCGATTGATGTCTGCTGATGGAAGGTAGCCGACATCTTGTAAAGAGTAAACATGGTGAGCCAATAAATCCCAAATTTAGGTGTATGTTCCTCTACCATTTTTTGCTGTTGGATAACAGGCATATTTTAACGGAGAGTATTGGTGGCAGTCGATCATTTATGATCTTACATGACTTGTGCGTATACCATGCTGATGTACCATTGACTACATTCTTCTCACATTAATCCAGACTGGGACTCATCTTGACGTTTGTTCCGTCTGTAGTGTTGACTATTCCTCCTATGAGGCTATGACCAAATAGCAATGTGGACACAATTTTCAAACTACACCTATCTGAAAATGAATGGCATTGTTGGAAAGAGCTTTGAAAACCATACAAGAAAATCCAACAATCGTGTCAATCGGTTGATTATTAAGCGTGCTAGAGCTATTTCAATTTCGGTAATGAGGGGTAATTTCCTGGCATTATTTTAATGCTTTAGGTTTAGCATTACAAGTGGGTGATCCAGATATTTGGCAGAAAACGGCCATCGCGTAGCGCGCGGACGTGCACGTACCTACAATATGTTTATCAATCTGATAGACGATCAAACATTCCGAATCAAATTTAACAACTTTTGACATAACTTATCGTGATAATCTTTGGTAGAAAGTGAGAAAACACATTAATAATTGGGTCTATATATTTTTTTTATTTACGTCCAAAGTGAATTTGAACCGATTTTAACATCCGAAAATGAGTGCAAATGTTTGAAATGCTGTCACGAACTAACAAATCAACAGAAATGAAAAATTCGAAAACGAGACCGTTCATAGAGGTTTCCCTATATATGACGTCATTGGGATTCTCTGGTAGTCCCATCCGTTAGCCAATGAGAAGCAATTTTGGTAGGCATGTTGACACACGTTCGCACACTCCCAATCACAGCGATCGGGGACAAAATGGCGGCCATGAATCGTGGGGATGTCCACATACCTAGAACAAATTGCATTTCTTGTGCCATAATACATTGCTATAAGGTCACCAGAACATCGTACTAAAAGTCCTAAGAAATCGAAATTGCGGAAATATGCCTAATTTTTTTGATAAATCTATTAGTATGATGGCTGCCAAATATAAACAATTTCCTATATCTTTGCTCTGAGAAGACATATTATATTTAAGTGATTTAAAATTCTAAAATGGTTTTTTTGGCAATGTATTATAATTTGATTGGATGAATAATTAATTTCCAGAAACCAAATATGGCTACCAAATATCTATATTTTGTCCAAAATGTCTGCTCAAAGGCTTATTTTAGTAGCCAAAATACATGCAATAGTATCTTTAAACTTAAGGTCAGTGAATGGTAGGGCTATACAAACACATTTGTAGCAATATCACTTTAATTATATACATCAACCGGTTGGTACTGCAATGTACCACAGTATTACGAGATACAATATCAAATTAAAGGGAGGAGATATTCGTCGCCGGGAAAACAAACGAACTCAGAATAGTTCAGATGTGTGCCACAGGGGTGGTACATGCTTAGTACTGAACTTTTCCCACTTGGTGGTGTGCAGGAGAGTGACCTAGATTGTTGTGCCATTGGCTGGTTGAGTGGAGAGATGGGAGGGTAATACTGAGGTATTTTCAATCTTCTTTAGAGTAGTGCAATGAGGAAATATATTTGCATAATATAAAATATATGTTAGTACAATTACATTGCATAATTCGATGAGAAACAGATATAGATGAAAAACGTTTTTTTGTTTATGAATGTAAAAAAGGTTCTGCTGTGGATGGGGTTTGAACCCACACCACCAAACAACTTCAGATTACAAGTCCAACACTCTAACCACTAGGCCACAGAAACCACACATAATTAGTAGTCTCACTTCAGGCTATTTGTGTATAGGACGTCACATATAAAAGGTATGTATGTATGTATGTATGTATGTATGTATGTATGTATGTATGTATGTATGTATGTATGTATGTATGTATGTATGTATGTATGTATGTATGTGTGTGTGTGTGTGTGTGTGTGTGTGTGTGCGTGCGTGCATGCATACATACATACATACATACATACATACATACATACATACATACATACATACCTTTTATATGTGACGTCCTATACACAAATAGCCTGAAGTGAGACTACTAATTATGTGTGGTCTCTGTGGCCTAGTGGTTAGAGTGTTGGACTTGTAATCTGAAGTTGTTTGGTGATGTGGGTTCAAACCCCATCCACAGCAGAACCTTTTTTACATTCATCAAAAAAAAAAAAAATTTCATCTATATCTGTTTCTCATTGAATTATGCAATGTAATTGTACTAACATATATTTTACATTACACAAATATATTTCCTGATTGAACTACTCTAAAGAAGATTGAAAATACCCCAGTTTTACTCTCCCTTATCTCCACTCACCCAGCCATTTTTAAAACAACAGCTGCCAGCTATTCCCAGCCTCAGAACTGACCCACTTCTGGTGGTGAAGTGGGTCCCCTACTCTCCCCACACATACTTGGTTCATTTAAACATAAAAACTAAACAAAGTTGTGCTTGGAGAGCATTTGTCGGAGTACGCGCAGTGTCCCAGCGAGCTATAGCTGGTCCCTTTAAAGTTGCATAGTCCGATGAAACATCAAATTTTCAAAACAAAAAAACTCACCTAGATTTAATTTTACATATATCTAACTTAGATATTGAGGCACTTATTAAGCATTTATCGCCACACAGAAGGGAATACTTGGGGAAATTTAATAGAACCCATTACTGCAGAAGCCTATGGTATCAGAGTTTTGGCGTGGTTGCCAAAATTAATTTTGCATGGTTGCACTTCAAATATCTCAAAAGTCAGCCACTTAAAATAAAAGCTACTTCAAGCTAAAGTAAGGTACATTATTTATAACGATCAACCTAATGTACTTATCTCAGAAAATGTCAGAAATTCAAAACCATCGGACTATGCAACTTTAAGAATTTCTTGTTTTCCATAGAACATAATAGGTTATGGAACTCAAACGTCCTGGTCAGTCATCAGATAAATCTGGCAATTAAGAATTTGTTCAACTTGTACCACAACATTCTCTGCACACATCAGTGCAAGGGAGAGCATGTTTTCGGCATGTGAGCCTCTGTTTTGCAACTACAACAGATCGCATCCAGTAGTTCTGGTGGTGCTGCAGGCTGATCCGTTTGTATTGGCATACACCTTCCATCCACAGTATGCCATCCCCAATTTTCTGTCTTCAAGTTGAGAGTTGCACTTTTCCACTCCATTATCAGATAGTACAGGCAACGGTTATGGTTCCCTGCAGCTGCTGATGTTGGTGGTAGAGTTTGTGGTTCCACAGGTGAACTGCTCTTAGAAACTTTGTCACTGAAATGCCTGTATCTTAAAGTATCTATTGTTTCCTCTTTGACACCACCATCCAATGACACTATCAGTATCACTTTCTCTCCTGCTGCAATGATGTCCTCCCAGGCCATTTGTTGTGCTTGTTGAACGCCTTGCTCATAGAAGAGGGAATCATTCTTCATCTTCTTTACCACCAACCCCTTTACCAATCCAAACAGTCGAGAAGTGGTTTCACAACCTAAGATGGCATGGATAAAGAGCTGGTTGTCACAAATCCCAGGACGAAGTAACTCCGTTGACTGCTTTATGCACCATACCCTTTTCGTTTTTGATGCTTGCTTGGGCTCTGGTGCCAGGAACAGCTCGTTTGTGTTCATATCAGCATGATGTAGTAGGAGGACCAACAAGTCTGTGTCATCACTAACCAGAACCATGTCTTTTATTTTGGCTGAGGCAACAGCTGTTTGAACAATGAGGAAATCTGCATCATATTTTGCATGATCTATACTGCACCCAACCCTCTCTAGTTTGCAGGGATGAAAGATCTCTGCGGATTTCCAGGATTTTTCAATCCTGCAGCACCATCAGCGTAGATCTATACTAATACATGGTACAGATGCCGCAGCACCATCAGCATATACAACTAATAAATGCTCCAAACGCCACAGCACTATCAGCGTATACTACTACCATACATACTTCAAACGGCGCAGCACTATCAGCGTATACCAATATATATGAAACCCAACTTCCAGAAATTCCCTGACATTGCTAAACCTATGGGAGAATATCCGCATTTCCGCTTTTTTTCCCGGAGATCACTTTCATCTCTGAGTTTGTCACAGGTAATTTATGAAGCATTGCTTATTTATCTTATTGTTCAAGAAGTTCTCCTTTGATCGAATAATCATTTCACCAGTAAAGTGTATGTCACACTGGGGAAAGACCCTGTTTGTCACAGTTGTGTGGCGTCTTTAATTGTGAATTCATCTTTGTAGTCATCTAAGACAATGGTGGCAGCACCATATTTGTGTCACATATTTAACATACATTTGACACATTGTCATATGTGGACCTTCTCGGCCATTGTAAGCAATGGAGGAGTGCCCTGCCATCAAGGACATACTAGACATTTCCATTGGATTTTTGTTGCTCCTTCTTCATGGACTTCCAGAGGACATCAGCAAGGACTGCCTTATTAGCCTGCAGGGGAAGGGAAGATAACTCAAACAATGCAGGAGGATGACTATGGAGTCCATACTTGAACAATGATGGTAGATCTTCCAAGCAGTCTCCCACAGCTATCATTCGCCGTAATAACAAATGTGGATCCTCTGTTACAGTTTCTCCTTTGATCTTGACAGTTGATCTGGATGCAAGAGTCATAGCCTGGTCAGCTTTATGGAAAGTGAACTCTTCCACAGATTTCCCAACCATTGACTCAAGAATTCTATCCGCAATCTCATTTGATCGCTCAACATTGACTCCTTCCTGGGCTCTCATGCCATTAGCAATGTTGATCAGTGACTTATTCTAAGTAAAAGGGTCCCTCCTTAATACCCCAGTCACACTACAGCTTGCAACCACTTTGAGACCACCTTAGACCAAAGAAACCACACTCACCAGTGACGCCCAGTCATCGGCAACCATTGTTTTGGTAGCAAGGACATCACAGATGAGTGTGGGTTCTTTGGTCTAAGGTGGTCGCAAAGTAGTCGGAAGCTGTAGTATGACTGCGGTATTAGATAGCTGATAAGTTCAAGGGTGTTACTGACATCTCTGGTCAGTCTAGCCTTTGAGGTGTCTTTGTGTTGGTCACTGATTTCATATGAGACCCTACTGAACGTGGTGTTCTCTGTGGCGGAGTGGGTAGAATGTCTGACTTTTTTCCTGGTCAGACTCCTAATCTGAAGGTCAGTGGTTCGATTCCCAGTGCCCCCCATCTCTGCCAATTTGGATTTCCACCGCTGTGTATAACTTACAGCATCATCAAAGGCCAGTTGCTCTCATACCATGTCTATGTGGTGTGGGAGGTTAAAAATCCCTTGGGTTGGTAAAAGTGTAAACTCTGGCTTTCTATCGACAAACTGTCTAATGGTGAAAACAAGTCTATTCAGACTTATCCATGATAGGCAGTATAAATCTTCAAGAAAGAAAAAAACTTATGCATGGCATCATTGATATTGCACATTCTGCCATGGGAATGACCCACTGTAAGCACTGAATCTCTGTAATTCCGTTTCCACATGTTAGGCCCCCATGCGTCTTTACACTTCTCACCAGCACATGCTCAATGAGATCTGTGAACAGTCCTGCCCAATCACTCCGTCTCACTACATGGTATCCATCATCAAATTTCTGATGGACATCCGGATGTGTTTTAGGTAGAGCTGTTATCATTTGCAGGTATACATATGCAGACTTTGCATATTGCCGGTGTCCAGATGCTGCAAATTATGGTAGCATATCAAATACAGACTGAAGATGTAACCTCCAGTTGTGTTTCGTCTCAGCTTTGAGAAACATTTGCAAGATGTCCACCATGTTGAAATATTGCACCCAGAGCCTTGCCATGTGAATACTCATTGCTTCCTTCTTCGAGTGAACTTTACTTTTAATTCTTTCTAACTCTTCTGCTGAAAACACATCTTCCACTGATAACAGAGAGGACATAGCTTTGTCATACAGTAAACTTGCTGTGGTCAAGTCAGTTGTGACTTTATTTTGTGCAATATCTTGTGTCTCAAGATCGATTGCAACCGTATCTTGATTTTCCTTTATGTTGTCTTTGATTGGTACTGGCACATTGTAGGTATTGGCTACCAGAATATATATGTGTTGTGCTGCGTCTACCAGCATGTGGCCACGCACTGCTCTGGAGACAGCATTGCCAGTCATCATGTGGCTTACTGTGTTGTCAGCATACACTATCTCGCATTGGGAGCAAGTCAGTTATGAGAAAATACACGCACAACTGGGGGGTGCTACAGCCCAATGCAACTACCATGGGTAACTTGCCAAAGTACTTAATTCATAATCTGTTTGAAGTTTAGAAATAAATATATTTACCATAGGTGTTCCGTAATTTTTCAGTTTTGTGGTATAAATTTGGATATTTGACAGCCATATTGGATTTGTTAAATTAAATTATTAATCAGATCAAATTGTAACATATTCCAAGTAAATCCTTTTGACCAAAATCCCCAATGTAGAAATTAAAATCACTCAAATATGTCTTATGAGAGCAAAGATCATTGATATTTGGTGGCCATCTTGGATTTATGCAAATTAGACAGTTCTGCAGCACGGATTTCTTAGGACTTTTAGTATGGTGTTCTAGAGACCTCCACCCAGCACAGGTGGATATCATACCAACTGACAACAGATGGGTATGATATCCACCTGTGCTGGGTGCCTGGCCATGCTGGCATACAAGGAAACGAACGAGCTGATCGGGCTGCGAAGAAGGCCCTGAACTGTGATCTTGAACCGTGTCTGATCCCTCACTCTGATCTGAAACCACTAATAGCCACCCACATAAAATCCAACTGGCAACATGAGTGGGATGAAAACATCAATAAACTTAAAGAAATTGAACCATCTGTGGGACAGCCACCACAGACTCATGCGGGAGGTCGGCGGGACCAAGTGGTCCTTAGCCACTGCCGTGTTGGCCACTCGTGGCTTACACATGCTTTTCTGCTCAAGGGGGAACCTCCCCCTGAATGTATTGGGTGTCAGTCCCCACTGACACTCAAACACATTTTACTAAGTTGCGTTGATTTTTTGGCCCTGCGCCAACGGTTCTACACTGCAGACAGTATGGATGACCTTTTTACTAAGGTAAAACAGGAAAACATTTTAGCCTTTTTGAGGGCAGCTGGACTGTACCACCTTATATAGTTTACTAAATGGATTCTATTAATTATTAATGAAACTTTTCTTTTTCTATGGGAATTTGTTTCCCTTGACCACAGATATATGATTGTGAGCTTTCTAATTTAATTAGTGTCTATTGGCACATAATTGATTGTCTGCTTTTACATGTAAAAGCGATGGTTTGAACAAAAAACAAACATTTCTCGCCGTGAATATGGCCTATGCTGCCGACACGGCGTAAAGCAACCACCAATCAATCAATCAATCAGAGACCTCATAAAAATGCACTGTGGTGAAACAAATTCTGTTGCAATTTGTTCCAAGTTGACCCCTGAAATGGGCTAGATTTCATGAACTAACAGTACAATGTACTCAATAGTCAGCTAAAGGATAGTAATACAGGCATACCTCGCCGATATTGAAACAGGTTGAGTATGTTGTCCGTAGTCTAAAATAACTAGTGCATTTTAGCCAGTCAACATGTATGCATAATGGTTAGAATGCAGGCTCTTAATTTCATTAAAACAAATATTAGATTATTAATAGATAACTTGATCTTAAACCATTACAAAGTCAAATAATGAATCCGACTTAATTCTTATAATTCTGGGTTTAGTCCCTATTAAATCTTCCAAATATACATTCGTATGTACTATGGATATCATCACTACTGATAAATAATGAAATATTAAAGTAACAAGTCTGTTTTTGGATCTTAGTTAGGTACTCTCCTTAAATTTGTCAAAGGGGTCCAAATGTTCAACATATAATTTCAATGGAAGCTCTAATGATTCAAAAGCAATATGCTTTTTTATTTCTTTTATATTCCAAAATTTGAGTGAGATATGCACATTTGAAGGTTTGTGACTTTTAGATCTTCTGTATTATCTAATGCATTGGAGAAGTGCCTTATTAAGGAGTTTACCCTCCATAAAGTGATACTTTCAAATGCACATATCTCAGTCAAATTTTGGAATATTAAAAAAAAGTATGTTGCTCTTGATTCAAAAAGTGCATTGCCTTTTAATTATTCGAGCTTCCGGTGAAATTATAATTGTAATGTTTGGACCCCTTCGAGAATTGTTGATGTATATGGCTCTAAAAAGCATGCTAATTCGCCCTAGATCTACAATTCCGGGCCTTGCTATGCATTCGTGGGCGACGTGTTTATTTTGTGATCATTTTTAAGAAGAAAAAATGTGAAAGATTTGTGTTCTTGGGATTAAAATGGCCTTTCTTAGATCCTTATTTGTGAATTCCACCTTTAAAGGACTGCTGCAAATGTGGTCGCAAAAGGTTGTACAAAATAAATGGTTCAGCGATAGTGGCGCCACATGCGGATAGGGAAGTACATGTCTTAGTCCACCACACCCGGCCACCCCAAAGAACTACAAGAGCGATGCAAACAGTACAATCGAGTCAAGCCTGACAATACTTCCTCTCCAAACTTCAGCCACAATTAATGGCCACCTTATTGACATACATTTGGAATATGAAAATATCTTCAGGCACTAAGCTTTGTAGTTAAAATTTTAATTTTGTTGTAGCATCTGGTGGTGGTGGTGGTGGTGGTGATGGTATTACTAACCACTAATAAAAGATAAATAAATGACTTCGAGTTCCATTCCATCCCATCCCATTTAACTGGTAAATCTGTTGAGAGGTCAGTAGCTAATATTTGGCTAAAGCAAATTAATACTAAGTTTGAACCCTTCTTGGAAATGAAAACCATGGTCATGGTACGACATATGGACACTGCTCGCAAATAAAATCAATCCTTATCGACATTACACCCGAAATATTACTACTAATTCTTAAGCGCTGCTACTTCAACTGGATAGGGAAAATACAAATATTGGGTGGCGTACAGACTTTTCAAACCTCTGCAACTGGCATTCATTTCCCCCCCCCACCCCTCCCCTGTTTTCTTTCTTTTTTTTAGCACGGGCGATTGAAAGTGAAAACCACTGCTGAGCAGCAGCTGGCAAAGAAAAAAGAGAAGGAAAAGAAGCTGATGATCTATACCACAGGCACTGAAAAAATATTTGAAAAGGTAACATTACACATGCATCCATTTTTTGTTTTGTTTTTGTTTATTGAATCGCTGAACTTCAATTTTGAAGCCCTTGGTTTAACTTTGCGGAGGTTTGAATTGGATTCTATGGAATAGGTTGCCAGAGGATGTAAGAAAAGCTATGTTTTTGTTTGTTTTGTTTTGTTTTTATCAATTTAAATCTGTCCTGCAATAGAACTCATAAAAAAAAGTAGCAACATCTTTGGTACTACTACTAGTGTGCATGTAGAAATGCATTCGGATAAATTAACACTGTAATATAAATTTTAATATATGTATTTTATTTTTTTGGAAAACCCTATTGCTAGAGGCGCAAAGGGGAGTACGATGCGGAAGGGCTGACCGTCTCGGGAGAACTACTGGCTGCCAATCCCGACTTCTACACGTTATGGAACTTTCGCAGGGAAACATTCCTGCATTTGAAAGAATTTCAGTAAGAAAGCTGGCGAATAGCGGTATATATTCCTGATACAGTATTTATTCATATTATTTTGTCTTAATTCTACGTGACATATATCATAACTTTGTTCTTTCCCCTCACCAGGATTAAAATAATGGGTGTTTTAATCATTTAAATTAAATTGGTGGGTTTTTTGTGGATTTCGTGGATTTCTTTTTTTGCTGACTGGGATGACTTGTGTTTTTAAATTCAATCATGGATGACTGTTATAAACGTGATCACTAACTATGTATATATTATATTATATCTATATTTTATAGTGAACATGATCACTAACGTAATTAAGTTGAAATAAACAATAAATATCCCTGTTTAAAAAAAAGAAAATAATTGGTATTCATTGATTAAAGCGGGGGTAATTTTATCTGTGGACAATTGGCCCTCCTCATTTCACGGCTCCTTGCACTGCAATAATAATGATGACCAAAGACTTACAAATCGGTAATTGCCAGTGTAAGCATCAGCTTTGTAAATCCTTGCAATTTTGCAAGTATATAATATAGATGAATGCAGATGTGGAAGAGGTTATGGAAATTCTTCATATTTTTATGCAGATCAAAGGTTATAACTTGATTTAATTTCCAATGATTAAATTAACACCTTTTCTTAAAGCTGCATAGTCCAATCAAATATCAAATTTTCAAAAACAAACCAATTATCTAGATTTGATTTTGCATATCTAACTTAGATACTGACGCACTTATTAAGCATTTGTTTCTGCGTAGAAGTCAATACTGAGTCAATTTAACAGAACCTGTTACTGCAGAAGTCTATGGTGTCAGAGTTTTGGCAAGCTTGCCAAAACTAATTTTCCATGTTTGCATTCATAATATCTCAAAAGTTTACCATTTAAAATAAAAGTAACTTTGAACTAATGTAAAGTAGATACTAGTGATCAATCTAACATATTTATCTCAGAAAAATACAGAAATTCTAAACCATCGCACTATGCAACTTTAATATCTTCATGAATTACATAGTTATATGAATGACTCCTTAATAGGTCTAAACGAGAGATGAAGGAGGCGTACAACACCGAGTTGAAGTTCCTCGAGTCGTGCCTGCGGGTGAATCCAAAGTCGTATGGAACGTGGCATCACCGCTCCTGGGTCATGGACAATACCACCGACCCTGATTGGAGTTATGAGCTGAAAGTCTGTAATAAGTGCCTTGAATTGGATGAGAGAAACTGTAAGTGACCCAATTTATATATAATGTACTTATATTTATATATATATATATGTACGTTCGTACAATGTCAGGGATGAAAGTTATCAGCGATTTTTCGGATTTTCGCGATTTTTTTGTGATTTGCGATTTGTGTTATTTCGGAAAATATTCTATTGATTTTCTCCAGCTATTATTTAAATGCCATAAAATGCCAGGAATATTTTAATCGTTCAACCATGTCTCTGTACTGAGTGGGAGTTGATTTCTACCAAATAAACGCAGAATGTCTCTCATAGGCATTGTCAGGGAATCGCGGGCAAAAGGCCGGAAGTCAGATTTCATCCAGAACTCTCCAAGCGCTATCCTAGCTCCATTCTCCAAATCCAATCAAACAATAAACAATCAATCTTATGTACTGTTTAAATTCCCAGGTTTAAATGCCAACATAAATAAGCATGGTGATGACATGGCGTCCATTACAATATAGACTTAATCACTGAGTTTGCACCCTCGGTTGAGCGATCTTTTCGTTCATAAGGTATTTATTAAGCTGCAATGTCATTTTGTCTCCCGAACATAGTCCACTGCTGGGACTACAGACGATTTGTAGTCCGACGAGCTTGCGTTCCACTTGAGAAAGAGTTTAGCTTCACTACAGATAAAATCAGCTCAAACTTCTCAAACTTCTCGTCGTGGCACTACCGTAGTAAACTCCTTCCCCAGCTATACCCCGATGCCTCCAACCCTCTAGGCATAAAGGAGAATATATTATTTAACGGTAAGCTTTAAAATATGGTTTCCATAACGAAAAATAGCAGAACATTTCAGTGTAGCATAAATGTTTCTGTAATATATGTTTTAAGGTTTAAGATGTAGAATTACATTTCATCAGCCAGATTGCCAAAGCTTTTCACTTAGTTTAATGTATTTAGACGTTTGATATATTGATAATACATAATGTAGCAAGTAAAAATCTTTATGGGTTGTTTCATGGTAAATGGGACCAAAGTGTGACATGAAGGTAAAAAATGAATATTGTGTATTTTCCTAATTTTTACGCTGAGTAGCCAACTCTTGTCCATATATATACTGGTAATGTGACGGAAAAGATAGTTGAGGTTACCATTTTGTCAGAAAAACAAGAACTAATTGTAGATTTATTAATCAAATCAATTATTTAATCAAATTTATACATTTTTGTATTGTGATCCCCTAAGTATAGAAATGCACCGTAAAGAAATCTGCATAGGATGATTATATTCTTCCCAATTTTGAGTTGTGGATGTAAGACAATAGAAGGGGACACCAAAAATAATATGGAACTTCAACTTTAAAAATATATATATGCATGCAAAATGAATATTTATTTCAAGTAAGAGTCTTCTTTTATTATTTGTAGGCTGTAGAAAAGTCCTCATTCTCCATGTAACATATCCATGTCCATGAAACACCATATTTTTTATATGAACATGTTTTTTTTTTCACTATACCACATTAGGCCTTCAATTTTTCATATCTATCTTTCCAAAGTGTAAGAATACCAGTTCTATAAAGAAAATGACTCCTTTACTCTTTCCATAATTGTTTTTGACCATTACATACTAGAAAAGGCATTGGCCCCATTTACCATGAAAAGGCCCATATGTGTCTCAGCATTTACAATTAGTAGGACGTAAAACAACAACAAAACAAACAAACAACAACAATTAGTAGTTCATCAATTGACTTTGTAATACTTGGATATTGATCTCTTGCAATAAGAAGGAACAAGACTTCTAACAAAGGAGAGAAATGAAAGAGAAGCTGTGGGGGGGGGGGGGGAAGAGAATTTGTTGCTGTGTTGGATGGATACTGTTGCTTGCTAATTATCTATATCTATCTATCTATCTATCTATCTATCTATCTATCTAGCCATCCATCCAGCTATCTTAAATCATTGCTCACACATAATTCTCATGATTGAACCTGTATTTTGTAATATTAACAAGGCCTGACTTTCAAAACTTTCTTTTGAAGAACAATAAAAAAAAAGAATGAAAAATCCCAACTGTTTTCTTGCAGAGTACGAATTAACCCAGAATGCCTTCTTCACGGATCCAAACGACCAGAGTGCATGGTTCTATTACCGCTGGCTGCTGGGTAGAGGTGTGTTCATATTTGGTAAAGCTATTACTAAGAAAAAACCTTTAAAACTTTAAATTATTAAAACTAAATTAAATGAAGGGGAAAACACACATCCACAAATTCAGGGGTGGTGGAAGAAAGGAAACTGTATCATTCTTATCCTGAAGTGATTATTATATCATTAATGGTTTGAATCAACTGCAAACATTAAATGTGAACCGGTGATCACCTCGATAATCGATGGTCGATCAGTGGTTGATTGTTTGACAATCAAACAATCAAGCGATTCCACCCTATGTTATCTGATTTGCCGTGCGGTACAATTGGACTTCACTGAGTTTAATGCGCTCTACCAGTTTACCAGATGAGGTGGATGAATTGATAAAGTGAGCAAATTTCCCATGTGGTATATCATGCGTTCGATCCCTGGCTGAGTAAAATTAATGACATACAAAATTGATACTTGTCGCTATCTTGCCTAGCGCTCAGCATTATTATGATAGGATTGGTTCAGTCTCAGGATAATGTGACTAAATGGGATATGGTGTCATGATGCGGAGACTAGAGTCTCCCTGTGGGGGCAGCACTATGAAGTCACCATGAATGTTCATTCGCTATCCATAATCTGATCGTGATCTGAGTGTAATGGGAGGTAAACAAATCTTTTTTTAAATTCAACGAACATTTCTGCAAGCTGTAATCTTCTGATTTGTGTCGCTGTAATCTTCTGATTTGTGTCGCTGTAATCTTCTGATTTGTGTGCATAATCAACCTAGGAAGTATATTTAGAGCTATTGTGTACTTTGTACCTTAGGTGAGAGGCCATTCAACATCCGGTTGCTGTATGTGTGTCGAGCAAGGACCCGCCCCCTGGTGATGGTTAGCCTCACTAGAGTTGTCAAGGTAACTAACAATACGTCGAACCGTGTGTAGCAGCACGATACCTAATCCTCGTTAACAAAAGTTATGAAATTATAAATGTATTTAAAGCTGCATAGTCCGATGAAAGCATAACATTTTCAAAACAAAAGCACTTACTTTACTTTAGTGTGAAGTATTTTATATTTTTAAGGGTTAACTTTGGATGTATACTTGAAGTGAAAACGTGCCAAATTAATTTTGGTGTGCACACCAAAATGCTGGACATTAAGGCTTTATTTACCTGATTTGGAGCTTATAACAGGCGAAACAAACTGTAACAATGGATTAAAGCTGCATAGTCCGATGAAATATCAAATTTTCAAAACCAAACCAAATATCTAGGTTTGATTTTACATATCTAACTTGACCAGACGGGATGGCCGAATGAGTTAGGGCGTCCGTCTCCCGTGCTGGTAGATCGTGGGGTCGTGGGTTCGAACCCTGGTTGAGTCAAACCAATGACTTAAAAATTGATACTTGTCGCTTCTTAGCCAGGCGCTTGGCATTATTAGGACAGGGCAAGGACTGGTGTGCTCAGTGTCAGGATAATGTGACTGAGTGGGATACCAGGTCATGGTGCTGGTGGCCTGGTTTCCCAGTGGGACAGCACTATAAAGTCGCCATGAGTGCGCACTGTCACAAGTCGGGACCCGTCCTGACATGACCTTAGATGTTGCTAGGATGTAAAACAACAAAAAACCAACAACAACATATCTAACTTAGATACTGACGCACTTATTAAGCATTTGTTTCTGTGTAGAAGGCAATACTGAGTCAATTTAACAGAACCTGTTAGTGTAGAACTCTATGGTGTCAGTTTTGGCAAGGTTGCCAAAACTAATTCTCCATGTTTGCACTCAAAATATCTAAAAAGTTTACCATTTAAAACAAAAGAAACTTTGAACTAATGTTAAATAGATACTAGTGATCGATCTAATATATTTATCTCAGAAAAAATACAGAAATTCAAAAGCATCGGACTATGCAACTTAAATGAGTGCACCAGTATCCCAGTTGGGCATATAGGATCAAAGCCAGGTAAGTTCTTTGGTTTAGAAAATGTGATGCTTTCATCGGACTATGCATTTAAGATTGAGTCACTTAGACCTCTCGACATTTGGGAAGTTTAATTTTGAGAGGTTGCTGACTGCAGTGCTGTCCTTTATTGCAGGCCGGTACTGACTGTCAACTGCTGCTGAAAGTGGACGACGCATGCGTGGACTGCACGTGGTACACTCACAGTCAGACAGACTACAGCACCATCTGGGTATCCTCATGCAAGAAATGTGGTCTCAAAGGGGTTTGACCATTTTGTGAATGTGTCCTCATTCATTGTTAGTCAGGTCATTTCACACAAGCACCAGACTGAATCGATAGACGGGATCACGGTTCCGACTGCGCATGCACTGAAAACGGCGTTGGCAGCAAAGCAAATGCGAATGGCCATTGAGTTTGTCGATACGCATAGGGAAAAACTTTGACTTCATTCAAAATGAATAGAAATACATAGCAATTTGACATGAACATGTATGCACACATGCAATATAATGATCTGATGAATATAGCTAAGACAAAACTAGCCATAGTTTAAACATTTTGAGCTAAGAAACAATTCCACACAAAACAATCAGTGATATCCACATCACCATTATCAATTCTTGTTCTAAATATTAAAATGCCAAATGTGTCAACATACACTTGTTTCAGAGAAATATATAACCAATATCTGATTAACCCTACTTATTTTCTAGTTCTACATATGTCATTAACCATAGGATATAAATAAATACATTAATAAAATAAGTAAAACTGACTCTGGCTTTGGCTCTAACACTAGTCTGAGCACCCAGATTTGTCTAAATCTAAGTGCACATGGCATAAGATGTGCATATCATATTGATGTAAATGCAATGCTGGATAAAAGATTAATATCTTAATTTATTATATATATTTTTTTAGTTGGTATTCTGTTTCAAATGAGCTGAGATGAGCTGAAACTAGCACATGTCAGAGCTGCACCCAGTGTATTAGCATGTGCCATGTACTTCTCGCAGGTTTGTTTTGCTCTGACGCATCCCACAATGCACCGTGCCGCTGGAACGGTCGAGTCAAACAACTTAAGAATTGATACTTGTCGCTTCCTAGCCTGGCACTCAACATTAATAGGATAGCACAAGGACTGGTTAGCTCAGTGTCAGGATAATGTGACTGAGTCGATATCAGGTCATGGTGCCGGCGGCCTGATTTCCTAGTGGATCAGCACTATAAAATTGCCATGTGTGCATCCTGTCACAAGCCGGTACCCATCCTGATATGACCTTAGATGTTCCCAGGACGTACAACACATCTTTCATTGAGGACTGAGTTGAGCTCACTCACTCACTCACTCACTCACTCACTCACTCACTCACTCACTCACTCACTCACTCAAGCACTCAAGCACTCATGTACTCAATAACTAATATACTCAATAACTCATGTACTCAATAACTCATGTACTCAATAACTCATGTACTGAATAACTCACGCACTCAATACCTCAAGCACTCAATAACTCACTCATTTACTCCACATGTACATTTTGATGTATTTCATGTGTTTGGATTCATTACATTTTGGCATGTTGCACAAGTGTGGTTTCATGATATTTTGATGTGTAGTAGGAGTGACTAATTGACATTTTGATGAGTGTGGCTCCATGACATTTTGGTATATTATGCAATTGTTGCTCAATGACATTTTGGTGTATTACGCAAGTGTGGCTCCATGACATTTGAGCTTATTACATGAGTGTGGCTCCATGACATTTTGCCGTATTAAACGAGTGTAGCTCCATGACATTTTGGCTATTACACAAGTGTGGCTCCATGATATTTTGGTGTATTACGCAAGTGTTGCTCCATGACATTTGGGTATATTACATGAGTTGTTCCATTATATTTGAGCATATTACATGAGTGACTCCATGACATTTTGGTGTATTAAACGAGTGTGGCTCCATGACATTTTGGTGTATTATACGAGTGTGGCTCCAGGACATTTTGGCATATTACACAATTGTGGCTCCATGACATTTTGACGTATTACTCGAGTGTGGCTCCATGACATTTTAGCGTATTACACAAGTGTGGCTCCATGACATTTTGGTGTATTACACAAGTTTGGTTCCATGACATTTTGGCATATTACACGAGTGTGGCCCCATGACATTTTGGGGTATTACACGAGTCTAGTGCCTCTTGTGTTTCTTAGAGCTATAGCGAATCGAGTACTTCCACTCGTCTTGGCCCTTAAACCACTGTTAAAGAGATTGTTCTAGTTTGGCATTGACTAATGATATGATTTCAAAAACTGACCTTATGTATACGAGTGCAGTGCCTTTGTACGAGCACACGTGGTTCTCCCTTAACTGTGCTCAGTGCTGCGACCACAAAGAACTGCTTGGGGAGGAGGAGCACTACATTCAGGTGATGCTGCGGACAGCCAATGGCAAGAAGACAATCGACAACTGGAGCTGTGTGCTGAACAAGGGCAAAGACACCGCCAAACACACGTCCAATTTCAAGCAAGGCCAGCTTTTTGGGTATGTTTAACCGGTTGTAATTCACAAATGATCAAATGCGGGTGCGGTGGCGGTAGAGGAGGGGTGGGGTGATGGGAGGCATTTTTTGTTTGGATGAGGCTATTCGCAGAGCTGCTTTGCTCTGCGAATTAGCAGAAGAATGATTACTATTCGCAGAGCTGCTTTTCTGTGCGAATTAACAGAAGAATGATTACTATTCGCAGAGCTGCTTTGCTCTGCGAATTAGTGGAAGAATGATTACTATTCACAGAGCTGCTTTGCTCTGCGAATTAGTGGAAGAATGATTATTATTCGCAGAGCTGCTTTGCTCTGTGAATTAGTGCAATAATGATTTTTATTTACATAGCTGCTTTGCTCTGCGAATTTTACCAAACTGGTAAAATAGAGCACAGATATATATGCCAAAAGAGCATACAACTGTGCGACTGCACATACACAGTAAAAATTATGCATGCTGATTGGTTGGTTGCAGCTCTGCGAATAACAGTATTCGTGGCTGTTATTCGCAGAGCAGGAGCTCTGTGAATAGCCAGTGCGTTTTTGTTTACCCTACCACCCCATATTATTTTTCCTCAGATCCAACCATTATGTTTCAATGTTTTAATTTTTTTCAATGAATAATTCTTCAATAATATTGTTTATGAAGGGAAGAAATGGTTCAAGTAAACGTGGAATGTGTGCATCTGTAGTTTGCACTATTTTTCAAATAATTTTTTTTCATTATTATGTAAATGTTTTATTGAATTGTGATGTATTGGTATGACTAAATAACGTGATGCATTTGTTAAAATAATAATGCTAATTATATGTCACATAAATTAGAGGACTGAGACATTACTTTCATGAAAGAGCCACGTTTTGTGGAGACTGCAACATTCGCACACACTGTCAATCTGCCGTCAACGTTTATAGTTTCACACAGATGATTGCCGGCAGAAAAAGACAGCACCACACCCTCATTGATTTATTAATATTTCAAAATCCACCATTGGCGAATGTCAATTGTGTTGACCCCCTCACCATGTAGATATATATTTTAAACATTTTTTGGTTTAATGTGTCCCTCGTGATGCCCCTTATGCTTTACTTTATTTCACTTCACTTGAATATACTTTTCACTTCACAACTCTAGTCCTGTCTACTCTGAGGAAATATATAGAAAAGACTGTTCATAAGAATCATACAAAATAATTATGATAAAAATGTGCTTGTTGGTTGATTACATGCATGTATTTCCATCTCCTTTTATGTTAATGGTTACAGTCTGCTGCCCATTCAGGTCAGACCTAAGCGCATGCGCCACGACAACACTACAAGAACAATTATTCCAGTGTCAGCAGCTGCACGAAATGGAGCCTGAAAACAAATGTGAGTATTCCTTTGTTTGCAACTTTTGTTGAAAAATGTAAAGCAATCCAAAACGATTTCTATAACTGCTTGTGTTATAGGTTTGGAAAGAAATCATTCTTATGCCAGCCGATGGGTGCAAGGTTTTAAAAAATGTTTAATTTATTGCCTGTAATACAGGGCCTTAACAAAGACCCTATAATACTAAGACGGCTATCTCCCTATCTCTCCCATGGTAATGTAAATTTCGCAGTGCCACCTTGTGGTGGGTTTGATCAGCCCGGCTGCTGGTTGGTGTTCCACATGTAAACACATACAATTATATTATACATGAGTTAGGTAAGTATGAATACACATCAATATGAAATTGATATGAATAAATACCCATCATCATCATCAGCATCGCCATCATCACACATCTTTCACATTCATATATACATTTATACATATAATATAGCACTTGTTTAACCAAGAGAACAGCCAGCGCACCAAGTGGTGGGTTTGATCATTTTGATTACACAGTACAGGCTGAGTGAGCCGTCTTAGTATTATAGGGTCTTTGGCCTTAATCAGTGCTATCCTTCAATTCTGTGCCATTTATATTTTGTTTTATTAATGTAGGTAGCCAGGTAATATAAATATCCTCAGGTGTTGAGAGTGGTTGCTAGCTGGGGTAGAACGGTCCACTATTGGCATCCCCCAGTCTAGTGTGCTGCCACCTACCGGACCTTGTGACGTGACATGGGTCATTGTAGACAAGCCTGTCACCGTGAGGTTGTGGGGTTCTTATCATTATAGAGGACTATTACACAAATCATTACAAAATGGCGTAGTGATGTTCCTAGTTATGAACTTCTCTTTTACTATTCATTTCTTTCTCCCTGATTAATCAAGAAATATTTTAATTCGAATGAAATTTATTTACTCATGAAATTTCAACAAAATATTTGTGTTTTTCTTCAGGGGCAATGAGGACTATCCTGGCACTGACCCGCGCCCTCAACCCTATAAAGTATGCTGACGTAGCCTTCAATTTCATCAAAAAACTGCGGGAGGTGGATCCCATGAGGATCAACTACTACAATGATCTCTGTAAGTAGGTCACATGCTGTGTCCAGTGGTTGCACTGGATGGGATGTTTGCGTGTGGGGAGTGTCGGCTTCCCGTCCGGTGGGTCGTGGGTTCGATTCCTGACCGAGGGAGGCCGTGGGTTCGACATTTGGTCAAGACAAACCAAATACTCAGAAAACTTATACTTGTCGCCATCTAGCCTGTCACTCGCCTTTACTAGGATAGGGCATGGACTAGTTGGCCCAGTGATAGGAAAATGTCAGTGAGTGTGATACCGTGACATGGTGCCAGTGGCAATGTTTGCCAGTGGGGCAGCAATATAATGTCGCCATGAGCGTACACTATCAGAAGTATTTACACCTCAAATATGTGTTTATTATTTCATTTAAATGGTGGTAGCATTTGAATGGAAAAAATGGACCTTAAAAACCAATTTAACTTATAGAAACTTTAATAGAAAGAACCTTTTCCCCACTTGTAAGAAGTACGTGTATAATCTTTTATGTAACATTTTATTTCTCTTGTAATAAGTATAAATTATACAGGATGAAAGATCTCCGGAATTTCGCGCTGATTTCCGCGATTTTTAATGTTCATTCAGTAACTTCACAAAAGACATATTCCTCGTATGACAGAGCAGATAACCCACTGTGTCAGCCAGTGACTGGATCTGACTGACGTTATATATGGTGCTCGGAGAGTACTGTACCAAACTTGACTTCTGGGAATTTTCCGCGATTCCCTGACAGTGCTAATCCTTATTTTCGCTCAAATTTGCCCATGGTGTATTAACCACAGCTTGGTTCTGCTGGAACCTGATAGGTGGCGCCAAAGTCTCGACCCGATTTCCGCGTTTTTTGCCAGATACTACTTTCATCACTGAATATATATAGACCTGAACTTATTAAGAAATAATTTTCTTTTCCTCTTGTAGGGAGTAAGTATATGATTGAAAACGCTATCGAAGCTGTGCCAAAGGGAGGCGTGGAGACGCTGAACCTGCCCAAATGCCATATAACCTCCCTCTACCACCTAGACCATCTGGTGATAGCCAAGTCCATGGACCTGCGCGACAACCGCATCAGCTCGCTGAGGGGTTGTCAGGTGCTGCAGTGTCTGGTGGTCCTCAATCTGGACAATAACAGAGTGGTTACCTGCGAAGGGCTCCAGAAGTTGGACTGCCTTTGCGAACTGTCACTGCGCAATAACTGTATCCTTTTACAACCACATTTCTAAAGCGGTTGTTAAAACAGAAGCGTCATAGTCCGATGAAAGCATCAAATTTTAAAAACCCGAAACAATTATCTGGATTTAATTCTACACCTTTAATTTAGATACTGGCGCACATTTCTATGCTGCATATAAGGGACCACTGAGTCAATTTAATAGAACCCGTTTTTGCTGCGCTCTATTGTGTTAATAGTTTTGATGTACTTGCCAAAATTAATTTTGCATGCTTGCACTTCAAATATTTCAAAAGTTAATAATTTAAGGTAACGGTTACTTCAAACTAAAGTACGGTAGAGTACAGCAATCAACCTCATATATTTATCATTTAAAAATGACAGAAATTCAAAACCATTGGACTATGTAACTTTGATATTAGTGAAGTTTGACCTCCTTTTGGCGATATATTTATGTTTTCCCCGTATATTTATATATATATAGACCGTTAGAAAGGAAGGGGAAACCGAAGTAAGTGGGATGATTTATTGCGTCTTTTCCATATACATGAATCTGGTTTGAATAGCTTCCCTGGCCACAGTAAAAGTAAATAGAGAAAAAGAAAATAAAGTTGCACATAGACTGCGTGCGTGCGTGCGTGCGTGCGTGCGTGCGTGCGTGCGCTCTTGGTGGAAATAGCCATTAGCGTTGTAATAAATATGTGGATGTGAAGTTTTCGTCATGTTGCGCCGTCTTCCTTAACGATCTCTTCAGGTGTTCCTGACGTGAGTGGAGTAGCTCAGCTAAGCTCGTGTCCACAGCTCAGAATACTTCACTTAGAGGAAAACCCCATTTGCACCAAGATCGACTATTTGCAGTTAGTGCCCGAGCTGCTACCCAAATTGATCACTCTCAGCTAATGTTACTTGCTGTAGACACTTTACAATCAATTTAGCTTAAATCTCGTTAGGTTTGCTCTAACCACATTGTGTGGCTGGGTTTATACTAATGCTATAATTATGTATATCACTATGTATTGTGTTGATTTTTTTTTGTTCGCACCTTGTTCCAGAATTAACTAGCTGCGACGTCTAATTTCTAAATCGATTTCCCAAAAGCAGAAGTTATGTGTATTTAGAAGCGAAGGAAATAAGGTGGTCGGTCGAATGAACTAATTTGAATAATAATAAGTAAATGGAGATGTTAAAAGATGAGATCTCGTGTTTCCTTCAGCAGACTGAGTACGCCTAATTTATAAGTCGCGCTTTCCACAAGCTAAATTATAGGTGTTGGAAGAAAGACAATAAAATAGAGGGTGGCTGTGAGATGGAAATGGTGCAAATCGTTCCTTTGAAATTGGCATTATTTTGTCAGCCTCACTGGTCGAATTTTTTATATTATTTTTGTTTAATTATTAGAAATTAAGATGTCAATGCGTATCTCATGACAATGATTGTAGAAAGTTGTTTTAGGTCAGTTATCTCAAATCGAGGACATGTCAATGCTAATGACGGGTGGTAGTGAGTTGCTTGTTTGTTGGTGACCTGGGGCAAAGTTCGATATTTAATATCAAGGATGAAAGATCTCCGCGATTCCGCGGATTTCCGGGATTTTTCAATCCCGCAGCACCATCAGCATATACTACTATGTGGTGCGGACGCCGCAGCACTATCAGCGTATAATACTAATAAATGCTCCAAACGGCGCAGCACTATCAGCGTATACTAGTAATACATGCTTCAAACGGTGCAGCACTGCTCGGCCTATTGCCATTTACTAATGAAACTGATTTTATTAACACTCAACATACAAGCTTTTATTTCAGATCTCAACACTAAAACTTACCGTGAAGTATTTTATTTGATCATTTTGATGGGTTCAAACATTGTCCTAAAGTGGTAGATATCGATGGGTTAAAACATTGTCCTAAAGTGGTATATGTCGATGGGTTAAAACGTTGTTATAAAGTGATATTTTACCTCGGTACTAAGCCTCAGGCTACTCGTAGCCGAGGGAGAAGGAAGCACATCCGGGTCCAGCAATTAGCATAAATCCAAGCACAGCGACACAAGCTGTGTGGTTCAAGGTTAGTTTTTGCTAACATTTCGTTATTACTAGGATAATGACACGTTATCAATGGGCTAAAACATCCTATTTGTTCGCCCCGGTGGTGCTACTGTGGCTGGCTTGAGTGAGTGATACCCCATTCTTCCGCCCAGAGACTTGCAACCGCCTCCCACTAGATTTGTTACCTAGCTGCAAGCTATTTCTAATTATCTAGGGTTGCGTCTGTTGGGTGCATCCTGTGTAATAGTTTCATCAGACCATCTCATCGGGTGTATAAGGTGTGGGCCCGTCCCCTTAACCCCCCATCCCTACCCCATGTGGGTAGATTATGGGGGGGGGGGGGGGGGGGGTAGTCGTATGTGTTCCAGAACCCTGCCTGGCTGAGGGACCTTCCAATGTCGTGCCACACATAAGGGCCACGTGCAAAGGACACATATTTAAATCGGCAAGCCTAGGTGACCTAGTGATTAAGGACCTCACCTAGAAATTCTAAATTAATTGGTTGAGTCTAGGAGTAGTGTTTATATATTTTGTTTGTGCGCGCGCGCGCACACACACGCTCTATCCACACACACACACACACTCACACCACACACACACCTATTCACTTCTGTCCTCAGAGACACCAATATAACATTGGTGCCGTGACCAGGGCCCATAATCTATGCATGCTAAGACGGGTTGGGGGAAGCTGCCCTGTTAGGAGTGCACCCGTATTCAACTACACCAAAACTCACACCGGTCCAGATCACCATAATCTCACAATAGTGACAGCGCCAGCAACAGTAACAACCTGTTTGGACAACAATGATAATGATATAGTTATTTTTTTCGGAATCAGGTGAAAATAGGTGTTTCAACTTTTGATAAGCGTGGTATCATTGATAAGCCGGCCACATGATTAGTAGTATGTGCCCAGTTGAACGTCCCAGGGGCTTATTTTAAAGATTTCGAGATCTGCATGGTTAGTCTAAACAAAGCAAAAGCTTTTTTTTTCTTCTCAGATACATTTGGTCAGGATTCGGGGTATTATTATTTTTATTATTTACATGCTTCAATAAATTTAGGGTATTTATACTTTTAATTATATTTTGATTTGATCAGAGAAATGCGTCATGTATTGGACCGCAAAACACCTTAGATGTTGGTAGGATATGAAACCCCACCAAACAACAGACCCATTGAAATTCAGTTTAATATCTTTGTTTTTTTAATTGACTCTTTCAAATTCATATTATTAAAAGGGTTGGGCAGTACTAAAAGTTCCAGTGGCGTTTAGTCTTAAGCTAAGATTCCTTATACGCGGTATGCGACATGCGAATGCGGCAGCAAATTGAAAAGCATTTAACTGAATAGAGGTGCTTCCATACGTCCGAATGTGAATGCGGCAACTGAATCGGTCCATGGACCGATCGGTGCGGCATGCGAATGTGAATACTGGTGCGTTTGCCATAGAAAACAGTTGTGAGAAACCTGTCACTGTGTGTGTGTGTGTGTGCATGTGCATTTGCATGTGCATTTGTATATGCATGTGTAAGTGAGTGTGGGTGAGTAAAGTTTGGTGGTGAGTTGTGAGTAAGCTATTCCTTATGGACGTTTTAAAGTTGTTACTATAAAGATCAAACCAAATCGCTGCATGCCGCATGCCGTGTGGGTGGAATCAACCCATTCGTATCCCACATTCGCATGCCGCATATCGCATATAAGGAATCTTAGCTTTAGTTATCAATCCATTACACGTTACAGGTGCAATCTTCCTGTTATTCTAGCGCTGATCCAATATACAGTCTCAAACATGATAAAAACCAATGCGGATATGGTTCTAATGCCAGTTTATGTATATGATAACATACAATTAGAAAAATTAGATCAATTAAAACGGGCCTTTTTTATTACAAATATTGCATACTTTTGTAGTTGCCAAATGGTGATGCGGGGGGGGGGGGTAGGCATGTACCTAATAGGGATTCGTTTTGAACATTCCACAAACAGAACATTCTAGAAATGGAATAAAAAGCGAGATTGCATTTGCTGTTACTTTCTATGTGAAGGGATAGGGTGGGGGTGGGTGGGGTGTGAGAAACACCTAATTGGTTTATTCTAAGTAGTATCAACTTTGGTATTAGTATCAAATGCTGGTGAATACCCATATATATATAAGTATATCTTAAGCAGCATAAAAGATACGTCAACTGGCTTTTTGATTGTTTGATTCTGGGCGAAAAAAATGCGTCTAAAGCAATACACAGTAAGTATTGTGGTGTATATGCAATCAAACCCAACTCCTTTTTAAAAAATGTGTAAGTGGGACGCCCATCAGAAGACAACCGTAGGAATGATGCAAGAGGTCTAGTTTTGTCTAATATTGTTTTTATTCCCTAAGGGAATGACTGCATAAGCCAAGCAGCTCATTACTTCTGGGTGCAGCAGTCAAGTGTAATGTATTCCGATGCTTAAAAGCTAAGCCAGTACACTGTAACACGTGGCTTTTTTTTGTCTTTCACCATATACTTTGGGAACATTGAATGAAAACATATTTGCGATGTTGGCGTAAATGAACTTTATCCAACAATGACTGCCAAGCATGGGACTAGAAGTGCAGTAAAATATTTATATTAAAAAAAATATATATATACACAATTCATAAAATGGTTCTAATGCAACTTTCACCCAGCCAATCAGATATCTGAAAGATGGCCTTTAATTGTTCTAAAGATGTGTTTACGCAACAGCGAGAATGGTTTCTTATTTACCTAATTTGACTACTCTGGAACCAATGAAAACTGGATTTATATTTTTTACCGGCATAGCTTAATCTTCAGCGTTTGCACCTTGGTGAAAGTTTCTAGTGAAGACCAGGACAGCGAAGGGATGTACGATTATAAAGCGATATGGCAAGCAGATGTAGGGCGATCATAATTACCTTGGTCCGTTTCTTATCTGGTTTTGCCTATACTGAGGCCATTTTATCAGTTGGCTTTTGTATAGTATACAATGAAATCGATCATGAATAAAGAAAATAATTCAAACAAACCTTTCCCCTTTTTTCCCCTCAAGGGTGCGTTCAAAGTTTATTATATAAGCGAGAACAAGGTAGCCCTGGTTCAACGCCTAAAAAGGGAAGTAAAGAAATCCATAAAAAACAACTTTTGAGCAAGTGGTGTGTGGAGCCCTCATGGGGTTATCAGGCTGGCATATGCTGGGTTTCCCTATCCCATTGCCCAATCAGTGAAGATCTACAATTGGTTCATCAAAGGCTGTGGTATGCACTGTCCTGTTTGTGGGAAAGTGCATATAAAAGACTCCTTACTGCTTATCAGAAAGAGTAGCCTATGTGGCAGCGGCAAAAGAAATTTGTCAGAATGACCATACATTTGATGTCCAATAGCTGATGATATGAAAAGTCAATGTGCGCTAGAGGCGTTAAATAAAACAAGCTTTACTTTTACATGTATATAAAAAGAATATTACACATGTGTGCTCCCGCTTTAACACAAGCAAGAGAAGACACTACATTATGTATAGACAATATATTATATATTTGTGTGGATTATTTTGTATATAGATGGATGGTGATCACTGGTATTAAGTCTTGGAGTGCTATTGGCTAATTCGACCACCCTACCCCTCAGGCGACGGCAATATGGGGGGGGGGGATCTTCCCAGCATGCACCACTCGGCCTAATCCATGGGGGCTCCATATCCCACTCGCACAAGTGTTTTTCCCGCTTCTTTATGTATATTTATATATACTATGGGAATATAAACAAGGACACTATCACTCTTCTAGATGTATACTCACTCACTACATACTAATTCAGTATGTAGTTACAGAATTGGCCACATCGGCGCTACCTGTGACTGGTCGTTAGCGCCTACAGACCTACTCGGACGGTCAAATTTAAACTTGTATACATGTATGTTTTTTTTTGTATGTATACATCCAAAATCTACATCCTTCCTGTCCACTGTATACCTTATTAAAGACCACTTACATCTGCATCGCCTGTCGTAGTTCTACCACAGATAGTAGAGGGATAGATGGTGACGTCATGAAACCATGATAATTGGCCATTTTGAAAGTGGTATAATTGTCCACGTCATTTATATACTATATGCTGTAGTATGCTGGCATTTACAGATATAGTCCATCCTCTTGTGATATAGAATTATGGCTGTTCTGTAGGTTCATCCTGCATACTCAGCTCTCGACTTCAGAATGAATCTAAACAAGGCAAATCAAGTTTTAATCGCAAGTACTGCAGTGATAGTACCAGCAAGCATTTTATGTTTCCCCTATCATCACTGATTATCACGCTTCCAATTTGGTGGCGGTATGTTTGAATTGCATGCTGAGACAGCCTCGTTTTGCCATCCTTATATATATAAACTGGTAAAAAAAACCTGCAAATACTGCAAAACAGAGCCCTAAAGACCTGCCTTATGGTGGACAAACTACACCCAACCTATGACATCCACAAAAAACACAAAGTTAAATTATTAGAGAACAGGAGAGTAATACACCTAAAAACACTGGCATTTGGGTATAGTCGAGAAAAAAGGTACCTAACCCAGCCACAAAGGAACACCACAGCAAACAATGCACCAATACTAACAGCAAACCAGAAGCCACATCAAAGCACATGAAATGGCTGCCAAAGTCTGGAACGCCCAAACGGTAAAGGAAAGACAAATTCCTGACCTAAAAAGATACAAAAAAATATCTGTGCAAGGTAAAACCAGGAAACCACCCCTGATCTGTAACCAAGTGGGGCATGTGATGTCACAGCCCACCAACTGGACAGCTCTTGGGAGGTGCCCAGGCCAAAAAACTAAGCAGATATCAACAGGCCCTCTTATGCAGTAAAGTATGTTCCATGGCGTCACCATACCGTAAGGTTCAAATTGTGTATTCAACAGTTATTGTATACCTTATTCTATATACCTTTTGTGTAAATAACCCTGAATTGAAAAATGGCTGGAAGACCAGTGCTTTGGCATTGACAAAAGACTTATTCATCAGAATAAACATATTTACAACAACAAAATACAATTAAAAAACCCACACACCAAACATCTATTGCATACAAGCCTATATGTAAATAGAGTAGACTAGTCTCGGGATAAGAGTAGAAGGAAACCAATTGTCAAGAAAAACAAATAAACTAATATAGATTTACTAACCATAAACAGCAACTATAAGGGGAAAAAAGGCGAAAACTGCCCAGCTTTGAAAACAAGCCCGATCATCCGGGCTTACATGTTATGGACAGCATAAACACCCCATCAAAAAAACAACAACAAAAAACTCCTTGGTTATACTGTTGAATGTGACAACGTTTATGATCGTCATCAACTCTTGTCTGCGATGACGTTCCTACCGTCGGTTGGTTGTATATATATGGCGATATACCTTTATAACGGGTAATAATTTAGGCACTTTGGCATTCCTTATGTATCTGTGCGTAGATGGTGATATGCCCTTTATCACCTGTAATAATCAAGAGGTGGTGATTGGCTCACCCACTCCCCCCCCCACCCCTTGGTGGGGTCGCTGGGGGAGGGGTCGGGTCCTTCCCCGTTCTTCCAACAGCTGGACTATATCCCACCGCTCCAAATCCCAGGAACTTGCATCCCACTTCCTAGATCAAATATTCACCCCTACCTAGAGTAGGGGTGAATGACAACGTAGTCTAAATACAAGCGAAAACTGTTTTATTATGAAACAGGAAGTGGTATTCCTGCTTCCAGTATTTCAATAGCTATCTACATTGCCGTTGGCACAGATTTGGTGAAATGGGAGAGAATGCACAAAGACAAGAAGGCGACCACAAAATGCAGTCGATTTGACTCTTAAAATTAAAGTCCATTAAACTACATGTTTTATTATATTTATCAAATCAAAAGTAGCAGGTAAATATGAAGAAATATGTGAAGAATATATGTTGGTTCTTTGTTTAAAAAGTTATGTGCTCATTTCATTTACCCAGCCTTTTATCACTTTTTCTAATGGGTTGTTCAGCAGCCCGGTGTCGCAGTTTCAGCGCCCGGTCAGTTTCCACGGCCCGTATAGACTCAAACTCAAGGCATTGTCAATGGTCGTGAGCAATCTTCATACAGAAAATACAGCAAAAGTGAAATATCTCTAAAACTACACCACCTATTAACAAATCGCTTGGTACACATATAGAAAACATCTTTACCAAAAAGACTGTATTAAATTTATAAGGTTAGGGTTCTTGATTTGTATTAGTTTTGAATAAAACTAAGGTTTTGCACTGCGCGTACCGTCAAACTCAAGGCATTGTCAATGGTCGCTAGCAATCTTCATACAGAAAATACAGGAAAAGTGATATATCTCTAAAACCACACCACCTAGAAACAAATCGCTTTGTACACATGTAGAAAACATCTTTACCAAAAACATTATATTAAATTTATAAGGTTAGTGACGATGATGTTAGATTTTGATGCATGCGCATGAAACTGACCGGGCGCTGAAACTGCGACACCGGCTCAAGAGACAGTGCTGCGGGAGTAACTAGTCACTTCCAGGTCCTGCATCTACAAACTCCTGGGCATCCACTTGCAATTTGTACATCACATACAGAGAGAGACACACAAATAGTCTCTCGGTGGTCAGAGTGCCCTCCCACTCCCATGTAAGCGCTTTCACTTTAGTAGAAGTAAAAGTTAAAATTCAGTTTGTTGTGCATTCAGTTTTAATGGGGAGAAGTATAATCATCCTTGGTAGCCCAACCAAAATATATTAGTCTACGCTTAAAAATATACAAACACATACATACAAACACCTACAAACCATAACTCTACCACACCTAATGTGCTTTTGGAATACGGCGAGGGGGCGGGTAGGTATATACATTTTTAGTTTTTATTGAGGATGTATTTATACTGTCCATAGCATGTAAGCCCGGGTACCCAGGCTTGTTTTCAATGCTGGCCAGCTGTAGTTTTGGTGTTGTCTTAGCAGTAGCTGCTGATAAGTTATTTGATTGTCTGCATTTCAGTAGCAGATAGATAGTATGTTTAGTAGTCTATGTTAGTTTTTTTGGGGGCCCTCTTGGCATTGTATTTTTGTTCTATTCTTATTACTATGTATTCACTAGCTTATTACTATGTATTCACTAAACAATATTAGTTGTTCGACGTGAACAGCTGTAGGAGATCAATTGCATCACTACATAGCCTCTGGGAATGAGTGAACGATTGGGGCTTTATATCCTAACAACAGCTGAAGTCATATGTGGATGGGTACCGAATTGTGGCAGCTTTGTAATACTTCCCTGTAAGATATGGTGCCGCCAGCCTAATACAACCTCTCACTCAGTCACAGTAGTCTGACACTGGACCTTTCATCCCATTGCCATGACAGGTAGTGATATTTCTTCTAAAGTCTTATGATTGACTTGGTACAGATTCGAACCCACTCGATGAAAGTGGACGTTACGCCACAATGTCCCTCCGCTAATTCCTTCGGGTTACCACAAATAGGACATTTAGTTACAATTAACATATTCACACAATGGTACACTGTTAGCTATAATTAAATATAATTTCCTACAAGTCTTAGTATTATTTATTTCAATATGTTCTACATATCACAATGGAGCATACCAAAAATGGCTAAAACCACACTGGCATTCACAGAACATACACTAGTGTGATAGATGTAGCAAGGGTCATATTCCTTCAAATATTTAAATATATATATATATTAAAATATATTTCTTCACTAATGAACATCAGTCTTTAAAAGATCAACAGTTTCTCTCAAATCATTTAACTATAATTAAAATGTGACTGTTCAGTCTTTAACAGCAATATACATTTGTACACATTTATCATTTAACAGACTTTTGAAGGCACGGGGCTTTTGGCGGTAATTATTTTTCACAAGTGCTTTTCTTTCACAACCCACGCCTATTTAATTCATCGGGGCGTTGTTATCTTTATGCTAGTGTAGTGAGAGGCCAGGCCAAATATACCTATAGCCGCACCATTCTCCTACAGCACCATCTCGGCTACAGTAGGGTAATGTTGGCCGCCTATTTATATAGGCTTACAGTTCAGTTCCACCACCAGTCGCCAGGTGGCCGACCCTCTCCACTAAGGCAGGGTATTTATTAGGCCGTGTATCCAGACTGTTCCCTTGTACACCTGTAACGCTTATTGTCATCAACGTGCCTTGTGGCATGTACCTTTGTTCCATGTTCGGTTATGACCTTGAAATGCACCACACAGACAATGAACATGTTCACTCTCTATGTTCCTGGTCAGTACGTCACATGTGCCGCACACAAGGCCATACAGTGCCTGGGTCCAACCTATGGGAACAGCCACTAAACAAAACACAGGTTCATTGTATGTGTGGTGCATCACAAGGTAACAAGGGAACAGTCTATGGATACTTGGGCCTAAAAGAGCCCACGATGCATGGCGTCAGGGTCAGTCTGACTTCTCGGGGCAGGGGCGGCAATAAAAGTGCACCCAAACTCTTGTGTCGGGGGTCTTTATATCTTTCAGTTCCGAGGTTCGAGTATGAAGAACCAATCTCATCACACACACCAATCAGATTGCTTGTTTCAACCGCCCCACCACTAAATATGAATTAAGGGAAATCTTCCACGTATCGGATTGGTAGGCTGAAAGTTGTAATTAGGAGATAACATCTGTGTATTGGGTTTTCTTCTTTTTTTAAAGAAAAAAAGTGAATTCCTAGCGGGATGGCTGAGCGCCGGCCTGGTAGGTTGCGGGAATCGAACCCCCGGGTTCGAACCCTGGCCTAGTCAAACCAATGACTTAAGAATTAATACTTGTTGATATCTATCCTGGCGTTCAACATTACTAGGAAAGGGCATGGAGCACTGGAATGAAGAAGACCAATCATCCGAGATTGAAACTGCTTAATCAAGTAATGTATAATGTACAACAACAAAATCCTTCTTCTTTTTTTTTTTTTTACAGTGCATCAATAAAAAAGAATGTATTTGCCCCCAACTTATATTTTAGTTATACTAGACTTACTTGTAAGTTGTGGTATTACTAAGATTCTTACGAATCTAAAAATACGAAGGTAAGGAGCAGGGGAGAGGATAAGCTCGCGCAGTCCCGGAAGTAGCCTCAGTTTTCGAAGTTGGAGGGAACAAAAAAACCTAACCACTATTCAGGAAGCCTACCCCCCTCCCCCCATTTTCCTTGTTTTTTTAATATTTCTTGATTATTATACTCGAGTATTCATGATTCCTAATCTTTCAACAAAGTGAGGTTGGTCAGGCCACTCTCTATCAGTTAGCCAACATTAAACTTTAATTCATAATTTCTTCGACTTTGTCTTTCATTTATATGAACCTTTTATTTTTATTGAACGTTTTCTTTAACGATCAGTTTGAACTTTGTTCTGTAATTATTTAACAACCACATTTGTGACAGTCCGAACAATTCATTACAACATTCTTAACACCTTGTTCTGTTAATTATTGTCCTTTGCACCTCGCCAGGGTCTTCTAACGATTTCTGATAGAATCTTGCAAAGCTCGCACTATTCCTCCACGATGCATTGCGCATAATTGCATTGAGGCTCACAATCAGAGCCTTTGCCGAGGAGGCCGAGGCTCCCCTTGTACTTAGAAGTGTCTATTCCTGCTAGTTCGAGGCCCATAAGCATCCACCCAGCCAACGTCGCTCTGGATATCGGCCCATGTGGGCCTATGCAGGATATCAACAATTGTTTAGTCTCCTCTTAAATTCGCTGTCCTTGTCAAGTAGCTCTCAAGAGTCCTAACCACATACAGCCTATGATTGTCCTTATATTCATAAAACCTGACCGAGTCCAACAGTTGACCCAATTGATTATGTTTTAACAAACTTGTCATTTTAAAGACAATGGAACCTTCCTCAATCCTCATCCTATTTATAGACAGACTGAGGATGTTTTGCCCTCTTTGTGAGGACACCAACAACAACAATAACATTAATTTTTCAAGGTTAACACAGTATTACTATAAAGATTTTGTATCCAGTATCCATAATGTGTCATATCTGGGTTGTGGTGGTCTCTGCTCATGACAACTCTTGCAGAACCATTCTACCAGGTAGTGTTCACCCACGGTGGAACCATCTACCCTTGGGAGGATCAGACTTAGAGCACATCTAGGTGCATTAATGGCCCCATACCCTACAGCCGACTCAAAATACAATCTTAAGTAAGTAGGTCGGACTCCTAATCTGAAGGTCAGTGGTTTGATTCCCCGTGCCCCCACCTCTGCCAATTTGGATTTCCACTGCTGTGTATAACTTACAGCGCCATCAAAGGCCAGTTGCTCTCATACCATGTCTATGTGGTGTGGGAGGTTAAAAATCCATTGGGTCGGTAAAACTGTAGGCTGGGCTTTCTATCGACAAACTGACTAACGGTGAAAACAAGTCTATTGAGACTTATCCATGATAGGCAGTATAAATCTTCAAGAAAAAAAAAGAAAAGAAAAAAAAATGTCTGCCAGCGGGGAGGGGGGGGGGGAGGTTATAACGCTCACCCCTCGTTCTAAAACCCATAATGCCCATTTATTAATGTGGGTGTCATAACATCTTCTAGTTGAGTGCCTCCATGTATGTGTAAAGTATTGTAAAGTTTTCTTATCTAAGTTGAACCCCTCTGGCATGTGAGCTAGAAGTGGTATGCCATCAATCTCGATGACGTTAGTCCTTCTTTTTCTTCCGGCTCTTGTCTTGGGCTATCTGACATATAGGATGGGTGTCTAGCATTACTTTGCTCATTTACTCCATTATCTGAGGATGAGGTGTCCAAATTGATTGTATCTTTGTTCAGTGCAACCTGTGATAATGATCCAATACCAACTTCCATTGTTAAAGAGTGTCTCGATGTGATGTTGCCAACTATCACTAGAATTGTGAATTTATCATTGGAGTGTGGTGTATTTCCATCGGCTTTAAAGTCTGCAAGAATAGGTCCACTTCTTAAAAAGTCCACTCTTGATCCAGAGCAGTTTAAGAGCTACCACCCTGTGTCAAATCTACCTTTTCTGTCCCAGGTTATTGAGAAAGCTGTGGTTCTTCGCCTGAACTCATATATGCATGACAATGGACTCAATGAAAAATATCAGTCTGCATATAAACAATTTCATAGTACAGAGACTGCCTTGGTATGTGTGGCTAATGATATACTCTGTTGTGTCGATGAGAAGAAAGCAGTCTTGCTGGTGCTGCTTGATTTATCAGCAGATTTTGACACTATTGACCATGATGTTTTGTTGGATTGTATGTTTAGGCGATTTGGAATTCAGGACACGTCTTTGACTTGGTTCCGATCGTATTTGAGTGATAGAAGTCAGGCGGTTCAGATTGATGGGTGTGTTTCCAAGATTATGTGGTTGCTTTGGGGTGTCCCACAGGGGTCAGTATTGGGTCCACTTGTGTTCTCAATGTACTCAGGACCTATTTGTGACATTGCACGCAAACATCGTATCAAAATACACACATATGCGGATGATACACAGTTGTATTTGCCGTTTGATGTATCTGATGACATGTCTGAATGCCTGAAAATAATGGAGAAATGTGTTGGTGAAATTAGAGAGTGATGAGGAAAAATATGCTCAAACTCAATGATGAGAAAACTGAAGTTTTACTCCCTGTTTCCTTGATAGGCTACTTGAAACCCATCTCAGAATTGGTGATGCTAGTGCTCAAGCTAGTGAGTCAGCCCGTAACCTTGGTGTGATCTTTGACAATACTCTTGATATGTCTAATCACATCAAGACGGTGTGTGGGGCATCATTTATGCAACTGAGACATCTCAGATCCATCAAGGATGCCCTGACACGTGACATGTGACTCGTTAGAGAAGGTTACTCATGCTTTCATTGGTTCACGCCTGGATAATTGTAATGCTCTCTTGTATGGTCTGCCACTGTCAAGTATTTCAAAACTGCAACGTATACAGAATGCGGCTGCCTGGTTGTTGACGGGTACAAAGAAATTTGATCACATCACTCCTGTGCTGAAATCATTATACTGGCTCCCTGTGGAGAAGAGAATTGATTTCAAGGTGCTGCTTCTTGTATATCGTGCCTTGCATGATCAGGCTCCAGAATATATGAGAGATATGCTCCAGGAGAGAAGAAATGTTCGAACACTGCGCTCCACAGTCTCCAACCAGTTAGCAGTTCCTCGGAGCAGACTCAAAGGCTTTGGGATCGTGCTTTTAGTATTGCTGCCCCGAGACTGTGGAATGCTCTGCCAGGATATATCACTGATTGTAAATCTGTTGGCGCTTTTAAGAAAGGTCTTAAGATACATTTGTTTAAATCTGCTTTTAACTAGGTGAAATTTATTTTCCTGTATATTTGTTTGTTATGTAAAGCGCCTGAGAATGGCTTGCTGGATCGGGCGCTGTATAAATGTTTTATTATTACTATTATTTGTTCCAATTAGGTTCCCAACACTTGTTGGTAGGTAGTCACTCGGTTCGAGCAAGTCACCATACACATCACGCTTTTCTTTTATTAACTCCTTGCCCAGTCGTGAATTCACCACCTTTTTCACACTGAGTTTTCTGTCGATCCTTATTTAGCCATGTATACAAACCAGTAGTTTGATGGCATTGAGCATACCCAGGGCATGTTTGTTTCGCTCAGGATCCACCAAGCCTCTCTGAAGGACGATATCCATGAGAGGTGCTACAGTTGTCAACACTCCTACGATCTCCTTAGTCTCTGTCAGAAGAGAGCCTTCGTCCCCTTTTCCTTCTGTGAAACAGATGTCCTCGCTAAGCGCCTGTACTCTAGCGTCTGGTACATGTGTTAGGGTAGTATATTGGCGAGAAATCTCTGATAGTTTTCAGAGGTTTTGGGCTGCCTTGTTGTGGGCCCTCGTAATAGTGACTAATCACTCCCGCCATTGACTCATTGATTGTGATTTTTGCAGCGACAGGCTTCTTAAGTTTCTTGTAAACTTTTTGAATTTCCGTGAGCAAAGCTCCCTCATGTAAATTCTCAGTTAACTTCAGCTCTCTACGTTTAGTTTTCTGAACCGTTGTCTAAGTTTTCTGAACCGTTGTCTGATTTTGAGAATGTCTGAAGTCTTAGACTTTACCGTATCTTCCGACAGTGGTTTAGGCACAGCTGAACAGCGATGCAATGGCCGCCCCATCATTAGATAAAGGATTCACCCGGTACTCGCAGTCGCAGTACACGGGTGAATACCAACCCTATATAAAAACGGTTGAAAAAGTGGGTTTCTGAATTGAGAGCCTAATTTCACAATCTAAGAAGCAACATTTATTCTTTACATATGTCTTATTGATAGCCCGCTACCTTTGAGTTGAAAAATATAATATAATATTTAGTTTAATAAGATTTAAAAAGTGAAATCGACGGCGTTCTGCGGCCGCCATCTTGTCTTTTTGCATTCTCTCCCATTCCACCAACTCTACGCATACGCCATCATGTGCCGGCCTATGCTGGCTTACGCCGTTGTACGCCGCCATATGCTTTCTCCCGTCCGTCCGTCCAAATTTGTTTGTGCATGCTAAAAAAATCTCGATCTACGGGAGCGTATGGTTCATACGCTACTCATACGCTCCTCGTACGCTAGGGGTACGCCGGCGTAGGCTATGGGTACGCCGGTGTACGCTACTTGTATGCTCAGCTTGCGTCACAGGCGTATCTCTGGCGTATGAAGCGTACGCAGAACCTACGAGTTGCGTATGGGAGCGTATGCAAAGCGTATGAGTAGCGTATGGCGGCGTATCCCCGACCTATGGTCTCGGTATATAAAGGCGACGCACTATATACCCAGGAGCCACCAGGTGGCGGACCGAGGAGAGATAACATAGGTCTCGCATTCGCTCCTCATACGCTCCACATGCCAATCAAAACCGTCAAAAACTGTCACAGTACGCTCTCATACGCTCCTCATAGGTTACGCATACGCTCATAAACACCCGAGAGGTCACCAAAGGTCACGATACGTCGTCCTGCGCAGTTTTTTCCAATTTTCGACGTAGGTTTTCAATACGCTTCCGCCATACGCCGTAATGTGACAGGGCCTTTACCATGGTATGATCGTGATTCTTGCACAGTAGCCGAGAGCGTGTTCCAAGCACTACTTTTTTTTTTTTTTTTTTTTTTGGTAAGGTATTTATTCATCTGAATATGACATTTGTCAGCGCCGAAGCACTGGTCTTCCGGCCATCTTACTATTGGAATTGACATTCTAAACAATCTAAGTTTGATCAGTGCTGTATTAGTCACAGCACCGATACTGAAGAATTAAGGGAGTGGCTCCTGCTGTATAATGTACAGCACCAGTCACTGCGGTTCATTCAAAAATGGGGAGCAACACCGAGTAGAAGATGTATGCCCAGGGCAGCTCAAACAATCGTTGTGGGTTACATGTTTTCTCTTATAAAACAAACCAAGTTTATAGTTAACAAGACATTTTGTCTGTCTTATATAATGTTCAATGTGTTTAAACAGATTGATAGTTGTGTAGGATGTTCGGTGTGTTGATGGTTTGTTCATGATGGTTAAGGGTGGTGGCAGGGGAGGGGGGCCCACCGGGATGGGTGGTAGGGGGGGGAAACCCACAGGAGAGCAAGCGAGGATACGGGGGGGGGCAGGAGATCAGGGCTTTGCTAGTAATTACTGCAGTGGTCGTTCAAGGGCCTGAATAACCAGGTGGGCTCTATATGCATTTTTGAAGGCAAGTATTGTTTCTGTTTCTCTGACTCTAATAGGGAGGTCATTCCACATGACACTACCTTTGTAGATAGGTGCTCCGATATATTTATTTGTTGAAGGGTGTGGTACATTGAGCAGAGTGGAGGCTCCTCTTCTTGTTATTCTATTTGTGTGGTCAATGAATTTTTCATCTTTTGCACGTTTGTGCATTAGTGCCATCAGGTGTAGGTCCCTTCGCTCTGAGAGAGTATCCAGTTTTGCTTTCTTGTGCAGTTCAGCCACACTGAGTATCTTGCCTTGGTAAACTGTTCTTAGCGCCCGGTTCTGAATTCTTTGCAGTTTGATCTTTTGTTGTTTTGTTAAGAGTTCATATATGATGTCATTGTAATCTATAACAGGCAATATTGTAGTCTTGTACAGGAGCAGTGCAGTGTTTTCACTTATGAATTTCCTTAATTTCCTAAAAGTTGTCATTTTTAGTGCCAGTGTTTGATTCAGTCTTGCCAATTGTCGGTTCCCATTTAGAGTGGAGTCAAGAGTTGTGCCCAGGTATTTGTAGGAGTCCACTTCACGAAGTAAGTTTCCACCCATTTGTAGTTGGATTTGGGGGGCGCTTGTTTTTCTCATTTTCGTCCCATAGATCACATACTCTGTCTTGGCACTATTTACTGTTAGTTTATTTTCATGGCACCATGTATTCACCTTATCTAGCACCATGTCTGTCTGGGCTGCAGCTGCCACAATATCTCTATTGTGTACTGTGAGTGCTGCATCATCAGCAAATAATGTAAATGTTGCTCTTTCAGACACTAGTGGTAGGTCATTAATAAAGATTAGGAATAGCAGGGGTCCTAGGGTGGAGCCCTGTGGCACCCCGGTCTTGACCCTACGGGTGGTGGACTCGTTGTTGTTTAGTTTTGTGCACTGCATCCTGTTCTTGAGATAATTTGTGAAGAAATTACATGCTTTGTTGCCTAATCCAGCTCTTGCTACTTTCTGCATCAGGATCTCGTGGTCAATTGTATCAAATGCCTTCTTGAAATCAAGGAAGACAGTGATTGTTAGTTCACCTTTATCCATGTTGCCCAAAAGTTCATCCAGTAGAGATGCCAGAGCCCCTGTTGTGGATTTGTTTTTCCTAAATCCATTTTGCTGGTAGGTCAGGTAGTTGGATGATTCAAGGAATGCTTTAACTTGGTCATGTATAATCTGTTCAATAATTTTTCCTGGAAGTGGCAGGATTGAAATTGGTCGCAGTTCACTGCAGTATCTTGGATTATTGGTCTTGGGGATTGGGGTGACTGTGGCTACCTTCCATGCATCGGGGAAGATGCCTGTTTTAATTATTAAGTTGTACATATGTGTGAATTCCCTAATTAATGAAGCTATCGCCATCTTTATCAGGGCAGTACTGATGTATTTTATACCAGACGATTTATAGGATGATATTTGATTTGTTCTGTCTAGGATTTCATCACAAGATGTTTCTTGGAGATCATAATTGTGGTTATTTAGTTTGGCTTGGTAACATTTTTGTTGTGCTGTTCCTTGGTTAAATTTACTGGCTAACCTTTCTCCTATCTCGATGAAATAGTTATTGATTTCCTCTGTAAGTAGGTTATCAGGTATCACATTGCCAGATTCTTCATTGGAAAGGCTACTAATTTTGGTCTGGTTTTCTGGTTCAATCTGTTTGAGTACATGCCAGCATTTTTTGGCATTGTTTCGATGTTTGTATAGTTGGTCTTGGAGGAATCTTGCTTTGGCTTTTCTGACTTCATTTCTTGTTTTCCTGGTCATACATTTGGCTATGAACTCATCACCAGGGTCTTTTGATATTTCAAATTTGTGTCTGAAGTAGTCTCTGTCTTGTTGTAGTTCTGTTAGTTCATCACTAAGGTACCCAGCTGTGTTAGTTCTAATAGTGAGCTCTACGAGGGGACAGTGCATGTCAGCTGCTTTTGTTATTGTTGTGTTAAGCATTTCCCAGCATTTGTTTGGGTCTTGTTCCTCTAGGAGCTCTCTTTGGTTGAATTCCTGCAGTGAGTTTTCCAATTCTCTCTGGTCACAGTTTCGGTATGAGCGTCCCCAGTAGGTGGCAGATCTCTTGTCATTCCTTATTTTCTTTTTTAATATGTATATTGGTTTGTGGTCACTTATATTATAGTTGATAACTCCTGCATTGGTGCAGTGCTTAATATTGGTGAATGCTAGGTCTATTGTTTTGTCAGAGGTTCTGGTTATCCTGGTTGGTTTGTGTATCATTTGCTGGAGCTCATGATCTGCACCAAATTGTTTCATTGTTTCCCATAGAGCCTGTTTCTTATCATTGTAATCCACATTAAAGTCTCCTAGTATGAGTATCTCATATTTGTCCATGTCAGTTATTTGTCTCATGGATTCGTTTAGAAGGTCAATTCCTGTACTTCTGGCAGTCTTAAATGATCTGGAATGACAGAGCGTTAGATTCGTTTCAATACAGTGACCCGTCACACACAGCACAAATCAACAATTTTTTCAACCACACATCCATTTAACTTTCCAACAAAGTTTTCTAATTAACTTACCTAAATAAATGTTCCTCCACTCGCTGCTGCTCCTTCGCTGCCGAGTTACCTAATGAGGCTACTTCCAGGACTGCGCGAGCTTATCCTCTCCCCAGGTACTTAACTTCCGGTATTCAGAAGATGAAGTAAGAATTAAAATAAAATGAAAAAACCAAGCTATCATTATGGCACTGCATACCCCCACATGGATATCTGCTGCACTATGATTTGTAGCACATACCGATGCACCGCATCTGCCGTTGGCAATAAAAGCAGTCAATCAGATACGAGAAAGACGGCCTTTGACTCTAAGGGTTCTTTTATGCGCTATTCATTGTGAACAAACTACACCAAAAAAGACACAATCTACCCTGTCCCTTATAGTTATATAAAAGATTCACCCCTACCAAGAGTACTTACTGCAAGTACGGGAGTGAAATTGAATCTTTCATCCACTTGTCCCTTTACATGTTGGTGATCCTATTGATGATGCTTTCCAACGGGGTATCCCCTGCGCGGATCTGCTCCAGAATATCGCTGTCGTTCTGACTCATCCACTTATCATAGGGCAGAACTCCGCGCCGGTACATCTCCTCCTCCTTGCGGCGGGTCACTGTGCTGATAATGTCCTGCTTGTCGGTGATCTCAATGTTTGAGTAGCCAGTCATCTTCTTGCTGATTGTGGTGGGAGGCTTGAAGGGTCCGGGTGGCGCCGACACCATCACCAGGTGGCCATCCTTCCTCGTTGCCTTCACTGCGAGCCACTGTTCGTAAGATTTTTCATGGAAGTCCTGTTGTCTTACCCTATGACGGATAAAGTGTCTAAAGTTAGTTAGTTAATTGGTTAGTTGGCAGCAAAGGCTATAATCACGATACATGATCAAGGTTTAAAGAGCGTTTGGGACCCAAATAAAGCGATCGATATAGGGGAGTGGTCGATATGTGGAGGTGGTCAGTTAGAGAGGATTTACTCAATTTTGTATCATTATACAAGGAGAATAGACATATAGCCAACCTCCCATCCCCCTCATCTCCACAAAAAAACAAACATACTAGTTTCACAGGCACATTTTTGGTGGCCGGATGGTTTTAATTATTTGGCGACCAGACAGGGTGGCCTAATGAGTAGAGCGTCCGTCTCCTGTTTTGGGAGATCGAGAGATCCGAACCTATGAGTTAGTGGGTTCGAATCCTGGTCGAGTCAAACCAATGACTTAAAAATTGATACTTGTTGCTTCCTAGTCTGGCACTCGGCATTATTAGGATAGCTCAAGGACTGGTTGACTCAGTGTCAGGATAATGTGACTGAGTGGGATATCAGGTCATGGTGCTGGCAGCCTGGTTTCCCACTATAAAGTCGCCATGAGTGCGCACTGTCACAAGTCGGTACCCGTCCTGATATGACCTTAAATGTTGCTAGGACGTAAAACAACAACAAACAAATTTTAATTATTTGGGGGTTCCAGAAATTTCAGATGATGGTATTCTTAATTTACTATGTTGTATTGACTTGTCTGGATGCCATGTTAGTAGTCAACCTTTATTGGTTCTCACAGTGAACACAAGGTGGCAGCACCATAACATGGTGACAGGAGTTTTAACCCAACTACTCCAACTTACAGCTAAGTAACGTCTTTGTTTACAAGTTAGGAGTATTTATGAATGTTCCAAGAACAGTTTGAGAGGATGATGAGAGATTCACAACTTCAGGATTTCTCATAATGGGAGTAACATCGTTGAGCAACTCCCAAACCACCTAGACCTACTGCTACTCACTCTGTGTGTGAGTCACAGGACACAGACAAAGGAATATTCAGGCCACATGGCACATGGCTCAAAAAGCAAGGACTGGGCCACACTGTGTTATTTTATGCCCTACAACCAGTTACATGTTGATAGACTTTCACAACTGACTGTATTTTGTGTACATGTGCTTTGATAATGTGAAAATAAGCCAAACTTATCTAAACTCACCCCTGGTCAGAAACCCATGTGAGTAGTATATGGAAAGTGGGCAGTTACTCAGGCTTACAAACACACATTGCACAACACCACAACTACTTGTCAGCTTGTACAAAGTACATCAACAACACTCCGTATCTTGAGCAAACATGGCAACCTACCAGATTCCACCACCTGCAATAATGTCTCTATAAGGGGATATGGCGGAGAACTGGAAGGACTTTGAAACTGCCTGGAAGTATTATTGCATCGCCACACAGCTGAACACCAAACTGAAAACAGCTGCAGGTAATCCAGATCCACTCTGTGCAGTAATAGGTACAGATGGTCTGAAGGTCATGAAGAGTCTACCCAACCTGTCTGAGGAGGATAAGAAGGATCCCAAATGCATTCTTCAAGAGCTGAGAGGTCACTTCATCCCTCAAAGACATGTCCTTTTCGAACGATATAAGTTCAACATTGCACCACAGAATGATGAGTCAGGAGATGAATTCCTGATCAGGTTACGTCAACTTGCAGAGTCATGTGAGTTCGAAATCTTAAAGGATAGCCACATCCGGGATTGCCTTGTAATAGGAACATCCGATGAGATTTGCCGAGACCGTCTTCTGCGTTTAAAACCTGTACCTGACCTCAACTGGTGTATAGAGCTCCTGAGAGCAAGTCAGCTCCAAAAGTTCCACAGGCAGGTGATTTCAATGGGAAAGGAAATATGACCAGTTGACCATATGCACAGCAAGAATAAACCATGCAGAAGGGAAAGACGTCCAAGCCAACAAGCAAAGTGAAACCTTCAGACAACGCCACATGCAGATGGTGTGGAAAGTCGCCAAGACACAACCAGAGCGAGTGCAAGGCAAAGGAGAGCAAGTGCCATCTATGCGGGAAAATTGGGCACTACGCAAATGTATGTATATCTACCAAACCCAAGTCAGTCCATGAAGTGAAAGGAGACAATGTGGATTAAATGGATATCCCATTTCTAGGTGAAGTCAAGCCTCATTCAAATGATTTTTGGACAGCTGATCTGCAGGTCAACCGATGACCAACCACCAAGCTAGATAGTGGGCCTGGTGTGACCATCATCGGCAATAGAACGCCATGGCTGAAGGAGGTCTCCCTAATCCTAACGTCAAGAGAGTTCACAGGACCAGGAGGTGTTCCTCATACACACCGTCTCGTTGGTGAGATATCAAAGGCTCACCTGATAATCGGGGATAGGATGGTAGTGGAAAATGTGTATGTCATGAAAGGACAGGAACACAACCTCATAAGCAAAAATGCATGCAAAAACCTCAAGCTCCTAAAGCCAGCGGCATCCGTCTACGATGTTCAGATGATACCAGACTTCCGTGCTGAGTTCCCACAACTCTTCAGAGGACTTGGATGCTTGAAAAACAGCCATAGAATTTCACTTCTACCGGATGCTCTCCCTGTGTGCCTCTATACGGTAAGAACAGTACCACACCCTCTTCTAGAACAGGAGGAAAACGAACTGAAGTTCATGCAGAAGCAAGGGGTCATCTCTCGAGTCAAAGGGCCAACAGCTTGGTGCTCTGGAATGGTGTGCGTCCCAAAGTCAAATGGGAAAGTTAGGATTTGTGTGGATCTGACTCCACTTAACAAAGTAGTACAACGGGAAGTTCATCCTATCGCCACAGTCGATGCAAATCTTGCCAAGCTGAAGGGCAGCCGGATCTTCTCGAAACTTGATGCTAATTCGGGATTTTGGCAGATACCTTTGGATCAAGAGTCCAGGCTACTGACCACTTTTGTGACACCCTTCGGCCGATTCTACTTCAACAGACTGCCATTTGGAATAAGCTCAGCACCAGAAATATTCCAACGCACAATGTCTCAACTACTACAGGGACTTGATGGCATAGTCTGCCACATGGATGACATCCTAGTCCATGGCTCTAACCAAGAAGAGCATGATAGGCATGTCAGAGCAGTTCTACAAGGCTTCCAGGATGCAGGACTGATGCTTAATGAGAAAAAGTGTGAGTTCTCCAAGACTCGGATGACCTTCTTGGGTCATATAGTCACTCCAAATGGCATCGAAGCAGACCCAGCCAAAACAAAGGCAATCCGAGAGTTCCCTGCACCAACCAATGTGACAGAGCTACAATGGTTCAATGGGATGGTCAATCAACTGTCAAAGTTCATCCCTGATCTGGCATCTATCAATGAGCCACAACGTCAACTCCTGCGAAAGGAACAACAGTGGACATGGGATTCAGCACAGAAAGAGGCATCCGAGACCATTAAGACCAGACTGGCATCTATACACACACTGGCACACTATGACCCTAAGCGGGAGACTATCATTGCTGCTGATGCCTGCCAAAATGGGTTAGGAGCAATACTCTTTCAAGTGGATGCATCCGGTAACCGACGACCAGTCTGCTATACCTCCAGGTCATTAGCAGATCATGAAGTATGATACCCCGTGATTGAGAAAGAGGCACTTGCAGTGACATGGGCATGTGAAAAGTTCTCTGACTACATCCTTGGTATGAGATTTGTCTTAGAGACTGACCACAAACCGCTTGTACCACTTCTCTCCACAACTGATTTATCCAAAATGACACCTCAAGTTCTGAGATTCCGACTGTGGATGATGAGGTTCAGCCCAGGGTTCATGTCCAGAGGAAAGACCAAACAATTTGTTTCACAGACAGTAAAGTATCTGACAGCTCCAGAGGTCTGGCTGAATCAAATAAAAGACACTCAAAATGAGGACACAATCTGTGCAGAGGTCAAGTCATACTGCAAGACTGGACGGCCTGGATACATGCCTCAACAACCTTTGCTCTGTCCCCACTGGGAAAAGAGACACCACCTCACCACCCAAAAAGACCTACTAATGTATGATGACCGCATCGTGATACCTCTATCTATTCAAATTGAGGTACTGGATCAGATTCATCAGGGTCATCTGGGCATTAGCAAGTGCAGGGCCCGGGCTATTGGGAGTGTCTGGTGGTGACTACTCAGCAAACAAATTGAGACCATGTGCAACAGATGTCCTACCTGTGCAATATATCATTCTGAGAGAAAAGAGCCTCTCCTCTCATCTTCCTTCCCAGACCATGCATGGGAACGGGTACGAACCAATCTCTTCGAAATCGAGAAGAAAACCTACATCATAGTAGTGGATAACTCCTGGCTCAAACCACATCAGGCCATGCCATCGAAGCTTTAAAGTCCATCTTCAGCACACATGGTATTCCTGATCAGGTTGTGTCAGACAATGGACCACAGTACTCTTCAGACAGCTTTAAGAGGTTTGCAAGAGACTATCACTTTGTCCATGTAACATCTTCAACACTGTATCCACAGTCAAATTGGGAAGCAGAACGTGGGGTACAAAGAGCTAAGAACATTATGAAGAAGAATGTTGATCCACATCTTGGATTTCTGGCTTACCGCACAGCGCCAATTCACAATGGTTACTCCACAAGCCAGCTCCTGATGAACACAAACCTGAGAACGACACTCCCTACTACACGAGAGATGCTCACGAAGACCTTGGTTCTGGATCCAGTGAACCTAGGGATCAAGGAACATGAATACCAGGAGACAGCAAAGAAGGACTACAACCGACACCATCCTACAGTCCCTCTTCCTTCCCTGTCCAATGGTGACACTGTCTGGATCAGGGACCAAAACAAGTATGGTTCTGTCTAGGAGAAGCTGCCCAGCCCAAGATCATACCAAATCTTGACAGAAACAGGTTCCTCCATCCGAAGAAACCGAGAGGCACTTGTACACACAGGGAGAAATGAAACAGAACCAACAGAGAACTGTTCAACCCCTGTGATGCCATCGCCAGTGAAGCCGTCACCACTCAAAACATCAGCTGGTGATGAGCAAATATCCACCAGATTAGGTCGTATGGTCAAACCACCTGAACGGTTCGTTCTCCTGCTTGGTCATACTACTCCCAGAGTTCAGAGGTTGGTTTGCCAATGGACACTAAGAGTACTCAGCCTGATTAAGAATTATGAGAGTTCATGACAGTTAAGTAAAATGTATTGATATCCTAAAAAGGGAGATGTAGTATTGTGCATGTTATTCGTAACATGGGTAATTTCGGGCGGAGGCACGGGTACCTCACCGTTCGGCTAACTTGAGCATCATTGGCGCCATCTGCCAAGAACCCGCGGACTAAAGCTGTCGCCGCGCACGCTATGGTGGAGCCACCTTGTGGAAAAAGCCCGAACTAGCACACAAGCCTTAGAGATCCGGCTGCAGCTTTCCCGCCAAAAACGTGGTCACGCGCCCAAGATTCGAACTCAAACCCCCCTCCACTCCACACTTCTACTACTGCTCCGGATCGACACGCACTGCCTCCACACTTTATTCACCCACCCACCCACACCTAAAATGAGGTACGAGGGCGGGGTTGAGGGTTCGAGCCCGGCCCATCAGAAAAAAAAAGGACACTGCAAGAAATGACTCGGGGGGGGGGGGGGGGGGGGGTGATCTGAAAGTTACCAATTGACCTGAAATAACCTGTGAATGATTGACCTGAAATGACATGTGAATGATACCAAATGTTTTTATGCTTGATAAAGACCGATATAACCCATTCCGCCTCTGCCTTCGTAATTAGCAGACTACAGCATGTTCACTGTGAGAACCAATAAAGGTTGACTACTAACATGGCATCCAAACAAGTCAATACAACACTTTACATTTAGTCAGAGCAATTTGTCATGTAATTGACCACAAAACCACGTTTAGATTTTTGCTAGGACATAAAAACCATAACAAACAAATCTGTTGAAATGGCTGTGGGTATTTAGTGTGATGGGTTGGTTTTTTTTTGTTTTTTAAAAATAATTTGACTCTATACGCAAGATTACTATTAAAGAAAAGAGTTGGACCGGTGTTTGCTTTATGAGTTTTTGCCAATGCTGTTGGAAAGCGGGTTGGTGGTAGAAATCGCCCATTGTATACACTAGACATACAGTTGCCTTTTACATAAGACTTTAAACCGTAAACATTTTAATGAGTAGATACTCAATTTTTAATGTATTTTAACATATAACCAGGCATTATAAAATAGTAACAAGGGATATCTGGACTAACCATTCCTGCACCAATTTTATCGGACTGAGCAGGACACCAGGCTTTGCAATGGATATCACCATAGAAAATATATTACCACCATCATTCAAGCAGTTAATACTTCTATTAACTGCTTAGATGTTGTTGATAATTCATTATCTATAGGGATATATATTGCTGGCCAGCATGTCAGGTGAGATAAAACTGACATTGGATTGGATTCAGATTGTTTTTGTAACCCCCCCCCCCCCCCATTTAGATATGGCCAGCTATTTGTCAAAACACATTTAAAAGCTCAGTTTCTGGTTATCAAAATTGCAAAGAGTTCAACTCCTAGTTAGAGAAATAACTGCAAACATAATCAAGATAATCGTGAACAAATAATCGCAATATAATGACAGTTTAGAAAAATCTCACTTTTCTCCTCTCTTTATTTCCTTGGTAAGACTAAATCTAAATATAACAAAAATTGGTATTTTCTGTAGCAACTTTGATGCGTTATACAATTTCAGCATTGCAAACTTAACTAGGTCACACAAAGTGAATATTACAGTTAGACTAGACTTATCTGTAAGTTGATGTGTAACTTAGACTCTTACGAATCTTATGAACACGAAGACAAGGATCAGGGGAGAGTATAAATAGCATCCGCAAAGGTCATAATTTACATGCCTGTCGAGGTCCACTCCCAGATATCGGTAGCTGTCTACCTGCTCTAGTTCTCAGGAGACACTTTATTTTATTTTACTGGTTAATCTGGTACCAAATAATACCGTCTTCGATATATTGCTATTTATAGTTATCTTTTTAAGATGGTACCACTCTGGTAGTTTCATTAGTGTTTGATTTAGTTTTGTTTCTATTTCTTCAAATGATTCGCCTGCGGTATACACCACAGTATCATCTGCATATAGTTGGATGTTTTCAATGTCTAGCCAGTTGTTTAGATCATTTATATATATGAGGAAGAGAAGTGTTCCCAGAACTGACCCTTGTGGCACCCCACAGCTTATTCTTTCCTCGTTTGATATGGCTCCATTACCTGCGGTGCATTGCTTTTGATTTTTTAGGTAGCTTGCTAAACATTTTCCAGTTACTCCCATATTTCCCATTTGGGATAGTTTGCTAATTAGGATAGTGTGGTCCACTGTGTCAAAGGCTTTGCTGAAGTCTATGAACACTGCACCCACTAGCTTTATTTTATTGATACTGTTAGAGATATCGTTTATTAAGTTAGCAATTGTTTTAATTGTCGAGTGTTTTTTTCTGAATCGCCTTGCTTACTGTTTAGTATTTTGTGCTCGATCAGGTGGTCCATAATATGTGTATGCATTACTTTCTCCATTATCTTCCCAGGCAGTGGGAGTATAGAGATGGGTCCATGTCCAGGACTTGTTTATCCCCTCATTTGTGGAGTGGGGTTACTTTGGCTAGCTTCCAGCAGTCTACATAGGTACCTTTTCTGAATAAGGTGTTGAATAGGTTATATAAGACCTCTGGGATGCATCCGAATGCATCCATCAGTGCTCTACTCGAGGTATTTTCAATCAATTGTTTTTATGGTTTTGCAGTGCCCTATGACTAAGTTTAGTCGTGGTGCTTTTGTAGCCCAGTTAGAGTTAAATTTGTTGGATAGTTTATTTCCTATGGTAGAAAAATATTTGTGCACTCTCCTTGTAGTTAGCACTGTGATTTCATTTGTAATCCACACTATTTTACGGAGCCTCCTTACACGGCGTGTGTCATCGGTGACATGTTATCCTAACAATGCAGATTTTGCACCTATCCTGGTGATCCTTATGCTTAGGTCAAGTATTTCCACACTCAGTATCCGGTGTGTTGTTGTTATTCATCCTGGCAACTGTCTTCCAGTCTCCCCCCGCTAAATACAAAAACACAACTCATAAGAAAGAAAGGGAGACAAGTCACACAAGATTGACAGTGATAAGTTTGAGCTTTATTGCTACAACTCTTGCTCACCTACTAGTGACCTGCCACCCTGACTCACTTACAACCTGCTACACAGACCCACATAGCTTCTGCGTGTTCAGTCAAAATCAGTGCCGATTTACAAACTCAATTTTGTTAACCGTTAAGCAAAGTGGTATAGGTAATTTAATTTGTATAGGTTGGTAAATCAACGGGATTTCATAACCCCTAACACACATCCAAATCTATATGGGTCATTCTCCAAAAGTGGGCACCACATATTTGGTCTCCACGTTATGATGGTGATAATTAAGTCTTTGTTTTATTGATAGCAAGTCAAATAATTATTGTAGCCTCTGTCTATTAGGTATGTTAGCAGTTCTACATGTATTGGATTTATCCGACAAAAGATATCAAAATTATAATTGTATGATTTTGCGCTAGTGAAAATGTGAAAATTTACACATTGACACCATACATGTAGCCAAACTTTTTTCAACTTTTTTCTTGTAAGTCATAACCTTGTCTGCTTAACAGTAATCAATAAAATCTCGTTTGACTATGTTGTATATGTTAAAATGAGGTTCTGGATGTGCCTTTGATTTTCATGTTACACAAGTGATATTAATGTATTTCTCAATTTGTATAAGATCTAATTTAAAAAGTGAAACTCATTTTTTTCAACTGTGACATATGCACAACATCCAAACCTTCATAGGACATTGGATTAGGCTATCATTTGGAAGGATGTTTGCTATTATTTGGAAGGTTTTCATGTCACACTTTTGTGCCCAGTTTTAGAGAATGACCCATATATCAGATGTAATCTTTTGCCAATTTGTCACATGATTTGCTCAATTTCCAGCTTTAAAGTTTTGATAATGTTCAAAAGGTATTACGTCTTCCTCATGTATGGGTGACTCTGCTTCTGAAAACCCATTTTGTGTGCCGCCCCTACTGTGCGCTCCCCTCTGAGCCGGTTGGTAGTTAGACATGCTTGGGTAGTCATCGGGGCCGCATTCAGGGGGAGTCTCGGAGGCGCCGCAGAGACGTCTCCACGGCGGCTTTTGGCTTATTTGCATTCAGGGTGCATCTCGGAGACGCCTCCCATTTCAGACAGGAGACAAAAAGCACCTAAAAAATGGCCGCCGTATTCAGTGGTTTCAGCCAATCACAGCACAGCTTTTCCATTGCAAATGGCCACCGCCTATGGGGGCGGCCATTTTGGAGGGATAAACTGCTTTTGCTGTTCAGACTAGCGTGGCGTCAGGGATTTCCCCGAGACGGCTCGGAGGCGCACCCTGAACACGGCCCTGAACTCTTCTAACAACCCGACTGGAAGCCCGGCTTGTTGTTCATGGTTGAGTAGGGCGCTCCTCTAGTGAAGTTGCCACGCCCCCCCCCCCCCCCTCCACCCCTCCTGTAGCTACGTGTTCGTCGCGTGGCAAAAATGGGTCGGTAGAAATCAGGTGACATTTGATGTCCAATAGCCGATGATATGAAAAGTCAATGTGCTCTGGGGGGCGAGCGACGCATTCATCACTGTGTCCAACGCTCTTGCACTCTTTAATACTTTCTTGTTATGGTCACCAAGATCCTGCCTCAACAAGTGCTCTGTAGGAAGTTCTTTCTCACCATATTTATCTGTCTTCCTTTTTATGACTTCTTTACCTAGGAGGTTATTTACTACCTTGTCGACGTTCACCAGCCTGTCTGTAGTTAAGTTGACTGTGGGTAAACACCAATACTTTAATTGCGTCTAGCATTGGCTTAGCTTCTTCCCCTTTTCCCTAGGAGAGGATTAGGGCCAGCATAGGTGCAATTGCCGTAAGTGGTGCCACCACACCATTTGTTGCCCATATCATGCATCCTCCGCCAGTTCTATGCCTTCAACAAACTGTATCTCGTCGTTTAGAGTCTGTATACATGCTTCTGGAATAGTTGTTATCCCCGTGTACTGTGTTGCCACTTCATTAATTGATTTGTTAGTTTTAGTGTAGGCGTAGAAATGAGCTCACCAGTGGCTTGTTCATTATTTTCTGAAGCATTGTCAGCGAGGTGTCAGAAGCCATTTCGTAGTCTGTTTCCCAGCAATAGTCATGTAAATCTGTGAACATCTGTTTATTTTCAGGGTGTTCTCTGTGGCGGAGTGGTTAGAGTGTCTGACTTTTTTCTAGGTCGGACTCCTAATCTCAAGGTCAGTGGTTCGATTCCATGTGCCCCCACCTCTGCCAATTTGGATTTCCACCGCTGTGTGTAATTTACAGCGTCATCAAAGGCTAGTTGCTCTCATACCATATCTATATGGTGTGGGAGGTTAAAAATCCCTTGGGTCGGTAAAAGTGTAGGCTCGGGCTTTCTATCGACAAACTGTCTAATGGTGTAAACAAGCCTATTCAGGCTTATCCATGATAGGCAGTATAAATCTTCAACAACAACAACAACAAAAAAGGGTATGGCATGTAGTCTGTCTCAACACTTGTTCGTGACTGTTAGGTTGGTCGTCATACATGACTTCGCCTTCCATGACAAGTTGGGGTGGTGACAGCTGAGAGGTTGCCGCCTCTTGCCTCGCCTGCTCTGCTTTTCCTAACATTTCCACATATACTGCATTCTTCTCTGTGACGTCTTTCACTTAATTAATTATCGACCTCATTTCAGACAACTCATTTGCTTCACAGGGTATGGTAGTATTAGACGGACCAGTAGGCCCATATAGTCATACTTCTAAGTGCTGTTGCCGGTGTCACGTGTATAGACTTGCCGGCCACCTCGAGTGTATGGGCCGCCATTTTAGTCTTCCGTGGCTGCTTCTTTTTCTTTTCCACAACTTGCATTTTTGGCTCCGAATACTTAGTGTGTGTGGTCCGGTGTCGTATTTTCAGCGCCCGGTCATTGTCAGCGGCCTGTCGTGGCTTCTGCGCATGCGCGGATTTTAAGACATATGCAAAACACCCATGCCCTCGCCAGCTACAAGCTCAGCCACGGTACCCGGCAGTGTTAGGGACCGATTAGGCCGAAATCTATTGAATGCGATCATATTTAACAGAATTACATACTCAAATAATGAAATTTAATTAAATTAACCTTAAATTACAAGCGATATTAACGTAGCAGCTAGATCAGCGTCGAATCGCCGAGTGTAAACAAAACAAATAGCAGTGATCGCCGCAACATGCGAAAATCCGCGCATGCGCAGAAGCCACGACAGGCCGCTGACAATGACCGGGCGCTGAAAATATGTTTCTCCATTCTTCGTCGTCTTCTTCTGTGGGATGGCAGGGGGGGCAGGTTTTTTTTCACGGGATCGGTGCGGTGGTGGCGTGGTGCGGTGGTGGCCTGGCGGTGGCAACACGTTCTTGGGGCCCATGGTCCAGTAGGCTACCTCCGACACCGGTGATCGAAGCGGGAACCGGTGTCGTCGGCAACAGGGACATGGGCGGCGCATTGGTCCTCCAGGCCCCCGTTGCAGGGTGGGCGATCCAAGGCCAGCAGGCCCCTGGACCAGGGTGTGGTTGGTGGGTGTGACGTTTTTAGTGTCCACGGCCCCAGCACCCACTCCATCGGTGATCAAAGCGGGCGTGGGGTCGAGGCTGTCACACCCGGTGTATCCGGGACCGCACGGGGCTCCGGGTGTGGGTGCAGTGTCCAGGAACTCCCAGGGCTCCTGGTGTGGGCTGGTTTTAGTGGGTTGTGGTTTTTTTTGTGTGGCTTTTTGTTGTTTTGGGGTTCGGGACCTCATGGGGTTCTCGGCCTGGGGATGTGTTGTGCTGAGCTTTGGCGGGGTGTGAACCAGGGGTGGTGGGTGGGTCGGGGTTAGTTTGCCTCCTGTTTATTTTAGCTTTGGATTTGTTTGGGGCCACGTCAGGTGGCACGACAGGCGCAGGCTATTTATACTCTCCCCAGGAGATGGTGATATGGATACTCAAAATGATATGGGTCAAACATATGTACCCGTTGTATATTCCCCACATAGCAAAATCTATTGAATACCTGAAGCCCACCCCCACCCCCAAAAAAGAAGGAAATGTTGGGTTTACATCAATAGAACCATAGCTCAAATGTAAACATAGAAATATAACCTCTACAATAGTACCTGTCTTCAAAGGACAACTCTACATCCATACCGATGTTGTCCTGGCATTGCATGTGCCCTGTCATCGGAGGGACAGTCAAAGACAAAGACAGTTTGCACCTTAGAAATGTGTTCATACATGGCAGGGGTTCGCCGACCACAGGGAAAGTTTAGAGTTATATAACCCGCTGGCTTTGCTCTTCTGCCTTTTTCCTTTCTTTAACAAAAAAAGAAGGGATAAATATACTATTTTGATCCTTATACTTTAGTATACTTTATTTTAGTTTGAAGTAACTTTATTTTAATAGGTTAACTTTGAAACAACTATTTGAAATGAAAACATACTAAATTAATTTTGGTGCACACACCAAAATGCTGGACATATTTTTGTACCCATTTTCTATCATAGTAGTGTAGGGAGTTTGACGCCCCTGCCTTGCAGAGTTGTAAACCACTGCCTGGTGGTACAGGTTCTTGACAGAACCGAAAGCTAAAGGAGCAAACCGTAAACAGAAAACCATGTCACTGTGGCAGCATTAAGGGCGGTTGACGTATGGAACTCCCAACATCTCCCGACCAGCCACTGCAGGGACAAATAGTTTTGCGCCTGTCTTGACATGTTCTTGCCGGTGTGAAACCTCTATTTGCTCCCCGAGAGAGTGCCGCTGGTAACTTGCAAAGCCAGCAGCACTTCAACACTTTTGCAGGCAGCTTTCATGAAATGGCTAAATGGAGAGTGGCAGTCAAGTAATGAAAGCAGTCTTTGTTGCATCGCGATCGACAGCATGATGATGAGTGTACAATAATAACACTGAACTGCAATGAAAGTTTAATGAGTGAACCAGTATCTATCTAATTTGGATATGTATAATCAAATCTAGGTTAGTGGTTTGGTTTCGAAAATTTGAGACTATCGTCAAATTATACAGCTTCTCAGGTGAGGTTGATAGCTTGGAGATCCTCTCCAACATACTACATACCTGTCCTCCTCCACTCGTTTGGAGGCAGCTATCTGCTCCTTAGATCGATCCACTTTCACCTGCTCTTCCGACTTCTTTAGTTGTAGCCAGTTATCATAGCTTCCTGGATATTTAGTCCTCAACCGACCATACCTGAAATTTATTTAGTAGATTTTGTGTGTTTTTTAAATGACCATTTAGCTTTAGACAAAACATGGACATACATCTTCCGCCAGTTAATGAAGCGGTGTAGTGGTAGGTAATGATGGTGGTGATGATGTTAATGATGATAGTTTGCAATAGACCCACTACCACGTGGTGGTGGAGAAGAAGTACACTGACCCATATTACTAAGAGGTATCAACATAGGGCATCAGAAACAGTCCCTATGGTGGACTATTCCACCCATAGCTTACGGCCACCCCCAAGTGAGGTACATGCTACCCAGCTGGGCAATGACAGGTCAATTATATTCGGACCTTGGTGGAATAAATCAGGGAGCGTCAAGGGGTTTAAAGCAATCTGTGTTACTCTTTTATTCCACAAGTAGAGTAGGACATGGTCCATCACAATAATAATAACAACAACGACAGGAGCAAAAACACAGTTGAAAGGAAGGAACTTCAGTTTTGTCATAACAAAATTCAGAGTTCCTACAGATTATACAGAAATGCCATCAAGTATGCAACGTTACTTACTGCTTGGCTTGCTTGACTGCTCTTTTCTTTTCTCTGATCTCTTTTGGGGTAGGTGTCAGTTGTGAAAGGGATAGCATGTTTTTCCCACTTAGTTCTAAAAAAAAAAGAAAACCCAGACAAATGCTGTGGAATAATGGCTAATTCAGCAGTATGCAATCACTCTTTTCAATTAAAAATAATTATTAGTCAGTTTATTATTTACTTTCAACTTAATGCATTTATTCTAAATACTCCAATTAAGCCAGGAATCTGGGGCACATCTTAGCTTCAACGACAGAATCCTTGATGTGCTCACCAAAATTTGTGAACCTATTTTTACTTCAAATATCTCCAATCTTAGTTATTTGTCATAACGATTTTTTAAATCTAAACTTACGCAAGCAGATTCGAATCCAGCAAATAAATTATAACTATTTTATAACATATCCTCCTTGAATAATATACATGTCCAATTTCTTGTCTAATCTAATGTTATAATGGCCAACTTAATATATCTGTTTAAAAGAAAATATGGCAAGAATGGGAATAGCAACAGATTATTCAACTTTAATTAAATATGCGCACAAACACAATCTTACACACAGAGAGGCAGAAACATAGAGCCAGAGCGGGGGAAGGGGTGAGGAAGAGAGGATAGTGGGAGGGTGAATAAAGGGATGGAGCTGAAGAGACACAATATGAACTTACACACAGGGAGACAGACATAGAGCCAGAGCGAAGGAAGGGGGAAGGAAGAGAGGATAGGGGGAGGGTGAATAAAGGGATGGAGCTGAAGAGAAACAATATAAACTTACTCACAGGGAGACAGAGACATAGAGCCAGAGCGGAGGAAGGGGTGAGGAAGAGAGGATAGGGGGAGGGTGAATAAAGGAATGGAGCTGAAGAGGCACAATATAAGCTTACACACACGGAAACAGAGACATAGAGCCAGAGCGGAGGAAGGGGTGAGGAAGCGAGGATAGGGGGAGGGTGAATAAAGGGATGGAGCTGAAGAGACACAATATAAACTTACACACAGGGAGACAGAGACATAGAGCCAGAGCGAAGGAAGGGGGAAGGAAGAGCTAGAGGACTGGCAAAAGGGGAAGGAATGTTGTTAGTTGTTTTACTTCATCATAGCAACATCTAAAGTCATATTAGGACGGGTACCGACTTGTAACAGTGCGCACTCATGGCGACTTTATAGTGCTGCCCCACTGGGAGACCAGGCCACCGAAACTATGACCCGATATTCCACACAGTCACATTATCCTGATACTGTGCTAACCAGTCCTTGTCCTATCCTATAAATGCCGAGTGCCAGACTAGGTAGCAACAAGTGTAAATTGTTTGGTACTAAATTGACTATTGTGGTTTACCTTGCTTTAGTTTGAAGCAACTTTTATTTGGAATGGCTAACTTTTGAAATATTTTTAGTACAAACATGTACGATTCATTTTGGCAAGCATGCCAAAACTCTGACACAATAGGCTTCAGCAGTAATGGGTTCTATTAAATTGACTCAGTATGCCCTTCTATTTGGCGACACATGCTTAATAATAATCTGTATCCAAGTTTTATATGTGGAATAAAATCTAGCTGAATCTTATGGTTTTGAAAATTTGATGCTTTATTGGACAATGCAACTTTAATATCGCTTCGATTTTGGGTTTAATTTGACCAAATTTCACTTTTTGAGTATGCTATTCTGTTAAGGCCCTGTCACACTACGACGTATGGTGGCAGCATGTGCGTAACATGTCGAAATTATTTGAAAATCAAAATAGTTTGGCATACAGCAAACTTTTTGCACCGTGGGGTGTCCCAGCAACGTATGAAGCAAACGCGCAGCGTATGGCTGGAGTATGTCTACCATATTCCTACCGTATATCAACGTATGCAAAGCATATGACGACGTATACTCGGCGTATTGGGACGTATTTTGACGGTTGGAGGTTACAGGTCCAGCATATGAGTAATGTACGCCGACGTATCACTAACGTGCTCCTAAAGTATGCCAACATACCCCTCATGTACATGTAGCATATGAGGAACGTATGAGCCACACTTCGACACATGTTGAAAATTTTGAACATGCACAAAAATTGTTTCGGAGCCTCGACGCACGCCGACGTATAACGCTGTATCCCGAACGTACCCGACGTATGCCCAACGTATACGTAACGTATGACGCCATACGCCGACATGTTGGTCGAAAATCACATACGTTGTCATACGCTAAGGCTATACGTCGTAGTGTGACAGCCCTTTTACAGAACGTTGTGAGTACGTTATATACGCCAGAGATATGCAGAGGGTGCCGGTTCAACGTACGGCTAAGACCAGACGGGATGGCCGAATGAGTTAGAGCGTCCATCTCCCGTGTTGGTAGATCGTGGGTTCGAACCCTGGTCGAGTCAAACCAATGACCTAAAAATTGATACTTGTCGCTTCCGAGCCAGGCGCTCGGCATTATCAGGATAGGGCAAGGGCTGGTTGGCTCAGTGTCAGGATAATGTGACTGAGTGGGATATCAGGTCATGGTGCTGGTGGCATGGTCTTCCAGTGGGGCAGCACTATAAAGTCACCATGAGTGCGCACTGTCACAAGTTGGTACCCATCCTGATATGACCTTAGATGTTGCTAGGACGTAAAACAACAACAAAACAAACAAACAAACGTATGGCTAATGTGTTTCAACCTATCCCGACCTACCCCTAAAGTGTGCATAATGTACGCTGACATACGCCGAGCGTATGAGACACATATGAGCCATACGGCGACATACGTTGAAGATTTTGAACATGCACACCAATTTTTTAACGGCTTGACCTATGACGCCGTATCCCGAGGGTACTCGACGTTTGCCCAATGTATACATAACCTAACACGCCGTATGTCGACGTGTTGGTAGAAAATCCCATACGTCGGGATACGCTAACGCCATACGTCGTAGTGTGACAGCCCCTTTAAATAAACATGATTTCAACCCCCGAGTGAATATTCATGCCTTCAAATAACAGAATTTTGATCGTAGCAGTGAATAGATTTGGGCCTTTGGTTTTATTTCCATACACTTGATAGTAGAACAAACTGCTTAAATCCAACCACGAAGCAGGAGTAGTGTTATGCCTATGGCAAATCCTATAATCTCCAAGCAGATGCTTTCCCATGCTTAAAACTTGAATCTCTGCTTGGAGAAAAAGTGTGTTTCACAGAAGATTCAAAACCAAGTGGAAGTTGTGTTTCTGAAACACAGTTTACTCATGAAACCTGCCAAATAAGGACTTATAGCAAAACACTTTTTTTTCATATAGGAAGAATAAAAATGTTGATTTCTATTGTTTTCAAAGGAAAACCAAGTGGAGACCATGATTTAGGTCCCCACTTGAAAATGAGTCCCCAGTTGATGGGTGTGTTTTCATGCGCAAGTCCCCACTTGGCACCTTAAACAGGAGAAAAAAAACATGCATGCATGCACGCACGCATGCATGCACGCACGCACGCACGCACGCACGCACGCTCGCATGCACACACACACAAAATCATGTCTCCTGAACTCACTGTTACTGGAGGTGATACTAATAACGCATTCATCCACCTCGCTGTCCGAAGCGGTAGAGAAGACGCTGCTTGGCGGCCGAGTCCTGCGTATGGCCTCTTTGCTTGTACAGGATATTGAACTTGGGACAATATGCTGGAAGTAGATCTGAGCCTGATCTCCCTTCAGCCACACAGGGTTCGAAGAATCATGACACTGATGAGCCATCAATTTCGGCGAGTCCTGGTGCTTCATCTGCTTGGCCCGCTGCTGCCAGCTGGAATTAAAATATCAACTTTCTTTGAATATTCTTCCTTTACCCTTTCTTTGTATTGAAGCAAATATATTTACATTTACAAAACCTTTAACTAATACAGGGCAGTAAAATTAAAATGACTTTGAAAAAGTGAAAAATGTATATAAACAGATGCATGAAATGGAACCTTGATTAATGTCATATTCAGCAGAATAGTTCTTATCTGGACATAGAGGCATTGGTATTCGGCTCCGAAGCATAAATTAAATATGTTTCAATTTCTTTTTTACAGAGAAAAAGCAATATATCTCAACAAAACAGATACCGCCAGAAAGCTTTTTTGCCATAACGAGCTGGCATTAGAAGCCCATTAGGGCTTAGATCAGCCAGAAGAGCATCTGTAAGTTAATCTGTAAGTTAAAATGACGCTTACCTATTATTCCTACATACATACATACGTACGTACATGCAAACATACATGAAAGTGATCGGAAATTATTTATTTTCAACTCTCCAAAACCTCACATGACGTAATTTGATCAGAAGTGCCGTATATATGTGTGTATGTATGTATGTATGTATGTATGTATGTATGTATGTATGTATGTATGTATGTATGTATGTATGTATGTATGTATGTATGTACGTACGTATGTATGTACGTATGTATTATATATATACAGAATAATTATGTGAGACTTACCTGGGTACAGTTAACACATAATTGTTGTTTTACCGAGTCCGATAGCCTCGGCATGTTATAGTACAGGGAGATCCAGCACTTCCGGACAACCAATCTTTATCCAATCTACCGAAATTATGTCACTTAAAAATTTGTATATATATATTTGTTGTTCCTTGTTTTTTGTTATAGTTAGTCCAAATTAAAAGCCATTAGTGGCTAAAAAAACATGGGTTTTAATGAAGGTTGTCGCTACTCACCTTTGCTATGTCCTCCCGTGGTGAGTTGAAAACGCAAATTGGTTGTCCGGAAGTACTGGATCTCCTGTACTATAGATAGCCAGGAGGCTAGGGGACGAGGTGACTTTAAAAAACTAATTAATACATTTCTGCATATATACACAGATATATATATGCATAAATGTATTAATAAGTTTTTTTTAATTGTACGTTCGAGCAACAGCTAAGGCCATATCAGGATGGGTACCAACTTGTGACAGTGTGCACTCATGACAACCATATAGTGCTTTCCCACTGGGGTCCGTCGCCCCTCTCCCATCCCCACCCCTTGCACACCGTGACTCGATATAACACTGGGTCACATTGCCCTGCAGTCACCTGTACAGGAAGAGGCGACGCTCGCAGTCCTTTTTGGCAAAGCGGCATGCAGCGGCCACCGGGTTCTCATCATTCACATCAACACCAGACGGGTCGGCGCCATTTTCCAGCAGAAGGTCAACTACTTGCCCGTGACCTTGAGTTGCAGCCACATGAAGTGCCGTGCGTCCCAACGGTGTAGTCCAACCAATATTCGCTCCTGAGGTATAAGGACGACCACTTAGAAAAAAGGGGCCAATTTGGTGTGTTTGCATTCAAAAACGTTTCCCTTCAAATATCTCCAATGTCAACCCTTTAAAATAAAAGTTACTTCAAACCTAAAAGAAATAAATTATAATTATCAACTTATACTTATCAAAAGAAATATTGTAGATATCCAAAACAATCAGATTATGACAACTTGAATATACACGGGCAATTTAAGTAGGTCATGGAGTCACTTATGAAATAATTTAGGTCGCGCATAACTTGTGACCGTATTCGTTCATTGTAGCTTTACAGTGTTGCCCCACTACTATACTGTGCCATGTCCCAATATCCAACTGAGTCATATTACCCCGACGCTGAGCCAATAAGTCTAAACCCCGCAGGAGTAACAGTAAGGGCCTGGCAAGGTAGTGACACATACTAAGTATCAGACGGCATGACCACATAAATGTAACGCCAGATTCCTTTGTGGCAGGTCGTAGAATTTCAAACCCCCATGAGTCAAACCAATAAAACAAAAGTAATTCATCATTGTATTTACCTAGTTTAGCACTTGACATTACCAGGATAGGGCATGGAGTGGTGGAATGAGGAAGACAAAGAGTTCACAATTTAAATTGTCACTGCTTAACCAACGAATGTAAGAACTAAAAAATGCTTTGTTTGACGGAACCCACAATGTATTGCAACTCATCATAGGAACTAAACAAATATTTCTGAAAAACATCAAAAAAGGGTTTTTAAAGGCGATGCGGGGCGGGTGGGGGGGGGGGAGAGGGGGGATTAGGTCTTACCTTTATCGATTAGGATTTGGCACATCTGCTTATGTCCCCTGTGAGCTGCAACATAGAGAGCTACACAAGCACGTACATTAAGCCATGGTTTTGTCTTCTCTGGACCCAAATATTCAGTTGTGGCGGTAGTGTATTTAATTTCTTCCGTAACACCCAGATGGAGCAGCTGAAAGAGCAATGCAAATATACACTGATCAGCACCCTGAGGTAAAAGCAAAACCGGCTGGTTCTAAATTTAAACTCACTGACATTAGCCCAGTTCACACACGGGAGTTAAGTCGCCTCAACTAGTTCGCCTTGTCTAGTTCGGCTCACATTGGCCTTGTGGACGCGACGCTGAAGCGGATTAGGGCTGAGTTGATGCATCTAGTTCACCTCAAGTAAACCACGTCGCCAGGTAGTCTAGGTGAAGCGAACTAGCTTAAGTCGGCCCAAGTTCATAGTGTGAACGGTAGCGCTTTAGATGAGCCGGATTAAGGACGTCACATGCATGCACAGTCGAGACCTGAGTTTGTTGACTTTCCGGTCGATCAAAAGCGCATATTATATAATTTGGTCTATGAAACTGCTAGCTGTGCACAGATATTTTTTTCATCATTTATTTTTAGGTTTTCACTGCCCAGCAGAAGTTTTGACCGTTCCAAAACAATACGACTCAGTCTATACATATCTAGGTCGAACCCACACTCTCTCGTGGCGACGTCGACTAACCGAAAGTGGCGCTGGTTAGTATGGACTTGCTCATGCGCAGATATCGATTTCCGGCTTAAACCGCCCCAAGCACTGGATGTGTGGAAACGACACACTTTCACGCCTAGTTCGCCTTATCTAGTTCGGCCTAAAGTTGTGCTGTATGAACGGGGCTATTGTCACAATTGGAATTAGAGCACATGAACTGATGATCGTAAAGAGATGCAGACTGCAGTGGTATGGTCATGTTTCCCGTTCGTCAGGTCTGGCCAAAACCATCTTGCAAGGCATAGTGAAAGGGGGAAGAAAACAATGTGAACAAAGGAAGAGGTGGGAAGACAATATCAGGGAATGGACAAGTCTGTAGTTCGTCACTTCTGATAGGGCAGTGGAGAAGAGGGGGAAATGGGAGAAAACTGGTCGCAAAGTCATCGGTGGTGCCCCAACGAACCTCATGGTTAAGGGATTGATCATCATCATCTTAATGATAATGATTACATGATTCGAATGATCTGGGCAAAATAAATGAATAGCAAACTACACAATAATCCATTATTATTGCTTTAAAAGAAACGATACAAAGATTTAAGAAAAATATCCGCTAGAACCCTGTCCACCTATTTTAGGTTCTCTGATAATGCCCAGGCTAACAGCTTTTGCATCTGTGTGTAGGCCTATAGCTTCATGGAAATAAGATAGATCGTGAAAAATCCCCATATCTTTTATTCATACTTGTCATACTTTTACTCCACTGAGGACTATCCTATAGGCCAGTCAGAAGGTTTAAAGAAAAAGATGAAGAAGGAGAAGAACTTACCCAGCGACAACTATAGGAAGATCCTCGTCTTTCTCATTAACGGTATAGACAGAGCACAATGAGAGATGTCCAATTTAAAATAGACGTATGATATCAGACATAATATCCGAATATACTACTTTTATTTTTTCTCGTATATGATCGGCAGATTTTAGCACTTAAATGTCCATAAAATATCAGCATTGCAATTAAAATATACTTCTAACAATTAATCACGATAATTTTCTTTTAAATGTATTTCAATGTTTACAAGCTAAGCCTGCACACTAGGACTGGCTTATTGTGTCTAACAACATATTTTGGGATCATTTCAGGAAAATGTGTTTGTGATATTGTCATAACGCAGCTCTGTGAAAAGGAACTTTGAACCAAATCTTGTGGCAATTATTTATACAGTGTGACGCCATAATGGTAGCGTCCCCACCCACTCATTGTGTTCTGCTAAAGAAATTGGGGGCAAATAATAATTTGTGTTCTATTTATTTTGGATCTGCACACTGTTATATATTCATATTTGCTTCTAAAATACAATATATCACACAATGGTTGTCTTCTATAATGCAACTTTCAGCGAACCAATCAGATAAGTGAAAGATGGCCTTCAATGAATGTATATTATGAGAATAGTTCTCCTTTTACCAAAGGCAATGCGCGGTACATTAATACAATATAATAAGCAACTCTGTGGAGGAGTGGTTAGAGCGTCTGACTTTTTTCTAGGTCAGACTCCTAATCTGAGGGTCGGCGGTTCGATTCCCCATGCCCCCAGCTCTGCCAATTTGGATTTCCACTGCTGTGTATAACTTACAGCGTCATCAAAGGCCGGTTGCTCTCATACCATGTCTATGTGGTGTGAGAGGTTAAAAATCCCTTGGGTAAAAGTGTAGGCTCGGGCTTTCTATCGACCAGCAGTGGAATGAGGAAGACCAGTCATCTATGACTGAAATTTCCCCTGCTTAAACAACTAATGGACCAAAAGAAAAAACTGCAAGTTTATTTAAAGTTGAATAGACAAATGGTTTTGAGTTTCTATCACTTTTCTGAGATAAAAATATTAAACTGATTGTCATAATCTACCTCACTTTAGTTTGAAGTAACTTTGATCTTAAATGACTAACTTTTGAGATATTTGAAGAATAAACATGTATAATTAGTTCTGGCAAACATGCCAAAACCTTGACACAATACTGAAATAGGCTTCTGCAGGAACAGGTTCCATTAATAAATTAGCTCAGTATTCCCTTTATGGGGAAATACATGTTCAATAACTGCACTAGTATCTAAGTTAAATGTGTAGAACCAAATCTAGATAATTGTTTTGGTTTTGAAAATTTGAAGCCTCATCAGACCATGTAGCTTTAAATAATATATATTTATTAATACCTACTGCTTCAGTGTCGTCTTTTGCTGCAGCCTCGACCAGACCCTGCCAGATGCTCCACACTTCCATCCTTAGCATTCCCATGGGGACTATGTCATAGGAACGCACATCAGAATGGTCCGTTAGGTCTCCTAAATCAAAACAAAACATCACGGATCACATCATGCATAAATAGATAGAAGTGATATGTAATGTTGTACTTAACAATGGTCATGGGTTCCACATGATACGGGAGGGAGGGAGGGGCAGAGAGAGAGACTCAGATATAGAAAGAGAGAATGAGAGAGAGACAACGAGAGAATGAGAGAGAGTGAAACAAAGGGAGAGAAAGAGAGAGAGGCAACACTCAATCCTAACTTAGGCCTACGAGAGGCTACAAGTGACATTATTTCATCCTTCAATCAAAACGTGTCAATGTGTATTCTAAAACTGATTATCTGTACGGAAGACTTTTTCTATCATAAAATTTACATTATGGCCAAGATTATATATTTATGCGATAGTACGCAGGATAAAGATAGTCACTTTCATTTTATTTATATTTATTTTTTATCCAAACAGAAATACTTACCTGAATCAAGGTAACTGATCTTCTGCATGTTGATCGGAATGCCAGAAACATACTCAGCAAGGTTCTTCAGTTCAGATATTTTCATATCATAGGAAATATTTTCCAGCAGAAACACTTCACCAGTATCGACGTATTTTATTCGTAATTTAAACACCCGATCCTGTCGTGGATGCCAGGCATTGTCTTTGTCTCGGTCAGACATTTTCTTTCTATAACAAAATATAAAAGATAATTCCAATTCAAAGGAATTAAAACTATGTTAATTAAATAACTGTAGTGATCAATAGAGTTAATTGTACAAGCCATTAAAGAGATAAAGGGCATAATATTGTACAACTACAACCTACAAAAATGGAACCAAATAATCTACAACAGACACAGTTAACGTCAGAAAAGCTCCATCATTAATGAAAAAAAGAGAGAAAAGCTCACAGCTAGTTTTATAATATCCCTCCCTCCCGTATCTCTAACACATGTGGAACCCATAACCAATGCTAAGTAAAACATTACATATGATTTCTATCTATTTATGCATGATGTGATCCATAATGTTTTGTTTTGATTAAGGAGACCTAACGGACCATTCTGATGTGCGTTTCTATGACATAGTCCCGATGGGAATGCTAACGATGGACGTGTGGAGCAATATATATATATATTTTACATTGGTACTATGCCTCTGGCTACTCGTAGTCTAGGGAGAAGGAAGCACATCCGGGTCCAGCAATTAGCATAATGAACTCACAACGGGAGGACGTTTGTGAGTAGCTCCGGCAGTTTTCTACATTAACTACAAAACCAACCAGGTTAGTATCTTATTAACTGCATACATTGGTTCAGTTCATGTTAGCATTCACATACAAAGAGTTTTAAAACTTTTCCATAAGTTATTACTGTTTTACAACTTAATTATGATTGTATTATGTAAGATCGTTAGAACAATGCAGCCATTGTTCGTTATTGATAAAGCCGCCTGTTGCTGAATGGAGAGATGTTTGGCAGGATCCATTTAGATTGATAGGATTTATTCCTTGGTTTCTTTAAGATTCCCCTATTAAGTATTCGATAAAAAAAAGACATACCTCTGAGTCCAATAGTATTTTCTTCAACTTATTGGCAAAGAAAGCCACAGGTGGGAGAAGTTTATAGGACAGAGAGTGTGGGAGGTGACCGCTACACTGGTCCATACCCCTCGTTTGGTTCAGTTGGTTGTCCATACCATTAACCTACGACTGTCTATTAACCACACGCCTGTATTAAAAACGGTTTAAATACGGTTTTAACGCCATGATACACACCTAGTATTATTATACTCTAATTATCTGTGTGAAATTCAGCCCGAATAATGCCTAGCTATTGGTTTTTTGGTGTTTTACAGACTCCGAGCTATGGCTATGAAGCGGAGTAAGGTAGAGGCACCGCCAGCACAGGTGCAAAGGTCGCCGGAACAAAGAGATTCCGCCGAGGCAGGGGGTCAGAGCCCGGCCCCGCTGATCTAGATGAACGAGTTGCACGGTTAGTACAACATAAGATGGAGGACATTTTTCCCTCCAGAGTGCCGACCAGGAAAGGAAAGAAACCAGTGCAGGATTCAGAGGAATCTAACTGGGAGGATCTTTCAGAAGATCAGGCCTCGTCTGACGATGAGTCAGAGGAGGAGGTTGTTGTGGCTGTGCGCAAACACAAACACAAGAAGGCACACTCATCACATGGGGATGAGTACACGAGGGCACGTAAGAAGAAGCCGCATGTGAAGAACAACAAGAAGTTCAACAAGAGGAAGAAGAACAAATCCTCTTCTTCTGACTCTTCGTCGACGAGTTCTGACTGACACTAAACGCGCGGGGAAATACGCGGAGTTGAGTGGCAAGGTGATGAAGAAGTAGGAAACCAATCGGTTCCCAGAAGTGCTAAGTTGAGCACTGGACATGATGGCTGAATTGGTAGGGCACCGACTGGAGTCCCATGCGGGAGGTTGTGGGTTCGAACTCTGATCGAGTCAAACCAGATACTTGAAAATTAACAAAATAAATGAACAAAATAAATTAACAAAATTAGCTAGGTAAAGAGCGGTTCATTGGGTAGCGCTTCCTCTCCCTGACCTATAACAAGCCGAGGCCTAGGACTCGGTAAAACAACAATTATGTGTCAACTATACCCAGGTAAGTCTCACATAATTATTCTATTTCACCTCGTCCTCGAGCCTCCTGGCTAATTATAGTTCAGGGAGATGCTTACGTACTTATAATTTCCATTTCACCTTCCATTTCTAAATTCCTTATAGTATTAGAATTCAGAACCTAATCATTTCTTTTTAACGCAGTAAACTGATAGCCAAGGAATCTTTTCTTCAGCCTTTTGTTGTAATGTCTTTGTGAACATTAACACATTTATCCCTACTGGTACAGAGTAAATTAATTTTTGAGACCCCAGTCCCCTGAAATAGGGCTGGAGAGATATCTATGTAATATCTTATATTCTATGAATATATAACCTCCAATTATATACTGCAAGCTTTTGTCTTGCCAAGTTACCACATATAGAGATAATTTCTGTGTCCTCTGACGACTCCACAGAGTAGTTTGCTACCAATTAGCAAAACATTGTGATGCGTTACTAGGGGGTCAATTCAGTGACCTCCCAAACAGGTAAGTTAAACGTTACCAATACATCCTATCTTAACTAGTATCATAAAGAAACATATATGGTTTTAGCAAGTGCTTTCAGTAAAAGGAAGCTGAAGTGCAATATTACAAAATTGTACGCTATCATAAATATCCTTCCATACCTTCCAATGTTCTTCAAGTCACTAACAGTAGACCTGTAGAGTAATGGTTTCACCAGGTAATATGTGTTCAAATTACAACCCATATCATACGACCATATACCAATGTGGGTATACCTCGATATGTATTACACAGAGAACTGAACCCTTCTATTGAGTTCATCCATATCATACAGCCAAATACCAATGTGGGTATACCTAGATATGTATCTTAAAGAGAGGTGAACCCTTGTATTGAGTTCACACTGAATCCTCTGCCACCCAGGTCAATTTCTTAACTTGATTATGTGTGTGTTGTTAACACCAATGTGGAGTCACATGTGCATGTTGACAGTATCTTCTGGCCATGCAACTTTTGGTAGCTCAATCTGTTCATTGAGTGTTTTAGACTTATCAAGTCTGTGCCCCTGTCTCTTTCCAGAACACATGTTCCAATGTGTAAGAATATGAGGTTCGAGCCTCAGTGCATCAAACTATTATGTTTGTGTCCAAACTGTATATAATCCATGTTTGTATTCATATATAATGGTCGATGGCAACTGAATCAGTTGAATTTGACAGGTGTATCTAGGTGTATTACCAGCACCTCTGTGTACCTATGTTTATAGGGATTTCTTGTCTATTATATTCACACCTCTGTCAAAATATGCAACCTAAGTTTGCTATGGTGTTACATCTGTAGTAGTGCATATTTAAAACATTAAAATTGTAGTTCAATATGTTGACTGAAGTATGTGTCAAGGTCTTTTCATATACCAGGTTTCCTATGCAAAACATGGCAGCCCTACTCTGGGCTTAACTTTATCAACACTCCATGCTATGTTGGCAATATGATGCAACAGATTATGTGCCTGTGTATGATTGAAACAATTTCAACAGTTATCTCATAACCAAAGGTCTGCCTACTGACATCCCAACTGTGCAGGTTCAAACTAACATATAAAGCATGCACCTATTCGTATTGACAACTTGTGTCTGTCAATGTGGCCAAACATGGTAAATACATGGCTATGGATATGCTGAACTCATATCCAATCTGCTAATGCATATTTATGCCAGTATTGATATTAATCAACACTGTTGTCATTATCCCATTATAACAATGCATTCTCTCCATGCCCATTATTGATATCCACTGTCTAAGCTTATGTCAATTCATGGACATTGTCTAAAATTTCTAATGAAATGAAATAATTCTCAATTCCCAGTCTAGCCTCACATCAGTGGCAGTAAGTTTTCCCCATGTTACCAATGTGGTAATAATATGGATGTAACCAGTTATCATCTGGGTCTAGCCTAGGACCACCTCCAGCTATGACTGAACCCACTATTATTGTTTACCAAATGGACTGAGCTGTGAAGTCTTCCTAATAACTTAAACAGCACAATAAACCTATCATTAAATAAGCAGCTGATTTGCATATATGTGAATTGTTGGCCCAACAATGCTGCCTATAGCAATGTTATAGTACTTAGATTTATTAAGTAATCATTAATAATTAATTGGCCTAATTAAAGTCACTGCTATAATTTCAGAAGTAGATTCAGAATAAACACTTTGTCTCTTATGTGCCTATGCATCATGATAACAGACATTTTCAATATTTTATGCAGTCAACTTTACTTTAATTATTCATTCAACTAAACAGGTTGGGTAATATCTGCTTTCTAAGTTAGACTATATATATATATATATATATATATATATATATATATATATATATATATTCACCATAATAATATCTAAATTAAGAAAATTTTATGGAATTTCCTAAGAAACACAAAAACCCAGTTATGGTTTGCTCTTTTTTAATATAACAGTCTGTTATGTGTTATTATGTCATGCCCCTTGGGATAACCTGATAACCTTAGATGTTGCTATGACAAAAAACTCCAATAACCAACCAAAACATTGGTAGTTGTATGTTGGACTTAGTAGTGTTCTTTCCTTACACTAGGTAAGTGTATGTCAGACTTTAAATATCTGCTGGTCTGGGTATGTATATAGCACAATTACAGAGGTATTTGTTTTGTGCCTAGCACACCCAATCATGTCCACAGCCAATAGAGCTGTTTATATCCAAGTTAATTACTTACTACTAACCAGTAGGTAGATGTCCACATGTCATATACTATGATTGCATACACCCCCATTCATGTAATGGTGTATATCTAGCCTGGCCACTGAGTGTCAGTGTGGTGGCTTGACGGGCTATTACACTAAAATAGCCCTATGTACTGAAGTTGGTTATTGTGTAACCCCAAATCATGCCCATGATACCTAGATTGGCTGGGTCTGTGGCCTCTTAAAGAGAGGTATGTATATGTACATACCTGCATGATTCTGGGGTTTACCTGCTCAACTCCTTCAAGTTCCTAGGCCCCAAATAGGAGTCATACATTTTAGGAGCATGTAATGCCATTTCTGGAAATGTGTATATTCAGCCAGTTTTCCCACCACTAATTAGTGTGATAGTGTTGCCAATAGGCCTATGCCTTGGTTAGCATGGTTCACAGACTTTGCCACTATTTTACTATTGCAAATAGGAAAAACATATATTGAGTGCAGCTGTATACACAGCATCTCTGCAATTGTAACAGCCAAATCTAGCCCAGATTCAAGGATAACCATAGTTAATCCTTGTGCCAACCTTATTTCCCATAATTATGACTTTTATGGTTCTTTAATGGCCAGTCGCTGTGACAGCACTGGCAATGTGCATGATCATTTGTCACATGGGTCACCCCGTCTGTGGAGTACCAGTTCACTGACTTCATTTCCACTATTTTATTATTATGTGTATGCATACACACATAGTGGGTGCACTAGTGTATGCAGTGTCTCTGCATAACTATGCTGAGGAGCCAATCCCTCTAGTTTGTCGGAAGCCATCTCGACTCAAGGAAGTATTTGCATTCCTTGTAATTATAATCAATTTATCATATTGTTACCTTCAAATAACCTATTTGACCAGCATCTGGCACTGGCACTGGCTAGGTGCATGGTCAGTTCTTGTATTGGCTTGGCACTCGGCCTTATTTGACCACCCTCGGGGACTGGCACTGGTATGTGCATGGTCAGTTGTATTGGTTCGGCACTGAGCCTGATGCGCGAAAAGGAAGAAAGCAAGGCGGGGGTGGAAGAAAGGCGTGTTTATTGCACGCCTCAGCGGAGCAAAATGTTAAGGGTAGATACAAATAATGAATATATATGCACAGTGGTATAATACAAAATAAACCGGTATAGGATAAAGAAGGGCTCCCAGGAAGGAGCAGAGAGGCTCATAAGGAGCAGTACATAGTTAGGAAGTCCGGCTTATGTTAAATGTCAGCGGCGTGAGGGGGTGCCGAGGAGCCCTCCACCCTTGGGAAGGGGAAGGTAAAGGGAAGTCGGGTGGGTGGGCGGAGGAAAAGTGGAGAGAGGCGGAAGACGGCAGGAGGGTGAGTGCCTGAGGAGAGCCGGCGGGCGGCCTTATAAGGGAGGAAGGGGGGGGGCGACAGCCGGTGAGGTGCGAATGCTGGCGGCCCGGGGGAGGGTGAGATGTGGCGAGCAGCGGGCGTCGGGTGAGGCGTGAGCGCCAGAACAAAGAAGGTGGCGGGGGAGGGGGAGGCGAGCTGGGGCTCGGCCGAGGTGAGCAGGCAGCGCCACAGCGGCGGGGGAGGGTCTCTCCCTTTCCTCGCATCAAACGTAATGCTTCGCATTACGACCGATGCGCGAAAAGGAAGAAAGCAAGGCGGGGGTGGAAGAAAGGCGTGTTTATTGCACGCCTCAGCGGAGCAAAATGTTAAGGGTAGATACAAATAATGAATATATATGCACAGTGGTATAATACAAAATAAACAGGTATAGGATAAAGAAGGGCTCCCAGGAAGGAGCAGAGAGGCTCATAAGGAGCAGTACATAGTTAGGAAGTCCGGCTTATGTTAAATGTCAGCGGCGTGAGGGGGTGCCGAGGAGCCCTCCACCAAAACGGCGGAGAGGGCTCGAGGGGCGCCCGAGGGCGCGAGGCGGGGCACGTATGCGTGCACTGCCGCGGAGGTCCAGGTGCCCTGTGCCATGATGTCGGTGATGGGGACCCCGGCGTGCTGGCAGGCCTGGGCGGCGCCACGGCGGAGGCTATGCAGTGTGAACGCCTCGGGCGCCGGCACCCTCTGGGCGGAGAGGGCCCCCCGGAGCAGCGCGGTGAGGGAGCGCGGATCGAGGGGCCGGCCCGAGGGCATCATGAAGGCGGGGGCGTCCGGCGCGGCGGGGCAGAGGGCGACGGCCCCGAACCAGGCCGCCACGGGGCAGAGGGCGACCGCGCCCGAGGGGCTGGAGATGGTCTTGGAGCTGCGGATCCGGAGGCGCAGCCCGCCGGGCGCGGGGCGGACGTCGTCTCGGGTGAGGGTGTGGGGGCCGCCCCACCCCTCGGGGCTCGGGGCCAGCAGGTTGGACTGCCGTAGCATCCCGAAGTACCCGAGGAGGAGCGCGGCCCGAGGAACGAGGGAGGCGGGGCCCGCTCGGGAGAGGTGGCTGATGGCGAGGGCGAGCTGCTGCGGCGTCAGGGACGGCGCCTGCCGGGGGACGTGGGTGGAGGCTCGTTCCCCGCCTCGGCAGACGTCCTTGGGGAGGCGGGCGTCGAAGCCCGAGGTGAGGCCCCCGGCGCCCTCGACCCAGGAGCGGGCCCCCGAGACGGTGTTTTTGATGGAGGCGGGCACGAGCCCGCGGAGGAAGAGGGCGGCAGTGAAGGCGGCCACGTCGAAGGGCGAGGGCGCGAGGGGATCCACGCCTCGGGCCACGGCGTAGGCGACGAACTCCTCGGCCTGGCGACGGCGGTTCCTCCAGGTCGCCGGGGCGAGGGAAGCGGCACGGAACCGGGCGACGGCGGCCACCTCGTCCAGGGGGAAACCTAAAGGCCGGGGAAGAAAGGGAAAGCGTCATGGGTGATGGTGGCAGGGAGGAGACCGAGGCGGGCCACCTCGGCGCGGGCCGTCGCGTCCCAGGGTGCCGGAAGGTGGGCGCGGCTGAGGGCGTCGGCGAGGAGGAGATCCGCCCCGGGCTTGTGGACGATGCGGAGCTCGAAGGAGCCCGTGGCCGCCATCAGCCAGAGCTCCCGTGCGCAGGTCCCGAGGGTAGCGTCTCGGGCACGTCCCGACTCGAGCGCGAGGGCGGAGGCCATGTTGTCTGTGTTGACCGTCACCGTCGCCCCCGCGACGTCGACCGGGAGGAGGGCGCGGAGGGCGACGACGAGGTTGACCGCCTCGAGCTCGTGGATTGTCGGGAACCGCGCCCGGAAAGCCTTGGAGTACCCTCGGGCGTAGTAGTGAGTGGGGGAGAAAGCCCCGCCCCCGGTGAGGCAGGAGTCACACTCTATCACCCAGCGACGGCCCTCGGGAGCCCGGAGGAGGTGGAGGCCGTTGGAGATGCGGCCGTAGGCGGCAAACCATTTCAGGTCCCGGAGGGCATCGTCGGCGAGGGTGAGGGCGGAGGCCCCGGGGCAGCTGTGGAGCGCCCCGAGGAGCCGGCCCATGAACTTGCGGCCGGGGAGCACGCAGCTGCTCACGTGGTTGAGGCGACCGAGGAGACTCTGCAGCTCCTGCTTCCCGAGGGTGGGGCGGGCGACGCGGGCGTCGCAGTCGTCGACGAGGGCCTGGATCTTCGCGGGGGCCACCCGGATGGTCATGGCCTCGCTGTCGAGGGCGAAACCTAGCCAGATGAGGCGGAGAGCGGGGGGGTGACATTTTCCGGGTGTTACGTCGAGGCCGAGGGCTGTGGTGAGGGCGAGGAAGGCGTCGAAAGCCTTGCAGGCCTTCAGGTAGGAGCCCTCGCAGCCGATGAAGTCGTCGACGTAGACGAGGGTATGGAACCCCTCGCGCCGAAGGATCCAGGCCACCGCCGAGGTGACGCGGATTGAGGCATATCCCGAAGAGAGGGCAGGAGAGGGGGTCGGCGCGGAGCTGACGGTAGGCCCGGGATATGTCCACCGACCAGACGTAGGCCCCGGTGCCCTCGGACACTAGGCGGCGGCCAACGTCGGCGACGGACGGGAGGGTGTAGGCGTGGGGTTCCCCGAGGTACTCGCGCCGGGGGATGCCCGAGTTCACGCTGGCGCCTCGGGGATAGGAGAGGTCGACGATGACCCGTCTCTTGCCGGAGTCGGACTTGGGGCGGGTCATCATCGGGGAGACCTGCGTCCAGGGGGAGAAGGGGGGGACGTGGAAAGGGCCGATGAGGGCGCCGAGGGCGAGCTCCGTCTCAACGAAAGCCTGGATGTGAGGGAGGAAATCCGGGGGCTCACGGTGGTTGGAAAATGAGGGCCGAGGGAGGGTCGGTGCGGAGTAGTTGGCGGGGAAACCGAACTCGAGGAAGTCGAGGACGGCCTGGTCGGGGTAGTCCTGGAGGCGGGAGCGCCAGGCGAGGATGTGGAGGTCTGAGGGTAGGGGGATGCGGGCGGCCAAAAAATTAGGGAGGCCCGCTTCCCGGAGGGCGGTGTAGGTACGGAGGAAGGTGGGGTAGCGGTCCCACGCCTCGCCGGAGGGGTGGGGCCAGGAGGCGAGGATGGTGGGGCGGTAGTGGTGGGGGGTGGGGCTGCAGGAGGGGGCGGCGGGCAGGGTGGCCTGGAGGTCGGGGTCGATGACATCGACGGTGGGCTCGTCGAGGGAGGGGCGTGCGGGGCGGGGCAGGGTGGGTGAGAGGGCGGGGGTCGGGGGAGGAGGTGCGGCGCGGGCGGGCTAGGGGGGCGGCGAAGTCCTGGGCGGTGGGGGGGGGGGGTCTGGGGGTGGCTCGGGGGGCGGGTCGGGGGGCGGGTCGGGGGGCGGGTTGGGGGGGTCAGGGGGGCAGAGGAAGGCGGTGTCGCCTGGGTCGAGGTGGACGTCTGGGTCGAGGGTGATGGGCGACTGGCGCCGGGCGGCGGTGGGAGCCTTACTGAGGGGGCACTGGGGCCGGGTGGCGGTGGGAGCCTTGCCGAGGTGGGTGTGGTTGCCGGGGGGAGCGGCGGCGCCGGGGCGGCGGGCAGGCCGCGCCTCGGGCTGCTGGGCGGTGGTGTCCGGTGGGCTGGTATCAAGGTGGTGGGGCGGCTTTAAGAAGGTGGGTGGGCCGGTCTGGGGCCTCCGGGCCGGGCTGGAGGTGCCGGCTCCCTAAAAATCCGGCGAGGCGGGAGCCGCTGCCCGGGCGCGCTTGGCCATACAAGCGTCCTCACTGTGCCTGGTCAATACCTTCCGCACATTGGCGCAGTATGCGCAGGCGTGGAGCTGTTTGGAGACCCCTGGCCGTGGGCCTCCCCCGGGGCTGCGTGGGTGCACGAGTTGGGGTCCCGGTTCCAGGCATAACACAGTGGGCCGTGGGTATCCTTGCTGTAGGCCACGCGTGTGTCGGTGTGGGCGCGGGACTGGGGGCGGGGCTTTGCAGGGTCGGCGGGGCGGGGTTGGGTGGTGGTAGAGTGGGGGGACATGGCGAGCGACTCCAGTCTGAGGAGGTTTATGGCTACTGGGTCGTGCCACCCGTGGGGGAGGGTGCCGTCCGCGATAGCGGTGAAGACCGTCTCAGAATAGTGGCGGACGGTCGCCCACGGGTATATCAAATTATCACGGCAGATACCTAAGTTGTGGTGGTGGAGGCCCTGGGCGGAGTGGGCGGGGAAATCCGGGTGGTCGATGAGGGTGAGGAGGGCGAGGGCATATTCATCCTTGGTCGCCTCCCCCCTCTTCACCGGCTTCCTCTCGGGTCCTCGCCTCACCAAGTCGGAGGGAAAGATATAATTAGAGGGAATACCTTGGCGTCTGGTTGAGTGTCGCGCCTCGGCGGATGCCAGGATTTCCCTGACGGCGTCGGCCGTGGAGGCGGGGTTGTGCCGGGTCTCCTCCTCTTGGTAGGCCGGCGACGCGAGGGGCTGTACTTGGGGCGAGAGGGTGGCGGTACCTCCCGTACTCCGGGTGGGTGGCTCCGGGGAGGGCCGCCTGCGGCGGCGGTGGGGGCCGAGCCGCGGTGGTGGCTGGTGCCCGAGGCGTGGGGGCGGCCTGGCGTTCCGGGGCCGGCGGGGGCGCCTCTGGCGCGGGCCGGGTCCCGTTGGCGCTGATGTAGTCGATCCGGGCGTGGAGGTCGGCAGTGGCCTGCCGGTGCTCGGCATTGGCCTGCCGGTGCTCGTCATTGGCCTGCCGATGCTCCAGCTGCATGCGCTGGATGGCCTCCAGCACTGATGAGATCTCGGAGCCCGAGGAACGGTCCGAGGGCGCCGGGGGGGGAGACCGAGACGGACGCCGGTGACTCGTCCCTCCCGGGCGAGGCAGAGGGCCCCGGGGTGCGGGGGGCGGCCCGGGAGCCCTTTCGTCCGCGTCCTTTCCCTTGAGGCATGCTTGGAGCTGTTGTGTAGCAGCGGTCCGAGGTGTAGAGCCAAACAGGAAAAGTGGAGAGAGGCGGAAGACGGCAGGAGGGTGAGTGCCTGAGGAGAGCCGGCGGGCGGCCTTATAAGGGAGGAAGGGGGGGGGGCGACAGCCGGTGAGGTGCGAATGCTGGCGGCCCGGGGGAGGGTGAGATGTGGCGAGCAGCGGGCGTCGGGTGAGGCGTGAGCGCCAGAACAAAGAAGGTGGCGGGGGAGGGGGAGGCGAGCTGGGGCTCGGCCGAGGTGAGCAGGCAGCGCCACAGCGGCGGGGGAGGGTCTCTCCCTTTCCTCGCATCAAACGTAATGCTTCGCATTACGACCAAGGGTGTCACCCCCTCCCAAAAATCCTACCAGTGGCTACTGTGCCTCCGGTAGTTTCACGTACACATTTTTAATAATTTTGAAAAATATTGAATTAACTGAAGTTTGAATAAATCAAATACCAAGTATCAGTTTCACTGTTAAATATTTCGCTGCTCACCTTCTTACACTACTAATCTCAGTCAGTTAGAAAAACAAATAATTTTATTTCACTAAATTTCATGTAAATGTCATGTAGATACATGCTGTCCAAACGTACCCGTGTGTCAGAACACACAGAAAAAACATACACACTAGACTAATGTGTGAATCTGTTGAGTGGGAAAATAGGTCATGGTGACTGCACCGTCTACCGGTGGGGCAGCACTAAAAGTCACCAGAAGCACAACTGTCACAAGTTGGCACCCATCCTGAAATACCAGGATGTAAAACCCCAATAATGAACCAGCAATAACATGGATAGTCAATTGTCATTGAATACAAATCAAATACTAAGTATTATTTTACATAATTGTCAAATGTACAGTGTCACAAATCCCATGTGTATGCCTGTATTAATGCAGTGACTGTGTTTCAGCACTTGTCCTATGTATTGACAGTGTGTTACAATGTCTATAGTACCTAATTTTGGCAACCCAAGGCAATGTTATTTTCCCCATAAATGTCTGCAAACATTTTCATCTATAGTGAGTGTCCAAATATAACTTTGAACACCAAAAACCCCATGTGTTTCAACACACCATGTATAATGTCATGTATTGACACCCTATGCCTATGTCACATTCTATGTTAAAATTGACATAATAGCCACTAAATATTTTCCCGTATTATAAAATAATATATATGCCTGCAGACATATCCCAATAAAGAAAAAGGAGTCTAAATGTACTTACATAGTATCCAACTAGTCTAAATGCCAGTGTAAAGAGTAGTCCAGTCCTCACCATTCCATGTCTGCTCTCGGTGAGGTGGGCTCGCTAAGTGGTTCATTGGGTAGCGCTTCCTCTCCCTGAACTATAATTAGCCAGGAGGCTCGAGGATGAGGTGAAATTGATATACGCTGATAGTGCTGCGGAGTTTGGAGTATTTATTAGTAGTATACGCTGATAGTGCTGCGGGGTCTGCAACAGATATTAGTACATGCTGATGGTGCTGCGGGATTGAAAAATCCTTGAAGTCCACGAAATCGCTGAGATTTTTCATCCCTACGGAAAAGGTCTATTTCAGCAACACTTAATACTGCGAGTTTTATTTCTTTATTAGCAACTAGCGCAATACCGGATAACACGTTTTTTAGAGTAGATGAAATAGGCAGCTTCCACTATCAAACTGTCCTCTCGAACTGTCCTCTAGTGGCAGTGGAAAAAGACCATTGTACAGGGATGAAAGTGCTCTATGGGGAAAAAAGCGGAAATGCTGATACCAGGGATTCGCAGAAAATTCCCGGAAGTCGGGTTTCATATATATCGGTATATGATCATAGTGCTGCGCCGTTTGAAGCATCTATTAGTAGTGTACGCTGATAGTGCTGCAGCAGAATCGCGGAGATCTTTCATCCCTGATATATATATATGCATAAATAATACCCAAACTCAGAGAGGTGGAACATGAAATCACCAAAATTCAGCAAACGGAAACGGAAATAGCTCTATATGGGCGCCACCATTTGTAAACGTCTGTTAAATAACAGAATAATCAAAACCCAGCAAACGGAAACGGAAATCGCTCATCGAGCTTCGCAACGCAGCAAACAGGGTGGATGACAGCGATTGGCCGAACGCCTTAATGATGCTCCATCACAGAGTAGCACAAGCTGAGTCACGGAACAACTACACTGGTCCCTCGCTACAGATCTTCCATATATGGTATGATGACGTCACCGGGACCAGTGTACATGTTCCTCCACAATACTCTGCAGTGGGGTTGTCAAGGCATTAAGTCCATAGGCCTAATTGATGGTATTCCGGGTCAGCGATTGGTTAATAATATATCAAAACAAATGCCTGCTGCCATAGAATTTGACGATACACGCAGTTCAAAACTTAGATTTTATTCAAAATTAAAAGAAATAAAGAACAATTTTGCATAAACATGGATGCACAAATGAAATATTAATAGTTTATTCCATGGAAATGACGGCCGTATTCGATTATCACGACCGTTACTCGGGTTACCCGAGTTGCTAGAATTTCAAATCAAACACAGCGAGTGGAGTAAAAAAATACATGGGCAATCATAAAATACTTTGTTGTAGTTATTTTTGGGGGCGGGGGGGGGGGGGGAGACATGGTCCTAAGCATTGCTTATTCATATTAGTTTGTTTCTTCAGCTTGCATCAACTGATCCAAGGTGATGAGTAAATCCCTTGAAGTTTTTAATGTTTAGTTTGCCTTATTATAAACTTAATATGAATAAGCAATGCTTAGGACCGACCCACCCATATAACTACACTACAGCAAAGTATTTTATGATTTTTTTTTACTCCACTCGCGGTGTTCGATTTGAAATTCTATCAACTCGGGTGACCCGAATACGGCCGTCATTTCCGCGGAGTAAACTATTAATATTTCATTTGTGCACCCATGTTTATGCCAAATTGTTATTTATTTCTTTTAATTTTGAATAAAATCTAAGTGTTGAACTGCACGTATCGACAAATTCTATGGCAGCGGGCATTTGTTTTGATATATTATTAACCAATAGCTGACCCCGGATACCGTCAACTGGGCCTATGGACTTAATGCCTTGACAGGGCCGCTGCAGAGTAGTAGCGAGGAACACATACACTGGTCCCAGTGACATCATCACACCATATATGGAAGATCTGTAGTGAGGGACCAGTGTAGTTGTTCCGTGACTTAGCTTGTGCTACTCTGCGGCTAGGCATCATTAAGGCGTTAAGCCAATCGGTGTCACCCACCCTGTTTGCTGCGTAGTGAAGTTCGACGATCTATTTCAGTTTCCTTTTGGTGGATTTTGATTTCTCGATTATTCAACACTAGTTTACAAATGGTGGCGCCCATACAGTGCTATTTCCGTTTCCTGGATTTTGGTGGTTTCATTTTCTACCTCTATGAGTAGGAGTATTGTTTATGTGTATATATCTACATGTGTTAGTCCTAAGCCTCCCCAGAGGGTGGGTCGGTATTATATAAGTTATATATAAAGATTAAAGACTAGTATTATGGCCCTTTCACACTACGACATAATGATGTCAGCGTAGGGAGAACGTGAAGAACGTTGAACTTCTCGGCGTAGTATGCAAATTTGGGCACAAGTTGAACGTGGATGCAGCGTAGTGGACTAGATCGTAATGTCGGTAAAGCGTAGTGATACCATCATTCAACGAGAGAGGACAACTTCATTACGTTCACGGAACGTTATGAACGTTATTCCATCGCCAGAACTATGTTACCTGATGGCGAAACGTTGAAGTATGTTGAACGTATGTTCTCCTGATGTTCTCCTGACGTTATCCTGATGTTCCCATTACGCCGCGTGGACGTTTCCACCGGGTTTACTGTGGGTCAACATAGTGCAACGTAGTTGAACGTAGTGACTAACGTTTTAATAACGTCGGTTTAATGTCATTGACGTTCACCGAACGTGTACAGAACGTACGGCGAACGTAAACCCTTACGTTCGAACTACGTCAAAAGTTCTGAACATGTCCAAAACCTCGACGTAACTCGACGTCAGTCTAACGTCATTCTGACATCATCATAACGTAATCCAACGTACATCAACATAATGACGAAAAATCACCACGTCAGGCTTACGTTGGCTAGTTACGTCGTAGTGTGACAGGGGTATTAAAGAGACTTTGTCTTTGAAATGATGAATGCATCTATTTAAATGGGCACATATCATTTGACCAACCGAAGACACACAAATGCAACATCTTAAACTGACTATAATTATGTTTTTTAGGTACATTTAAAACAGATAGGTTCATGCATAATACCTAAAAGTGTGAAAATACGATTCCCGGACTGTCAGCTCATCGCACTTGTTTACATATTGAACGCCGCCATCTTGAAACAATAAGTTAGCAACCTGGCTGGTTCCCCTCGTTTTCGAGTGGGCACGTACGGGTCGGAGCGTACTTGTTCGCCCTCCAAAGGCAGTAAAGGAAATTTAGATCCAGAAGGGCGAGTAGTGTGAACATGTAGCTGAAAACCAGTTATTTTCAGACTGCAGTGAATAAAGCATTTATTTAGTTTTAGAAACGCAACACATGTCAGGACATTATGATGTGCTATGGTATGCACTCGTAATTTAGACATGCACTGCATACCATCAATATTAAAATAAGGAATAATATAAGCTATGGAACACAATAAACATTTTGCCCTGATGACTTCCTGTGGTGGTGAGGTCGTTGTTCAAGGGTGTTAGCGTGTGCGAGTTGTGTTATTCACCCATTTGTTGGGTCAGTCAACTAATATTCAAGATGTTTAACAGTGTGCTGAAGAGAGCTGCCTTTTCTGTGGTAGGTTTTGCATCCAAAGAAGTTTAATGTAATCGCATTTCAGCGTATGTTATTTAGTCGTCAGTGGCACTGCCACTCGGACTCCCACTCCCACTCCCACTGGCACTGTCACTGACAGTGCCCAAACCTTTCCCATCCCCAACCAGGACGTCAGTTTTCTTCAGCTGTCAGTGTCACAGTTTGTTTGTTTGTTGTTGTTTTACCTGCTATCACAGTGTCACAGTTTATAGGCTGCTTGCTAGAGACTAGCTAGTAGGCTAGATAAAAGATGCACCCCTACCCAGAGTACTGTAGGTAGGTATGTGGCAGAAAATGTCAAAATTGGTCGTGTAGACACTACGCTGAGGCGACTTAAGGCTAAGTCGCCTCATCTAGTTTGCTTCAAGTAAACCGCTTCGCAAGGTAGTATATATGAGGCGAACTAGCTTAAGTCGGCCCACCTTGCTTGTGTGGACGGTAGCGGTTTACTTGAAGCGGATTAAGCACGTCACACTATATAATATAATTTGATCTATGATCCGGCTAGCTGTGCACAGATATTTTTTTCATCATTTATTTTTAGGTTTTCACTGCCCAGCAGAAGTTTTGACCATTCCAAAACAATACGATTCAGTCCATACATATCTAGGTCGAACCCACACTCTCTCATGGCGACGTCGACTAACCGAAAGTGGTGCTGGTTAATATGGACTTGCTCATGCGCAGATATCGATTTCCGCCTTAAACCGCTCCGTGTATAGACACGACACTAGTTCGCCTCCTCTAGTTTTCCTTATCTAGTTCGGCCTAAAGTTGTGGGTGTAAACATGGCCTAAGTCTAAGTAGTAGAGTAGAGCTCCAAGTGCCCCTTACTGCACCGTACACACTATCTCAGTGCCTCTTTCACACTATCTACCTAATAGTATTAATACACAATGACTATTGACCATAAGTAACGGATCACCAGCAACTACATAAATACATTCATGCACCTGGCACTATATACCATTTACCATTATAGACCATTTGTATTTCCCCACCGATGCGTTTTATGGGAATATTTTACACAGTGACGTAAAAATTTATACTTGTAGCTTCCTAGCCAGGTGTTTGGCATTATTAGGATAGGGCAACGACTGGTTGGCTCAGTGTTAGGATAATGTAACTGAGTGGGATATCAAGTCATCGTGCTGGCGACCCGGTCTCCCAGTGGGGAAGCACTATAAAAGTCGCCATGAATGCCGTGCTAGGTAGCGACTAGTATAAATTTAGTAAATTATATGTTTGACTCACCCGCGATTCAAACTCTAGACCTTCTGCATGGGAAGCCGGTGCTCTAAAAATTCGGTCACCACGTCCGGTTTCAGTGGAAAGAACTGTCAAGAACTGTCTTTTATCTAGCTGTTTGCGTGACACAGTGTTGGTCCACAGACTTTGAAATTAAGCCTTCTGTGAGAGAGTGCTTGAAAACATTTTTCATACATTACAAATTACAGGTGTACTCCGAAAACTGGCAACAACTTGAACAAGTGAATTTAATTATGTTACTGATTTCATTCCCAAACTTAGATAAAAGTTTCACTCCTACTCAGAGTAAGCCTACTCTGAGTATGGGTGAACCTTTTCACGAGCCCAAACTGTACTTGATGAACTCCGTATCTTTAGCTATAATTATGAACATAAAAACTGCGAGTATAAACATATATATAGTAAATAGTTTATCACTAGTGACTACAAAAATATATTTATTTTATGCTCACAATTTGTTCTAGTCGCGTCACATACGAAGTCTGCACAGATCGACCGCAGTGCAGAGTGACAAGCTCTTCGTGGTAAGAAAGCAATGGTTCATGACTCTGTTTTATTTTATTTGTTTAATTACAGTCATAATATACTATGTGAATGACAATAACACCAATAACTGAATTTATGATGTACGATACACTAAATGACGTTTTGTTTATGGAATTTTGATTAGCAGCATTGATTGGTTTTCAATTAAAAAGATATTGAGCAATTACTTCCTTTTTGGTAGCATTAGCAATTTACATATTATACCGCCAGATATGCATACATGCACACGCAGGGGAATTCGTTATGTACTGCTTATACCGTGGTACTGATTATACTGTCTTAGGATTATGTGAATTGTCGCATTTAACAATTTGCTGAGGTACTCCCTTTATTTTCAACTCTTCGTTGTTTATTCATTTCAGCACAGGGATTCGCCGGAGAATAACAAGGATACTCCCTTTGAGTTCACCCCTGATAATATGAAGGTACATAAATAATGGATATCTCGATGTGCAATCATATGAAATTAATACCGCAAGATAAACTAATATTTACCACGCTATAAATATAATACAGTTGTTCAGTGCCATTAATGTTATGTATATTTATTAAATTATTAGCTTTTATATCTATACTCCTTTAGGAATAGTTGACAATGGTCATGCCAGTACAAATACCTTGCCCATTCTGTGCGCCACGTTATATACATGCTCCCTTCAAGATATTAACAGCGGTATTGTGTTCTATTAGGACTGGTGTGCGCCACGTTATATACATGCAATAAAGTAGAGATTTTTATATAATAATTGAACACCCTGTTTTTTACTTTGAAATATTGTAGGGCAGAGCGCCGGTCGAATATACTACTCTTCCTTTATTAGAAGGGTAGAAAGATTGGTTTGATTTCCACCCCAAACAACACTGCTGCTGTTATTAGGTTACACATTGGTTGATGAGCTTGTCTGGAATAGCTATCTCGGGAATATCAGCATAGTGACATTTTAGGGAGGCTAAAAAGATTATGTCAGTACCATCTGCTGGTGGGAAGTGTCGTTGTTCCTGTTGGTTCCATCATGGCTAATTTGCGCGCGAATGAGTGACTGCTGCGGTGGTGCCACCTGGGTTCGATCCACGCTGCTCTCCATGCACCCTGCCGGACCGACACAGAACCAATCTAGCACCGCGAGATCTCTGACGTCACTTCCGGTCGACGACGGACCGGCCAGGCCTGCCTCCACCACTACGCCTCCAGACGCCAGACCGACAACAACTGCCAGCTTTACTCAGCCTCCCGGCTTGTTCTCCAACACTTTACAGCCACACGGCTTGCTCTCCAACCTACAAGATGCCCGGCGACACCAAACGATGACACTGTGCCGCGACCACCACCGCAGACCAAGCCACAGCTGAAGTGGACGCAGCCGCGGCACCCGCCCCACACCAACAGGGACGACCGAGGTCAGTCATAATCCCGCCCACACCAGTGCAGAACCAGCCACGCCGTGCCACCGAGGACGCAGCCAGGGACACCACCACCGCCGCGGAACACCAGTTAATGCTCCTTCAAAAGTCTCTGTCTGACACTCTGGCACAGCAAGCAGAGGTCAACAGGACTATACTGAGCAGGATGGACGCCATGGGGACTGGTACCAAGAAGAGGAGACGATCACCCAGTTGGGAGTTGTCAATCATCTCGGTTTTGCCACCAGCCCGTTTCAGCCGGCACCACGACAGCCGGAGCAGCTGCATGCCGAGGTCGACACCAGTGCGGAACCAGCCACACCGTGTCACCGCGGACCAGCCAAGGACTCCACCACCGCCGCGGAATGCCAGTTAATGCTCATTCAACAGTCCCTGTCTGACACTCTGGCACAGCAAGCAGAGGTCAACAGGACTATACTGAGCAGGATGGATGCCATGGAGACTGGTACCAAGAAGAGGAGAGGAGATGTTCGCCCAGCCGGGAGTTGTCAGTCGGAGCAGCCGCAGGTTGAGGTCGTTGGACGAACCGCTAAAACAACACCTGGACAGGGCGGGCAGGAAGCCATTCCCGCGGCGGCATCAGATGCGTTGGGTGACATGCCAGCGCTAATCCACATGCAGATGATGCAGTTAAAATACTACAGAGACAGCAAGAGTAAGAGAGAATGAACTGATTAGACTCGTTAAGAGAATAGATCTAGGAAAGTCATCAGGAATACAGAACCTACAGAATAACTAAAGATGCTATGCTAGCCATTCCAAATGTTATATGTGACTTATTTATTAATTCATTTGAGATGGGTATTTTTCCCACGGCCTGGAAGCATGCTACAGTGGTACCAATACACAAGGGTGGAGACAAGGGGGACATGGGCAACTACTGCCCCATATCACTCATGGGTTCAAACCCTGGTCGAGTCAAACCGATGACTTAAAAATTTATACTTGTTGCTTCCTAGCCTGGCGCTCGGCATTATTAGGATATGGCAAGGACTGGTTGGCTCAGTGTCAGGATAATCTGAGTGGGATATCAGGTCATGGTGCTGGTGGCCTGGTCTTCCAGTGTCGCAGCACTATAAAGTCGCCATGAGTGCGCACTGTCACAAGTTGGTACCCATCCTGATGTGACCTTAGATGTTGCTAGGACATAAAACAACAACAAACAAAACTGACAACGGTTACACTGACCAAAGCTCTACGGGCGGCCCTCGCCTCAGAACACCATCCAGGCACAGGCTCGTTCGCCTTACACAACGTCCGGCACGGAGGCGCTCAGGCATGTACCCGCACAGGTGCCCAAGTCAATGACGTCCAGCAGCTCGGCAACTGGCGGCCGGGTGTGATCTACGTCCCCCGGGCAGCATTCTCCAGAGCAACTCAGGCTCTCTCCAACTATTTGGTCGAGAGCCTGAAATAATGACTGATGATCCGATTTGACATTTGACCTTAACTCTTGTGCTATGTGACCTTTGCCTGAAAATAAATGTCCATGTCAATCACAGTTGAGTTCATAATCCCATCTGCTAGGAGGAAGTAGGTGTGATATATCCATGTTGGTGGTTCTGCACATACTTGAACATGATTGCTCAGGTTCTGAGGTTAGGAAGCAGAATACTAATTCAGTTTTTTCTGTAATTTTACAATGGCCAACTGGTAGGAAACAATATTAGGTACACTGGATGTCAGGGTTATATCACTCACTTCTGAGATCAATTTCAGGCTGAGCTTAGCTAAATACTTGCAAAATTTACATTTGTCACTTGCCTGGTGCTCGGCATTTCTATAGCAGGATAATGTCACTGAATGGGATGTAATAACATAGTGCTGCTAGCATGGGACCCTAGTGGGTCTTCACTACCAAGTCACTGAGTGTGTACTGTCAGAAGTTTTCACCTGTCCTAATATGACCATAAATGTTGCTAGGATGTGAAACATCAATAACCCAACCATTTTATTATCCTAGAGCGTCAAAGATTGCTATATGTCTAAATCCGCCTTTACTACAAACTTGTGTAGTGATGATGCGTTTTAATACTAGCTTCCTAGCAAGTACTGTTAAGGCTCTGTCACACCTCACCGTATTGGGGAAGGGGAAAGAAATCGAACAAGGTCCGGTGGAATACGTCAATGTCCGGTTTCTATACGGTCAGCATCCAGCGTTTCCGTTCTGTCTACGGTGGCAAGTTTTGAGCACGCACAAAACTTGGAACGGATGCCGCCTGATTGACATCTACGGTTCTTGTCCGGTTTGAGTTTGTTTAGTCCGTTTATTGTTCGTTCGTCCGACGGCCTTTGACCTGATATCACAACATTTTGATACTTATCCCGACCGAACACCACTGGACTAGAAAATTCTGTCCGTTGCTCAATCCGGCATAGTGTGACAGGCACTTTAGGGATTAGGTCAGAACGTATTACTTCAACCAGCTATTTTGTATGTAGTTTCCCACCATTTAATGTGTTTTCTACTACTGAATTTCTTTCTTCGGTTTTTAGCGTGCTAACGTGATAATTGGTAACTACCCAATTGGCTACCAGAGGGCAGCAGTGATGCCACTTCTCGATATTGCCCAGCGCCAGAATGATGGTAAACAGATCTGTATTCTTTTAATGGATACAATCAAGTAACAATAAACATATATTTGTTCTATTTATAGATCAAATATATGCATAATAGCTTTTACTTATTCAAAATTTTGCGACGTTAAATATCTCAATATGGCATATATATGGATTGTGTGATGCCATTAGAATTAAATTTCTTTTAATTCACCTTCGTTTCAAATATCAGATACTAATCCATTCATGTAAATGACGAATCCAGTGTTTCTGTTTTTAGAGTTCAGTAGAATTTTACGTTTGCACAGCCAACATTAGATGTTGCTAGGACGTAAAACAACAAACAAACAAACTTGTGAAAATAAGCTAGTGTCACACCAAATAAGTTGTCTGAAATGCTTGTAATTGTAATCCGATTTTATTTAGTGGTGAAATAGTCCAATTATAGCCAAATAGTCACGCCTCAAAGTATAAACCCAAACTATTTGAGGCACGGTTATGTGTTGGCAGCAATTCCATCTCATGACCATATAAACTGAATACCGAGCACGGTGGCCGAATCGGTAGATCGCGGGCCTCACGTGTGGGAGATCGGGAGTTTGGTTCCCGATCGAGTCAAACCAATGACTTATTAAAAAAATTAACTTGTTGCTTCCTAGCCTGGCACTCGACATTAATAGGATAGGGCAAGGACTAGTTAGCTCAGTGTCGGGATAATGTGACTCAGTTGAAAATCTACTTTTCTAGAGCTACCTCTCCATGGCATTGGCTCATGACTAATGGAGGCTGACTTGTCATATGTACGAGAACCCATTATACTCGCAATTTGTCCACAATGAACAATTTTATTTATATTTCTAAATATCTTATTTTTTAAACTGTACCAACAATAGCTGGAAGACCATTGCCTCGGTGCTGAAAAAGGCCCACTTTATTCAGAGGAATGGATGTAATTACCCCCTCCCCACACACACACACACAAAAAAGAACAAGTTTAAAATAGGATATATATTTTTTTGTTTTATCTGTGAAGGTTGGCTGCCGATTTCTGCCATGAACTACGTGGCAGATATGCTTCAGGTAGCGCACATGCGCGTGTATGAAGTTGCCACCTTCTACACCATGTTCAACCGGTGAGTGTTACTATGGCCTATGTCTTCAAGGGGCCTATTAGGGAAATCCTGGGTTTTCTCTCAGATCATTAATTATCCTAATTATGTATTTTCCCCGCGACTGCAAAGCTTGAGACAATTTGTCGAGTCTATTACTTGTATTAGTATTGACAGATTAAAGCTGCATAGTTCGATGAAAGTATCAAACTTTCTAAACCAAGCCAGTTAGCTCGATTTGAATCTACATATCCAACTTCGCACTGGTGTACTTATCAAACATTAAGCATTTATTTCTGTCTTGAAGCAAATATTGTGTGGTATATTAATATTTTTCTTACTAAGGAATAGAGGGGTTAATTGACTAAGCTTTCCATCGGATGGAACATTAAAAGATATAATGCAGTTTAGATTATATATAGCCATATCGAAGGAGTATTCAATCGTCATTTTATATGGATACAATTTCTAGGGAATCCAAATTGACATGATAAATTCTATTCACTTTACTACTGAGACAGGGTAGCATTAAAATCAATTATCTTTAAAATTAGGGAATTTATAATAATTTAAGGATTTTCCTAATAATCCATCGATAATTTTCAGCAATGGAACTATCTAAAACTGCTGTAATGTCAGTAATGTGTAGCTGATAGAACTAAAGCAGGTATGTTAGTAGTATGCAATTGACAGAACGAAAGCTGGGTAAATGTTGGTCATGTACAATTGAGAGAACTAAAGCAGGAATAATGTTAATCATGTGCAACTAATAGAACTAAAGTGGGAATGGTGTTGATCATGTGGAACTGATATAACTGAAGCGGCAATAATGATGGTAATCTGCAACTGATATATTGTTGGTAATGTACAAAAGATGTAACTAAAGCTGGGATATTGTTGGTAATGTGTAACTGATATAATTAAAGCAGGAATAATGTTGATAATGTCAAACTGATTTAAATACGGCCAGAATAATGTTAGTCATGCACACTTGATAGGACTAAAGTGGGAAAAATGTTGGTAACATACAACTGATTAATACCCCAGTAACCCAAGAGCCGGCTTTCGCCGCCAGCCTCATTATGCCCAAAATGTCGCCAACCACCCAGCGTCACACTTGATACATTGATTCAAAAATGCCATGTCAGCGCCAACTCGCCAACCAAGAGGTCAGCGCCAGGCCACCAACCACTGGCGACCCGGCACCGACTACACTGGACGCAAGGAGGTTGCAAGTGCAGCAGCTGCATCCTCCTTGCGTCCAAAATTTCCGAAATGGTCGCTGTGAGGTTGGCGACCTCGTGGCACCAGCACGTAAGGAGGGCTTAAGGCAGTTGTAAGGAGGACGTCACGAATCAATCATAAGCAAACACAGGCCTCATGTGACTGGGGTAATAATAATTAAAGCGGGAATAGTCTTGATAATGTGCAACTGATAGAAGTAAAGTGGGAATACTCTTAGTGATGTGCAATTTTCTAGGATTGTCGATCGCACAAATAACAAATGTCCGATTTTGTGGTGTATTGCTAAATGCTTACCTGATCGTGGTTACATCATTATTTTTTAGCGAACCTATCGGCAAGTTCCACATCCAGATATGCACCACGTCCCCGTGCATGCTTGGAGGCATCGGCTCGACGAAGATATTAAACGCCATCACTGAGAAGCTAGGTGTGTCCCAGTTGTCGGCCATTGGCCACAATACAGGCATGCTCACTTACCAATAGGTCACTTCTCAGTTGGCAAGTTTCACTAGAGTAGACCTACAATAATCGTCATCGAAATGCCCATGATTGAAATTTTCATTGCTTAAAGCTGCATAGTCCGATAAAGGCATCAAATTCTCAAAACCAAAACATTTATCTAGATTTGATCCTACATAGCTAACTTAGATACTGATGCACTTATTAAGCATTTGTTGCCACATAGAAGGGAATGGTGAGTTAATTAATATAAGCTGTTGCTGCTGAAGCCTATGGTATCAGAGTTTTGGCGTGCTTGCCAAAATTACTTTGACATGTTTGAACTTCAAATATCTCCAAAGTTAGCCATTTAATCCAAAAGTTACTTGAAACTAAAGTAAGATAGATTATAACCATCAACCTAATATATTTATCTCAGAAAATGACAGAAACTCAAAACCATCGGACTATGCAACTTCAATCAAATAATATACAATAGCAAAGGTATAATAATAATTACTAGATAATTTGTTCATTTATATGGGCGTGTTGCCACTGCTGACTACTCTGTTGGTCATTTCTATGGAAAGTATGTGAGGTATGCACATTCCAGTACTCTCTTACCCTTCCATCTGACCTGTAGGGAGTAGGGAGCTGGTTGGACAACCTGGGAAGGAACTCAGAAGTGACATATTGTGTATGGGTTTTGTGTTGTACTTCTGATTAGCCATTTTTCTGTTTTCAAGATATTGTGGACGACTAAAGTTGGTCTATTGTTTTTAAGAAGGAGGGATTTCTCGTTTCCCCAATTAGTTAAATCATATGTAAATGTTTTGTTATCAAATTTTAAATACTTAATAATTATATTAGATGGTTTAACTGCCTATAACTATTTCTTGTTTTTTCTGTCTTTTTTTCAACAATTTATGTAAATTATTAAAATGTAGACTTTTTTCTGGAACTTGTATATAATACTCTTCAGGGTTTTAACATTTGAATTACCCTGTTCTATTAAAGTTGCATAGTCCGATGTTTTTGAGTTTCTCACATTTTCTGAGATAAACATATTAGGTTGTTCATTATAATCTACCTTACTTTAGTTTGAAGTAACTTTTATTTTAAATCCCTACCTTTGAGATATTTGAAATGGAAACATGCTGAATCAATTTTGGCAAGCTTGCCAAAACTCTATCACCATAGGCTTCTGCAGTAACAGGTTCTATTAATTGACTCAGTATCCCCTTATATGTGAAGACAAATGTTTAATAAGTGCACCAGCATATAAGTTAGATATGTAAAATCAAATTTAGATAATTGTTTTGGTTTTGAAAATTGTATGTTTTCATCGGACTATGCAGCTTTAAGATCTTCAGTTATAAGTTTATATTTTGAATAACCGACATGCATATAACCTTACGGGATGACCAAATGAGTTGAGCGCCCACTTCCCATCTGTTGGTTTGTGGGATTCAAACCCCAGCTGAGTCAAACCAATGACTAATAAATGTATACTGTTGCTACCTAGCCTGGTGCTCAGCATGACCAGAATAGGACCAGGAGAAGTGGAATGAGCAAGATCAATTGTCCTCTATTGAAATTTCCCCTGATTAATCAACAAATGTGTTCCCCAAAAATAGTCAAATCCTTTCAACCCTTTGAACTATATTTGTAATACAGTGTTCTTTACATGTGATGTGCAGGTATCTCACCAGGCCATACGACGAGTGACAACATGTTCACCTTAGAGGAGGTGGAGTGCCTGGGCGCATGCGTCAACGCACCCATGGTGCAGATAAACGACAACTACTATGTACGTCTTGCACAAGTGTCACTTCCCAAACAAGTTGAATGCTGGTTGTGCCATAAATGATGTTACCTCAAAGTTGCATGCATAATCCGATGGATTTGAGGTTCTGCCTTATTTGTAGATTGATATATTAGAATGATCATTGTAACGTATTTCACTTTGGGTTAGAGTAAGTTGTATTAATAATAATAGCTAACTTTGGAGATAATTAAAGTGAAAAAATGGGAAATAGTTTTGGTGTGCACACACAAATGCTGGACATCATAGGCTTTGTATGACTTGTACTGGTGATAGATTCTATTAATAAGTGCATCAGTGTCTAGGTTGGATATGTAGGCAAGTACTTTCCTTTAGAAAGTTGTGTGCTTTCATCGGGTTATGCAATTTTAAAAGTTAGTGCCACACTATCCGAATTAGGTTTGTAAACGCCTCTTCCATAAAGAAATACTTTTCCAGGACTACTATTTATTCTAATATAATGTTCTACTGTTCTACGTACCTTTCCGAGATTATACAGGGATGGGTCGCATCAACCAAAACAAAAAAAAAAGGGGGGGGGGAAATGGGCGTAGAGCAGCAAAAATCTTGACTCGTGGTAAATTGACAATGCTCAATATGATTGGAAATGCAAGAGAGAAAAAGATTAATCCTCCGAAAATCGGAAAATTTTCATTTCTGCTATTATCTATTCTTATGGAGTGCCTTTTCTCCCAGATACCAGTGCTGTTTTTGTGACCAAACAATCTTCCTTGATTAGTTTTATTTTTGAGATGTTGGTACGAACCAGTCTTAAAATCTTAATTGCTAGACGGGATGGCCGAATGAGTTGAGTGCCCTCTTCCCGTGTGGAATTCTATGGGTCCAGCAAAATTTATATTTGCTGCTGCCTAGCCTGGCGCTCAGCATTACTAGGATATGGGAAGGATCAGTGAAATGTGAAACTTCATTTGTCTGTGATTGAAATTTCCTCTGCTTAATCAAAGAATGTAATAAATTAATAAGTTTCATGACTGCTATAGTCCCAGTATTCATTGTCCCTAAATAATGTGCCATACGATCAGCGAATTAATAGAATTCCTTTGTTTCAATGAAGCATCCTTCAAGTGCAGATGTCCTACAAATACTTCCGATAATATCTTCGAATGTTTTTTTTGGTGTTTTTTTTAAGGAGGATCTGTCTGAGAAAGACATTGTAGAGATCATTGACGATTTGGCTGCCGGTCGAAACCCTAAAGCTGGGCCCAGGTATGTGTAATACATTGCTGCTAGAAGTTCTGGTCACCTAAAGCAATGGCTTTGAGTTTCTGCCATATTCTTTAGATAACTATGTATTAGATTAGATTTTAGACACACCGTAGTTTGAAGGAACTTATTCTTTTTAAAGGATTAACTTTGAGGATATTTTAAATGAAAACATCCTATTGGCTTTAACATAACTATTTTAGATTAGATTTTAGTCATCTTTTGTTCGAAGTAATTTATTTTAAAGGGTTAACTTTGAAGATATTTGAAATGAAAACATGCGTACTTTATTTTGGTGTGCATGCAGAAATGATGGACAGTACAAACTTTAATATCCCCCCCCCCCGCTCTTGTTTTCTTTTGTTTAACATTTTTTATTTAAGCACTGTACCGGAGCACCAAATTAATAAATGTTTAATGAGTTCACTAGTGACAGATGATCTCTAGGATCAAATGTTAGTGGGTTCGAAAATGTGATGCCGTCATCGGATTATGCAGATTTAAATGACTTAATGTTTGTGTTTTAGGAACGGGCGTTTCGCTTCGGAGCCGGCTGGGGGACTAACCACGCTGACTGAACCACCCAAAGGTCCTGGTTTCGGCATCCGTCCAGATTTATAAATTAAAAATAACAACCGACCAAAAAAGCTCCATGGAAGCTCTTCATTTCTGTACATACGATGATACATCCGTGCTTAATGCGCATTATACCAGTACTACTATGAATAAAAAAGATGAAGAAATATCGCGTTATCTTTAACAATATATTTTTTTATAACATTCCTGGATTATATTTGATAACAATACGCATATATATATGTATTTTAAATATCTTAAGATAAGCTAAGTTACATGCTGTGGATTCAATTAAAAATATGCCTAAATTTACAATTAGTTAAAGTAAGCTTAATACAGTTTAGGGTTTTATATATGACCTTCAATCACACCACAATAGACTGCATTTTGAACAAGAACATTGGTTTGTCATATGCATACACAATTATAATTTTGGAGTCAAATTATATTTTTAACTACATTAATTCCACCACAAGTCACGGTCGAGATAGTTTAGTGACATTTTAATTATTTGTGTTCCACAAAACTGCTTAAAATCTATTGTCTACGACTAGTTTCTCTAGCTTATTTAACGAATGCAAGCGAAATACAGGATTAGTAGAAATATTACATTACGGTCTATTTGGTAATAAATTTCATTCCTCGCATACGTCGATGTGTATGAACCGAGTTGTAAAGTATGGACAAACTTTTACCAATCTGAATTGATAACTCACGAATTTATTCATTGTACTACAATAGGAAACAGTTTCTTGCAGTGGGAAAATAAGAAAGTAAATATCTCAAATAGAGATTAACTAAGGTGCACTACATCGGTATTTAACTCCAAGACAATGTTTTAAAATGGATTTTATTAATCGTTCTGTTAGAGAAGGTTTGAATCAAAGGATATACGAGTCCGGAATATCTCGATGACTTGAGAAATACATGAATAAAAAGTACATTGTGTGCTTCTTGAACAAAAAAATACATAACAATTGTAATATATTAATATTAATAGCACCAGTTACTAAATGGGTTAGATAAGTATTTATGAATTCGCACCTTAATGCTGTGCTATGAACTGTAGCCATGACAGTTGCCAAGTATATGCGAATGAAATAATTCATCTAACATTTAGTTTGTCCATAATTTTATGTTAGTTCATAGAAAACTATGACTACCATGTTTCCCTGCGAATAAATCCATGAAGAAATATTTGTCTGGGGAACCATTCACAATTTATAATTAGCACTATATTGTTTTCCAACCTAACCCTATTAGAAAAAAGTTATATTTTAATTATAATAATATAGTAATAAATATGGGTATTGCACGATTTACATTGTTTGCCCTTAAGTAAGCAGCTCAACACAACCACTTTGGGTATCACCAAATAGGGTCAAGCCATATAATATAAAGCTGGGTGTCACCAAATAGGTACAAACCATATGATATAAATCTGGGTATCAACAAATAAGTCATGATTTAAATCTGGGTACCAATAAATAAGTACAAACTATATAACTATACAACTAACTGAAAGTACAATAATTGCCTACATAATTATGACATTTTTATGTCAACATATAGTTGGAAACCTGCTCTCATTTGATAACCAAAGCTAAGCAACATTGAGCCTCCTCAGTAATTGAAAATGGGAATAATTCCCTAAACATCCTGATACTGGGCCATGTTCAGGGTCCGTCTCAGAGGTGCCTCGGTGACGTCTCAGCGATGCTTTTTGGCTTATTTCCGTTCAGAGTGCACCTCGGCGACGTCTCGGAGACGCCTCTCTTTCCAGACTGGAGGTGAAAAGCACCTCGAAAATGGCTGCCGTGTCCAGTGGTTTCAGCCAATTACAGCGCAGCTTTTCCATTGCAAATGGCCACTGCCCATGGGGGCGGCCATTTTCAAGACAAGAAACTGCCTTTGTGGTTCAGACTAGCGTGACGTCATGGGCGCCTCCGAGACGGACCATGAACGCGGCCCAGGTTTATGGCCTACCAAATCCGCAGTGGACAAGTACTGAACCTTTCAGTACAATTAACCTAGGGGAGTATAAGGCACCAAGAATGTTGCAGCATTTATTGTGGAATTAATGCCTTGAGCATACTGACTTCTATTGTATAAAGCTTGATACCATCTAAATATCTGGAGAGTGGTGATGTATCGGTAGAGGCAGTGGCTAGCAGAGTCATACACTCAAACTCAAGGCATTGTCAATGGTCGTGAGCAATCTTCATACAGAAAATACAGAAGTGAAATATCTCTAAAACCACACCACCTATTAACAAATCGCTTAGTACACATATAGAAAACATCTTTACCAAAAAGATTATATTAAATTTATAAGGTTAGGCTTCTTGATTTCTATTTATTTTGAATAAAACTAATGTTTTGCACTGCGCGTACCATCAAACTCAAGGCATTGTCAATGGTCGTGAGCAATCTTCATACAGAAAATACAGGAAAAGTGAAATATCTCTAAAAGCATACCACCTAGAAACAAATCGCTTGGTACACATATAGAAAACATCTTTACCAAAAACATTATATTAAATTCATAAGGTTAATGACGATGCTGTTAGATTTTGACGCATGCGCATGAAACTGACAGTCAGCTGAAACTGGCAGGGCGCTCAAACTGCGACACCGGTTCCAGTTAGTGAAGACTCACGGAACCAGCTCGGGCAGCACTGCTCCATCCGTAATAACATTGGCACATTAAAAGATAGAACACATAGCTCATAGCTGTCATGATTATCCTCGCATATGATAATCCCAAAGTGGGAAATAGGTATGGTTGCAACATTATGATGGTGGAAAGGTTAGCACATTCCCATTTTAAAATATTGTGTCTTATATCCTGGTTCATTGATAATACATCTTAATTAGCTGTACCAACAAATACCTGATTTCAATGCAACATCCATCATGCTGTCGGTCGCGATGCGACAAAGACTGCTTTCATTACTTGACTGCCGCTCTCCATTTAGCTCTCTGCTGTGAGAGTTGTGTCCATGAGTCGGTCTTAATGTCTCTCAGCTTCAGGTTTCTCTTGATGGTATCTTTGAACCGGAGACGGGGGCGCCCTCTCTTTCTGTAGCCAAAAGACAGTTGAGAATAGAGGATCTGCTTTGGTAGCCTGTCTGATGACATCCTCATGAGGTGTCCAGTCCACCGGAGATTCTTTTTGATCAGAAGATCTTCCATAGAGGGCAGCCCCATCCGTTCGAGTATTTCCTTATTCGTCACTTTGTCCTTCCAGGTTAGCCTCATGATTGAACGCAGATGTCGCATCATGAAGGCATGCAGCTTTTTCACCTGCTGTCTGTACGCTGTCCAGGCCTCGGCTCCGTATAGTAGGGTGGATAGCACGATTGCGCGGTAGATCTTACCTTTGACCCGAATGGACACATGGTGGTTGTTCCAGAGTCTCTGGCGTAGTCGGCCGAAAGATGCGCTAGCCTTGGCCATCCTCCTCTGTATCTCAGCATCAATGCGTCCATCACTTGATATTGTGCATCCGAGATAGGTGAATTCCGGAACAGAGTTCAGCTTGTTTCCGTCAACCATGATCTCCTCCTCTCGGGTTCTTGTAGAGTTGGGTTGGTACAGCACCTCCGTCTTCTTGATGTTAATTTTCAGGCCAAACTTCTTTGATGCATCGGAGAAAGCGTCCACTATTTTCTGGGTCTCTTCAGCAGAGTGGGCAACCAGTGCACTGTCATCTGCGAATAGTAGCTCTCTCACCAGTATCTGAGTAGTCTTGGTCTTCGCTCTGAAGTGTGCGACATTGAATAGGTCAGCGCTCTGTCTGGACTGTATATAGATGCCATCCCCCATGTCTCGGAAAGCCTCATCTAGCATTGCTGATAGGAAGATGGAGAAGAGCGTGGGGGCCAGTACACAACCTTGCTTGACCCCATTGGTAACCCCAAACGATTCCGAGACTTCCCCTCCAGCACTAACGTTCGCCATCATTCCTGTATGTAGAGTCTCGATCATAGTTGTGAACTTCTCTGGGCATCCGTACTTCCTCAGTAGCTGCCATAGCCCGGTCCTCCCGACTGTATCAAATGCCTTAGTGAAATCGACAAATACCATGTACAGTGGTCGGTCCTGCTCAATGCACTTTTCTTGTAGCTGTCGGAGACAAAATATCATATCCACAGTGCTCCGGTTACCTCTGAAGCCACACTGTGACTCTGGAACTACACCAGGTGTTATGTGAATAGATAGTCTGTTGAGTAGGATCCTGGCGAAGATCTTCCCTGCTATGGAAAGAAGAGAGATTCCTCTATAGTTCCCACAGTCTGTACTAAATAAACAACCCACAAAACACTTCAGGTACCACTTCAAAAGGCATGCAAGTATCCCAGACATCGATCTGGTTGTTCACATTAACACAATCAATATAGAACAATCACACAGTGGTAACTTTTTTTAAAGAATGGACGGCAAATTCAGGAAAGGATTTAGAAGCTTATAAACCAGTAGGACTGTGTATAGAAGCCATAACAATTTCAGTTTTCTAATTTCCTTTTTAAAAGAGAAAAAAGGTTAAATTATGTCTTAACAATGTGGCAGTTGCCCATGATGGAAAAGCATTGTTTGATGGCTTCCTGGCAGTTGTTGTATTCCCTCCACGGCAGCACCAAGAGTTCATCCATCACCATGATGTGCTCCAGCAGGGCAGGCAGAGTGCCACTGATTTCCCCACTTAGCAGGTTCTCAAAAGCCGCCTGATAGGATTTACTGGACTCCTCCAGCCTGGCCCTCTTCTCCCCGACACTCTGAGGCTGCATACAGCCAGCACACGCACAGGTACCGCCGAGATTCTTGGGCAGCGGTCTCTGACAAGTCCCGCATTTGAAAGTGGGCTTGTCATGCGCGATGTGCGGATACAGCGGCCAGTTGGTCAGACAGGCCTCGCAGGCACATTCAAAGTAGTACTGCGGGCTGAGCTTCTGCCGTCGCTCAGCCCTGCTCTGCACGGCGTACACGGCGCCGTAGTTGTCGGACACCTCCTGCCCGCTCCTGATCATCTTGATGGCACGCACGACGCAAGTCTCGCCGTAGAAGTTTCTGGTGACGGTTGGGTCGCACGAGTGATTGAAGAGGCTGAGCGTCGAGTAGATGCCGGCGCCGATTTCAGTCGGCACCGACGAGGCAACCGACGAGTTGTCCAGCTCCAGTTCGGCGATCTCATGCGCGTTGCAGGGCAGAAGCTGCAGATGGCTGAGCATCAGGGAGCCGATGTACGTGATGATGTCTTCGCGGTCACCTGCATTGACGTCGGTGAAGAATTTGGCTCGATCCAGACATTTTATGAGGAAGACTGCCATGGCGGATCGTCGGAATAAATCGGCAACTGTACGATCGGCGTCGTGTGTGACGAGGTGGATGATGGCCCTGTAGTCCCCCGCCAGGTAGCGTCCATCTGGGCCACAGCCTTCCAGCTCCTTACAGTGGGTGCTCGGGGCTGGCGTGAGGTTCTCCGTCCTCCTCTGCAATAAGAACTCCAGGCCGGACACAGAAATGGTGCGCAACGCTAAATGGCCAAACTTGCCAACCCCTGATCTATGGATAATGTCGAGCGAGTCGCACTCGTGTTTATGGTACTGGTCCCAAGAGAGGTCCCGACATGTTGCCGAGCAATAGCGAGCTATTGGACAATGAAGACAAACCATCGGCGCCATACAACGGCGGAAGCAGTGGTGACAATGATTGCTGTACTGGTCTGGTAGTAATATGCACGCATAGGGCTTTTCTACGAGGACAACCTCGCCCGGTTCTATGTCTCTGTTGGCCACCAGGAACCTGCCCTGATTCGGTGTATAAACCACCTTACAGGCAGACGCCAGGCTGGTGTAGATGGAGTTGGTGCTTTCACACAGAGCCGGTAGCGCCTTCTCCGCCTTATCGAGTTTCACAAGCAGTCTATCCTCTTCCTTCATGCCATTCTTCTCGTTGCAGTCGGCAATATTCTTCTTCAGTTCCTGTAAAAATGCCTCTCTTTTCTTATTATCTAATTTAGATTTTTCCAGGAGAGCTACCGCGGCCTCGAAAGCCAATTGGGCAGCCGTGTTTGATTTCAAGGCTTTGTGACATTTTCCCTTTCGGTCATATAGTTTGCATTGCAAATCCTCTGCATAGCCCGATACAATGGCATGTTCTATGTCCTTCAGACAGTTACCGTAGTCCTTCAAATAGAACAGCGCTGCTGAGCGGTTTGAGAAAGCAAGCGCTAGGTTATTGTTCCCAGTACCATCGTCACGGTAGTTTAACGCATAAGCAACGCTATTGTTATAAAGCGACAGTGCCTCCTCATACTTGCCACTCTTAAAGAACTTGTTTCCTTCATTTCTTAAGTTTTGAGACCCAGCAGATGATTTGCGAATACTGGGAATACTGCTCAAGTCAAATGTATCCCTAACTTCTTCAAGTTGACGGACAAAGGCAATTCGTTCAAAATCTGTTTTTAATTTTGAAAAGTCTTCCGATAGGATAGACAATTTTCCGCTTTTCTGAAGGCAGGATGAAAGTTCTTTAAAGTCTCTGTAGAAAAGCTCAGGTTCGGGAGACTGATCATCCATGATCTGTAATGAAAGAGAAAGTATGTTAATATGGCATTTACTTGTAAGTAGGGATAAAGTAGAGATAAATTATTTGTTAATGTTGAAGTAAGACTGTAATTAGATAAAAAGATGCACTTTTTACTCAGTGAATCCGTGAATTCAAGAGTAACTAGAGTGCAGCGTGCTCAAATAACTTGGTGAATGTTTGATACCAAATGAAGTGCTATGCTGGTGTGGTACAACACGGACACAGATGGGTCCATTACCACAAAAATAGCATAACTCTACTTGTCTCTAGCAGTAGTACATTGTCATAGATCCTGACTCATACATTGTCATTAGCACAGGTCCAGACTTCTGCCACTGTACTGAATAACATGAACAGTGGCTCCAATCAGATAGTGACACTGATACTGTAATAGCCAAGGCCAGGGTAGATAAAAGATTCACCCCTAGTCCCCACCCAGGAATCAGGATCAGGGCTGCGGGTAGATAAAAGATTCACCCTGTACTTGTCTAAATACTGACGAAAACTGCCTTACTATGGAATAGGAAGTGGAAGCTCTGGTTCCAGTATCAAATGGCTACTTATATCGTCACCTAGTTGGTGAAATGGGAGAGAACGCAAAAAGACAAGGTGGCGGCGATAGAAAGCCATCGATTTCACTTTTAAAGTATGTTAAAGTATATGTTTTATTATATTTTTCACAGAAGTAGCGGATAAATATGAGATGTCTGAAGAATATATTTTCCTTCTTAAATTAAGAATTTATCAGCTCATTTCATTTCCCCAGCATGTCGAATTTCTTTGCCAGCTTTTATATAAGGTTGTTTTTTACCCCTGTAATGCAAGTATTGGGTCAATCTTTTATTTAGGCTGCAGGAGTAAGTAAGCTGATGTTGTGGTGTTAAAAGGTTGGTGGTATAAAACCAACCTTTTCGACCTGCGCATGCATCAAAATCGAATGGCATTTCCACCAGATTAAGACCGTCAAGTAAATGTGACCGCTAGTTGATGTGTAGGGGAGGCTGGGGTTAGTTAATCATTTATGCCCCCCTGGAACAAGTCAGATACATTTTTTTAAAGTATTCTATTTATTGAATTCCGAACAAATGTACATGTAATTGTAGACGCCCCAACAATCACCAGAGCCCCCAGATGATTCAGTGCAAGGTGTCTCTGTTGGCAGTTTCAGTCATAAAGACATGGTGTCAGTGCAGTGCAGTCAATTTGGAATACCCTTTTAAAGTATATGAGTCAGCCTCACGAAAACGGGCCAATCGGTGGTCAAGTGAAGATGTCGGTGTCACAATTCTTAAAAGTGTAGTGCATTTCTTTGTTTCATATTAACTTATCCTAGAAACAAATAAGGTTGTTGTATTTTCTCGACCTTTACATTCAGTATAAATTTAAGGACTTTCCAACATCTCTGTAAATGCTAAACTATAATTATACCGATCAATGCCGACATCCAATGATCGACGCCGACAACTTTAACAGATGTCGGCGTTGCAATTCTTAAAGTCTCATGCATTTCTTTGTTTTATATTAAATTATCCTAGAAACAAATAAGGTTGTTGTATTTTCTCTACCTTTACATTCAGGATAAATTTAAAGACTTTCCAACACCTCTGTCAATGCTAAATTATAATTATACCGATCGATGCCGACATCCATGCTCGACGCCGACAACTTCCACCAATTGGCCTCTTTTCGTGATCCTGACCCATATACTTTTTGTTGATCAGCAAATGAGACATTTTCCATGCATTGATATGCAAATTTAGCCATATATATTAACAGTAAATATATATATATATATGAAAATAATAGGAATTAACAAAAATGAAAGGTTTCCCTTTAATAATAACCAGCTTAAAACAAAAAAAATGCGGCCCCCCCGCACCAAGCCAAGAAAAAAGAAAAAGTACCGCCCCTTTCAGAGATACAAAAAGAAATGATTAGAATAATCCCTCCCACTTCCCGAGATAGGGGGGAAACAAAATATTTTAAAAAATACCTCCCCATCCCGAGATATATATGAAACAATAAAAATACCCCCCCCCCCCTCCCGTGGTAGGAAATAGCTGAAAATTGTGTATGTGTACGACATGGAATCCATGGACCAGTATACACGCAGCCACTGTGTGAATAGAGGTAGGAAATAAACTAAATGAAAGGGGCGCCCCCTTAATAATTAATACCCAGCTAAAAACAAGAACAAAAGTCCCCCTCCAACCAAGCCAAGAAAAAACTAATAAAAGTACCCACCCTTTCAGAGATACAAAAAACATTTATTAAAATAATCCCTCTACCCCTCCTGAGATAGGAAATAAAAAAATTAAAATGCCTACCTGATCAAATAAAAAAAGTTCCCCCTCCCTCCCCGAGATATGTAAAACAATAATTAAAATAATCCCCCTCCCGAGGTAGGAAATAGCTGTGTGAATAGAGGTAGGAAATAAACCAAATGATACACAGCTACAAAAAAAAAAAAAGTGTCCCCCCCAACCAAGCCAAGAAAAATATTTTTAAAAGTACCCCCCACCCGTTCAGATTATATACAAAAAGAAATTATTTAAATAATTCCCGAGATCAAATGTTTTGTTTGGATGTATGAATTGGAATCCATGCACCAGTATTCGCGCAGCCGCTGTGTGAATAGAGGTAGGAAATAAACTTAAGCTGCGTTTACACGGCCAAAAGTAAAACGTTTTAAGACAAAGCGTTCTACCTGAAACGTTTCAGTGGCGCGTTTACACGGACTGACATTGAAAGTGAGTCGCGTTTACACGGGCAGTATGTAAAACGTTTCAAGGCGGAAGTGTTGTATCTGCGCATGCGCTTCAGCATTGTGATCACAAAACAATGCGACTGAAAACTCCCCAAAACAACAACAACTGTGTCGTATTTTCGTGGCTTCTGCGCATGCGCGGATTTTCCCCCTGTTGCCGGCGAGCACTGCTATTTGTTTTGTTTACACTCGTCGATTCGACGCCGATGTAGCTGCTACGTTAATATCACTTGGAATTTAGGGTTAATTTAATTAAATTTCATCATTTGAGTATGTAATTCTGTTACATATGACCGCATTCAATAGATTTCGTTCTATTGGGTCCATAACACAGCTGGGTACCAGTGTAAAGTTACAGCTGAGCCTGTATCCGGCGAGCACCGCTATTGTACACTATCGCCGCCCGGGAACCAGCTGAAACGTTTCCTGTAGACCACCTGATTAGGTGGTATACGCGGAACGTTCCAGCCGAAACGGTTAAGCCCTAAAACGCCGCAGTGCCGCGTTTACACGGACACATTTAAAACGAACTAGGCAACTGGTTCCAGCTGGGGCGTTTCAACTCGCCCGTGTAAACGCAGCTTAAATGAATACCTTAATACCCAGCTAAAAAAAAAAGTGCCCTCCCAACCAAACCAAGAAACAATTAAATAAAAGGACCCCCCCCCCCTTTCAGAGATACAAAAAGAATTATTAAAATAATCCCCTCCCCCTCCCAAGATAGGAAATTAAACATTTTAAAATGCCTCCCTAATAGAAAAAGAAGTGCCCCCTCCCCCCGAAATATATAAAACATACACCCAAGTATCCTTTCAGAGATGGCAGTGGCTACGCGTACGTGAGCCGTATTCGTAGCCTGCCGGTCTAGACGTACGGCAGTGTTTGCGCATGCGCCCTAGTTCATGTAATTTTAGCCTCTGTGTCTACGCGTACGTGAGCCATATTACTCATACTCATACTCATCCGCTTCTGATTTTGTTAGGCTTATAAGCCTGTATCAGGTCGATGCATGTCAAAATTTGATTTACTAGGATTAAATGCATCGAGTACCGGATGTGTGCAATATTGCAGCCCCCTCCAATGCTTATCCAGTCTGCCTTTGAAGGCATTGACGGAAGGCGCTTCTATGACATGTTCAGGCAGTGCGTTCCAGGCATTTACTATCCTGTTACTGAAGAATAGCTGTCTGACAGGTTTTATTGCTCTTTCCTTCTTCAGCTTTTATCGATGACCTCTAGTTTTACAGTTGGCCAGCTTCAGGTATCTAGCATCAACCGCATATCTTCCAGTGACGTGTTTGAATGCTTCTATTATGTCTCCCCTGGCCCTTCGGTAGTATAAGCTGGGTAGGTTGAGAATCCTGAGACGTTCTTCGTATGGTAGTTCTCTTATGGTTGGTGATAACTTTGTAGCACGTCTCTGTACACTCTCGATCATTGACATATTTGTAGCCTGCCAGTCTAGACATACGACAGTGTTTGCGCCCCAGTTCCTCATGTATCTAATTTGTGCTTTTTGGTGCTCTGAAAGCAAATTTCTCTTATTTCTATTAAATACTTCAGATCTTTCTCTACAATTTCAAATTCAGTTTTTTTGTTAATCAGCCAATTGGGAGTTCCTGAATTTATTTTGCTAAAATTGTTTTTGAGGCTACCACTGACACTGAGAATATCCCAACTTTCACTATTATATCTGCTTTTTAATCCTTTAGGAGAAAATTGCTCTTATGTTAAGTTAAATACTTCAGATCTTCCTCTTCAAGCGCACATTAAGATCTTTTTAATCGACCCAATGAAAGCTTTTAAATTTATTTTGCAAAAATAAATGCCGATAAGCATAGCTGCACGTCGACATTGCTCAACGTCAACAGTGGCAAATTTCAAACGGATGTAGTACAAAAAAAGAAAGAAGTACCCCCCCATCCCGAGATATATGAAACAATAATTAAGAGAATGTAAAAGCCCCCCCCCCCCCAAAAAAAAACAACCAAGCCAGCCGCTGTGCAGAACCGACAGCGTAGAATGTAAACCCACGGAGACCCAAACCGCGACATTCTGCAGTTTGAAAGCGCCAGTCGATTTTGATGCATGCGCAGCGCGTCCGCGCATGCGCAGAAGCAACAGCGTAGAACATAAACCCACGGGGCGTAATCGATTAATCAACTCGGGTCACCCGAGCCACTTTTTGAAAACGGGGCCAGTGTCGTGGTTTAAAACCCCGGCGAGATCGTATCCCCTGCCGTGGCTTCTGCGCATGCGCAGAGTTTGTAAACATTGTGTATGTGCGCGCAGCTCGGCTGCAGAACGAATACACACTGACACTGCCACTATTAAAAATTAATAGAAATGCACAACCGTAACCGTATAAATTTAATATAATCTATTCGTTGAATATGTTTTCTATATGTGTACCAAGCAGTTTGTTTCTAAGTGGTGTAGTTTTAGAGATATTTCACTTTTTCTGTATGAAGATTGCTCACGGCCATTGACACTGGGGAGAATTTGACGCATGCGCAGACGACGTGCTTAAAATCCGCGCATGCGCAGAAGCCACGGCAGGGGATGCGATCTGGCCGGGGTTTTAAACCACGACACCAGGAGCAAAGCAAAGGCGTACGACCATTGAGTTTGCCGATACGCGTAGGGCAAAACTGGCATTTTATTCAAAATAAATAGAAATACATAACAATTTGGCACAAACATGCACAGAAGGATGCAATATAATAACATAATGAATATGTTTAAGATACAACTCTCCATAATTAAGCATTTTGAGCTAAGAAAAATACAATTTCAGTCACTTTACAGGCTGATGTTTACATCACCATTGATTAGTCAGAAGTAATTCTTGTTCTAAATATTAAAATGTCAAATGTGTCAACAAAAACTTGTTTCAAAGAAATATATAACCAATATCTGATTAACCCTACTCATTTTCTATTTCTACATATGTCATTAACCATAGAATATAAATAAAAACATGAATAAAATATATAAAACTGACTCTGGCTATGGCTCTAACAGTAGTCTGAGTGCCTAGATTTGTCTAAATCTAAATGCAGATGGCATAAGATGTGCTGATTATATTGATGTAAAATTTATGCAATGCTGGATAAAAGATTAATATCTTAATTTATCATATATATTTTTTTAGTTGGTATTCTATGTTTCAGACAAGAGCTGAGATGAGCTGAAACTAGCACATTTCATAGCTGTACCCAGTGTATTACTATTAGCATGTGCCATGTGCTTTTCGCAGCTTTGTTTTACTCTGACGCATCCCACAATGCACCACGCCGCTGGAACTGTGATGTAGTCTATAATCGAATACGCTTCTCCACGCTCGGGTTGGACAAAAATGGTGGCTTAGTCCAAAACTTTTTCTCTTTTTTAAATAACCGATATAGCTACAGCAAAATAGGATTTAAAGTATTTTATGATTGCATAGTTTAGTTATATTTCCATTTCATTAATCTGTGTTATTACCAATAAAAAACATGTAGGACTAATACTGGTTAGCTATTATGATGCAGGACGGTACCAGTACAAATGTGACGTCATCGTTCCTAGCAACCCCCAGTCAAGAGGGGCGTAATCGATTAATCAACTCGGGTCACCCAAGCCACTTTTTGGCGCATGCGCATGCGCACAGCCTACAGACCCGGGTCGAATAATTGAATACACTTCTCCACGCTCGGGGTGGACAAAATGGTGGCTTAATCCAAACTTTTTTTTTTTTTTAAATAACCGATATAACTACACCAAAGTATGACTTAAAGTATTTCATGATTGCATAGTTTAGTTATATTTCCATTTCATTAATCTGTGTTATTACCAAAAAAAAACATGTAAGACTGGTACTGGTTGCTGTTATCCTGCAGGACGGTACTAGCGCAAATGTGATGTCATCGTTCCTAGCAAACCCCATCCAAGAGGTGGGTTACTGGAGTCGGGTAGTTTTGCACACGGCACATGTTTTTGTCAACTACACTTGCGGTATTCGATTTGAAATTCTAGCAACTCGGGTGACCCGAATCGCCTGGGTCGTGTTAGTCGATTACGCCCGTGGAGACCCAAAACTTCCACACCGGTGTCGTGGTTTCGGTTCTCAACCAGTTGCAGTTCTCAACATCGCTTCTGCGCATGCATCAAAGCATCGTCTGCGCATGTGTCAACATCAGCCCGATTCAAACCGTCACCGATCACCGCAAATCACTGCCTCATACTGTCACTATAGTGTCAGTGTCACTAACCTTATAAATTTAATATAATCTTTTCGGTAAACATGTTTTCTATATGTGTACCAAGCGATTTGTTTCTAGGTGGTGTGGTTTTAGAGATATTTCACTTTTTCTGTATGAAGATTGCTCACGACCATTGACAATGCCTTGAGTTTGGCAGTACGCGCAGTGCAAAACATTATTCAAAATTTATGTTTGTTTGTTTGTTTGTTGTTATATCAATTCAATATAATCTTGTTGGTAAACATGTTTTCTATATGTGTACCAAGCGATTTGTTTCTAGGTGGTTTGGTTTTAGAGATATTTCACTTTTTCTGTATGAAGATTGCTCACGACCATTGACAATGCGCAGACGATGCCGTTAGATGTTGACGCATGCGCAGAAGCGATGTCGAGAACTGCAACTGGTTGAGAACTGAAACCGCGACACCGGTGATGCGGATTCCGAGGGACACCAGTTTGCCAGGGACACTTCCATTCAAATGCATTGTTAACGGCCGTGAGCAAATCTTCATACAGAAGAAGTCAAATATCTCTCAAATTACACCATCTAGAAACAAATCGCTTCGTACACATAGAAAACATCTTTACCATAAAGACTATATTAAATTTATATGGTTAGGGTTCTTGATTTCTATTAATTTTGAATAAAACTAATGTTTTGCACTGCGCGTACCATCAAACTCAAGGCACTGTCAATGGTCCTGAGCAATGTTCATACAGAAAATACAGAAGAGTCAAATATCTCTCAAATTACACCATCTAGAAACAAATCATTTGGTACACATATAGAAAACATCTTTACCAAAAACATTATATTAAATTGATAAGGTTAGTGATGATGCTGTTCGATTTTGACGCATGTGCAGAAGTGATGTGTCCCTCACAAACTGGTGTCCCTGGGAAACCGCAACACCGGTGTGGTGGTTTCAGCCGTGTCCCGTGCTCAGCCGTGTCCAGTTGCTTCTGTGCATGCGCGGATTTTGTATCAACTCGGGTCACCCGAGCCACTTATTGGCGCATGCGCACATCCTACAAACTCGGGTCGAATAATCGAATACGCTTCTCCGTGCTCGGGTGGACAATTCTTTTTTTTTTTTTTAATAACCGATAAAACTACAGCAAAATAGGATTTAAAGTATTTTATGATGGCCTAGTTTAGGTATAGTTCCATTTCATTAATCTAAGTTATTCTTTTTTTGCACACGGCACGTGTATTTGTCGACTCCACTCGCCGTGTTCTATTTGAAATTCTGACGACTCGGATGACCCGAGTCGCCCGGGTAGTGTTAATTGATTACAGCCATGCTTATTAGATTCTGATGCATGCACAGAAGCAATGGACACGGCTGAGCACGGAACACGTCTGAGTACGCCACACCGGCCAAGCCCAAGGCCAAGGGCACTTGTTAGGAAGGAGGACCTAGTTAGGTACCCCGGAATCCGCCGGGAGCGCCACTGTCGCCGGTGTGATAAAACTCGTGCAACTTCTAGCGACTTTCTGAGCAGCCCAGTCATGTCGGAAAACGGCACCACATGTGCAACACATGCACACTGCATTGACTGCTACATCTGGGTTTGAAGCACAACAGACTGGGGCACAGATAGAGACCATTTTCAGTGCTGTGTGACATTTGAAAGGCATTTTACCAAGCCATTCAAGTCTTCAGATGCAGAAATCAGAGCTAAGACTGCCGGGAAAGTGCATGTTAACTATCATAATGGGAAACTTTAGCATTTTATCTTCCTAAAACTGGTCTTACATTGACTCTAACTGGAATCGCAACTCTACAATTTGATGGCCAAAAGTTGGTGTTTTGACTGGATTCTGACTCACGCGCGGCCACCGCGGCCCGCGGGAGGGTCGAGGGATGTGTCGGCTACAGTAGTCGTTAAATCAACGGTGTTTGGTGGTGTTTGATAGTGTTTGGTGGTCGAGTCAAAGCAATGACTTAAAAATTGGTACTTGTCGCTTCCTGGTGACTGAGTGGGATATCGGGTCATGGTCGCCATGAGTGCGCACTGTCAAGATATGACCGTAGATGTTGCCAGGACATCAAACTCCAACTACCAAGCAACATTATATAGCCTATTCGATCATGAAGCTACTGCAAATGAGCTGCAGCCAGTTCCAGGAGAAATTAAAGAATTCCTCTTTCTGCCTTATGAAATTATAGGGTATAAGTTAAAATTGCTGTGACTTGAATGTTCCCCCATTGATACATGATTGTAAAGCAGCTATGATATTCTTTGTGGTGATGTAGATACTTGTGTAATGCTGTGTATCCGATGGATGCATATTATCTTTTGTAAACATTGTTATTCATCTTAATACAGGGTTTTTTTCAGCGCCGAGGCACTGGTCTTCTGGCCGTGCTTAACTTCGGTCATTTACACTATTTAATTACAAGAATAATTTTAAGATAAAATTATTACATTCAGCTAATTAAAAGTTTGTGAGTTTGTGATATCTGAGTTAGTTAAATAAAAGGCCCCCCCCCCCCCTTTCTGGTCACTTACCTGAAATCACTTACCTGAAATCCCCCCCCCCCTTTCTGGGGGGGGGGGGATTTCAGGTAAGTGTGGTATACAAACCGACCTCAAAAAGTCACAGCGTAAACTGATTATCCCTACTAACACTGGCACATGGGGTATGTATATACCAAAATGTTGCAAATGTGGCACCAAAAAAACCTAACATAATTACTAATACTAATAGCTAAGATGACAAGGTAACTACCAAATTGAGACTATTGCTGTTCAGCGATGAAAGCAAGCCGCGATGCGACTTTCTCGTTATGGACAGGGTAAATAAACCACCACAACAAAAACAAAAACAAAAAATATCTAATCAGTGATAATCTAATCATCATCATGCTGTCGGTCGCGATGCGACAAAGACTGCTTTCATTACTTGACTGCCACTCTCCATTTAGCTCTCTGCTGTGAGAGTTGCGTCCATGAGTCGGTCTTCATTTCATGAAAGCTGCCTGCAAAAGTGTTGACTGATATTGTAGGTGGGAGTGATTGTATTACGGTTGCCATGGAGACCTACATTTTCCTGTGATCTAATTTTTGTATATCCGTTTTGATAAGCTGGGGTGATTTGGTATAAGAAGAACCTTGATGTCAAGTTTGATCAGGAACAAACCATTAATAAAGAAACTGCAGTTGTAGGCATGATTGTATTACGGTTGCCATGGAAACCAACATTTTTCTGTGATCTAATTTTTGTATATCAGTTTTGATAAGCTGAGGTGATTTGACAGACCAAGAAGAACCTTGATGTGAAATTTCATCAGGATCTGACCATTATTTAAAAATAGCTACAGTTGACCCATATTGTAGGTGGGAGTGATTGCATTATGGTTGCCATGGAAACCTACATTTTCCGGTGATCTAATTTTTATATATCAGTTTTGATAAGCTGGGGTGATTTGGTATACGAAGAAGAACCTTGGTGTGAAGTTTGATCAGGATAGGATCATTAATAAAGAAACTACAAGGAAATGTTGTTATAATTAGTCTATTTAACAGCCCTAAATAAGGCACTTCTCTAGTGCATTAGCTAATACAAAAAATCTTAAATTCAACAAACTTAAAGCGGCCAGCTATCTGCCGCGTGGAAAACAAACGAACTCGGCGATTCGACGCCTAATGCGCCGGCGGCGGAGGCGATTTGTATAATCGGGCGTAATCGATTATTCAACTCGGGTCACTCGAGCCACTGTCGTGGCTTCTGCGCATGCGCTGATCGCCGAGTGTAAACAAAACAAACAGCAGTGATCGCCGCAACCTGCGAAAATCCGCGCATGCGCAGAAGCCACGATTTGTTTACTTTACATTCGTCGATTCGACACTATTAATATCGCCGCCAATGCGGCGGTAGCCTTAATAACGCTTCGAATTTAGGGTTAATTTAATGAAATTTCACGATTTGAGTATGTAATTCTGTTAAATATGATCGCATTCAATAGATTTCGGCGTAATCGGTCCCTAACACTGCCGGGCACAAGCTGAGAACCAGCGAATCTTGTTACTGTGTGAGCCTGTTGCCGGCACAATTTCAGCCAATCACAGCGCAGCTTTTGCATTGCAAATGGCCGCCGCCTATGGGGGCGGCCATTTTGGAGACAACCAACTGGCTTTGCAGTTCAAACAGAGAGCGTGTATACAGATGAGAGGGACAACTCCCATACTACACCATGTAACAGATGCCGACTGTGGCGCTCCAAGTGGTGGTTGTTGAACAGTATATGACACAGCTGTCAAACTCAAGGCATTGTCAATGGTCGTGTGCAATCTTCCTACAGAAAACGTTAAATATCTCTAAAACTACAACACCTAGAAACAAACTGATTGGAATACACATAGGAAACATGTTTACCAACAAGATTATATTAAAGAGATATGGTTAGGGTTCTGGATTTCTATTAATTTGGAATAAAACTGACGTTTTTCACTACGCGTACGGCAAACTCAAGGCATTGTCAATGGCGGTGAGCAATCTTCCTACAGAAAACGTTAAATATCTCTAAAACTACACCAAATAGAAACAAGCCGCTTAGTACACATATAGAAAACATGTTTACCAAAAGGATTATATTAAATCGATAAGGTTAGGGTTCTGCATTTCTATTAATTTTGAATAAAAACAAATGTTTTGCACTACACGTATGGCAAACTCAAAGCTTGTTCAACACTAACCGCCAGGAACGCCACTGTAGCCTGTGTTACCGATTTTCGCGGGAGTTGTCTCTCTCATCTGTATACACGCTCTCTGGTTCAAATTAGCACTGCCCTGGTCCCCTACTCTCCCCACACATACTTGGTTCAATTAAACATAAAAACTAAACAAGGTTGTGCTTGGAGAGCATTTGTCGGAGTACGTTCCCGTCGCCAGCGACCTATATCTGGTCCCTTTCAAATGCACATATCTCATTCAATTTTTGGAATATCTTAAAAATTCAAAAAGCATATTGCTTTTGATTCATTGGAGCTTCCAATGAAATTATAATTTTAATGTTTGGAATAATTTGAAAATTTTACTGGGGTACCTAACCTAGTAGTATAAAAGCCCAGTTCATTGAGTCACATCATCATACTTATCTCTATAGTTTTATGAGAAATAGTTTCACAGTCGACACACTTTCTGGACACCCGTACCTCAAATGACACCATTAATGTCGATCAAAACGTCTTGTAACTACTTACCACTGGTCCCGTCATTTTACCGTCATTTTAACTTTTCCGGAAGTGAGTGAAAGTGAGCAAAAGTTGGCGGGAATACGAGAAGAATACCCGTCGCATCCAAGTTTGCATGGCCATCTCGAGCACTACCCAAGGGCTAGGCTGACCGATAAGCTAATGCGTGTTTGACCGACCATGAAATAACTTGAAATTGTGCCCTCTTCATAGTTTATTATTATTAAAATTTAGTGTGTGTGTCTCCCATTCGCTATTTCGCAACGGATTCAACTATCCTAGTTTATCATTACAAGATATTTAATAATTTATACCGTCGAGACTCGAGTAGATAAAGAATTCACCCTGTACCCGCAGTACACGTACAGGGTGAATCTTTTATCTCACAGTACCGTCGAGGTGAAGAAAACTGAACTCATCAAAAGGTAGTGTGTGATGGTGGACATCTAAAGTACATTTTCAACAGAGCATTGTCACATTGTCATTGAGCTGCTACTCACAACATTAGCATTTGCACGGGTGCATCCCATGTTATATTCGATGGCGCCACCTAGTCGATGCAGAGTGAACCAACAATCATCTGAGTTAGTAATGGGTACGTTGGTTCCCGCTCCAAAAGACAGCGCCACAGTCGCCCTGCCGTCATTTGGGGCGGGAACCAACCTAAAGGGGCTGTCACATTACGGCGTATGGCGGGAGCGTATTGAAAACCTACGTACGCCATCGGGTGCCACTTTCGGGTGTGTTTGAGCGTATGAGGAGCGTATGAAGAGCGTATGCATAGCGTATGCGTAGCGTATGGGAGCGTATGGGAGCGTGCTGTGACATTTTTTGACAGTATGGGCCATACGCCCTCATAGGTCGCGTTTTTTTGAGCATGCACAAAAAAATTTGGACGGACGGATTTATGAAAGCGTATGGCGGCGTATGCATCATAGGCTTCACATACGCCGGCGTGTTGCGGCACTGGCGGCGTATGCGTAGCGTATGCGTAGCGTATGCGTAGCGTATGCGTAGCGTATGCGTAGCGTATGCGTAGCGTATGCGGCGTATGGCGACGTATATGACGTAAGCCGCCATACGCTCCCGCCATACGCCGTAATGTGACAGGGCCTTAACGGTGGTGGTTGTAATAATATCAAGGACCCTATACCACATAATAGACGGCTCACTCCCTATCTCTCCCATGGTAATGTAAATTTTGCAGTGCCATCTTGTGGTGGGTTTGATCAACCCAGCTGCTTGCTGGTGTTTCACATGTAAACACATAGGCCTACAAAGCGAGATGGTGAGTTTAAAATTTAAAAAAAGAGAGATACATTCATTTGGATTTGCCGATGTTGCGGCTACTGCCTGGTCCCCACCTTGCTCTGCCCCGCCGTCCCTCAGTCCCCCGCCCTCTCCCCCCTCCCTCCCTCCCCCTCCCCTTCCCTCACTACCCTTCCATTCCCCCCCCCCCCCCTCTGTTCCACCCTGGGCCAGCCTCACCACCCTTCCCTCTCCCATCCCCACCCTTCCCTCTCTCACAATCACACCTCCCCCTTCCTCCTCCTCCTTCCCCCTTCCTCCCCCTCCCCCCTTACTCCCCCACACTCCCTCCCCCCCTCCCTCTCCACACCCACCTCACTCGGTGCTCTCACACCACACCTCCCTCCCCTTCCTCATCCCTCTCTGCCTCCTCCTCCCCCTTCCTCCCTCTCCCCTTCCTCATCCACCTCAGTCAGTGCTCTCACACCACACCTCATGACCCCCTCCCTAATGTAAGCGTGGGGAGGGGGGAGGAGGGGAGGGAGGGGGGGAGGGAGGTCCCCACTGGTTGTGTGTTGCTACTCCTATAGAACTCCTACCACCACTGCTACCCCCACCCTGCCCCTCCACCTCTCCATGCCACAATACACACATTCTGTGTGGTGGGGGTTGACAGTGTGTGTGGTTGGGGTGTAGGTGTGTATGGTGGGGGTGTAGGTGTGTGTGGTGCGTGTGTAGGGTGTGTGTGATGGAGGTGTAGGTGGTTTGTGGTTTGTGGTGGAGTTGTAGGGGTCTTGCAGAGCGGCACCTCACAATCTTTAGCATCCCTAAACCCCCACCACACATCTACACCCTCACCACAGCGCTAAACCTCCATCACACACCTAAGCCCACCACCACACGTCTATACCCCCACCACATCCCTAAACCCCTGCCGCACACCTACACTCCCACCACACCTACACCCCACCTACACCACCACCACACACCTACACCCTCACCACACACACCTACACCTCAACCACATATAAATACACCCCCACGAAACACACACCACACACTTACACCCCAAGCACACCGACCCACCACAGACCTACACCACTAACACACACATACCTACACCCCCACCACATCCCTAAACCCCCAGCACACCCCCACCACATCCCTAAACCCCAACACACACCTACCAAGCGACAGCAGGGTTTCTTCTGACACTCAAACGCTATCAAAATGATCAAACCCACCACCTGGTGCGCTGGCTGTTCTCTTGATTACACAGTACAGGCTGAGTGAGCCGTCTTAGTGTTATATGGTCTTTGTATATATGCGTAGAAGGTATCTAGGCTCGCGGAGAGAACAAAGGAATATGCTAATGAGATAACGCAGTAGACGCGTGGGTGCCGGCGCTTCGACCCCTGGACCTTGAATAAAGCATTTGTTAACCAGAAGTCAAAGTGGTCAGACATACTTTTACATGGTGTCAGAGACCAGACGGGATGGCAAAATGAGTTAGAGCGTCCGTCTCCCGTGTTGGTAGATCATGGGCTCGTGGGTTCGAACCCTGGTCGAGTCAAACCAATGACTTAAAAATTGATACTTGTTGCTTCCTAGCCTGGTGCTCGGCATTATTAGGATAGGGCAAGGACTGGTTTGCTCAGTGTCAGGATAATGTGACTGAGTGGGATATCAGGTCATGGGTGCTGGCGGCCTGGTCTTCCAGTGGGACAGCACTATAAAGTTGCCATGAGTGTGCACTGTCACAAGTCGGTACCCGTCCTGATATGACCTTAGATGTTGCTATGACATAAAACAACAAACAAACAAACATGGTGTCAGATAAGGACAATATGCCACCTGCGAACACACTGCCGGGCCTCAGGCCGCCGGGCTAGTTAATACTGAATAACAACGCGAGATCCAACTGTAAAACATATATGCCACAGCTGCAGGAGTTGTGAACAAGACTGAAAAGGTACAATGTTGTATTTTTCTGCACATCGCCAGTGAAGAAGCACAGAAAGTTTTCACAAATTTGGCCATCACACTCAATGACCAAGACAGGATTGGCCTGCTCACAGAGGCGTTCAAGACATATTGTACCGGTAAATCCAATTTAATAATAATCCGGTATCGATTCAATTCGCACAACCAGGCCAGCGAAAACATTTTTACATGTGTCATGGCCCTCAGGGACAGAGTCAAAGACTGAATACGGGCCCATTGAGGATTCGCTGTTGTGCGATCGTCTGGTCGCCGGCGTAAAAAAACATGACGTTAAGAAACTAAATGCTTCAGACAGCGCTGACCAACTGGAGGAGAACAAATCGGACTTGGAGACAAAGGAAATCGACTACCATGAGCAGATGTGTACGCATGAACTGTCATGCGTGCGTGCGAATTGCGGCGAGGTGTGAGGCCGCTGAGCAGCGCACAGCTACGCGCACTGGTGGTCTGTGGGTCTGGAGCAAGGCCACCATATTGGAAGTTGAGCAGCACAGCCGGCACCAGCAATTTCAAAATCAACTGCAGAAACTGCGGCTACAAACACTGGCATAGTTTCTGTTCAACGAAAGGCAAACCATGCATCGCATGTAAGAAGATCAGTCACTTCGGGAACGTTTGTCAGAGCAAACTTGGCAGGATCGATAAGCTGGCCGTGGAAGAACCCGATCCTCACAACATGGAGTTGAACCCAGATCTGGTAAATGGAAGTCGATGTGTTGACGATGGATCTGTTTGTCGGTGTGCTTGGGAACAGCACTGATCAGGACATCGATCTGTGGTATTCGACGGTCAGAGTCAACAGACATCCGGTCAAGTTCAAGCTCGACACTGGCTTGGAGGCAAACGTCCTCCCGAGAAACATTTTTTACACTGGTTTCGACATGTCTGACGAACACCAGCTGCAGATGTTCGCTCATAACATTTTCGGGATACCGGATAACTCCCGATGGCGAGGCATTGGTCGAAATCGATGGCAGAGACATTGTATTTCAGCTGGTGTGGGACTGTCAGCTCATCCTCGGCAAACAGGCGCGTGTCACCCTGAAACTGTTGGCATGGGTCGACGAGGTGAACTCTGACACACCGATGAACAATCGCAGCTGTGCCAGTGACATCATCATCCATGCTGACGAATTGCTAAACTAAAAGCCTCCATGTAACGCCAACGTATCCCAAACTTACACACGTTCAACGTACGAGCCACACGTCGACACACGTTGGAAATTTTGAGCATGCACACACTTTTTTCAGAGCCTCGATGCAGAGCGACATAAGACGACATAACCCGAGGTACGCCCAACGTATACGTAATATATGACGACGTACGACGACGTGTTGGTCGAAAAGCGCATACGTCGGCATACGCTAAGGCTATACGTCGTAGTGTGACAGCCCCTTTATAAAGGGGCTGTCACACTTTATAAGGTTAGGGTTCTGCATTTCTATTAATTTGGAATAAAATAGACGTTTTGCACTGCGCGTACCTGCAAACTCAATGCATTGTCAATGGCCGTGAGCAATCTTCATACAGAAAAAGTGAAATATCTCTAAAACCACACCACCTAGACACAAATCGCTTGGAACACAAATAGAAAACGTATTCAACGAATAGATTATATTAAATTTATATGGTTAGGATTCTGCATTTCTATTAATTTTGAATAAAATAGACGTTTTGCACTGCACGTACCGGCAAACTCAATGCATTGTCAATGGCCGTGAGCAATTTTCATACAGAAAAAGTGAAATATCTCTAAAACCACACCACCCAGACACAAACCGCTTGGAACACGATCATATAGAAAAGATATTCAACGATTGGATTATATTAAATTTATATGGTTAGGGTTCTGCATTAATTTTTGAATAAAATAAACGTTTTGCACTGCGTGTACCGGTGTCGCAGTTTCCGCCGTCCGCCGGTTTCCGCGTTCGCTTCTGAGCATGCGTCAAAATCGAACAGCATCGTCACTAACCTTATAAATTTAATATAATGTTTTTGGTAAAGATGTTTTCTATATGTGTACTAAGCGATTTGTTTCTAGGTGGGGTGGTTTTAGAGATATTTCACTTTTTCTGTATTTTCTATATGAAGATTGCTCACGACCATTGACAATGCCTTGAGTTTGACGGTATGTGCAGTGCAAAACATTAGTTTTATTCAAAATTAATAGAAATCAAGAACCCAACCGTATAAATTTAATATAATCTTTTTGGTACAGATTCTTTCTATATGTGTACCAAGCGATTTGTTTCTAGGTGGTGTGGTTTTAGAGATATTTCACTTTTTCTGTATGAAGATTGCTCACGGCCATTGACAATGCATTTGAGTGTATGCATACCGTGGAAACTGGTGGACGGCGGAAACTGCGACACCGGCAAACTAAATGGCAGTGTGCCTTCGTTCTGCAGCCAAGCTGCACGCGCGCACACAATGTTTATGAACATTGAAAGGAGTACGTTGGTCAGAAGTTCAATTTTCAGTCGAGTCAAACCAATGATAGTTATCCCACCAGACGGGATGGCCGAATGAGTTAGAGTGTCTGTCTCCCGTGTTGGTAGACTGTGGAATCGTGGGTTCGAACCGTGGTCGAGTCAAACCAATGACAACAAATTAATACTTGCCGCTTCCTAGCATTATTAGGATAGGGCAAGTACCGGTTGGCTCGGTGTCATAGAGCTGGTGTCCTGGTCTCCAAGTGGGGCAGCACTATAAAGTCACCATTAGTGCGCACTGTCACAAGTCGGTACCCGTCCTGATATGACCTTAGATGTTGCTAGGACGTAAAACAACAATAAACAAACAAAGTTATTTGTCGCTAGCTAACCACAATTCGGAAATTATGGGCCGATCCGGACAGAGGAAGGTCGAGACGGATGTGAGAGAATAGGAGAAGGGTCCACAGCGACGAAAGGAGCAAAAACGGCTGACCACTGGGTCATATTGAGCATACCCTTGCAGGATGAGTTTCCCATTCTTTAAATCGTGATATTGTGTGATTTAAACAGAAGTCGATGTTGATAAATTTAAAATATACTTCAAGCACTTTAATCTGTGCAAAAGATACATATATATGTGTAAATATGTCTGAACAAGAAACTACTAAAATAATAATGTGATCTTTCCATAATTTTAGCCAATCAGAGCTGTTCTTTTCGATTGCAAATGGCCGCCACCCTTATGGGGGCCGCCATTTGCAATATGTTATACGACCATCGTTTCAGTGGAATAAAGTAATAATATTGCATTTGTGCACCATGTTTATGCCAAATTGTTCTTTATTTCTTTTAATTTTGAGTAAAGATTCTATGGCAGCGAGCATTTGTTTTGATATATTTGCTGACCCCGAATACCTTTGTAGCGGAAACAAGTTCAAACGAGTTCAACCGTGGCTGGTTGGGTCGCAGGCGTGGCTGGTTGGGTAGCAGCCATGGCTGGTTGGGTCGCTCCGTAGAGCACTGAATATGCTTATGGAGAATAGGAGGGGGTTTATTTAATCTAGACAAGGTGGTACATGGGTTACAGTAATACAGTGTCTGAGTCGGTATCAGGATAATGTGACTGTGCGAAATCGCGTCATAGTGCCAGCGGCCTGGTAACATAGTGGGGAAGCACTATAAAGTCGCCATAAGTGTGCTGTTACAAGTCGGTACCCATCCTGATATGACCATAGAAAGTTGCCAGGACATAAACTACAACAAACGTGTATGTATTGCTATGGCCTTTCACAGTTATGTGTGGTACAGATAGTCGGTAATCAAGAGTTGTGCGATGATTAGTCAGAAATGAGTGGCGCTCCTTACAAAAAAAAAAACCAAAACAGTTTCACAGGTATGTAATTTTGCTATGTATATTGTTGAACGATGTCTTCGCCTGCGTTCAGTCATATGTCCAGTAGAATCGGGGTCTTTAGTGGTGGGTTAGTGAAGACACACCACCATGGTGGAGAATCGACACTTGCCGTGATAACGGGTCAGCCTTGAGCTGTACTGGCTGCGCTGGACGAACATTGTCAAAGAAAGACGGTGTGTTAAACAAATAACTATATAACAAAACCAAATATTAGTGTAGCGGTCTGCACTGACCTCTCGGGCAAGGAGCCACATAGACAGGTATAGGCGTTGGTAGTGTGGTGACATCAGGGAGCCTAGGTAGTGTAATGGTTAGCACACTGGCCCGGAATGCAAAGAGATGTGCGTTCGAGTCCCTATCTAGGCACAATATTTCCCATTTTCATCACCGCCATGACATGAGCAAATAGATGAAAAAATTTACCATCATCAACTTTATAGGTATGTATATAACAAATTGAAATCTTCGCAAACGACTGTGGAAGTAGAACTTATAACCCTGTGTTTAACCAAAAAAAGTGGGATAGGCTTTTGAGTTTGCCATTTTCTGATATAAATATTTTAAGTTGAACGATATACTATAGGCTCTACCTTACTTTCGTTTGAATCAACTTTGATGGCTCAGTGTCAGGATAATGTGACTGAGTGGGATATCTGGTCATGGTGCTGGCGGTCAGGTCTCCCAGTGGGGCAGTACTATAAAGACGCCATGAGTACGCACTGTCACAAGTCGGTACCCGTCCTGATATTACCTTAGATGTTGATAGGACGTAAAACAACAACAAACTAACAAACGTGGGAGATATTTGAATTGTAAATATACTCAATTAATTTTGATGTGCTTGTCAATGCTCCCACCTCCATAGGCTTCACCCGTCCTGATATGACCTTAGATGTTGCTAGGACGTAAAACAACAACAAACAAACCCATAGGCTTCAGCACTAGCAGGTTATTTCAAATTGAGTTAGTACACCCTTCTATGTAGCAACGCATACTTAATAACTCCACCTGTACTTAAGTTAGATATGTAGGTTCAAATCTAAGTAAATGTTTTGCTTTAGAAAATTGTATGCTTTTATCCGACTATACAACTTAAATTAAAGCTGCATAGTCTGATGAAAATATCAAAATTTTAAAACCAAAGTAATTATCTAGATTTAATTCTACATATCCAACTTGGATACTGGTGCACTCGTTAAACATTTGCCACCACATTGAAGGAAATACTGATGCAATTTAAGAGAACCTGTTACTGCAGAAGCTTTCGATTTTGGTGTGCTTGCCAAAATTAATGTTGTATGGTTTTACTTCAAATATTTCCAAAGTTAGCCAAGGGGAAGGATTAAAGCGCGCATTCCTTACATGCGGCATGCGGTATGCGAATGCGGCAAAAAATCGAAACACCTTGAAGTCAATGGACTACATTCCTTACACGCGGTATGCGAATGCGTCAACTCGATCGGTCCCTGTAGCGATCGGTGCGGCATGTGGCATGCGGCACACGGTGTGCGAATAGAAATGTCAGTCGCACTTGTCCATTAGTTTTAGACGAGGAGAGGCGACTGAGCATTACGGAACGGTTACACACAAGGGTGCAGAGGGGAAACATATGGTAGTGGTGGTGGTGGGGTTCGGGTTGGTAAAAATGCTACCATAGCCACAAAAATATGAATACTTATCTATAATTTGGTAATTATAAAGGTAGGAACCCCCATGTGACGTACCAAGAGGTACATAGATATAAATGCCATATTAGGTCATATACAGTGCAGTATTGAGTATACTTGTTTATTTTTATTTTTTAAATATAGCCAGTCGTGTGCCGCATGCCGCATGCCATGTGTAAGGAATCATGCCATTCGCATACCGCATACCGCGTGTTAGGAATGCGCCCTTAAGGCGATTTGTTGGTAAAGCACACCTGGAGGGGTGCGGGATCGTGTAGGAGGTCTTCGCAGGTGGGGCCGTCGGTCGCGGTTCGGCGACCAACCACGACCGTGAAACTAGAACAGGTAGGGCGCGGCACTAAAACACTGCACCAGCTCTAACAGAATCTGCATTACAGCACAGGGATCCGTATTCAGATGAGGCGATGCGTAGGTGTTCGGTACAGCACACATCACTTGTAAGAAACCACATGAACAAGTGTTTGCAATACAGGCGTTAGTGGTGTTGGACACACCTACAGGCCGACAGCTAGAGACTGTGATACCACAGTTATCCTCTGAAGACATCTTAAATTCCAGGTGAGTGGTTGATTTAGCAACAACGTATTGTATTTAGAATATACATGGATAATTCAAATTGGTATTACTCAGGCGGACATAGACAGTTGTGGTGTTGGTGGTATGCGAACACGTCACAAAGGGGCTAGGTTCTATGTGCGGGGTGTATATATATATATATATATATATATATATATATATATATATATATCCCTAGGCATGCCATTTATCTTATTTTAATAGTGATCAATCGATAATCAATCATTGTTATTTGTGGGTGTGGGTGTACTCAGACTGTATATATAATATATAGACATACTGTCACAAAGGGGCTAGGTTCTATGTGCGGGGTATATATATATATATATATATATATATATATATATATATATATCTCCCTAGGCATGCCGTTTATCCTATTTTAATAGTGATAAACCGAAAATCAATCATTGTTATTTGTGGGTGTGGGTGTACTCAGACTGTATATATAATATATAGACATACTGTCACAAAGGGGCTAGGTTCTATGTGCGGGGTATATATATATATATATATATATATATATATATATATATATATATATCCCTAGGCATGCCGTTTATCCTATTTTAATAGTGATAAACCGAAAATCAATCATTGTTATTTGTGGGTGTGGGTGTACTCAGACTGTATATATAATATATAGACAGGGGCTAGGTTCTATGTGCGGGGTATATATATATATATATATATATATATATATATATATATATATATATATAGGCATGCCATTTATCTTATTTTAATAGTGATCAACCGATAATCAATCATTGTTATTTGTGGGTGTGGGTGTACTCAGACTGTATATATAATATATAGACATAATATATATATTAATATATATACATATTATATTTGACAATATATTATTTTAGTTATTTAGGAAGTTTATTTTACCCCCACACATTCCTCACCATTTACACCTTTTAGATTCAGAACATTTACAGATTTATCTCTTCTACGAGTATCGGAACATTATTAATGCTTTACAAACTAAACGATTATGACTGTATATGAAAAATGCCCCCAACCATTTCCTCTAGCACTCACACGCGCACGCACACACACACACACACACACACAACTTTCCTGGTTGTCGATGCGGATGTTTGCACCCATTTCCCACCCAACATCGTAATTTAAATTACTTAACTCTACTTGGAAACAAAGGGGAGAAAAGCAAGCGCGCCAACCAACAAAGTAACCATAAAACCATCACACCCCTCACACACACATAAAAAAAAGACACGTAGGTTCGCTAATTATATTGCAGAGCACTATCAGCTGGTTGTTGTTGGGTGTTTTTTTTTTCAATTAAAAAACTAGACAGATTACTGTTACGGTGACGATACCTGTAACATATTGATTTATTTCGATGTCAGAAATGATGTCGGCAATGCAGGAACTTAGAGATTACGACTGGGAGCCTTGCGGAAGAGAGGACACGTAAGTAGGCCCAACAATAGTGTTCCATATTAAACAAATTAGTTGATATGTGACACTGATATGAAATATTGCAATTCTGAGGTGTGTTTAAAAAAAATATATAAATAGTTTTTATTCTTCCCAATAATACATGTCAGCACCGAGGCATTGGTCTTCCAGACATAATTACTGTTGGCCATTGGCACAATTAAATTGAGTGATGAGTAAACGAAGAAATGAGAATGTAATGAGTAATGAAAGATGAACATCGGTACTTTTCGATCGATAATGGTGCTTAGAATGTCTGCCTGCCGCATGGGTCTATGATTTTGAATTATGGTAGAACTCTCGAGGAAGCCTGACATGCTCACATCACTAAGTGGCACATGCACCCTCACCCCCCATCTTCGCTTTCGCAGCTTGACCCCCATTTGGGCTCTGAGTTCAAAGCGGATTGTTTTATTCCGGCATGCCCGCTTCCACCCAAACACACCCACGTCACAAAGCTTTCGGAAGCAATTAAACAAGCCACCCACGTCACACAGCAGGATGCAGCGAACACGCCGCGGCTTAAATCCGAGGGGCCAACCGGCGAAGCGCGCCACCAAGAGAATAACGGCAGCGCCCCAGGCCAACCCGAGCGACTCCTTCACGTCGCAAGATGGCGGGCCCTCCCACAGCCCGCATCACCGCCGACCAGGCACTCAGCCCGCGTGAACTAGCCCTCGGTGAGGGCGAAGCAAGCTGACAGGATGGTGAGGATGCAGGCCTCCATCAACGCCATCGAGAAGTGCTGGGATGCGCTGGAGATACACGCCGCCCAGCAGAGGAAGGAAATGGTGGCACAGAGCAAAGTGCTCGCGGAAGCCACCACCACAGCCAACACACCCCACCACGAAGCCGCACGGTCGCCGTCCATGCCCCGCATGCCCCGCATGCCACCGACACGGCACCGCGCCAGCTAGAGGTCGTACCAGTTCGCAGGCAGGCTGCGACGTCTGACACATGAGCCCGGTGAGTATCTGGTCCTCACCCTCCCCATTGCCGCAACACCGGAGCGAGCGCCGTTACGAGACGCACCAGGCGGCCCGTGCGCTACGGGATGCCGACAACACCACACTGGCGATGACGCATACGGCAGAGGTGCCTGCTCTATGGCCAAGGAGGCGGGCCAGCTGATCGTGGCAGTGGCGGACGGCAAGACTAACACAAGGAAAAAAGGTATCCCTTCAAAGTATTTATTCCCTTACGATCTGGTCGAGCGGGGGCATGAAGGGAAATCTATCAAAAAAGGGGAGGCAACCCGGGAGGAATATACGCTAGGCCTGAAGGGCCTCGAGTACCACCGGGCATTCCCGGCTGGCGCCCTGGAAGCCCTATCCGGCCACCAGGAGATGGAGGCCCAGAATAACTGCTCTCTGTCCTGGCTGGTCGTGAGGCGGTACTCGGAGTAGATTTTCACGAGGATCACGAACGAGCAGCTCCCCGACGGCTGGAAGGGTACGGCTGCCGTAAACGCCATATGGATCGAGATTATTGTGATGGCGGGACACACCTGTGCCACCGCAAACTCGGCCGACCACCAGCACGGCAGGCAGCAGCAGCAAAAAGCGGCCACTACGACAAGGCGGCAATGGGTGCGCCCTGCCCAGCTTGGAATAAGGATCCCGGGTTGTGCGACAAGGCAGCCAAAGCCGAGTCCCATGGCGCAAGCACCCAAAAGCTCGCCCACATGTGCGGGTACTGTGCCAACGTGAGGCGGATTGTCACCAACCACACGGAGGCCAGCTGCTACTCAAAGAAGTCCAGGGACAGGCCCGGTAAGAAGTCACAGTTGGATTTTTAGCACACTGGCGGGCCGTTGAAACACCCCCGGCCCACCGTGACATTGTAGACGAATCCCATGCCTGTTCCCCGACTGCCCGTACGGCAGCTCAGCCCAGCACCGCCCCACCATTTGTTGACATTCTCAGGAAGCTGTGTGGCTTCCCCCCGGGCATTCCCTCTGCCCAGGCGCCCCCCGGAGCCCCCGGGAATGATGTCACTCGCCCACAGCCGGTTCCCGGCACCACAGCCGGCCACGTACGCTCATAGCGGACACGCTGGAACAAGCGAAGGAGCGCCGGACCCGTGATGTCACGCCACAGGCTGAGGCTGGTTCCCGACCAGCCCAGGCCCCGATAGCCGCCGGGCACCACGCCACACGGAAGGTAAATAAAAACATTTATCGCAGAGGCCCCACCCCCACCACACCACTCGCCTACCTATGGCAGCTTCGCCGAGCACGCCCGTGACAGCCGCAACGCCTCCACACCGACGGCGGCTCGCCCTCTAGACCCCATGTGTGCTGTGTGATGTGACCACGGTGGCCCAGCCCGCGGCCCTGGAGGCTTTGACGTGGGCCGGCGAGCTGGTTGAGCAGGTCATCGACCACACGCTGCAGGAATCGCTGGCGGCTGCCCCCGACTGCGGGCCGTCCCCGGTCGAGTACAGGGCCACCCTAGACGGATTCTGGCCCTTCTTGTCAGGGTAGGGTTGGGCCGAGTACCCTGACTATGCAGTGGCCTACACCGCCACTCGGAACTCGGCCCTTCTGAACTACTTGGCCACCCGAGGGCCGGTCACCTCCGACCTTAGCATCCGCATGTGGCGCAAGATGCTCCAAGGGCACCACAACGTGCTCCTGGCCGACCACCTCGACTTCAGGTTCCCAGTGAACTACCCCATGGCTGGGCCCCCGACCCCCACCTTCCGGGACCACCGAAAGGACCACGACTACGCCCACCACATTAGGTGTACGCAGAGGAGGAGCTCCGTAGAGGCACCCTGTTGTGCCCCTTCGCGCTGCCCCCCTTTACCCCTTGGGCCCAGTGCAGCCCCATAATGACGTGCCCCAAGTGCACCCCCGGGAAGTGTGGGATCATCGTGGAACTCCCCTATCCCCCGGGCCATAGCGTCAACTTGGGCATCCGTAGAAGAGAGTACCTGGGGCGCCCCCATGTCTACAAGCTTCCGGCGGCCTCCAACATGAGCCGCCGCATGTTACTCGAGGGCAGAGGCACATTCTGCTGGTCTGCGGACGTGTCCCGGCCTACCGACAGCCTCGAGCGGACCCCTTGTCCAGCCCGCTCCTCTGTATCACCATCAACGGCTGCCTGTACCTTGACATTGCACCACCATTTGGCTGCCGTACATTGGGCGCTGCCTGCGTCCGCTTCATCGCGGCGGTGTCATGGATGCTACAGCTACGTGGTTTCTTCAGCCTCGTCTATGTGGACAACTTTGTGGGCTGTGACGTGTCCTTGGAGGTGATGCGCGCCTACGACGCCCTCTGCGAGATCTGTGCTGCGCTCGGGCTGGCCCTCGCCCCCGACAAGTGCTGCCCCTTGACTGTGAGACTGGTCTGGCTGGGGGTAGAGTTCGACATGGAGGCACTGGTCCTCTGCATCCCCTGACCAGAAACTCCAGCTTACGGGCCGCCCCCGCGACCGGCCCTGCCGTCGTGGACCTCGACCTCAAGCACGACGTCCGCTGGTTCTGCGACTTTGTGGCCAGGGGCAACGGCGTCTGCCTCGTGACACCCCCTCACGCCCCCGGTGGGTCATCGAGTGCGACTCATTCCTCACCAGCGGGGGTGCCTTCTCCCGGGACAGGTGCTTCTCGGTGGCCTACAACGAGGCGATGGTTGCCGCGTACCTGGCTATACACGACCCTCAGGCCGGAGGCCCCGGGCAGGTACGAGGTCGTCGTCAACACCAACACTGCTGCGTCGGGCCGCGCCACCGACCCCACCCTCGGCACCTACGCCCGGGAGATATGGCTCATCGGGGCGCTCAGGTCCATCACAATCGCACTCCACCACAAGCTGGGCATCGAGCTGGTCCTCACGGATGCTCTGTGCCACGCGCACTACTCTCAGGTCACCCTAGATATTGTTCGCGAGCAGTGCCGCATAAGGGGGATCGCCTGCATAAGGGCCACGCACTGCCCAGACATATTTACCCATGACTTGTAACTTCTCTTCCCCAGACTACGGTCAGTGGGTGCACAAGCACCTCATGACCCTCCACCACGCCGCCCTCGCCCCCGGGACCTGGCGCAACAGCGATTGCCATGCCAGGAGGTACCTGGAGTTCATGCTCGAGCGGGGCATCGACCACCTGGCCCGCACCCCGTACGACGTCGGCCAATTCATTGCCCACCTCCACCGTGAGCTTCCCTCCCTCGCATCGGTGGCGAATGCCCCCTCCGGTGCCCGCTCCTGGGTCCGGAAGGTAGGCAGACCATCCGCACCATGGCGCAGGCCGTCTCGCTCTTCGTCCCCGCGCTTTCCGGATCACCCATGTGCCCCGTCCGTGCATGGGAGAAAGCAGTCACCTTGGTGCCTGCCTCGGGCGACTCCCAGGCATTCCTCCCCCGAGCAGGCAAGCCGCTAACCGCCCATGATGTCACCCCCCTGTTTCTAGCTGCCCTCGAGGCGGCCGGCATCCCGGGGGCCGTCAGGTACACCCTCCACGACCTCTGCAGGGGCGCTGCCCAGGCCTGCTCCTCCAGGAGGGTGGACCTTTCCACCACTATGGGCAGTGTACGCATATGTCCCCAGGGTCGTGCCCGCGGATGCCCCGAGAGCCTTGGCATTGTGCTTTGGGTCGGCTCCCAGACCTACCTCCTGGGGTTACCAGGTCCTCCGTCTACCATCAGCAGACATTGAGCAGTTGGACTGAACCCACACCTCAAACAACATTTAAAACATTTAAACATTTAACTTAAACCATTGTAACCTTTATATTGTGTATTGAATAAACCCCCTTTTCCCACATCAGTCTCAGGCTTCCTCTGTCCGAATCACAGGTTGATCAGTGTATACATATTGACAGTTAGTTTCAATAGTTGGATTATGATGTTCTATAGTTTTAATTAAATGTTTTAGTGTTAGTAGGTTGGTATTGGACAAACAGGGGAGGCAGGAGAGCGAGGGGTGTCAATGCTTATGTAGTGGGGTGGACGGCAGGGAGGAGGAGCGCGGGGAGGCCAGGCCAAGATGGCTCTCATCAATCGGTGAGCGGGGGACCTGGTATGTATGCGAATCACACGGTCAGAAGTGGGAGGTGTTTGCATCTCAGCCCTATTCTTCACTATAGACCCAACTCTTTACCTTTAAGGTCATTCTAAAGTCACAAACACATGATTCCTGATAACCAAGCTTCGTGACATGCACTTGTTTCTAATGTCAATTGCATTGAAACTGTACTAGTAAATATGTTATATAAAATATAATACATCATGTAGGTGTGTTCACCAGCTAACCAATGACTTAAAAATTGATAATTGTTGCTTCCTAGCCTGGTGCTAGGGCAAGGACGGGTTGGCTCAGTGTCAGGATAATGTGACTGAGTGGGATATCAGGTCATGGTGCTGACGGCCTGATCTTCCAGTGGGGCAACACTATAAAGTCGCCATGAGTGCGCACTGCCACAAGTTGGTACCCGTCCTGATATGACCTTAGATGTTGCTAGGACGTAAAACAACAACAAACTAACTAACTAACCCTAATTGGTCACCATAGTAACCCTATCCCTGTATGAAAGCTGCTGCAAGGCCCACTACTACTCCATCATAAATTTAGCACTTTAAAAGGTAGTGGGGCTATGACAGATAAGTATCGGAACAATAGATTGAACTATTTAGCTTGTGAAATCATGTGAAATCATGTCCAACATTTTAACTATAGGGTTGTTTAGCAGCAATATCACAGAGAACCTGTGCCTGGAGTAACTACGTATTGTCGAACCACTCACGTTTTCCCTAACTCCCTATCAATGCTCACCAATGTCGATATACCAATGCTCTCATTATAAAATGATACAAGATAGCAAAATAACCTTTATATGCATATTAATTAATATATTTGGTCAACTTAAAGCTAAGTCCAGGTTGGAATTTATCCTGTTTAACCAACGATTATAACAACAAAAACAGACAAAGTCGGTACTCGGTGATGCTATCGTGACCGATGCAAATGAATCCAGAATATGCCTTTCAACCCCCACCCCAACCCCACCCACCTCCACTGAGGATAATGGCTACTCCTCTCCCACTCCCAAGCTAGGCCCTAGTGACACTACGGCTTGCGACCACTTCGGACCAAAGAATCTGCTGAACTAAAAACCTCCATGTAACCTTGCGACCAAAGTAACCTATGAAAATGGCCGCCGACCTCCAAGTAACCATTTTGGTGGCAAGATTTTTTGTGCAGTAGCTGCAACCTCCTTGCAACCAAAATGGTCGCAAGGAGGTCGGCGACCACTGAGGACTACTTTGCGACCAAACCCTTTTTTTGTGGTTGCAAAGTTGCCGCAAGCAGTAGTGTGATTGGGGTATTACTTATAAAAGATTAAAGTTGCATAGTCCGATGGTTTTGAGTTTCTCTCATTTTCTGAAATAAACATATTAGGTTGATCATTATAAGCTCCCTTACTTTACTTTGAAGTAACTTCTATTTTAATTGGCTAACTTTTGAGATATTTGAAATGCAAACGTCATTAATTAATTTTGACAAGCTTGCCAAAACTCTACCATCATAGGCTTCTGCAGAAACAGGTTCTATTAAATTGACAAAGTATTCCCTTCTATGTGACGACAACTGTTTAATAACTGCACCAGTATCTAAGTTAGGTAGTGAGAATCAAACCTAGCTAATTGTATTGGTTTTGAAAATTTGAAGTTTCCATCGGACCATGCAGCTTTAACTTTTTTAAGTAAGTCTGTTTCAGCACTCAAATTGAGCTGTTGGTTCGTGTTCTTGCAGTGCCGTCACCAGACAAAACGCTCTGAACTCCTACAGAACAGCAGAGTATGATGACAGCGACTCCGACAGTTCCGTCGACAGTTCCGTCGATGGCTACGACTCCGACGAGTCTCTAGGGAACATATACGACGAGATTATGCAGCTGCAGCAGACAGTGGCCTCTCAGAGGGCGGGGGCAGCGGCGGCGGCGGCGGCGGCTCCGGCTCCGCCAGCCTGCCAGCCCAGCTACGGCATCATCCCACAGAAGGTGCAGCAGGCCATGGGCGCGCAGGTCATCACCAGCAGCGACAACTCGCAGGTTGTGGTGCTCAAGAACCTCGGCAAAATGAACGCCAAAGGCAAGAACGACTACAACAGCGACTCTCACGCCGCTTCCATCGACTCTCCCGCTTCCATCGACGCCATCGTCATCCCCGACGAGTATGACGTGCAGTACGACAGCGGGGGTTTCCCCTTCGTCGTGCCTCGTTCCGAAAAGTCCACCAGGGCAAATATTGTCTTCCCCGACTCGGCGGTCGACGCGGCCGTGCCTCTCGGTCATGTGACCCAGCTGACCATCGACAAGCCCGACCCGCCGCCGTGTCCGCAGCACGGGCCGGCCTCCCAGCAGGGCTGCCCGGCGCACCAGGTCATCTGCCCAGCGCACCCTCATGGCAATTCCATCTGCCCAGCGCACAACGGCGACGGCGTGCAGATGGTTCCGCAGCGAGTTCTCATCAGGAGGAAGAAGAAGGCAAGGAAGGGAAAGACCCTTTTCGAAAAGCTTATCGCCTGAATACCTTAGGCCTACCCTACCTCGGTCTTGATGGGTTGGTCTTGCCAACTTGTCTGTCTCTTTATTGTTAAACGAAAGGGCTTGTTCTTGGGTTTTTAAGTAACAATGATGATAAAATAAAATTGTACAGCCAGACGATCATTCAGGTTGAAGTAGCTTCCAATAGGGATATAGTAGGCCTACACATGTACAGAATAAAATGCTAGCTGGCTCGCTGATAACAAAATGGCGATGACATCCAAGCACACTGCAAGTTGGCCTACTGATAATAAAATTGTGATAATATCCCAGAATACTGCAGACATTGATCAAAGAAATTCACCTCTACTGCAAGTAACGTAAGTTGGCCCACTGATAACAACATGGCAATATACAAGCACATTGTGCAGGCATCCCAGTTTGCCTAAGTAACAAAATCGTTATAATATATAAGAAAGAAAAAAAAACACCACACACAAAAAAAAACCCACACTGCAGACATAATAGTTGGCCCAGTGATTTTTAACAAAGAAAGGGGAAAAAAGTGGCAAATTAAGTAGGTCACCATTCTTAGTAGGCACTCACTACGTATGTACCCAAATTATACTGATGTTGGAAACCAGTTTGGTCACAAATATTTGTATGCAGGATAACCACCAATGCGAGAAATTTCCGAATGTACAACTTAGCATGCAAAGAGGTAATACTTAGACTAAAACCATGCTACCTGATCAAATTTGAAGATCTAGTTAAACATATATATATACATGTAAAGCTCTTTATTTCGATTAAAATGCAAGGTATGCATTATTTTGCTGTCCTAGAATAGCATTAGGACAATGTGCTTTGGACTACTTGATATATTAATGAGTTTGTCTAGTATATATAGCCAGTTTTATGCGTAATACAAGACCATCACTTTGAAATATACCTTTCGTAAGCAACTAAGCAATACTGCTGTTCAGAAGCAATAGGTTTATTACATTTGAATATGCTCATACGCCCTCTGCGTTTAGCCGGGGATAGAAGAGGAGGCACTACATAGCTTATTACATGCGATAAGGGGCTTATCACTATTCATATATATATATATACCTATATATTCAATTATAAATTCCTAGATTTCCTTATTTGTCAATTATTGTAGTAAAACATGTTGAATACTAGGTGATGGTAAAAATAAAATGGTACTAAGGATGACAATGTATATGCTTTATGCATTACTAAACCCACAATTAGAAGCATTTATAATGCACTTATATTTGGTTAATAAAGAATCTGTATTCTATTTGTATTTTTAAACCGGCAATTAAAAACGATTTTGATTAATCAAATCTTACGTTATATTTTTGTTTTATGCTATTTAAACCACAATTCATAACACGATAAATTTATAATTTATTTACATTACAAGTTTCATTCAGGCTGTTTGAGTTATTTACAATTTCAGTGTACCCTGTTTGTTTACATTTTCTCAGTGTAATGATAAGAAATATATGTACACACAGATCATATTTATTAGAATTTCAGGGTTCCCAGTTCGAATTAATCGATCACATCAAACACTGAGCCATAGGGATTAAACTTGGGGAGGTGAATCTGCAAGAGGGTCTGGGCCTGTATGCATGATGCGGTGTTAGCGAGCCAAAACTGGTTTTGGTTGGGATTTCTGGGTTAGCGGCGAAAACTCAGTATGCAAGGAGCGGTGTTAGTGCAAACACACCGAGTGTAAGCTAACACCACGTCATGCATAGGCTGAACTATGTGACTGCTTAAAGTGAAGTGACTGCAACGTAAACCCTAACTGACCAGGAAGTATTTTGTTTCGATGGGTACAATGCTGAGTTTATTATGATCACCCTGGGACATGGATTTATTGGGGTCACAGTATCTAGCAACGTAATGCACGGTGCTTAGAAATCGTTAGGCTGTTATAAAGATTGTATGAACCTTTAAAAGGCCAAAGAGAAAGCATTTCTCATGAAAATTCACTAATTCCAATATTATATTGAAAATTATAACATTTTGAGTTCAAATATTTTCACATTAGTCCACGTGCATTTATATGGTGAGAAATAATAATGTCCTAAAAATCCTAATTGTAGCTAAGTTCAATAAAAAAATAACCAGGCCAGTTAGATACACTAATTATAGACAGCATTCTATCCACTTTCCCCTCACAGTTTAAATTTGTTTAAGAATAGTTTTGCTCCTTGCCCTATCCAAGTAATGCTGATCACCAGGCTAGTTAGCAAAAAGTATAATTTTGTTTAGGTCATTGATTTGGCCCATGGGGTTTTAATCCCATGACCTGCCACACAGCAAGTGGGACCTCAGCTCATTCGCCCATCATGTATGGTCATGAATAGACACAGAGACAACAAACCACATTCTAGACATAGTGACACTCACTCAGATGATCACTCTAATGAACGTCAACACTGGAGAAGGCCAGTCACGTGACCTAGTCATCTAGGCCAGCTTGCCCAGAATTAGGTGATTAAACTTGTATAACACTATAAACAAACACAACACATGTTACCATAAACATTTATATTTTTTATTATCCTTTCCTAATCTTTCAACACAATGTACCAGCAGATTCCTGACGTACAAAGTAAAGTGAACTCTTGCTGGCTTATGTTCCAAACTTCTTGACGCGAAGAGCTTCCAGCAGATGCTCAGTCAGTGCCACCGGTGGCCTCTCCACGACCAGCAGAAAATCATCCGACATTGTCGCCACTCCCAGCAGGAACTGGGAAAAGAAAATTGATGAAACTAAATAGACATGTGGTAATCAAGCGAAAAAACCATGCACATATTCGTAGGAAATTAACTGCAAGTTGGTACGGTCAGTTTATAACACGAATTGGTTAGATTAGATGTTTGTTTGGGTTTTATATCCTAGCAACATCTAAGGTCATATCAGGATGGATATAGAATTGTGACAGTGCGCTTCATGGTGACTTTATAGTGCTATCCCACTGGGAGACCAGGCCGCCAGCACCATGTCCTGATATCCCAGTCAGATTATCCTGCCACCAAGCCGGTCCGAATAGATATGGAGTTTACAGGCATGATACTGACAAAAAGAAAATGGCTTTCAAGGAAAAAGTATGCCTGCCTAAGGGGTCACATAGGGCTCCTGATGGGGGTCAAAGGTCGGAGCCCCTTGCGGGGGTTCGAGGGCAGCACCCCTTTGAAGCTATTGACCTTACCGGATTTTAGGTGAATTTTGAAGTTACCACACACTTGCAATATGCAACGTTTTTCATAACAAGGTTCTTTAAATATATACAGGTACCTTTTAAAATTTATAGCTTATTTACAAACAAAATAGTGTACGCAGATTCACATACCTTGAATTTATTGCATATATGGAAGCAGTGTTTTGTCTTTGTCTCCAGCTCTTCTTTCTGTGACAGCTTCTTGACAAACAACCGCTCCTTTGCACCTGGGAATGGCTAAGAAGCAAAGTAAAATATTTCTGTAAGTCATAGTCACCACATTATATAACAAATGGCGGACTTTAAAGTGCACATTACATTGTGTATTAGATGTTAACTTTCAAGAAGAAAAAAAAGCAGTCTAAATAAAGTGGCAACATGACGACTGTATATTGTTACATACACATATGTATGTCACAATTCGAAAAAATATAGATCAAAATCAGTTATAGGTTAAACTTCAAATGGGAAATCCAACTGGGTTCTGGAAGAGTTCCTTCTATGGCCATGTAGTACATGGTTATTGATGTAGAACCCAATGCAGAAGAGTTAGTTTCTGAACACGCCATTGAATAAAAGAACGCCCCGGTGCAAATATGCCACTTCCAAGATATCAATGTTCGTGTCCACCCAGAGCCTAGTCAGGGCCCTGGCCATGCTATGGTTGGGGTGGAGGGTGAATCATTTGTCACATTACGAGATACATACAACAAGTGGCGCTTTAGTTAAAATTGCATAGTCCGATGAAACATCAAATTTTCAAAACAAAAAAAACTCACCTAGATTTAATTCTACATATCTAACTTAGATACTGAGGCACTTTTTAAGCATTTATTGCCACACAGAAGGGAATACTGGGGCAATTTGATAGGATCTGGTATCAGAGTTTTGGCGTGCTTGCCAAAATTAATTTTGCATGGTTGCACTTCAAATATGCCACTTAAAATAAAAGTTACTTCAAGCTAAAGTAAGGTACATTATAACGATCAACCTAATGTAGTTATCTCAGAAAATATCAGAAACTCAAAACCATCAGACTATGCAACTTTAATGTAGCATAGTTACTAGCATAATTTTGCTGCAACCCAATTCAGAATCAAAGGTAGGGTAACCCCCCCCCCTTAACAAAAAGTTTTGTTATCAGCAACTAAAGATGTGTTTCAAAGTGACTTTAAAGTATTCGACCTATAATGAAGGGTTGGGCTCACCCCACCACCGGGTGCGCACACACCCGAAGTACCAGCTTCAGTGACTCCACAGGGACAAACGAACAGTAACTTTGAATACACATATTGATATTTATAGCACCAAGTGAAGTAGATAAGAATCAACCTAATATATCCGTTTAAAAAAATCAAATGGAAACTACAAACTATCCGGACTATGCAGCTTTAATTATGCGGTCAATGACTTACCTGCGTTTTGTCTATGAGGCAGAACATCTGGTCGTCGCTGACGAGCAGCTGGTTGCAATTATGCGGCAAGTAGGCCATGTGCGTCAGCTTGTTGTTGCGGTTCAACCATTGCGCGTTCGCCGCACTGTTAAAGCGTCGCGACCACAGCGTGTACTCCTTGTGTTCAACGTTGTACTCAACGATCTGTGCAGGGCAAGCCAAACCAAAGCTTGTGTTATTTAACGACAACTCTAGAGAACAGTGATTTATTTGATCATATCATCGGCTATTGGACGCCAAATATATGGTCATTCTGACATTTCTTTGGAGGAAACCCGCTGCCACCACATAGGCTACTATTTTCGATAAGCAGGAAGAGATCTTTTATATGCACTTTTCCGCAGGCACGACAATCGAACCACATGACTTGCTTCCAAGAACAAAAGGAGGAAATATGATCTCTGGCAATGATGTCTGTTTGTTGTTTTACGTCCTAGCAACATCTAAGGTCATATCAGGACGGGCTCTGGCAATGATGGAAGGCAGTAAGTGGAGAGTAAGAGGGAACTGGTCCATACGGCCAAGAAATAAAAGAGAAATTCTCCATAAATCGGAACCAGACATGGTAGTGACAGATATTCATTTGGTTAAGTCTTCGGTTTGACTCAGCCTGGGATTGATCTCCCCACTTTCCACATGGGAAGCAACCCAGATGCAGAGGTTTATAAAATAAAGCTTCAATAAATGAATCAAACGTTAATATGACAGACAACACGGTTTTGAAATGATAAATTGTCTTGTCATACAATTAGTGAAATATAGTTCCCCAATCAGCTTTTACAAGTATATTTCAATTATTGTTAGTATATTTGAATATAACTCTAATCAACATTACATATATAGAGACCTTTTGATCACAGTAGGCTACAGCAACCTCTGAAGAAGTGGGATGGAAGGTGATGGCGGTTGGTTGGAACTTGTAAGATGGCAGGGTACACACAAACTGCAAATATAAAGGCGGGTGGGAAAGACATTTAAATAATTTTTTTTAATGGGCTTTATCCGACTAAAGCAAAGATTTTCAACGCCAAAACACTTATCTACAATGCATTAAGCATGTGTTGCTGCATATAAGGAAATACTAAGCCAATTGGATATCTTGGTATTCAATTCACTTGTTTGTGAACTAACATTTAATTTACTTAGTTCGAAGATGGCATGAAAATAATACAATTTACTGAGTTCAAAGATCAATTTACTTATTGCCGGTGAACATGGTCAATCCATTCCAAAATATTGTAGTGGTCTGCACTGACGTCTCGGGCAAGGAGCCGCATAGACGGGTAGGCGTAGGTAGTATGGTGATATCAGGGAGCCTAGGTGGTGTAATGGTTAGCACACTGGCCCCGAATGCAAAGAGATGTGGCTTCGAATCCCGCTCTAGGCGCAATATTTCCCATTTTCATCACCCCTGAATTCTCAACCACACATTTTCCACACACAAAAAACGGCCGCTAGGTTCTTATTGACCTTGTGAACTGACCTTGTGCTTGTTGACCTTGTATATGTTGACCTTATTGTTGTGGTCAGCGGCTCCAATATATCGTCCATCTGGACTCACTGCCAACAGGTGAATCCCCGCCACGCAGTCTGTACAGCAACAAAAATGACGCCATATTAACTTTTGTTAATTTGTTAGAAGACCTAACCTTGAGCTTAAAGTTGCCATATTTTGTTTAGACAGCTATTTTGAGTTGATCATTATAATCTACTGTATTTTAGTTTGAAGTGATTTGTATTTCATAGGGTTAATTTAAGAAATATTTGAAGTGAAAAGATACAATGAAAAAACATTAGCAAAATAATAAACACAATTTCAGTCTGAGCTCGGACGACCACATATCGATTCATCGTCAGCAGCGTCCTGATGTTAATTTCAAATGACAGCTGTCCACCTACCTTCACATACTCATAGGTCAGAAATGTATAAAATCATGGCCTTTCAGCTGGTCTTTAGGGTCAGAGAACCCCCAACCCCCTACCCTCACCCCAACCTTGCTTGATTAATGCGTGACTGACTTTAACTGCAGTACAATTACCAAAGTGTAAGAACTATCGGGATGGCTGAATGAGTTGAACACCCATTTCCCGTGTGGCAATTCATGGGATTCAAACTCGGGCCGAGTCAAATCAATAAGATTCAAATTTATACTTGTCGCTACCTTGCCTGGTGTTTGGCACGACTAGGAATAGGATAGGGCAAGGAGCAGTGGAATGAGGGGAAAACTAATTGTCCACGATTTAAATGTCCCTTGCTTAATATCTGTGGGGAAAAAAAAGATAACATTTTAATTTTAAAATCTACCCTGACTCACCTCCCCGCGGTGAAAACGAGTGCAGCAGCTCGGGGCGGACGCTGTCAATGCGCATGACCTGAATGCTTCCGGCGTTCGTGGCCGACACCAGCTTGGCGCCGCCTGGTGTGAAACAGAGGCACTGCGCAGGTAGCATGTCCGGCGGCAGGTAGCGGACCCTGCTCACAGACACCTTGGGAACCATCAGGTCCGCCTCCTCCTGTGTATGGGAGGTGTACATTACACATGGTGGCGGTTTCACATCATAGAACAACAGTTTGCAACTACAACAGCATCTGTCGTCAACGACCCTTGCGATCTGGCGAACCATAGCTATTTGTGGACAGTTTTCCAATGTACGAATGCAGTCGGCGTTACTAGGATAGGGGTCGGCATTATTAGGATAGGGGTAAAGACCAGTGGAATGTGTATTCAGAGATACCGACGCTGGGATCTAGCAGGCCACTAATCAGGCTCCTGCCAGACACAGAGGGTACAGAGAAGAGAGAAGAAAGAAGAGAGAAAGAGTGTGTGTGCAGATAAATAAATGAAAGAATAATAAATTTAGTATTTAGTGTTTTTTGTGTGTGTATTTATATGCAATGTGTACACACTCAAGGTCAACCAGATCCACATTTAGTTCATTAATTGATCGTCATAACAACTGCATACTAGATTGATGGTGAGTTTATATTGCAATAATAGCATAGGCCAAATCAACAGCAAAAAGTCAGTAGAATTTATCCAACCGCTTTGGTCTTTAGAAGAAAAATAGTATCCATCACATAGACATCTTTGCATTAAAACTAACGCAAAATTAGCATGTACTACCAGAGAAATGATGGAGCAACAGCTTGCACTTACGACAGTGATGTGGAAAAGGCGTATTTGGTAGGCGTCAGAGTAGGCGACCCATTGCGAACTGTCAGAGATGGCGGCCGACACGATCTGCTCGCCGCCCTTAGACTTGAGTTGTAGAAGTCGCACTGGGTTGGTCCGCAGATCTAGCAGCTCACCGTTCTTCTCTGTGGACACAGGGCAAAGAAACAAGGGGATGATAATTTGCACCACTCAACTTTCAACCAACAAAGCACTACAAAGACAATTAAAATTGCGTAGTCCGATCGTTTTGAGTCTCGGCCATTTAATTTTTTTAATTTTCTTTTTATTATAGATGTATTAGCTTGATCATTATAAACTACATTACTTAAGTTTCAAGTAACTTTTATTATAAATGTCTAAAGTTGGAGACATTTGAAACGTTGGACACATGCTAACTTAACTTTGATATGCACATAGAAATTCTGACACCATAGGCTTTAGCATTAACATATTTCATCAAACTGATTTAGTGTACAGTTCTATGAAGCAACAAATGCTTAATAAGTGTTCCAGTATATTAAGTTGGAGAATAGAGTCATGTATATTACATCTTGAAGTTATATTGGTTATATTACTGTCTCCTTAATCACACTGACAATAAAAACAGCTTGGGAAATTTATTTATTTCCAAGCTAACACAGGAGTTGGCACAATATATGATAGAATTACAATCGAAAGCCTTTTCCAAGATATTTTCAGAGTGCAAATATTTGCTTTCTTTTACCCGATGTTCGATTTGTCGATCCAAGTTTCCACAGCTCTAGGTAGTCATGGTAACGAAACATAACCACATTAGCCAAGATGGCAGGATACACTGTTGAAACCTAGGTAAAAAGGAGCAGTTTGATTTAAATTACAACAGTGTGGGTAGGGGGGGGGGGGAGATTCATATCAAACTAGATTCATCCATTATGCGACTTTATATCAAACTAGATTCAGCCATTATACGGCTTCATATCAAATTAGATTCAGCCATTATGCGGCTTCATATCAAACTAGATTCAGCCATTATATGGTTTCATATCAACCATTATGTGGCTTCATGTCAAACTAGATTCAGCCATTATGCGGATTCATATCAAACTAGATTGAACCATTATACGGCTTCATATCAAACTAGATTCAGCCATTATACGGCTTCATATCAAATTAGATTCAGCCATTATGTGGCTTCATATCAAACTAGATTCAGCCATTATGCGGGTTGAACCATCTCATGTTTGTAATGGCAGTGCACTACCCGGATATTGATAATTGTAAGGTATTATAAGATTTTGTTTTCCAAGGGAACACACTGGATGATTGCACCAGGGAGCGTCGACAATCTAATGGTTAGGACATTTGATGTGGAATGGCAGAAATGTGTGTTAGGCACCAGACTCCTCTTTGTTGCAATACCTCTCATGACACTTTGTTCACTAATATGCTAAAGAAATTAAATAAAACACAAACCTGAGGGATGGCAGGAATGCGATGCCACTTTTTAATTCCCTGTTCAGCCTCCAGGTAATTGTAGATGAGTTGTGTGTCGACACCTGGCAGAGAGAAAATAAATCACGAAAGAAATACATCAACATGTAATATATCAATTTCTCATGATAGAACATTGCTTAAAAATGAAAACTAAAATAATTATACAATGAAGAGATTTAATCTAACATGCAAATTGGCTTATTAATCATTTAAAAAAAACGAGAAAATGCATATTTCACCAAAACTAAGCAATAGCATAAAAAAAATATATATATATATATATGAAAAATTCCTATCACAGACGACAGTCAGCTCAAAAAGAGGCTTCATTTCATGGCAATCAAACATGTACGTGAGTGCAGGCACTGTATCTGTTGCTGAGTGTGAGTGTTGACGTCTGTCTGCCCCTGGCGCTAACTTTAGAAAGTATGTGCATGTCGGTGAACGTGAGTGTTTATATCTGCCGATCCCTGGGCTTATGTGCAGACAGAATGTGCTTGTCAGTGAGAGCGAATGCTTATACATTTATCGTATGGCCCACCTGCAGGTACAGTATGCTTATTTGTGAGTCTGAATGTTTACGTCTGTTTTCCGCAGGGCCTACCTGCTGACACAATGTGCTTGTCGGTGAGTGTGAATGTTTACGTCTGTTTTCCCCAGGGCCTACCTGCTGACACAATGTGCTTGTCGGTGAGTGTAAATGTTTAAGTCTGTGTTCCCCAGGGCCTGCCTGCTGACACAATGTGCTTGTCGGTGAGTGTGAATGTTTACGTCTGTTTTCTCCAGGGCCTACGTGCTGACACAATGTGCTTGTCGGTGAGTGTGAATGTTTACGTCTGTTTTCCGCAGGGCCTACCTGCTGACACAATGTGCTTGTCGGTGAGTGTGAATGTTAACGTCTTGTTTTCTCCAGGGCCTACCTGCTGACACAATGTGCTTGTCGGTGAGTGTGAATGTTTACGTCTGTTTTCACCAGGGCCTACCTGCTGACACAATGTGCTTGTCGGTGAGTGTGAATGTTTACGTCTGTTTTCCCCAGGGCCTACCTGCTGACACAATGTGCTTGTCGGTGAGTGTGAATGTTTACGTCTTGTTTTCACCAGGGCCTACCTGCTGACACAATGTGCTTGTCGGTGAGTGTGAATGTTTACGTCTTGTTTTCTCCAGGGCCTACCTGCTGACACAATGTGCTTGTCGGTGAGTGTGAATGTTTACGTCTGTTTTCCGCAGGGCCTACCTGCTGACACAATGTGCTTGTCGGTGAGTGTGAATGTTAACGTCTTGTTTTCTCCAGGGCCTACCTGCTGACACAATGTGCTTGTCGGTGAGTGTGAATGTTTACGTCTGTTTTCCGCAGGGCCTGCCTGCTGACACAATGTGCTTGTCGGTGAGTGTGAATGTTTACGTCTGTTTTCACCAGGGCCTGCCTGCTGACACAATGTGCTTGTCGGTGAGTGTGAATGTTTACGTCTGTTTTCCGCAGGGCCTACCTGCTGACACAATGTGCTTGTCGGTGAGTGTGAATGTTTACGTCTGTCTTCCCGAGGGCCTACTTGCAAACACAATGTGCTCGTCGGTGAGTGTGAGTGCATATATATTTACCCCATGGCCTAACTGCAGGCACAATGTACTTATTTGTGAGGGTGCGTGTTTACGGCTATCTTCCCCATGATCTGAGGCACAATGTGCTTATTAGTGAGTGTGAGTGTTTACGTCTGTCTGCTCCTTAGCTTACCTGCAGACACAATGTGCTGGTCGGTGAGGGTGAGTGCGCGCACATCATGGCTGTGTTGGTGGTAGATGTTGGAGCGCACCCAGCTGCGCCAGTCACTGTTTGCTGCAGTCGCGATGAACTCAAATTGTACCAGCGCTGGGTCAACGCCACTCGTAAACACTGAGGTGCCGTCCTAAACAAAGAGGGTGATTCGCTATATTACTTCAACCGTACTTATTCCCTGTATGTATTCTTGAAGAAATATATAATTTGTAGCGATGAGAATAGGAATTGGAACCTTTAAAAAAGACTTTAGTTCCACGAGACAATCCTTCATGAATGTTACTGGCGGCTAACCTCACGCCCAATGGTTTACGTGTTTCACAAAAATAGCAGAAATGTCATAAACGGCGGAGGCGGGGAATGGCGGCCGGCGGGTATGGTAGAACTCTTTAAAATTATAAAACCCAAAAGAGGCAGGACAATTCTTATTCCCGTATTTGTGGAAATCTAGTAAAATGTCATAGTATATTTCCATGATCAAAAATGATTTACATACTTTTTTGTTTTTGTTAAATCAGTTAGAAATACAATCGCCGTCTTTACTGCTTTAAAAAACTACTGATAGGTACAGCTATGCAACACATATTTCCAAATCAGTTTCATGGACATTAAAGTTGTCAAATATGAAAGTGTCAAATTTTTAAACCCAAAAAACTTTCCTAAATTTGATCCCACATTTCAAACTTAGATACTGGTGCATCTGTTAGTTAGACCTTTACAGATACATAGAAGTTATCTACCACTGAACCTGTCACTGCAGGGTCATATAACCTCCCGTATTTCGATGTGTACGTCAAAATTAATTTGCCATGTTTTCTCTTTAAATGATCTCCAAAGTTAAACTCCTTAAAATAAAAGTTACTTCAAAACCAAAGTAAAGTAGATTCTAATGTAGTAGTCTGAACATGAGCTCTACTATCACGCGGTAGCAGCGGAGACTACGACGCCATCAGCTCAGTTCCACTACACTGCGCTAGGTGGCGGCACGGGTCACCACCGGTCAGACCCCAACTGGGCTGACCTCTACTGCGTGTGGTTGACCCACCCCCCCACACACACCTATAGAGTCGATGTGGGATCTGGCGAGTCAGGGGGCGGGTCAGACAACTACTGACGCCGCGGAGAGCAGAGGGTTCAATAAACCAGGTGAAGCGTACACTGAATTGAATCTTGGTGTTCTTTCGTGTGAGAAAGGGTGAGTCGGAGGGCCGTCGGCCATTACACTAATGTTCAACCTAAAATATTTATCTCGAAAATATGGTAGAAACTCAAAACCATCGGACTATGAAATTTTAACCAGATTGGACCAAAGTATGTATGACCGTGCCTCCCTCCCCCCAGTCACGGCTTTTCTAGACACTCAGTGAAAAATTTCCCATCTTAAAACGGAGGTGTGTTCACCAATGGAGCCATGTCTCTTGTACATCCACAACGAGTGGTCGTGAATTAAAATGTACAATATAAAATTAAGAAAAGAACTCAACTAACCTTATTTATTGCCAGTGAGAGCACGTCCGCCTTGTGTGATTGATAACCCTATGAAAAGAAGAACATAACGCTTGATTTCCTAATCTACTGATTAATTATTTTATACTTGTTGAATTCGACTTTTTAAAAATAATGCCAGGAGAAAGCATGCATACAAACCTATATAGTTCAAATTTATTTTTAAATTATGCATATTTCAAAGTTGTTCACATATATATTATATCATCATCATCATCATCATGCTGTCGGTCGCGATGCGACAAAGACTGCTTTCATTACTTGACTGCCGCTCTCCATTTACATTTCATGAAAGCTGCCTGCAAAAGTGTTGAAGTGCTGCTGGCTTTTGCAAGTTACCAGCGGCACTCTCTCGGGGAGCAAATAGAGGTTTCACACCGGCAAGAACATGTCAAGACAGGCGCAAAACTATTTGTCCCTGCTTATACATTTATATATACATACAAAAATCAATGTAATTATATCAATATTAGAACCAATGAGCTGATACTGCCATTAGACGGGATGGCCTAATGACTTGAGCATCTGATTTCCGGTGTGGCAAGTCATGGGATTTTAACCCAGGACATGTCAAACCGGACACTTAAAAATTGTATACATGTAAATAAGTAACCTGTTGCTCAGTATTACATGGATAGGGCAAGGCGCAATGAAATGACACTGTATGACCCCCAATAGCCGATGTTTACTTTTATTTTGCTGGGGGTCGTTAACAAACAAAGAAATAAACAAAAATGAAAGGAGGAAGATCATCTGTGGACGATTGAAAATTCCTCCACTTATCAAATATGTACCAACAATGTTTAAAAAAGTTAATCGATGAAAAAACTTACCTTTATCAAAGTTCCCTGCTTGCCATTCCAAAAGCTCGTTTTCCCTCTGGAATCGCCGCTGACAATAGTGAAATCCCTAACAAAAGACAGAAATATTAGTAGGCCTACACTTAGCTTTTTTCTTTATAAATTATTTTCTTAGCGTGGCTGTGAAGATGACTTTCTCTCATCGTTTCCTTGTTATAGCATGCAGATGAATAGTAGGGCTTCTAATTGACAAAAATAAAACATGTACAGAGGATTCATTGCACTCTAATAGAGAACATTATTATTTTCTTATATGTAATGACGCATCTGTGACCAGTGTTTTACTACTACTGCTACATAGCTGCCAACATTTGAAAATGGGAAAGAGTAATGATTTTCGCATGAATCGCGGACTATGGCCCATATATATATATTTCAATAAGCATTTAGGCACTTGCATATATGTATATATTATACACGCACACACATATATATATATATATATTATAAATATATATACAGTAAAACCTCTCTATTATACCGACCCCTCAACAGATCGACAACTCCCCTATATGGATCGCTTTATTTTGGTCCCAGGACCACCATTGTAAGGATATTCTAACTCTCTAAACCGACCACCTCCGTAAATGGACCACTTAGAGTCGGTCCCATGGTCGGTCGATTTAGAGAGCTTTACTGGATATACACATGTACATATTGTAGTAGTCTGTACATGAGCTCCACTACCACACATTGGCGACAGACACTACACCGCACACCTACGCAGTTACATTGAACTGCGCTAGGTGGCGGCACGCTAGCCACCGGGCAGGGCCCCGACTGGGTTGCCCTCTACTGCTTGTGGCGAGCACACACCCCACCCACCTATACAGGCGATGTGGGACCTAGGGTCACTTAGACTGTTGGCACCGTGGAGAGCAGATAGGTTTTCTAATAAACCAGTGGAAGTGTACTCTTACTAAATCTTGGCGTTCTTCCGTGTGTGCATGGCAGAGTGAAAGACCGTGGAAAAGTGGACATCATGGTCTACCACAATATATAAGTGCCGAAAAATGACGGATTTTCCGTAATGTTTCAAAGTACGGACGTAATGGCGTGATGAAAGGTAGAAAATCGTAATGATTCCGCAGAAATCTTAATGGTTGGCAGCTCTGCTGCTATTATTACTACTACTTATAATAAATGATATAATGTATCTACGTATGTATGTATGTATGTATGTATGTATGTATGTATGTATGTATGTATGTATGTATGTATGTATGTATGTATGTATGTATGTATGTATGTATGTATGTATGTACGTGGTGTTCTCTGTGGCGGAGTGGTTAGAGTGTCAGACTTTTTTCTAGGTCGGACTCCTAATCTGAAGGTCAGTGGTTTGATTCCCCATGCCCCCACAGCTGCCAATTTGGATTTCCACCGCTGTGTATAACTTACAGTGTCATCAAAGGCCAGTTGCTCTCATACCATGTCTATGTGGTGTGGGAGGTTAAAAATCCCTTGGGTCGGTAAAAGTGTAGGCTCGGGACTTCTATCAACAAACTGTCTAATGGTGAAAACAACTCTATTCAGACTTATCCATGATAGGCAGTATAAATCTTCAAGAAATAGCCCTGCAAGAAATTCGGACAGTGAATGCGTTCGTGGCGGACCAAATAGCTGCAGGAAAACCCCCAGATTGTGTCACCATACCTGTACTCCGCAGTACAAGGCTGTCCCGCAGCAAAACATGACAATTAATAAATAATAATAGACATATAAAGCATGTACAACCCCATCTCAGCCTCCGCCCGTTTATATTCGCATAATAAATAATACGTCACATACGAACAAATATATATTTTTTTAAACCAACCAATTGCTTACTTGGTGACGCCGACTGCCCAGACGATCGTCTCCTTATTGCGCTCGGTCCGACTGAGTGTGAGCCGCTGCACGGCGTGGCCCGACTCGACGCTCCACACCCGGATGTTGTCCACGCCGCCCGTTACGATGCGTCGCTCCCCGCCATGCCATGCCACCGACAGGATCCGCCCTGAGCCGGCAAGCGGAGAGAGAAGCGGTCAACTCACGCAACCAACGCAACAATATCAAGCAGGAATGAAAGTGGTCCCTGACAAAAAACCCATGTCGAGACCTTAACGCCAACTGTGAATTTCCGCGAAAACGCGGATTAGCACTGTTAGGGAATCACGGGAAAATTCTGGAAGTCAGGTTTGAACTGTCCGTGTTGCGACTATATTATCACCCATACCTAACCCTTTCTTGCTTTGGTTTTATGTCCTAACAAAATCGAAGGTCAAATGAGTGGGATTCATACAAATCAATTGCTGTCATATTGAGCTTTTGTTTAACGTTAATCGGTAAATATAAAACAAATCGCGCAAATCTTGAAAACGCGGAGATCTTTTATCCCTTAATATGTGTCTTCTCAATTCCATTATCCCTCAGGAAGGACTGAAGCTGCGACCCTGCATGCCGGGTCACAGCTTCAGCTTAAACAGCGCAGTGGGAGGTGGGGTGGGATGGGAGGGAGTGTTCAGATAAATCATGATACATGAAGTGCTGTTTTATGTAATTGTAAAATATTTGCCGAGACAATTGCGCTGCAATTTACATTGGAAACAAATGTATGGCAAGAACCATACCAAGTTTGCACACAGCTTCACCTTACACAGGACGGTGGAAGGTGGGGACCAGAGGGGAGGGAGTACACATGAATCATGATACATGAAGTGCTGTTTTATGTAATTGCAAAATATTTGCAGGGACAATTTCACTGCAATTCATATTAGAAACAAATGAATGCCAAGAACCACACCAAGTTTGATCATCAGATGCATTAAGGGTACAGAAATCAGACCCTTTTGTGAATAGTTAGTTGCATTATAAAGCTTGAGAACACTGTAACAGACTTGGCATTTTGGATTTTAAAAATTGCATTATTGGCTTATGTTAACAGCACTATCAAGTAACATCAAATTTAAGGGAATCACTTCAGGAATCCTAGTCGAGTCAAACCAATGATGTAAAAATTTATACTTGTTGCTTTCTAGACAGGCGCTTGGCATTATTAGGATAGGCCAAGGAGCCGTGGAATGAGGAAGACCAATCGTCCACGATTGAAATTTACCCTGCTTAAACAACTAATGTACAAAAAAAAAAGGAGGCGTGTCGGCAGGGGGACACAAACTTGAGGAACTTGAAAACATTCATGCTGACCTTCTTGTCGGTCCAACGCACGATCGTACATTGCACCCTCATCAGTCACATGGAACAGGACGACGCAGCCGTCCTCTGTTCCCGCCTAGAAACACAATTAGCACAAAACATTTTCAGCATTATTTGTCTCTATCAGCGATGAAATGATCGCAGAAAGAAAAAAAATCACACCGAAATAGATTAGATTAGCGATAATACAGGCATAACTGACTGAATATTCTCCAAGCTGAAGGTTAAAATAGAATAATTACTGACTGAATGTTCTCCAAGAATAGGTTTGTCAGAGGAATAGTGAAAAGACTGTGCTTAGAGAGGATTGGATTAAACCTGACTTTCAGTTGAAAATATAATAATTATTGACAGAATGTTCTCCAAACATTGGTTTATCATAGGCATAGTGCAAGGACTCTGCTTAAAAAGGATCGGATTAGACCTGATTTTCGCCCCCAGCCCCTCGATTCCCTCACAATGCTAGACGTTCTGATTTATCGCAGAAATTGAACTCCACTCAGTAGCCCTACAGCCCACAGGGGTATGGTCGAATTCCTGGTATTTTGTTGTATTTACGTAATAGCTGGAGATAATAGATACACATAGAATATCTTAGAAATAACACAAATCGGAAATTACCAAAAAAATTACACTTTCACCGTTTTCGGAAAAATTCACCTCCCTCTTAGAATAGGGATGGCCCAACATTGACCGAATGCTGACCCAAGACCAGCTAGTTGCCGAAGCAAAACTGGCTATAACTGAGAGGCAGGGGAAAGGTTAAAGGTTTCAAGTGTTTCTAGAATGCTGTGTTCATATTAGGCAGTAATAGATGGAGAACATACATATAATTAGTTTTTTTGTTGGGTGGTTTTACGTCTTATGTTTTAGAAACGACACAAAGCTACGATTTACCCAAAAGAGCCGATTGAGCCACAATAAACCCTGAGAAACTGCTACACTGAACTCACCGCAATATGTGTCTTTTCGTCGTTAACAGTTAAACACCAGATGGCGCCAGCATTTGCCGAGACACTATACTGAAATTACATGAAAGGAGTACAAACATGCAATTCCCATTTCTTTTATTATTCGGTAGCTAATCGCTACACTAACTTAGTCACAAGACTTGGATAATTGATATTCATGTAAATGTTGCCCTTTAGTCATATTTCCACGAATCATCAATATAGTATTATGATACAACCTGTTCAACTATATTAAATTCTACTTGTTACCGAATAGACATTTTCCCCTCAGATATTAATACTAATAACAAAAACAACCACATTAAAAAAAGATTAACAGATCACCCTCACTAACAGGAGCCAGTCACTTTAAGGCTATATACAATAAAATCATAATATGACATTTATAACTTGGTTGAGAAGATTAGGACAGCATTGTACAGGCTATTACGAGTATTCAATTTATATTAATTTAGTATTTCCTTGCCCGATAATGTGCTCCCTCTCATATGTAACTCATTACACTTAAAAGAAAATCAAATTTAAAAAAATAGAATTACCTTTGGAGTTAGTGATAGCAGGTCATATTCCTGGAGGTTGCCATGGAGACCGGCTGAAAAGAGGCGCTCACCGCACCACACCAGCCCCTCCACGCTCTGCCCAGGGCTGGTCGGGATGGTCTGAAAACATAGGGCAGAAAGAAAGCAATTCACAATTAATTCCAATCTGCTCAATGACAGATATTTTGTGAAATGGTAAATATTTGATAGTCTTCCATTATAGAAATATAACCTTTATAAAGTTACCATAAACTTACCTTTTCATGATACCAGTTGTCTGTCAGACTCCAAATCTCAATAGAACCTTTTGATCTGCAATGATAACAAGCAACCCGATGATTTTGAGGTTTGACATAATAATAAAAGTCACATAATTACTAAATAGATCCGTATACTGCCGTTATCGTCAGTGTGTAGCAAGAACATTTAGGAGATACCTCCTACTCCAAACTGACATGTATATCAATGTATGGGAACTTTACCAGAGCTGAAGCTCTATATTTCCTATTTTTTAATCGATTGAAAATAATATGAAAAAAGCTTCACCATGTGACGTGTCAGAAAGATAACTGGATGATACTGCTTGCATCAGTTGTATTGCAGATATTGTCTGTCAGAAAAGCAGAAATCTAACCGTGAAACTGCAAGTCGGTGTGAGTCTTCTCCATAGGCCAAACAATGAATGGCATCTGGGATGTAGTCGAAGAACCGCACATGGTGCACTCGGAATTCTCCCATTACGAGAGATCAATAACCTGAATCACACAATATAATGAGTAAATGGCGTTTATAACGATTTCTATATAGTTACATCCATTTATTTACAATGACTAGGTATGCCCACTCCCTCTATAACCATATAGGACAAGGCCAAAGCACACCTAATTTTGCTCAGGTATGCCCTGTTCTATCTCCACAAATAATGCAAACATCAGGATTTGCATAATCATGATGTTGAGCAATTTAACATCAAACATGGCAAATCGTGTGATTTTCACTGACAGTCCTTGATCAAATCTTTAGAAAATTAAGATATCTGGTTCTATTTGAGATATTGACTTGATTGTTGTATAAAAATGATCAGAATGCAAATATCTATAATGTGATTACATTGGCTTTAAGCTATTCACGCGTGACCTAATTCGGCATCAGAACGAGTCTAAGTACGGGTCGGTGTTTGCAATGGCCATAAGACACTGCTCTCTGCCGATGTGTATGAAATACTACAGAAATTAAAGGAATAAAATTTGAAGATATTCATGGGAAAATCACCATGCAAGGGTCACCCAATCTTCATGAAATTAGGCCAATAGATAGAAAACAGGTATGCAAGGATGAATATGGTAGTTTAAAAAATGAATACCCTCAAATTTGAGTGATTTTGAGAGGCACTGGTCGACGAAAAAGTATTCACATTACTTTTCATACAGCGACACCTCGCATACGCATATGTGGCCTCGGTCTGGCTTCAACATGGCCGCATCATGAATAGTGTGAATATCCACATGTAAAAACCTAAAAAAAATTGATTGCTCTAATTAGCATACCCATTCTATGATTAAGTCAAAACTGCTGAGAGTGAGTGCTAAATGGTGGTTAACAATCTACACAGATTTGTAGAGAAAGAATTTTCCTATGTAATATTATATTTTTCAACAAATTCTTTTTGGTAAAAACATGTTTTATGATCATTCCAAAATTTTAAAAGATTTTCCCACCCAAAGTCCGTCATAATGGATATGAAACTAAAGCTAGTGATTTCTACTTTACTGTGAAAGTAGGTTTTTTTTTTTTTTTGCTCTGATGCACTCACTCGCAGCACACAACCTTCAAAGAGGAGTAGTGTGCTGAGAGAAAGTCTCTTATTTTTTCCAATGGCCAGTCAGCATCAGCAACCAGTCCTTTGTTTGGAATACCTAATATATGCTGTATTTATTTACTCTGCTTTTACTAATGGCATTTCATTTAGGTCGGAATAATCCTTCATCACCAAGTTTTGTTTTATCAAAGACCCTATAACACTAAGACGGCTCACTCAGCCTGTATGTGTAATCAAGAGAACAGCCAGCGCACCCGGTGGTGGGCTTGATCATTTTGAGAGCGTTATAATCGGTTGTGTGATTGGCGTGTGTGCTTGAGCATGTGTGTGTATGGTGGCGGGGGTAGGTGGGGTGGAGAGGTAGGGTCGGATGGAGGGGTAGTGGATAGGAATGGAAGGGGAGTGAGGGCGGGGAGAGAGAGGGGGAATGAGGGAGGGCGGGGCAGAGGAAGGTGGGGACCAGGCAGTAGGTGCAACATCGGCAAAGTCCAAATGACAGGCAATCTATCTTTTTTTTAAATTTTAAACTCACCCTTTCACCTTGTATCTTGTATGTGTTTACAAGTGAAACACCAGCCAGCCTGATCAAACCCACCACAAGATGGCACTGCGAAAGATGTTTGTTTGTTTGTTGTTTTACATGCAGGTATTGCAGGTATTGCAATACCTCAGGGAGTTTGACGCCCCCGCCCTGCAGAGTTGTAAACCGCTGCCTTGCGGTACAGGTTCTTGACAGAACCGAAGGCTAAGGGAGCAATCCGTAAACAGAAAACCATGTCACTGGGTCAGCATTAAGGGCGTTTGATGTGTGGAACTCCCAACATCTCCTGACCAGCCACTGCAGGGACAAATAGTTTTGCACCTTTCTGGACATGTTCTTGCCTTGTGAAACCTCTATTTGCTCCCCGAGAGAGTGCCGATCATACTGATACTATTACTAACTAACTTACTAAGTTAACGTTAGGGTTACAGGGTAGGCGTACAGAAACAGTGCCAAGTGCATCTATTATCGCTCAAAACCTCACGTTCAGTTCCAAAATGAAAGTGATGCCATAATAATATCACAATATATCCAGTAGTGGGACATAAGTAAAAATGAACAGCCTCATTTTAAGACCAACATTAAATATCAGAAGGACAATCAATGTATTAGTGGAGAAACAATAATAAACTCACGTGTTTCCCCAGCCAGTCGGTACACGCGTCATGCGCACGAACACTTTTAATGTGCTTTCTTCGTTTGGTGTTCAGAATGTATCATATGCACGGCAATATTTAGTAGTGAGTATTGGCAAAGACCCAATACTACTATTATAGGGTCTTTGGTATTGGTACATCTGTATAGAAATGTGCACTCTGCATTATAAATAAACGTGACCTATACGAATGGTATAATATATTCAGTTGAGGACCATTCAAAAACTTATTTTTCATTACAGATGTCCTCACCTATAACCAGTTAGAGATGAGGGTGTTCCGGTTCCATACGCACTCATTATTACATTCTTGAGGGAAACTGGTTTTAACCTAATTTCATTTTCCATTTTTAACTTGAAAAGTTGTTTACTGCTGATTTTATTTGTCATATACCATTTCTGGTTTTACCACAGTTGTATGTTCTTTTGCCTACATTTCTGTGCTCTATTTTACTTGTTTGAAATATATGAATTAAATAAATTTAAATAAATATGAAAAATAACACCATCTCGCTATGAATATCGCCATGGCTGCCGACATGACGTAAAACTTCTAAGTCACTCACTCATTATATTAATTTGTTTAATTCAGATATGTCTAACCATTGTCCCAGATAGCACACAACCGTCTGCCCGACGTCAGCCGCGCCGTCGGCCCAACGGTGGAAACCGCCGTCGGGTCGACGTTGTTTTGTCCAACCTCCCGCCGTCGGCTCGACGGCGGCTGCCGCCGTTGGCCCAACGGTGGCCCGACGGTGGCAAATATGTGGCGACGGTGCGACCAATAGCCAACGTCGGCCCGACGGCGGTGTGCTGTCTGGGGTATGACCCCCAATAGCCGATGTCCACTTGTTGTGCTTGGGGGGGGGGGGGGGGGTGTTAAATAAACAAACAAATTACAACCACACAAACCAATATAAATTAGTGAGTCTGCCAAGGACTGAAGAAGATCTACGTTGTCTCAAGTTCATGAAGTGAATCATCAAATGTTGTCAATACATGAAAATATTCTCAAATATAGGTTACTGTAGTTGCCTACTATGCTATTCTGCTTCGTGAGGATAACACAATTGAGCTAGAGCACCTACTGGTATGCGATATTACTTCGTAATGTAAGTGGAATGAACTCTAGTTCCTATTTAATATAGTAAGAATAGAATTCTCAATGTGACTGAATTGTATTTCACTGTCCGTAAGGGATAATATAAACGCAATTACCCATATATCTAAACTTGTATCAATACACGATTTCTGCGACTAGTACGACAACAAGACTCATGTCGTGGGTCGTCACTGTGTCACTCTCTTGTTTTACACTGATGATCAAGCTTTTCAATCAATCAATATAGGATACAGCTATAATTCAAAACCAGAACAGGATTTCAATTTTGTGGGCTAATAAATTTATTAATCAGACTTAATAAATTTCACACTAGCCATTACTTTCTCTATGACTAGCTAACATATTTTCCAAGCTTGGCCAGTCAGTACAGATGACCGTATCAGCTTGTTAAACTATTCTAGCTTCTGTGGTAGTACAACCCAGAAGATATGTTTAAGCCTGACTATTCAAGTTACTTATATGCAGGGTATGATGACTATATCTAGTCTAAGCAAGTATAATTACTCGGTATTTATGTATTTAAAACATTTCTTGGAATTTACGACACAAGACATCAGCTATAGGGGCAGATCACGGTCATACTCAGAAGCACACCAGGCACACCTCGATCACATTGATTCATACTAGCAGACATTTCAATTAAGGACTTGGACCATCTAACTCTCAGCTCTATAACTAGATGGGATGATGTTTGAAATTCTCGCTGCGACAGACATATCGAGGTCATTACAGCTCGGTGATAAGGTGTGGAATGATTTAACGGAGGTCGGGCGACCAGAAATCAACCCGCTCGGGTTACAGAAAGCTAGCCTATGTTTTGTAGCTAAGGTAGCATCACATATCATGACTATGGGCCCCATACTTTGGTCAAGGCTTTGAATTATGCATGTTACCGGCAACATGTACAATTATAAACTCGGCAAAAGTAGCGAATATTTGTCCACGCTTCTTATAAATATGCATCTTACTGGGATGCTGCAGAAACGAAGAGCTCTGGAAAAATTCACACAACCCGGAGTCATATTTGCAAGACTTCTATCAAATCAAATACAGCCAGACGGGATGGCTGAATGAGTTATAGCGTCCGTCTCCCGTGTTGGTAGATCGTGGGTTCGAATCCTGGTCGAGTCAAACCAATGACTTAAAAATTTATACTTAATTGTCGCTTCCTAGGCAGACGCTCAGCATTACTAGGATAGGGCAAGGAGCAGTGGAATGAGGAAGACCCCTGCTTAAACAACTAATGTAACAAAAACAAAACAAACAAAAATGCAACTCAAATGACAATTTTAGAATACTGTCCACAAATTTGGAGCCCAATTTTTCGGAAAGATATTCTGGAGATCGAAAAGGTTCAGAGATGTGCAACAAAATTAGTTGCAGTTATAAAGGACCTACCCTATGAACAAAGGCTTAGGGAATTGAAACTTCATACCCTTTCCTACAGAAGGAAAAGAAGTGACATAATTGAAGTATTTAAAATTATATGAAGGGTTTTGATAAAATAGATATGAACAAATTTTTCACCTTGAATAAAAGAGAAGGCAGTCGGGGCCATACTCTCAAACTAGTAAAACCCAGAGCCATTTCAAAGTTAAGGCAACATAGTTTCTCAAACAGGATCATAAATATATGGAACAGTCTCCCACAAAATGTTATTGATGCGGAGTCAATTAATTCATTCAAGAATAGATTAGAAAAAGCATGGGCTGATGATCCAGGGAAATTTGACCCCTTTTTCACCACATGCTACTAATTACTCCTTGTGTTGCTTATTTACTTGCACTCAAGCAAAAATGAGAGACAAATAAGTGTTCACACTTCCTGTCTACCATTCGCGATATCGCTAAATACACGATAAAATATCTTTTATATGTATGAGAATCATTGTGTGTACGAATATGAAATTTGTTGCGCACTACTCGTACTTCTGGATCCGGTGTGGCGTTTGCAGCCGTGTGGAGAACCGTGTGCCGTGTTTGGCTGTAATTCGGAAATAGTATACCCTATTAAATTTGGCTCTTCAAATTATATAAAATCATAAGCGATGCTTTACACTTTTATTACGCCCAGTAATAACTAATTTCAGGGCGAAGCATAAATTAACATATCATGAGATATGTTATCTGAAGTTGACCACTTTTAGAAAACTTTGGGTCATTACCTAAGAGTAAGACACCAACTCAACAGTTGCGCGGACTAACAACAAAGTATGGTTCAGCTTGTTGTGAAAATGTAAGCATGTGTACCTTTAGCTATTTATTATTAGGCTGAATATAAATGTCCGTCTCCAATTTGCAGCACTAACCTATGTACACGTTCTCTTCCCAACCCAATTTATACTACAATGAATGATTCAATGTAACGCCTCAGACTAAGTTAAATAAAGTAAGTAGACAGTAGTAAGTAGGTCTCTTAGCTGAGCCTGAGCCAGGCTGAGGCTGAGGCTATGATAAATCAAACTTTTAAGATCAATTTAGTTTTTGATTTTTGGAGTTTTACGGTCTGGCAACATCTGAGGACATCAGGACGGGTACCGACTTGTGACAGTGCGCGCTCTTGGCGACTTTATAGTCCTGCCCCACAGGGAGATAAGGCCACAACTCACCAGTACAGTCAAGCCTGAGGCTGAGGCTATGATAAATCATACTTCGCATATTGAATGTCGGGAAACTTTTAAGATCAATTTAGTTTTTGATTTTTGGAGTTTTACGGTCTGGCAACATCTGAGGACATCAGGACGGGTACCGACTTGTGACAGTGCGCGCTCTTGGCGACTTTATAGTCCTGCCCCACAGGGAGATAAGGCCACCACTCACCAGTACAGTCAATGTCATGATTCTCGATGTCGGACATCCGGGCACTTTTTGCGTTCACAATGCGCGAAGGGTAAAACAAATGCCACTGTCATAGAGACAACATTAAAACTACACTAACTATGACAGTAATTTCTGCTTTTTGGTGCTTTGAAACCAAATTTCTCTTGTTTCTATTAAATAGTTCAGATAATTCTCTACAATTTCACATTCAGCTTTTTTTTTATCAGCGAATTGGAAGTTCTTGAATTTATTTGTGAAAATAGTTTTTGAGGCCATGATCTGGTAAGGCTAACACTGGCACTGACACTCAGAATATCCCAACTTTCACTATTATCTCAGTTTTTAATACTTTCAGAGTAAATTGCTCTTAGGTTAAATTAAATACTTCAGATCTTCCTCTTCAATCGCGCATTAAGATATTTTTAATCGACCCAATTAAAGCTTTTAAATTTATTTTGCAAAAATAAATGCTCCGCATGGACATAGCATTGCTGCTGCACACATCACTGCGGTGTTTTACCCTTCGCGGGCTAGTTTCGGGGGTTGTGACACCACAACATCGAGAATGTGACCTGATATCCCACTCAGTTTGGTACATCACATGAAAATTGTAAAATTGTTGCAGAGTACTGCAAATTGGTAGACAGACAGAGCTCACAGAATAGATTATAGGGTTTTTTAATTCGACTAAATATGATTAGTCGTTCCAAAGTTATCTATGATTTAGTTTTCCTAGAAATCAACATTTTGTCCTATTGGTTATAGCTAATAAGTTGTGACCATTTGTTTACATCTGGGAACATTTCTAGTGCATTAGCCTGATGATTAGGGGATACCTCTCGTGGTTTTACAAGCTGTTGAAGTCAACCACTGTTGAAAAAGTCATCAAACAGATTTTGATGAAATAAAAACTGAAACCTGTGAAATTACTGCCCTTCAAAATAGCACCAGATTCACAAAAATTTGAACAGAGCTAAACCCCCGAATTTGCTCAATTCTGATGACATCATGTATGGCAATCCATTTGCATAGTATTTGTGAATGGTTTTACAGAGCACCTCTGAATATAGGCATATAGAAACCAGGTCACAGAGTTCAGATGCTGTCGTGGAGACAGCTATACCGCAGTGCCCTAAGCGGGATTTGATGTACCTAACTCAGTCACATTATCCTGACACTGAGCCAACCAGTCCTCACCCTATCGTAATAATGCCGAGTGCCTGGCTAGGAAGTGACAAGTATACATTTTTAATGGTGCTGTCACATTACGACGCATCGCGCAAACGTATGTGATTTTTGGCCGCTATGTCGGGATACGTCGTTATGAGTTACATGTGTGTTAGGCACGCGTTGGTACACATTGATGTAAGTCGACATTCGTCGAGATACGGTGTCGCACGTCAAAGGGTCGGCAAAGTTTTGTGCATGCACAAAACTTTCGACATACGTCGATGTATGTTAGACGTACGTTAGTCAAACCTTGTTCACTATGTTGACCTACTTTAAAGGCAGTGGGAATGTACAGTCCGCGTACTGACAATGTACGCCTAACGTATGTTTAGCGTTTCTCCAGCATGTCTTGATGTATGTAACATATGACGTGTAGTTCTGGCGATCGAATAACATATATAACATTCACCAGTGTTCTGTGAACGTACCGCGAGTGTAATTCAAGCATTTTTTGCCGGGAGGTATGTTAGCCATACGTTGGTCATACATTGGCCATACACTGGGTTTGCGGTATGTATACGTCCAACTTTGCCCCCCATGCCGAAAAGTTTGATGCTTCTTGATGCAATAAAGTGATTTTACGCATTGGCGGCGCGCTGGCGAGATGCGTCGTAATGTGACAGGGCCATAAGTCATTGTTTTGACTCGACCAGGGTTTGAAATCACAAACCCATGGGTTCGGATCCCCAGATCTCCCAAAACAGGACACAGACGCTTAACTCATTCGGGCATCTCGTTTGGCGTGGCCAAATTAGTAGAATGCAGGTTTCCCATGCGGAAGGTCGGGAGTTCAAATCCCGGGTGAGTGAAATCAATGACCTACAAAATTGATACATTCGCTACCTAACTTGGCATTATTATGATAGGGCAAGGACTGGTTAGCTCAGTGTCAGGATAATGTGATTGAGTGGGATGGTGGGTCATGGTGCTGCTGGCCTAATCTTCCAATGGGGCAGCACTATAAAAGTCGCCATGAGTGCACACGGTCAGTGTCACAAATTTGTACTCATTCTGATATGACCATGTTGCTAGGATGTAAAACCCCAACAAACAAACCAATCCTTCCAACAGAACCAGTTATATTACTTATAATACAATTACATGAATTACATTTTTTTTAATTACTCAGTCCGGCCTAATCTTCCAATGGGGCAGCACTATAGAAGTCACCATGAGTGCACACTGTCAGTGTCACAAGTCGTTACTCGTCCTGATATGACCATAGATGTGGCTAGGATGTAAAACCCCAACAAACAAAACAAACAAATCCTCTCAGCAGTACCAGTTATAGTACAATCACATGAATTAATTTTGTTAGTCACATACCTAATAGTAATAATATGTGTGATACAGGAGATGTGAAATGCGGTGTGATAGGTGAGAACCACTGACTCTGGTCAAACCTCTGATTAAAGCTTGTAGGCTTTTATCTCTTCATTAAGGGTGTGAGCTTTTGTCGTGGAACCGGAACCCCTCCCAGACGCACCATTTACAATAGCCTTAGTTACTCCCGCAGTACTCTCTGTGACGGTATATATGGTATGCAGGTATCGCAGGTATTGCAATACCTCAGGGAGTTTGATGCCCCTGCCCTGCAGAGTTGTAAACCACTGCCTTGTGGTACAGGTTCTTGACAGAACCGAAGGCTAAGGGAGCAAACCCGAAACAGAAAACCATATCACTGTGGCAGCATTAAGGGCGGTTGATGTATGGAACTCCCAACATCTCCCGACCAGCCACTGCAGGGACAAATAGTTTTGCGCCTGTCTTGACATGTTCTTGCCAGTGTGAAACCTCTATTTGCTCCTTGAGAGAGTATCGCTGGTAACTTGCAAAAGCCAGCAGCACTTCAACACTTTTGCAGGCAGCTTTCATGAAATGTACAACCGCACAGAGCGGCAGTCAAGTAATGAAAGCAGTCTTTGTCGCATCGCGACCAACAGCATGATGATGATGACTCTCTGTGACGGGGTTACTGAACAAGCATGATTAGAAAAAGTGTTAGAAGGCTGGGTTATGGATATATACCTTCATTAATTTGCAATTAGATATGCTAAATATATACTTCCTATATTCATCATAACCCATTATTTTTACTTACAAATTGATCAACTCACGTAGATTAATAGATTTTGAAACTCGAATGTGGCCAACATGTATTTTTGTTTGCTTGAATTCTCTACAAATTTGTCAACTTTACACCAATATAGATAAATGCTGCACATTGGAACCACTACCTCCACAGTTAATTTGTATTTGAAGCAGTTTTTGCTTGGTTTTAAGGCTAGTTGTCATTCACCTCTGGGGTGAATCTTCTATAGGCCCTATGGGTCATTCTCAGAAACTGTGTACCACTTTTGTGACATGGAAACATGAAGTGAAAAGATTAAAAATAATAGCAGAAAACATTAAAGATAATAGTAGAATCAATAGAGATATCGAGGTTTAAATCTTGTCCATATGTCAGACTTACAATTTTTAATTTTCACTTTTTGCTTTTGATCTTATACAAACTGAGAAAGCTGTTGAAATTAATTGTGTAACATCCGTCCATAACATCATTTTAACACACATCCATAATATCATGTAGAAACCAATGCTCAAACAAGATTTGATTGATTTCACTTAAGACAAGAGAATTGTTTGTGTAGATCAAAGACCCTATAATACTAAGACGGCTCACTCCCTATCTCTCCCATGGTAATGTAAATTTCGCAGTGCCACCTTGTGGTGGGTTTGATCAGCCCAGCTGCTGGTTGGTGTTTCATATGTAAACATATACAATTATATTATACATGAGATAGGTAACTATGAATACACATCAATATGAAATTGCTATGAACAAATACACATCATCATCAGCATCATCATCACCATCGCCATCATCACACATCTTTCACATTCATATATATATACATTTGTATATATAATATAGCACCTGTTTAACCAAGAGAACAGCCAGCGCATCAAGTGGTAGGTTTGATCATTTTGATCACACAGTACATGCTGAGTGAGGCGTCTTAGTATTATAGGGTCTTTGTGTAGATGTATGGTGTTGATATGCAAATTTTCTTATTTTTTACTTCAAGTTCAACACAAAATCATATCAGCATATTATGGATACATTTTGTGGGATAGATTTAATACATGTAGTATTGCTAACATAATTAAAACACAGAGTCAACAATAATTAATTGACTTACTATCCCCAAAAAGAAGGCAAAATCATTAACAATGTATTGTGGAAACACAAAATGTGGTGCACAGTTTCTGAGAATCACCCATATATCTACTATTGCCCTAGTAGTAGTAATATGTAAAACTTGCCCCTCAACTGGGTAGAGTTTCCAGCCAACTTTTAAAGTAGTAATCTACATGATTTCTTAAATTATGTAGGCCTACTCCAAAAGTAACAGGCTATGAAAGATGAGTATTTGAAGGATATATAAGCTGGTTAGATTGGAGATGGTGTGATTATTTCTATAGTGTATATGGTATAAATGTGTATAACCCGGCAATCCGACAGGTTTTCTATTTATGGTAGTTTAGCAGCCCTGTCCATGGAGCAGTTGTGGAGTGTTGGCCTAGAACAGAATACCCATATTAGACGCATTTTGTGCCATCATATTGAGCGATAATTGACATTTCCTACCTGATATTTAATGTACAACTAATATATGCACACCAATGTAAAGCTTTTACCAAGCTCGTTCCAGTTAGAACTTTTAATATTATTTATATTGAGAAACACTACATTCTAAATTTGTTCTGCTATACCTATACATATCCAGTCAGTGAGTAGTGGTTGCAGTGCTCTCACTCTAATTCTATCAGCAAACACATTTTCCTTCCTACCCTTGATTAATCACCATGGTAGGAAGATAATGCTCATTCACCCATTAAAAAAAATCCGATTAAGCCCCCTCTTTCTTGACTCCACTAGTACCCATGGTACAAGAAGGCTAAGCATGATAAATATATATATAGTTAATTTGATATAAATTCGATGAAAATAGCAATATTCAAGTATTTTATTTTACTCAGCGTAAAAGTGTAAGAAACCACTTGACTTCTTTTCTGGCTGTGACATTTTCTTATCATAACCATGTTTTGTTGTTGAAAATTGGTCATCATACAAACAGGGTTGCTGAGCTACAGGTACATACCATGTTCTATCAGTCATGTTTACCCTTAAGGGATGCATGGTAAGCTTGGTCAAATTAGGGTGTTTATTAAAAGAAATTAAAACAAATTGCGTCCTGGTAACGTCTAAGGACATATAAGAAAAGGCATCGACAGTGTGAATTCATGGAGACTTTCTAGGATTTCCCCACTTGGATGCCATGCAACCAGCACCGTAATCTGGTATTCCCCTCATTCATATTATCCTAACACTGAGACAACCAGTCCTTGTCCATTACAAAAAAACCTCCAAAACCATCATCTGATATTAAATCAGATAATAATTATCAAAGTGACATTATTTATTATCACCGATGTTTGCAATGCCTTTGTCTTTTGCAGTCCAGAGGGATCGGAATGCGGAGAGTGGGTGATAATCGAACTTCAAGGTGACCTTAAGACAAAGTCACAAGCAGCATCTCTGAATGGGAAGTTTGTAGGTGACCTACATTTCACAAAAAAGGTATGATTATGTAATTCTTTACATTTACCATGCCAATTGAAGGAAATTCAGCTGATTTGAAAATATCACATGGTTTTAATTGTATGAACATCAGTCTTTCCTTTGAGCAATCAATGCTGGGCTACCAAGTGACAGATTCATATATGTGTACCCACTCGGTAATTGTATCGAGAAACTTCAATTGTCCTCAGTGCTAGTATTATGTCTTTAAATTCAGGGATGAAAGATCTCCGCGATTCCCCGGATTTCCGGTATTTTTCAATCCCGCAGCACCGTCAGCGTATACTAATATGTGGTGCAGACTCCGCATCACTATCAGCGTATACTACTAATAAATGCTCCATGTGGCACAGCATTATCAGCGTACACTACTAATACATGCTTCAAACGGCGCATCACTATCAGCGTATACCAATATATATGAAACCCAACTTCCGGGAATTTTCCGCGATTCCCTGACAATTCTAAACCTATGGGAGAATATCAGCATTTCCGCTTTTTTCCCCGGAGCCCACTTTCATCCCTCTAAATTGGGACAAAACACCCCACAGTAGAGTACATACCTTAAAAGTAGTGCTACCTCTTGACAAATAGATTGTTGTGGGTTGAGTTGGGAATGAGACTAGCTATATGATGTGTGCAGCATAGCTTTGGGATCATTTAAATGGCATCTTATTCTTGGGTGTTGATTCCAATCTCCCCTTATTGTAAGTGATTAAATAAGTCTGACTGCATAAAACTGCATAATCAGATGAAAGCATCACATTTTTGGAACCGGATCACTTAACTCAGATTTGGTACAACTTGATACTGGTACACTCATTAAACATCCATTGCAGTTTGGTGCTCTTGTGCTATGCTGATATTGAAGGACTTGAAAATGGCTTTACAAAGTCTATGTCTAGCATTTTGGTGCGCTCCTCCAATTCGGCCATCACGTCCGGTCAGAAAGTAGTTTATACCTAATATATTTATCCTAAAAGAACATCTTAGAAATTCAGTTCAAAACCGTCGAAATATGCAATTTTAATTCTCATTTCCTATGAATAGATCAGCGGTCTTCAGCAATTTGTGATGCTTCTGCTCAATTTCATTTCAGAATGAACCTGTCTTAATTATAGGACACCATATCCTCTATGGGAAGGTTGCAACACTGGAGCGTCCGTTCGTAGTAGTGAAGAAGTTCAGATCTGATCAGTATGAAGATAATCTACAAGATCATGACTCAATCGAACCCATGGATGTACCAGGCACGGAAGAGACTGAATACCACGTGAAAGCAATTATTAGGAAAAAGATTCGTTTCAAGACGAGGCCAAAGCCAATCATTGCTAATGTGCCAAAGAAAATATGATCATTGATAATACAGAGATGAAAGCTTTCTGCGATTTCATGGATTTTCGCGATTTTTTGGTAATTTGCGTTATTTCTACTAATATTCTACGATATGTGTATTTTAAAATATTTGATGTATTTTCTACAGTTATTATTTAAATATCACAAAATACCGGGAATAATTTCAGCATTCGGCCATATCCTTGCATGATGGGGGTTTGATTTCTGCGAACACGGAGTGTCTCATAGGCTTAGCATTGTCTGCGAATTGTGGGGGGAAGGAGGTCGTAAGGTTTCCTCCAATACACTATCCTAGCTCCATTCCACTGATCAGTCAATAAATACTATCCTTGGAGAGCGTATCACTGTTCTTGACGCGACCATATTATCACCCACTATGGCGTCGATTTCTACTTGTTCTCCTCATGATCACTTTCATCCATGATAATAACTTGTAATTCAACATTACTGTTATTGCAATGTTTATACCGTTATGTAAATAAATCAAATATATTTTGATATAAAATAACACATTATGATTGGTGTTCAAACATTGAATCTTTATTTATTTTCTTAAGGCTGCATAATCCGATGAAAGCATTGCATTTTCTAAACCAAATAACCTCTCAAAATATGATTATACATATTCACTTTAGATACTCGTGAACCCATGAAATATTTATTGCAGTTTGGTGCCTCTTTGCTATGTCTGGAAATCGGTAAACAAAGCCCATGGCCAGCAGTTTGGTGTACACCCTAAAATAATTTTGCATATTTTCACTCAAGATATTTCCAAAGTCATCCTTTTAAAGAATAAGTTACTCCAAACTAAATAAAGTAGATTATACTGATTAAGCTAATATAAAAAGATATCGCAGAAACTCAAAAAGCATCGGATTATGCAACTTCTATTATCAATACAAATAACCCTCCTCCTACTGAGTACTTTAAGCATGCTTCTTTACACCTAATTGACAGCGTGGAAATATGGCCAATTATGACTAAACAATATGTTTTGATTCAACTTTCTTTATTTTATGAACAAGTATATTAAGAATGATTTTGATTTAATTTGCTTCACTCTTTGTAACCTCTAATTATGAGTTTCATTGAAAATACACAAAATTGCTATCAATGATATAGTTCCATATTCCGATGCTTTTGAGTTTCTGTTATCCTTTTTTTTTAGATAAATAGATTAAGTTGATCGTTATAGTCTACCTAGTTTGAAGTAACTTTTATTTTATATGGCAGACATGAATGTTGGCATGCCTGTCAAAATTGGCAGCATAGCAGTAAAATGTTCTATTAAATTGATTTAGTATTCCCTTCTATGCAGCAACAAATGCTTAAAATGTTTGTTTTATTCATTAGTTTATTAAATGGGAATTTTAAATTGTGGCCAATTGCTCTTCTTCATTCCACTGCTCCTTGCCTTATCCTAGTAATGCCGAACGCCTGACTACGTAGCAACAAGTATAACTTTTAAGTCACTGGTTTGACTCGACCAGGGTGCGAATCCCACGACCTACCAAACAATAAGTTCACCAGTATCTAAGTTGATTATGTAGGATCAAATCTAGGTATATTTGATACTTTCATCGGACTATGCAGCTTTAACATTCCTCTGCCACCGTGTATGATTGATTGATTGATTGATTGGTGATTGCTTTACGCCATGTCGGCAGCATAGGCCATATTCACGGTGAGAAATGTTTGTTTTTTGTTCAAACCATCGCTTTTACATGTAAAAGCAGACAATCAATTATGTGCCAATAGAGTATGAAGACAACATTACCTAAGATTTGTTCCATGATAATCGAAAAGACTACTGCCCATCGTTCAAAAGCACCAGCCTTTTCTGCTCGCATGGGAATAACGGTTTCTTGGCTATAGTACCTATATTTATAAGTCTAATGGTAATGACGTAGTATTACTGTATTGATTATTACTGGAAATAAGAACTAAGATGAGATGGGATACATATAACTGAACTCTCTTATCACAGGAAAGTGACATAACCGTCTTTTCCGTCCATGCATGCACCATGAAACGCTTGAGATACCTTTTGATCTAACTAGTACAAAAGAAGCATGCCACATGTTACGTTTAATACTAATATTTTCGAAAGATATAATTTCACTTGCTTATATGTTATAGACATCTATGATAGTCTGTGAGAAGGAGTGATTTCGCCTGAAGCCAAAGGTACTGCACCTACCTATACATGCCTACACTTGTAAATCTTTTATATAATTTTGTTCATTACAGCTCATCATCATCATGCTGTCAGTTGTGATGCGACAAAGACTGCTTTCATTACTTGACTGTCGCTCTCCATTTAGCTCTCTGCTATGAAAGTGATGTCCATGAGTCGCTCTTAATGTCTCGTCAACTTTAACCAGAAGACAGTTGAGAGTAGAGGATCTGCTTTGGTAGATCTTGCCTTTGACCCGCATGGACATATGGTGGTTGTTGCAGCGTTTCTGGCGTAGTCGGCCGAAAGATGGCTAGCCTTGGCCATCCTCCTCTGTATTTCAGCATCAATGCATCCATCACTTGATATAGTGCTTCCGAGGTAGGTGAATTCCGGAACAGAGTTCAGCTTGTTTCGTTGAGTTATTTATTTATTTACTCATTTATTTATTTATTTATTGTCTGTTAAGCTATATTCATACGATTTCTTATATCACTGGTGCCATTTAACCAAACGGAAAACACCCCATTATCAAAGTAACACTTAATAAGAAATCTTCGGTGTTAAAGACAAAGCAGTGTATAATTAATCTTATGGAATAACCTCGGCAGAATTTTACACTCGTGTCTCATATAGGTTGTAGTTTTCGTTGTCAGTTTCCGGGATGCTTGCCAAGGCTTCAGCATTGTTCTGAAAGACGGTTCTGCTTGTGTCGTCAGTGGTCTGAGGAAAACTAGAGCCTGAGTTCTCATTACTTTCCGAGAAGCTTGTGTCTGACTCACTTTCTGAAAAGCTTCTGTTTGCATCGTCATTAGTTTCAGAGAAGCTCACATTCCCGTCCTCATTGGTTCCATAGAAGCTTGAGTTTCCATCACAGAAGCTTGAGTTTGCATCATGGAAGCTTGAATTACCATCTTCCTCACACCGAGAGAAGCTTTTGTTGACCCAGTTTTTATACCTGGATCTAGCAGTCTTATCCTTTTCTTGTTCATTACTACCAGTGTCGCCCGCGCCATCACCATTTTGCATAGTATCCATGTTTGGATCCTCATCATCCTTTTGGGTTTTCAGCCATTTTTGATATCTGGATTTAAGATTCGATTTCAGTTCGCTTTTACTTCTTTGGTTCTCCCGCCATTTTTCATACCGGGTTTTTCTGGTGTTTTTTTCTTTACAATCTGAACTGCAAGCCTCATCTTCAGGACTATGGCTCATGCCATTTTCGCTGTCAGCACTGCCTGTATGTTCACCATCCTCCTTGTCTGTTTTAGGGACATCATTCTCTGCTTTATCATCTGTTCCCGGAACCTTGGCCCATTGCTCATACCTTGTTCTAGAAGCATTACGCTTTGGCCTGGTGGTTGTAGTCTTTGCTTCTTCTTTAGGTGTAGAAGTTTCTTTATTAGCTCCATCGCCTTCACCTTTCTGGTTCTTGAACCATCTCTCGTATCTTGTTCTCGGGGTGCTAGTGGTTGACTTCTTTCCTTTACCACTGGCACCGTTTGTTTTCCCCTTAATGATGGGGTTGGATTTGGTCTGCTCCTTGGACTCATAATTGGTGGCTTTCGGTTCATGTTTCGGTTCGTGTTTCTTGTCACCGGCGTTAGCCCATTTATCATATCTTGAGCTACGATAGGTTGAGTTTGCTTCTTTAGGTCCATCACTTCCGGTCTTGGCCTCAGCTTCCTCTTTAGGATTGGTTGTGCTTTCCTTCGCTGTTGCACCAGACTCCCCTTCCATTTCATCGACACTTTTATTCTTCGCATTGTCAGACTTGCTCCCGCTCTTGAATACATTTTTAAAAACACTACCCTTTGAATCCCTGGCTTTGGAATTGCTAGATTTTGCTTCCTTTCTTGGTTTAGGACTTTTGGACTTTCCTTCAGGCTTGGTTTTGAATGTGGGAGACTTTTTTTTCCCTCTGATAATAGGCTTGGTTGGCACGGACTCATAGTTGGATGGCTCATAGTTATAAGGCTGGTACTTGGGTTTGGGTTTGCTAAACCATGGCTCTTCTTTCGTTGTCGGCTTGCATTCTTGTGGTTCTTTCTCTACTCCAGGTTCTGTGAACAATTTCTCATCTGATTTTCTAGGATTTGATTCATCAATCTTTTCATTGCCTGCTCCTATGTTTTCTTTTTGGAGGGGTTCAGCCTTATCTTGGTTTGATGTTGGTTCATCGTTTGAATACTTAGAGCTATCAGCTTTGTATTTAAAGTATGACCTTTGGGCTTCTTTTGCCTTGGCGTAATCATTGCCCTTTTTATCTTTGCTCTTATCCCTCTTGGAGTTTGATTTTTCTTTTGATTTATATTTATTCTGATGTGGTTGATGCTTCTTGCTTGGACCATCTTTAGTGCCTGGTGGGTTTATTTGTGAAAGGAAGGTAGCAATGCCATCTTCAACATTATCTACCCAAAGCTTGGACTCAGCTGGGGCGTGAGCCGATAAGAAGAAATGGCCCGCAAGGCAACCTGCCCCGATGAAGAAGCAGATAAGGCGGTGCTTTGGACTTGCATCAGCATCACGAGCTACTGTCCAAATCGTCTTGATGAGGTCGCGAAAATCCTCCTCGCTCTCCCCTTTCTTGGCATTATCCCTAGCGAAACTGAAAAGGCAAATAGTTTTGAGGTATTACTGATTGCTTCAATTTGAGAACATTTGGTCTTCGTATAAAGTACTGCTTGTTTCACTCTGAGGAAAGGTTTATCAAATATATAATTAAATTTGATGTATGTGGATGCACATGTATCTATATTCTACTCATAATCATGACTACTGATAACTTTGATATATTTTTGTTTAAGGTCTGTCCAAATTTGTCAACATTTTAACGGTCGTACAGAGAGTGTATTATATGTGTAAACGATATCCAGGCACAAGCAGAGAACAAAGGAATATGTAAATGAGATGACATCAGAGGCACAGGGTTCTGGCGGTTCAGGAAGCCCAGAAAGTTTTCGCCAACATGGCCATCATGCTTGCCGAGCAAGACAAGATCGGGCTGTTAACGGAGGCATTTCAAGCATACTGTACGGGTAAATCAAACTTAATAATAATACGTTACCGTCTCAACTCACATAATCAAGCTAGCGAAAATATGTCCACATATATCACAGCCTTCAGGGACAGAGTGAAAGATTGTGAATATGGACAGATTGAAGAATTGCTTTTGCGCAATCGTTTGGTTGATGGTGTCAAGAACAGGACATTGAGAAACAAGCTTCAAACAGCCGATCTCACACTCGAAAAGTGAATTAATATGTGCGTACTCAGTGAATTTAGTGCTGACCAGTTGGAAGAAAAAAAATCGGACGTGGAGGTAAAAGAAATTGATGGTCTGAACAGATATGCAAATGCGCATACCGGTGCACCGGTGGTTCGCCCGGCTGGGCCGCCATCTTGGAAGGCCGGAAACGACACCGGTACAAGTGAATTCAAGATTCAATGTCAAAACTGTGGTTATGAACACCGACGTGGATTTTGTCCGGTGAAGGGCAAGATTTGTGTTGCCTGCAAGAAGGTCGAGCACTTCGGGAAGGTTTGCCAGAGCAAACTTGGCAGGGTCGATGAGTTGAACCCAACCCTCACAACGTCGAACAAGACCCAGATCCGGCAGAACACCGAACAAGACACCAAGCACTGGTATGCGACTGTCTGAGTGAACGGTCATCCAGTCAAGTTCAAGCTCGAGACAGGCTTGGAGGCAAACGTTCTTCCGAGGAATGTCTTTGACAGGATAGCATCTGTGTGACTGACGAACACCAGGTGTTTGCTCATGACATTCTCGGGGCATCGGATCACTCCCGATGGCGAGGCTTCGGTCGAGATCGACGGCAGAGACTTTGTATTCAAAGTGGTGCAGGACTGCCAACCTATTTTGTGTAAACAGGCTTGTGTTGTGTTGAACCTGTTGGCACAGGTTGATGAAGTGAACTCTAGTATGCCGACGAACATTTCCACCCCGAACAACATCCACAGCACACGAGCCGACTATCTGGTAAGCAAATTTATAAAGATGTTTTTAAGGTTTAGGCCTGATAAAATCTAATGCTTCATATTGACAAACCCGTACAACCTATTGTCGACCCACTGAGGAGTATTCCGTATGCAATAGAAAATAAGGTGCATGACAAACTAAAATGCATGGGAAAAAATGGGTGTTATTGTCAAACAAAAGGAGCCAACTGAATGGGTGAATTCCATAACCTAACAAAACAAGAATCTGTCTGGATCCAACAAATAGACTGACAAGAGCCCCTATCTACAAAGGCAGCAAATTATGGAATGAACTCCCAGTCAGAATTAGACATGCACAAACACAACTAGAATTCAAGAACCTGGTAAGATTTCACCAAGCCAATCAGGCCCTTCTACAGGCCTAGTGATGAGGTCGCCATATTTAATTAGCTATCTATTATAAGCACCTGTGGCCACCCTGCCCCCTCCCACCATCCCACGCGCTCCTTTGCCTGCTGCCAACAAACCAAGTTATCCACCGTACAAATTATTTGCCCAGCAAATTCGGAAAGATGTGTCAGTCTGGTAGTATTGCTATAGACCAGGGGCCCTATGGTACTGGGACGGCTCACTCCCTATCTCTCCCATGTGATGTAAATTTTGCGGTGCCACCTTGTGGTGGGTTTGATTGACCCAGCTGCTGGTTGGTGTTTCACATGTAAACACATACGGTTATATCATGCATGAGGCGGGTAAGCGTGAATACACATCAATATCGGATTGCTATGAACAGGCACACATCATCGTCGCCATCGTCACACAGCTTTCACATTCATATATACATTTGTGCATATATTGTGGCATCTGTTTAGCCGGGGGAACAGCCAGCGCACCACGTGGTGGGTTTGATCATTTTGATTACACAGTACAGGCTGAGTGAGCTGTCTTGGTATTATGGGGTCTTTGTACAAACATAGACACTAATAAAGTCTGTACTAGACTACTAAATGACTGAAACATACAATCCTCCAAGCATTGTTTATCCCATCATTACTAACAACCTACTTACTCAAACTACTTCATGTAGTCAAAAAACACACCTGAGGTATTAACCTTTTAAGCATAACCCTATAAGCTAACCACACTCTATCTAACAGAATAAACAAACCATTCTACTAACACTCACTCCATCTCAAAATGTTAACTGCAATTCACAACATAGTAGGCATACAAACCCATGAAGGAAAACTATGCACCTAACCACTCCGTAATGTAAAGGTCTAATCAATACACATGTATGTATCAAATGTGTAGGAATACAACATATAACTGCTATTTTTGTATGTGAATTGTCAAACTATACCATATGTAAATCTTTGAATGTTTGATATTGTTATTTCAGCTGATTTGGGCTAGCTGCATATATTGTAAATAACTGTATTGTCACATGGCTGGAAGACCAGTGCCACGGCGCTGACAAAAGACTTTATTCAATGAATAAACTATATTTACATAACAAAATTGAACATAGCCATCAAAAGAGGACCATTCCCAACTAAAACTATTGATGAAATTATCGCCAAAATGATGAACGCGCAATATTTCTCAGTTTTAGACGCCATAACAGGGTATTGGCAAATCAAACTAGACTATGAACTTTCACTGTTGTGCACGTTTAATATTCCATGGAGTATGAAAACGAGATATCCATGTCCATGTTAATAACACATATCAGAAATGGGTGGGACACTACACATGTGCAAACACCGCCATGTCTTCGACAGTACATTCCAGACAAAGATGAACTCACAGTAGAAAAAAACTTGGTAATGAAGGACAATCATGTCATAGTACCTCCAAAGCTCCGTGGTGAAATGATTGAAGCATTGCACAAGACGCACTTAGGTATCACTAAGTACAAACAGCTAGCGCGTGACGGCATGTTCTGGCCCAACATCAATAAACAAATTGAGGAAAAAGTCAGTTGTTGTGACACATGCAAAAATAATTGGAACAGTTTACATAACGAACCGCTTATAAATCACCCAATAACATGTCAACCTTATGAAAAGATAGGTGCAGATCTATTCGAAATAAATCACGAGAACTGCATAATAACGGTAGATTATTATACTAAATACCCGGAAGTCACTTTGTTGAAGGATATGTCATCCGCCACGGTGATCGAAGCTATGAAGGATAACTTCGCAAGGCATGGTATCCCAAGCCAGGTAATTTCGGACAACGGTCCACAGTTTAAGAGCCATGAATACAAAGAATTTGCACAACATTATGGGTTCATAGCCACATACTCGAGTCCCCAGTATCCCCGCAGTAACGGGCAAATTGAAGGATTTGTCCAAACAATAAAAAACATGCTAAAAAATGTTTAGACACGAAAACAGATTTTCAGCTGGCATTGCTCAACTACAGGGATACTCCCTTGCCCATGCTTAATGCATTTCCAGCTCAGTTTCTCATGAGCAGGACGATAAGAGGACGACTGCCTATGTCAGAAGATAATTTGATACCCAAAACACAAAATCCAAAGAAATCACAAATGACGAAACTTCAACAGAGTCAAACAAGTTTTCACGACAAAAAGTGTGGCAAAGCACAAAAGCCATTGGGAACTGGTGATAATGTCAAATACAAAAACCATGCGGGGGAATGGAAAAAAGGGGTGATTTTGGGGCGGACAGAAGTTTCAGGAAGAGAATACCAAATTCTGAACGAGTCGGGTAACATGTTGTATAGAAACAGAGTACCAATCATGAGGGCACCGGAGGCCATTCAGCCCAAACCAGTCGGACAGGCACAGAACATGCCGACAAGTCAGAGAGATGTAAACAATGCAACTAATCTTACTAGGACAGGTCAAGTGATTAGGCCGGCGGACAGGCAAGACCTCTAAAGGTTAGACAACTGCCAGCTGTAATGACACACTAAAACTATGTGCATGTTAGCATTAAGATCTATTTTCAGAAAATACGTTCATCGTTTATTTCAAAGTTCACATGTCATAGGGAAGCTACGTAGCTAGACAATAAACCAAAGGAGATGAGTGAATGGGCACATGCGAACATTGGCTAAAGATGTTCAAAGACTAAGACATTACGGCATTATGTCACTAGGTGTTATTTTCATATTGTGCTTTAACCTGTAAACCCAATGTACATGTAACCATTTTTAAGTATATATATTTATATCTAAAAAATACTTGTGATGGGGGGATGTAATATATGCATAAAAGACATCCAGGCACGATCAGAGGACAAAGGAATATGTAAATGAGATGACGTCAGAGGCACAGGGTGCCGGCGGTTCTGGTCCCTGGATGGCGAATAAAGGATTCATTATCCAGAAGTCAAAGTGTTCAGACGTCGTACTTTTACAGAGAGTACTACTTTTCCAGATGCCTTCCCTCCCCACAAAGTAGTACACATTAACATTTATATCATTTTGTTACTATTTTCAATATTTGATTAACTTACTTGACTGACCTCCCCCCCCCCCCACATCCCCTGTTCTACACTTTGTACGACAGTAAACATGTTGACAACTTTGAATGGCTCCTTAGTATTATATATGATGAATTATTAGCTTCCAAAATGTCTTACTTCTGCAATAAATTGCTTTATTTTGTATGCATATTTACACAAGGTTAAAGCTGCATGGTCCGATGGAAACTTCAAATTTTCAAAACCAATACACTTATCTAGATTTGATTCTAAGTATCTAACTTACATACTGGTGCAGTTATTAAACAGTTGTCGTCACATAAAAGGGAATACTGTGTCAATTTAATAGAACCTGTTTTTGCAGAAGCCTATGGTGTTAGAGTTTTGGCAAGCTTGTCAAAATTAATTAAGGATGTTTACATTTCAAATATCTCAAAAGGTAGCCAATTAAAATCAAAGTTACTTCAAAGTAAAGTAATTGAGGTTATAATGATCAACCTAATATGTTTATCTCAGAAAATGAGAGAAACCCAAAACCATCGGACTATGCAACTTTAACCTAATTCTCACAGAGCTCTTCAATTACAGGCTTTAAATTATCTGAAGAAAACAATATACCATGTTACTTTAGACACTGTCCATGAAACATTTTTCACTATATTAGCATAACTCTTTAATTTTATCAAATATTTGGTATGTTCTTCACAGCAAAGTTGACCTTTGTTTCTAACCCATCCATCCGATATATATGGTGTTGATGTAATAGTATCTCATTGGGCCAGCACTATAGAGTCCAGAGTGTGCATCATCACAAGTCTGATATGAGTTCAGATGTTATGACATGACAAAACCCCATTCGCTCACACACTTGCTCATCACTAACCCACTCTGTCATTTGCTTAGTCAATCACTCGCTCAGTTGCTGTCACTCACTCATTACTTCACTCACTCACTCACTCACTCACTCACTTGATCACTCATTGACTTGTTCACTTATTTGCTCACTCATTCTCACTCAGTAACCTGCTCTCACTCACTTATACCATAGCTCACTCACTCGATCAGTCATTCACTTGCTTCGTCTTGTGCTTCTTGTGTTGGTTCTGGGATCAGTCCCTGAGTCACCATGGATGGCTGCACGCTGTGACCACCACCTTCCTGCATCTGCAGGGCATCTGTGAATCTGGCCACGTCTAGAAGACTGTTGGTTTCAGCTCTCCTTTGTGCAGTGTAGCCTTGAATCTGAGGCTCGTCTGGAACCGTTGCCAGGAATTTATCAAGTTGCCTTTTCATGTGGTCAACTTGCTTATTCATTCGCTTGCTCACTCACTTGCTTTCACTCATTCATTAGCTTACTCGAATGTGCACTCACTCACTCACTCAATCTAGTTCACTCACTCACTCACTCACTCTCACCGATTCACCCACTCACACTCACTCACTATAGTCCACTCACTCACTCATTCAAACATTCACACAACCTCACACATTGTCACTCAGTGACTCACTCAGTCACCGGAGTTGATTTACCTCATCATTTTCTGCCCATCACTCATCATGCAGCACATTGGGATCTGAACCCGCATCCAACCAAACACGACAGCGGCTTCGGATTTACGTTTGAACTTCGCCTTCTCCACTACCCGGTCAAAGAACCGCAGTGTGAGTGGAATCAGCATGGAAGAAGAGAAGTCGCCCATGCTTGGTCTGTAATTAAATAAGATAGTCTATGAGGAATTATTAATTAACAGCTGTAAACATTTCATTCACAGGTACTCCATAGTGAGTGACCACAAGACCATTAAGTAGTTCAATTATTTCCTCCTCTTAGCACAGCATCTGTTTTGGTTGCAAACAATGGCTTTACTCTGATGAAAACATGTGGGAAACCCAAAACACTTCCCTAGATTTAATCTAACATATCCCCCCTTAGATAGTGGTGCGCCAAAGGAGTACACATTTTACGGAACCTGTGGCGTTCAGAATTTCGATAGAATGCCAAAAAGAATTTAGCACATTTTCACTTCAAATATATCCAAAGTTAGCCATTTATAATAAATGTTACATCACACTAAAGGCCCTGTCACATTACGGCGTATGGCGGGAGCGTATGGCGGCGTAGCGGCTTTACGTCATATACGTCGGCATACGCCGCATACGCTACTCATACGCTACTCATACGCTACTCATACGCTACTCATACGCCGCCAGTGCCGCAACATGCCGGCGTATGTGAAGCGTATGAGGCATACGCCGCCATACGCTTTCATAAATTCGTTCCGTCCAATTTTTTTTGTGCATGCTAAAAAAAACACGACCTATGAGGGCGTATGGCCCATAATGTCAAAAAATGTCACAGCACGCTCCCATACGCTCCCATACGCTCCTCGTACGCTCCTCATAGGTCCCCCATACGCTCAAACACACCCGAAAGTGGCACCAGCACGGCGTACGTAGGTTTTCAATACGCTCCCGCCATACGCCGTAATGTGACAGCCCCTTAAGGTAGATATTAATGACAAACCGAATACCTTCGTCTAAAAATATTGCAGACATTAAAAACTGTCGGACTATGCAACTTTAAATGACAGCTCGCTCACTCACTCACTCACTCACTCACTCACTCAGTCACCCACTCACTCACCACCCACTCACCCACTCACTCATTCAGTCACTCACCCACTCACCACTCACTCAGTCACCCACTCACTTACTCACTCACTCACCACCCACTCACTCACCACCCACTCACTCACCACTCACTCACCACTCACCCACTCACTCACCCACTCGCACATTTGGGTTTGAACCTAAACACAAGTGTATTCTATTAGTAAACAACAGAATGATCAACACTTCGTAGATTTCTTTCATTGTGACACAGACATCTTTTTAGAGTCAAAGTAGACCTATATTCTATTTTTATTGGCCTCATGGATGGAAGCACGACTGGTGACCCCTATAACACTACTTAGACATCGGAACATTTGATCGTGTAATGATTTGACCTGGTTTTCGCGATGAAAGTCTCTATAGCCGTGTTCACACGGGCAATGTAAATCGATTCGTAGAAAGCGACTTGCCTAGTTCGCCTCACATTTCGCGTGTGAACGCACGTCTGATGCGGATTAGGGCTGATTCGACTCACGTGATGCGGATCCTGTAGACCACCTAAGCGAGGTAGTCTACGTGAATCGATTCCTGTGATGCGGATAATTTTGCCCGTGTGGACGCAACCGACTTACGTGATGCGGACTAAGCACGTCGATATATACTATAATTTGGTCTATGAAACTGCTAGATGTGCACATATATTTTTTTCCTCATTTATTTTTAGGGTTTCACTGCCCAGCAGAAGTTTTGACCGTTCCAAACCAATACGATTCATTAAATACATATCTAGGTCGAACCCACACTCTCTGGTGCCGCATCGTCGAACCCAAAATGGCGCTGGTTAGTCTGTACTTGCTCATGCGCAGATATCCACTTCCGCATTAAACCGATTAAAAGCACGGCCCGTGTGAACGCGAAACACTTTCGGTCTAATTCGCCTCACCTGATTCGATTTGTCTGATTCGCCTCACATTTTGCCCGTGTGAACACGGCTTTTGATGGCCACCGCAGTTTAAAATATGACTCACTCATGATTACTTGTTAAAACAAAAAAACCTTCTACACAACCAACTGAATTAAATATTAATACCAGTGAACCATTTCTGTGAAGAAGAAAAAACATATTTCCTAAATGTGTTCATGGCATACACGAACACCAATGGAAACACAATGCAAATAGCAATTGCATAAAATAAATTAAAGAAGACCCCAACACTCTCCAGCTGTTAACGCACTACATGTACATACATGTTGAATTAAAAAAAATAAAGTTCTACGGTTGAATTAACCAACTGAAGAAAATAACTCCTAACATTAGTTCTATATTTGGTGGGTTTTGTTGTAAGCAATGAATATGACTAATATTCGTTGCTTAAGGCCTTGTCACACTACGACGTCAGCGTAGGCCCAACGTGAAAGTAAATTAAATACGTCGAACTTCTCGGCGTAATATGCAAATTCAGGACGTGAATGCTGCGTAGTTGATGTGAGCGTAACGTCAGTAAAGCGTAGTGATAACGTCGTGCAACGTGGGAGGACAACGTAATTACACTCACGGTATGTTATATATGTTATTCGATCGCCAGAACTACATTACATTTCGTTACGTTACGTTACATACGTCATGACACGGTGGCGAAATGCTAAACTTACATTGGACTTAGGTTAGGTGCACGTTATCCATACGCTGTCACTACACGGACTGTACGTTCCCACTGCCTTTGAACTAGGTCAATGTAATGCAACGTAGTGAGCAGCGTTTGACTAACGTACGCTTAACGTCATCGACGTTCGCCTAACGCATACATAACATAATCCCAAGGTAACGGCCTCACGTCGGTGTTACGTCGAAAGTTTTGGACATGTTGAAAACCTTAATGCGCCCCGACGTAATACGACGTAATGTGATGTAGCTCAACGTCAGTGTAACGTCATCATAACGTAAACCAACGGTACCTCTATGTAATGACGAAAAGTCACCTACGCCAGGCTTATGTTGGCTCTTACGTCGTAGTGTGACAGCCCTTTTACAACCCCTCGCCACCACCAAATACAAAACTTTCACATTCAATAATAGTGAAGGCTATTTTCTGTCATGATATTTGAATTAATTTCCATCTTTCCCAAACTTGTAGCAATTACCACAAATTCCGAACATGGTTATAATCGATCAGTTGACCAACCACTCACAGAGAGGCAGTCAATAAATACACTACCCCTTTCCTCCCGGCACCATTCACTGCTTTACAGGGCGTTTGACCTGCGGTCATCCGAAATTGTGTTTTTAGTTCCAGTGCCCTTTTGTGACATACTGCGATACTCCCAATGCAGGGTTGGTAGGCCTACAGCAGTAACTAGGTTACCACATCGTATAGCCATAGTATCAAACCCCTAATCAGTTCAACTGTATGAGGAGTTCAGGCGCAAAACCCCGTAAACGCCAATCAAAAGATTGGGTTAAACAATGGAGTCAAACCGTCAAAGCGTTCAATTTTTATATACATATATATATATATATATATATATATATATATATATATATTTCTTTTTTGGTAAAGTATTTATTCATCTGAATATGACATTTGTCAGTGCCAGAGCACTGGTCTTCCGGCCATCTTACTATTGGAATTGACATTCTAAATAATCTAAGTTTGATCAGTGCTGTATTAGTCACAGCACCGATCGTGTAGAATTAAGGGAGTGGCTCCTGCTGTATAATGTACAGCACCAGTCACTGCAGTTCATACAAAAATAGGGAGCAGCACCGAGTAGAAGGTGTGTACTCGGGGCAACTCAAACAATCGTTGTGGGTTACATTTTTCTCTTATAAAACAAGCTAACTTCATAGTTGACAAGACATTTTGTCTGTCTTATGTAATGTTCATTGCTTTATAACCATTTCTTGACCAAAAAAATGGAATTAGTGAGAATTAAAACAAGCTTCACTTAACAATCTTTGATTTTAATGACACTGATGGATTGGCGTTTACGGGGTTTTGCACCTGAGCTCTTCATTTGTTTTAGTTGCTAACATGGCGTTAAATGACCACTCACTGAATAAGTCAACTACTCACTCAACTACTCACTTGCTTATTCATTCTTGACCATTCACACTGACTGACCACATTCTTTCACTTACTCGGTCAACCACTCACTCACTCATTCAATTACACAACCACACTCATTCAACCATAATCACTCACTCACTCTCACTCACTTATGCACCCAACCACACTTATTCAACCACACTCATTCACACAACTACACTTAAAGTTGCATAGTCCGATGGTTTTGAATTTCTGCATTTTTTTCTGAGATAAATATATTAGATCGATCACTAGTATCTATTTTACATTAGTTCAAAGTTACTTTTATTTTAAATGGTAAACTTTTGAGATATTTTGAGTGCAAACATGGAAAATTAGTTTTGGCAAGCTTGCCAAAACTCTGACACCATAGACTTCTGCAGGAACAGGTTCTGTTAAATTGACTCAGTATTCCCTTCTAAGTTCTATGCAGAAACAAATGATTAATAAGTGCATCGGGATCTAATTTAGATGTGTAAAATCAAATCTAGATGATTGGTTTGGTTTTGAAAATTTGATATTTCATCGGACTCTGCAGCTTTAACCTTCTGCCACATATATCACCTAGCCAGTCGATATTAAGCATCAAGTGGGTAGAGATGCATTATGGCAATGTCCAAGATTACCTTTTATGAAGTCCTGCATTTTATAAACAACACTGTCAGCTTTAACCATCATTATATTATCAAAGCAGATTCAGTTGTGCGTCAAATAAAGAGGCCGTCTAACTAGGTCAACTCACTTCGCTTGCTTCTGTTATTAATTGTAATTAAGAAAAATAGCAACTATAACAAAATGTACACCTACCTAGTTCATAAAACACACCCAGTCTAATTCCAATGGAAATCCCTTGGATGTTCTCTGAAGTTGTTCCCAGGTCCGAGCTCGGAGCGCCCCCTAGTGTGCACTGCTGCCTCCCGCTGTCACAACCTCATTTAGCACTTGTTCCACACCCGCATGATGACGCGGAGCAAGACACTTAATGGAACCCGTCCCTTAAAAAAATAAAGGGAAAAAAAGCAGGCTCTACAAAGGCAAACATGAAGAAAATATAGAACTACCAAAGCTAAACGGGTTCCCCAAATGAACATGTCAGTATAGGGCCTATATACAAAGTTTCAGCACATCACTTGACAATAATACATGGGTATTTTTTATAGTGAAAATATGAATATATTCATAATTTTGGTGCAAATAGGAGGTTGCTTTTTTAGCACAGCATGGCATAGGCGTGCAGACTTCTGGAATACATAGGTTATTCATACAGCTAGCAGGATGCAACAGAACATTATCGCACAGGACCTAATTAGTGTCCCAATTAGTGCGTTAATTCAGCACCGCTTCACTGGGTAATCGCCGAGCTCTCCAGTTACACCACAACAAGATCCACTGGCATGCCTAATGCTGAAGCTTACGGTAGTCAGAATTAATAATTGGTGGGTCTGGTGCACATTTCTTCACAATGACCTGTAATGGACTGTACAGTCCCAGGGTAAAATACCTCATTAGTGAGTTCCCTCACCCATCCAATCACTCCACCCGCTTCCAACATGCTACTTCTCTTTCTTTCTCTATCTCCCCCTCTCTCTCTCTCTCTCTCTCTCTCTCTCTCTCCCCCTCCCTCCCCTCCCCATTCACTCATTCCCTCTCTCCTTCGCCCTTTCTATTTCCTCCCCTCTCCTCCCTCTCTTTCCCTTTCTCCTCTCCCTCCGCCCCCTTTCCCTTTTCTCCCCACTCGCCTCTCGATTAGACCCCCCCCCCCCTCTCTCATTCCCTCTCTATCTAGTCCATATCCCCCCTCTTGTGTAGCCTATTATGAGTATAAATAACATAGGCCTGTATGTTGTCTATCTCACTCACTCACTAGTTCCAATTATGACTGGTGGCTCCGTCATCGTGTCATCACCATACTAACCACCACATATATAATATACATGTTCAATATTCGGGTCACGTGACAACAACACTGGTGCCGGGCAACATTCGCAGCGTTTGTGCAGAATCAAATCTAGCTTTGAGTTCAGATACAACAGATAATAACAATAATGTACTCACATGTCCTACGATAACATTTTCTTCCAGACTTGACAGAACTGCGAGGCCAAAATCATTGCAATGACTCTTTAAATTCTGAAATTGACAATATTCACAACACACGCGACATCTGACGACCATGACGAACACTACGGTTGTGGGACCATTGCCACAGCGCATACAAAAGCTATGGAAATTACTAACTTTCAAATGCATGTATGTCAGTCAAATTTTGGGATATTTAGAAAATTCCCAAAGTATATTGCTTTTGGGTCATTGGAGCTTCCAAGAAAGATTAAATTTTCATGTTTGGATTCTTTTGAAAATGTTAGGAGGGTACCAAACTAGTCAGTCACTATTAATGCACAATATTCACAAGGCATGCGGCATCTGATGGCGACGACGAACACTATGGTTGCGGGACCGTCACCACGGCGCATGCGTGGTAATATCCTCTATAGATTACACCTTCGCTGGTTCGTCTCTGCATCAGATTAGACATCTTAATGGCCCTGTCACACTACGGCGTATGGCGTTAGCGTATGCCGGCATATGCGGTTTTCGACCCATACGCCGTCATATGCTACGCATAGGCTAGACATAGATTGGGCATACAGCGTATACGCTCGTCATACTCCGATCCATCCAACAATTTTTGTGCATGCTCAAAATTGGTGTGTATGGCTCATACGCTGCTCATATGCTAGATGTATGCTATGCATACATCGGCATAGATTACGCATAGGTTAGGGGTACGTCGGCATAGGTTAGCCGTACATTGAACTGACACCCTGTCTCTGGCGTACTCACAACATACTGTAATGGGGCTGTCACACTATGGCGTTAGTGTATGCCGGCGTATGCGGTTTTCGACCCATACGCCATCATACGCTATGCATAGGTTGGGAATATGCTCGTCATACGCCGTCTTAAGCCGATCTGTCCAAAAAAATTGTGTGCATGCTCAACATTTTCAGCGTATGGCACCGTATGGCTCATACACTGCTCATATGCTAGACGTACGCTATACATACGCAGGCATAGGTTACGCATAGGTTAGGGGTATGTCGGCATAGGTTAGGCGTATGCTGAACTTATCAATCACAATGGTCAAACCACATCACAGTACGCCGCGCATAGGTCGGGTTACACTTTGAATACGCCGCCATAGGCTAGGGGTAGGTTACGTATAGGTTACGCATACGCTCCAAAAGATACCGCAGTGCACAAAGGTCACCATACGACGATCCGCAACGAAAACCGCATACGCCGGCATACGCTAATGCCATACGCCGTAGTGTGACAGCCCCATTAGTTCATTGGTAAGTAAGTTACTGTCTTATATCTGAACTATGATGGCTGGTTGTTTTCCGGCAGTTAGGACAATTTAAATATATATATTGTAAGTAAAAGAAGTGGTATTGGGGAATCAGGATGCCACTGTCACAAGCCTTGAAAAGGCAGCTCCCGGGTTTGGCAGCCATACTCCACAGTCCTCGCCCTTGGCACCAGCCTCGGGTACTAACTAGTACTACTAGCACCGTCTGGCCACCAGACCCATGCACTGGCATAGATCTACGTCAACTCCGCGTGTAATAAATATGCACACTGCTATTAAAATAGCTGGAGATCACTAATACCGCAGTCACACGAGAGCCAGCTTTCGCCGCCAACCTCCATACGACCAAAAGGTCGCCTATCTCCCAGCGTCCCACTCAATACATTGATTCAAAAACTCAGTCGGGGCCAGGTCGGTGCGGGGTCGGTGGCGGCAGGTCACCAACCACTTTTTAATGGCGCCGACCGAACTGGTCGCAAGGAGCTTGGAAGTGCAGCAGCTGCAACCTCCTTGCTTCCAAAATTTACGAAATGGTCGCCGGGAGGTCAGCGATCTCGCGGCGCCAGTGCATAAGGAGGGCGTAATACCCCAGTCACATGAGAGCCAGCGTTCGCCACCAACGTCCTTACGGCCAAAAGGACGCCAACCTCCCAGTGTTCCACTCGATACATTGATTCAAATACGTGGCCGGCATCAGGGTGGCGCCGGGGCGGGGCCAGAATGGCACCGTGTTGGGGGCAGGGCGGCGCCGAGTCGGAGCCCTGGTGCCGACCACACAGTGAGTGCAGCATTGCATGTGTTGGCGCTGCCAGGTCGGCGCCAGATCGGTGCCAGGTCGACGGCAACTCGACAACCAAGAGGTCGGTGCCAGGTCGGCGCCAGGGCAGCACCAGGTCGGTGCCAGGGCAACAACCAGTTTTGAATGGCGCCGCCAAAACAGGGCGCAAGGAGCTTGCAGGTGCAGCAGCTGCAACCTCCTTGCGTCCAAAATTTCCGAAATGGGCGCCAACCTCGCGGCGCCAGCACTTAAAGCTGCATAGTCCGATGAAGTCTCAAATTTTCAAAACTAAAACAATTATCTAGATTTGATTCTACATATCTAACTTTGATACTGATGCACTTATTAAGCATTTGGAGCTACATAGAAGGGAATACTGAGGCAATTTAAAGTTGCATAGTCCGATGAAGCATCAAATTTTCAAAAACTAAATAATTATCTAGAATAGATTTTGACATATCTAGCTTAGATAAGTGTTGCACTTATTAAGCACTTGTTGCCAAATAGAAGGGAACACCGAGGAAACTTAACAGAACCTGTTACTGCTGAAGTATATGGTGTCAGAGTTTTCGCATGCTTGCCAAAACTAATTTTACATGTTTATTCTTCAAATATCTCAAAACTTAACCATTTAAAATAAAAATTACTTCAAACATAAGTAAGGTAGATTATGACAATCAGTTTAATATAATTATCTCAGAAAAGTGACAGAAACTCAAAACCATCGGACTATGCAACTTTAATAGAACGTGTTACTGCATATGCCTAGGGGGTTAGAGTTTTGGCAAGCTTGCCAAAATCAATTTAGGATGTTTGCTCTTCAAATATCTCAAAAGTTAGCCATTCAAAATGAAAGTTACTCAAAACTAAAGTAAGGTAGGCTATAACAACCAATTAAATATATTTATCTCAGAAAAATGGCAGAAATTCAAAACCATCGGACTATGCGACTTTAAGGAGGGCGCAATGAGGACGTTTTGACGTCGCGAATCGATCGTAAGCGAATGCAGGCCTCGTGTGACTGGGGTATAAGGGAGTCGTAAAGAGGACGTATGGACGTCGCGAAATGATTGTAAGGGAACGCAGGCCTCGTGTGACTGAGGTAAAACACTGACATTTTGGCATGTTCTGACAGTGCACCAACGTTATTCTGACGCTGCACTGATTCAGCCTCGCTACTAGTTGCTTCTTCCATGACGTCACGTCACGGACTATATCCAACGATGCAGGATTAACTGCATTATAATTTATAGTTGGCTATCTATCCAAAATCGACCCCGCCCCTTCACACTCTCTCTCTATCTCTATTTCTCCCCCCTCACTCTCTCTCTCTCTCTCTCTCTATATATATATCTATATATATCTATGTCTATCTCTCACCATTTTTATGTCACTATTAAATATACTATCTGTTATTTTACAAGGCTAACAGAAATACAACATTTTATGGATAGCGGATCCATTATCTTTAATATCGGATGGACGATGCCATTTAATTAATATGAATGTAATTATTCGGATTATTTATATTATTGAATTAGACAAATATAGTCACCACCCACGTAGCCTATTAATTTAGTATTGTGCTTCTTAAGATGTGAAATAATACATGGTTTAACAAAAAGGAAATTAGCTCGAATACGACTTATATTATTATTTTTTAAATATTCTTTTTAAGTGAAATGTTTTAGCGAAATAAAATTCTCATTAAGCTTGAGCTTAGAATTCCAGTTTGAACACAACTGACATAAATTATTTTTATGACATTTAAAGCTGCATAGTCCGATGAAGCATCACATTTTCAAAACCTGAATAATGATCTAGATTTGATTATACAATATTATCTAATTTAAAGACCTTTTAATCATTTGTTGCCACGCAGAAGGGAATAACTGAGTCAATTTAAAGGTGCATAGTCCGATGGTTTTGAGTTTCTGTAAGTTTGCTGAGATAAATATATTAGATTCATCATTATAATCTATATTACTTTAGTTTGTGGTAACTTTTATTTTAAGTGGCATTTAAAAAAAATATATTTGAAGTGCAAACCTGCTAAATTAATTTTGGCAAGCTTGCCAAAACTCTGACACCATATGTTTCAGCAGTAACATATTCTATTAAACTGACCCAGGATTCCCTTATCTAAGACGACAAACGCTTAATAAGAGCACCACTATCTAAGTTAGATATGTAGAATAAAATCTAGATAATTGCTTTAGTTTTGAAAATTTGATCTTTTCGTCAGACTATGCAACTTTAATATAACTTGTTTCTGCAGAAGCCTATGGTGTCAAAGTTTTGACATGCATGCCAAAATTAAGTGGGCATGTTTGCACTTCAAATGTCTAAAACGTTAACCAGTTAAAATAAAAGTTGCTTCAAACTAAAGTAAGGTAGGTTATAGCAATCAAATTAATATATTTATCTCAGTAAACGATCGGACTATGCAACTTTTACTAGTGACATGCTTCGACATGCTACTCCCAACGAAAGTGACTTTTGCGACGTACACAAGCTAATCGCTATGCTCTTGTTCACCCACTCATACTCAACCCACTCACAATACTTGGAATTGCCTGATTCAGGCTAATTAATATGTTCGATGAATTTCTTATCACCATCATTGCAGCCTGTCGTTACACGGACGATTCTGACGGAGCACATATTATCATACCGCCGGGCGTGCTGGCCGAATCGGTAGAGCGCAGACCTCACCTGTCAGAGATCAGGAGTTCGGTTCCCAGTCGCGTCAAAACAATGACTTATAAAATTGATACTTGTCACTACCTAGCCTGGCGCTAGACATTAATAGGATATGGCAAGCACTGGTTAGCTCAATGTCAGGATAATGTGACTGAGTGGGATATTGGGTCATGGTGCTGGTGGTGTGATTTTTCAGTGGGGCAGCACTATAAAGTCACCACGAGTCTGCACTGCCACAAGTCGGTACCCATCCTGATATGACCTTAGATGTTGCCAGGACGTAAAACTCCAACAACCAACCGATCTATTGTCATGCTGACGCAAAGCGTTAGGTACGTACGTCAACATTAAACTGGTTATAGGGGGTCGTTCAATGTTTTCAATATTTCCATAGTTGTACAAAGAGTATTACTTTCCCTGAACCGCTCTCGACAAAGTAACAGCATCAGCGTTTTAACACAGAATATGATAGTGGTTTATATTATAGGCCCTATCACAATTTTATGACACTATGAAAATCGTACAAGAGTAACCCCCAACCCCACCCCGCTAGCCCCTTTCGTATGCTTTATACAAGCGTACACATATTGAAAACGTTGGAGGATCCCTTACGTTATTTACATAGCGAATCAGTCGCCCCGCTGGAAAATGAAGCCCCCATGGTCAGCTTGACAGTTATTCAAGGACCTGGGTACACTACTTGTGGGGTTTACCCGAATAATGCACTGCCATTTTGAACAATGGCTTTTCTAATTGAATAATATAGTCCTCTTATTTTTTTCTAGCTTGCTTTTTGAATGGGCGAAATGCCACGTTAAGACGAAACACTGATAATCAATCAATTCAATCAATTCTTTTATTTTAACTCTCTGTATGGTATGTTTTCAATAAACTGAGGTGATGCAATAAATGCATACAAATTCCTTACAGACAGAAAGGATCCCAGAAAAGCAATGCTTATCTAGCTGGTCTCCATGATGTGACTGAACATGTGATGACAATAACATATGATTAAACTTAAGCTATAGTTTAATGAGAAATACCGTTTTAATCTATTGAATAAATAATAATGATGATGATGACGATAATAATAGTAATAATAATAATAATAATGTCAGCACCACACTAACGAATGAACTGTCAGTGTCAATCTAATGTTAATAACTTAGATTGTTTGTTGTGGTTTTGCTTCCTCCTAGCAATATCTAAGGTCATTTCAGGAGAGACTAATTGAGATTACGATATCCAAATGCGCTCTGTAAGGCAAACAGATCGCCATTTTAAGCACAGAGAATTCAGATAGATTCTACGTTCTCCGCTCTAACTGACCTCTGCAATGTCACCTCCCGTCACTGCCCCTGGTGGCACAGTACGGAGAGATCCACCAGGGGGCGCATCGATCGCCGCCTGAAGGATCGCCTGCAGGTGGCGCCACTAATGGTCTTTCTGTGGCTGGCGGCGTGCGCACCGACTTAGTTCTGGAGTTTGTCCCCAGGCGGCAGCACATGTCGCCGTCTCCCCTTACTTCTCGCTTGGCCCGGGGCTGCGCCGCGGGGCTGGGTGGAGGCGGCCCACCAGATATCGCGAGGTCTCGTCGTATGTGATGTGGAAGGAATTAAGGTCACGGCGACGCGAGTTGAACGCGAGGGACAGAGCCAAGGTTAATATCACAGAACCTTTACTAGAGCACTGTTAACACTATAGGATGTATGTGGACCTGGATCTGGATCACCTAACAAAGGTCATCGAGTGACCTAAACATGTCTCCCACGATCCTAGTGTGACACGCGTTGCCCTAATACTGCTAGTATTAAATAATATCACACACAATAGAAATTTGTAACGGCGGCAATAATTGTTGGTTTCTTCATTCATCCACACATTGCCATGTGGGCCTATGTCATATATTATATGTTATATGTTACATATTATATGTTATGTGTGGTATAAAACCTTATACAAATATTATTGTGATGGAACCTTCCTTTCTATGTGTCTGGCGGGGGAGGATTCGAACCTCCTACCCCCACGCTCACGGGGAGGCCGGTGGCAAGTCTAGCCTCCCCCATCAGGCGTTCCGTCCCTCCAGCTCCTGCGGGGGGGGCGGGGGCAAGTCTACTCACTAAGGAGGCAGGCGCATGCGCGGCCGCCCTCCCCCAACGGCAAGTCCGGTGTTCTGCCCATTTGAATCCGATTTCTAGCTTGTGGCTGACGTACCTGCATGTGTCCGACAAAATGCCGGTAGATATATGTGCAACGTGTGGGGAGGAACACGAGCCTCCCCGGGGCGGTAAATGCAAGCGGACGAGGCTCAGCAAGCGATCGATAAAAGCGGAGGCCAGCTCGTCGGGCGAGGAGAATACCGGGGATGCAGCCGAGAAATTGTCGGCCCCGGGTGTTTCGTCACGGCGCTCTGGCGAGGGGCCGCGACTCGTGGTAGAAGATTACGAGGAGGATGACGAGGAGCGGGAGCTGCGACGGTTGGTGGCGGCAAGGGCGCGCGAACGTCGCAAGAAGGAGCTACGGGCAGTCCTGGATGCAGGTTCTCCGGAGGAGGAGACGGTGACTCTGATTCGTGCAACGAAAAATAAATCATCCGGAAGGAAAAAGCCGGGTGCGACTAATGACCCGGACGACTCACCTACAGACAGTAGCTCGGATGAGGGCTCGGCATCTGACAGTGATTCCGGGCGGAGGAGAAGGAGAAGGCGCAAGCGCAGTAAGTTTGCGTTGAACAAATACACAATGAATGAGAAGCGATTAAAAAAACTTAGTGTAATGGAGCTGGTATACACTGCCCTAATGTGGGGCATGAAGCGCGGGAAACGGGTCGGTTTTGAATACGACGATCTCGTACGCTACATCGGCCATGTTGCTTACATGTGTATGCATGCCTCTACGTCGACTTATACTGATCAGGCGTATCGGGGATATGACAAAGCTATCAGAGACAAGGTGAAAGAGAATGGGCTGAAGGCCTTCACGATGGGAGATCATGAATTGTCATTGCTATATTTTAATTTAGAAAACACTCGTAGCAGCAAGGACGCACGTAGGCCGGCGCGATCGGGCTACACTGCTAAGAGCTATGACAACTCCCGAAAACTTTGCTATGCTTACAACTACAACAAAGATGGTTGTGGTGTACGCCGATGTGAATATGAACACAAGTGCCTCAGCTGTAAATCTGGTTCGCACCCGATTAATGAGTGCAAAAACAAGAAAAATTGACTTGGTTGTGGTCCTGGACAGGTGGTCTCGGCAGAGACCGTTGACCTAGTTGTATTTGAATGTCGCGCCAAAAATGTGGGCTTTCAAAATGGCGCCCATAGTGTGCCGCGCCTGGCCCCTGGTACCGTAGATGTTACGGTGTCTAACACCGACTGTATATTACAAGTTTGTCCACCTTTCCTTGATGAATTGTCAAATATGTGTGTTGCAGATATTACAAAGTGTTGTGGGCCACATATCATTGATGTTGCTCGTGGCGCTGACGATGACTTTTGTGTTAATGCTGTACTGAAAACTGACCCTATGCCATCCGCCATAGATGCGGTGGAAGTTGTGAACACAAGCAGTATTGATATAGATGTACTCAGTGCGGACAATGCCGCTGCTCTAGGTGGGCGGGGCAAACCGCAGGGCGAGGTAGAGGCGGGCTCTGCCGGGCCTCCATCATCAAACATTGATGACGCAACTGTCAACCTGGCGGGTCCAGCTTCTCCGGGCATGAACAATGGTAGTGCCAACTGGTGGAGGGTGATCGGGCCAGATAAGGCAAACCCGCTGGAAGATGACCGGCACTGTACCTTGTGGGTTTGGGACGAGTATTGTGATAACTGTTCAAAGAAATGTATTGACGTTTTCGCTAGTTGTTTGCAAGGCACCTGTGAATGTAAGCATGAAATTGGTGGTGCCTGCGCACAGTTAAAGCCGTGTCGAATCTATGCTGAGGCGATGTGCCGAGGCGACACGGATCCCGACTGGGAGTACATCCTCAGGGGTTCATGTTTTGGTTACCGGGTAATCGACCCGGATTGTGTTAGTTCTTACTTTCAAGGTAACTACTCATCTATAACAAATAATACTACTGGTGAGTTGATGAGCGATAGGCTCCAGCTCGAGATATCTGCAGGACTGGTGTCCAGAGTAGATGAGCCATGTTTGTGTGTTCACCCGATGGGGGCCGTGCCAAAGGGGCACGATGATTTTAGGGCGATCGTGGATTGCTCTAGCCCAACTGGTTTCTGTGTAAACGACCACACCAGGGCCTGCAGAGCGAATTTCAGCTATAATTCTGTCGAGAATGTCACACAGTTGCTGCAGCGGGGGGACTATATGTCAACGATAGATATATCCAATGCCTATAGGGCAGTCAATATTCACCCAGTCAGCAGGGAACGCCAGGGCTTGAGCTGGGACTTTGGTGAGGGTCTGGTAAACCTCCGAGACAATCGCTTATGCATGGGGCTCAGCAGTAGCCCTTTCGTATTCTCAAAGATCAGTGACTTCATTGTCCGCTGCATGGTCCGGGAGGGTTATGAAGAATGTGTAAATTACCTAGACGACTTTTGTGTCGTCAGTCGTACTATACAAGGCTGTATTGAGGCGCAGCGGGCCCTGGTAGCTATCCTGAGACGGATGGGGTTTTATGTAAGTTTCCGTAAACTAACACCCCCTGCTCAAATAACCAGGTTCCTGGGGATAGATATAGACTCTTTAGCTATGGAGTTGCGTCTCCCTGAGGACAAGTTGGCTAAGTTAGTATCGCAACTAAACTGGTTTCTGCAGAAAAGGAAGGCGACGAGGCTGGAGTTGGAAGGCCTCGGGGGGGTCCTAGCACACTGCTGTAAAGTGGTGCATGGTGGTAGGACCTTTTCGAGGAGAGTCTACGTCTTGATAGCCTCTGCTAAGAAAGCCACCCATAAGGTCAGACTAAATGAGGACTTCAGGTTGGACCTGAAATGGTGGCTAGAATTTGCATCCACTTTCAACGGAAAAGCGAGTATCATCCCCTCGGCAGACCCGGTAATCTCGGTGTACAGCGATTCCTCCAAATTCGGGTTTGGAGCGCTGCATGGCGAGGACTGGGTGGCTGGCGCCTTTGATTTAGAGGCGGCAAATGAGCTAAGAGAATGGTTGGGCCATCATTTTGTCTGCGCGGATGATGTGGGGTGTAGGTCAGACAACATAAATGTGTTGGAAATGTGGCCCGTGTTGGTGGGCGTGAGGCGCTGGGGGGAGACATGGAGGAATCGGACTGTGGTTTTTGTCACCGACAATACGCAGGTGATGGCCGCCTTAAACTCAGGCCGGAGTAAAAACAAAATTACGATGACCTGGTTGCGCCTGATATTTTGGGCCTCTATTACTTTTAATTTTGATGTACAATCGGTATATGTGAACACCAAGTATAATGTGATATGTGACAGCCTAAGTCGTCTGGATAAGTTTCAGAGTATCGCACGCATCAGAGATGCCGATCAAGTTGATGCAATGTGTTGTCACAAATTATTCAGTTGTTAAAAATCTTGCTTCAGATTGGAAAAAACTCCTGGAGGAGCGTCGTAACTTCGACAGAAATCACTACGCCAGTTCGACTCTTGCGGTTCGGTCCGTACAGGTGAATTCCTATATCGCCTTCTGCGAAGTGTTCGCAGGCCAATTAGCCCCTTACCCCTGTGATTCCGACCAGGTATGTCTATATATGTCATATCTAGCGCGTAGGCTATGCTATTCGTCCATTAGGAATTACCTCAGCGGCCTGAACAATCATCTGAAAGATTTAGGTTGTCCACCGATAAACTATTCTGATCACTATATAAAGAAATGTTTGGCGGGCATCCGCAGGTTAAAAGGTGATGAGGTGAAGCAAGCAGCACCAATCTTGCCATATGAGTTACTAAAATTGTTTGCGGTTTTGTTCCCTACCAGGGGCCATACAGCGGTTAGGGCAGCCATGTTGCTCTCTTTCAGAGCTCTACTACGCAAAGCACATGTCACTAATTCAGATGCTGCCCTTCTCCGTCAAGATCTGGAGTTCTACCCATGGGGGATGCTTGTGTCTGTGCGGAAATCTAAGACGAATCAGTTCAGAGAACGGGTCCATAAAATCCCGGTTGCTAGAGTTGCGAACAGAGAATTGTGCGCGGTCTTTTGGGTTAAGAGACATTTGCAACAGTGCCCAGCCCCGCGGGATGCGCAGGTATTTAGGATACCTAGAGCAGGACACTCCGTCCCACTGACATATGCTTACTATACCGCAGTATTGAAGGCGGCATGTTCCGCGGCTGGTCTACCTCCGTCTGAATTCTCGTCTCATAGTCTCAGGCGGGGTGGGGCGACCTTCCTCCGCCTATCAGGGGCTTCGGAGGAGGAGATCAAGGAGAGAGGCGATTGGCGATCGGATTGTGTCCGTCAATACCTAAAGGCGTCGCTGGTGGAGCGCCTGACTCTCGACATGCGAGTGGCCGTGATCCTGGGTATGCTAAACTGACTTCCCCAGCCTCCCGCTTAGCTCCTCTGGTTGGGGCTGATTTGGGTCTTTTGTGGCCAGCCAGAGTACCTACTCAATCCATTCATGTATCCTGTTATGTGTAATGAATAATAATGTGTGGTATAAAACCTTATACAAATATTATTGTGATGGAACCTTCCTTTCTATGTGTCTGGCGGGGGAGGATTCGAACCTCCTACCCCCACGCTCACGGGGAGGCCGGTGGCAAGTCTAGCCTCCCCCATCAGGCGTTCCGTCCCTCCAGCTCCTGCGGGGGGGGCGGGGGCAAGTCTACTCACTAAGGAGGCAGGCGCATGCGCGGCCGCCCTCCCCCAACGGCAAGTCCGGTGTTCTGCCCATTTGAATCCGATTTCTAGCTTTAGGCTTAGGTTTAGGTTTCTTTTTATTACAAGTGTCTTATGTTCTATTCTTGCTATGCTTTATGTTCTTTATGTAATGATGTTTAATAAACGGTAGGTCTTTTGTGGCCAGCCAGAGTACCTACTCAATCCATTCATGTATCCTGTTATGTGTAATGAATAATAATATATTATATATTTGATTAGGTTTGGTGAAGCAGCAGCAGGGTGAACAGTTCAGTTGCTAATTGAGACTCTGGCCCTCCCCCCGCCCTTATTTGGTGCAGATGTAATATTTCAGGAAGTCACATGGTGCTGCCTCCAGTGTTGATTTGTATAACCCTCCCTTGTGCCCACTAATCATGAACGACCCTTACCTACTACCACCATGGGGATTTCAAACCATACGGTGGGTGTTTATAAACACTGAGTGGACAGTTGCTATGGTGACTGACATGTCAATCACTACCTCTACCGGTTTAGGCTATTTGAATTGCAATTTGATAGAAATGTAGTTAATATTATTTCATATTAGTTCAAAGCACATATATCTGTTTGTATAAACTGAATGTCCATAAAGACATGCAAGTAATATAACTTATTATGAGCAGGATTTGTTTTTATTGCATGTACACAATCACATAACCTAAGCTGTAACGTGACAACGTTAGGGGGAGGGGTAATTGGCGACGTGACCGGGCGTTAGTGTAACGTGAGCGTAACGTCGCCGTAACGGGTGCGACGTGGACGTAACGTGACCATAACGCCACCGTAACGTGACCGTAACGTGACCATAACCGTGACCGTAACGTGACCGTAACATGACCGTAACGTGAAAAACGCTGCCCACACGTTGCTCCCACCCGGGCCGTCGGTCTGATGTGACATAACCTGACTCTAACGTCATTTACGCTGTTATAACGATCGCGGAACGTCTACCTAATGTCATTGTCACGTCATCCCGACGTAACGGCTTCACGTCGAGATACGTCGAAAGTTTTGAACAGGTTCAAAACCTCGACGCGCGCCGACGTAACACGACGTAACATGACGTAGCTCGACGTCACTCTAACGTCATTATGATGTCATCATAACGTAACCCAACGTACGGCAACGTAATGATGAAAAATCATCACGTTAGGCTCACGTTGGCTCGTTACGTCGTAGTGTGACAGAGGTATAAGCCTATGGTGTCCCAAGTTTTTACATGCATGACATAATTAATTTAGGATGTTTGCATTTCAATTAACTCTAAAATTAGCAATTTAAAACAGCAGTTACTTACTAAAGTAAAATAGGATATATTTTTATTATAGGCACAAGTGAGTTAAAAGTATAGGGTCTATAGTGAAGGTTTGGGTGGGGGGGGGGGGCACCAACCTCCAACTTGCGCTATATAGGCTCAATCCGCCATGTAGGGGTGCAGCTTCTGTCCTCATGGTCCTAATAGATTTATCTTAGGAAAAACAAGGCAGAAACTCAAAACCATCAAACTTAGCAACTTTAAGGTGGAGTACTTAAGTTGTGGCATTCTCTGTGGCGGAGTGGTTAGAGTGTCTGACTTTTTTCTAGGTCAGACTCCTAATCTGAGGGTCGGCGGTTCATTTCCCCATGCCCCCAGCTCTGCCAATTTGGATTTCCACTGCTGCGTATAACTGACAGCGTCATCAAAGGCCAGTTGCTCTCATACCATGTCTATGTGGTGTGGGAGGTTAAAAATCCCTTGGGTCGGTAAAAGTGTAGGCTCGGGCTTTCTATCGACCAGCAGTGGAATGAGGAAGACCAGTCTTTGACTGAAATTTCCCCTGCTTAAACAACTAATGGACCAAAAAAAAAGGAAGGAATACAACAAATGGAGTAAGCACTACTAAAGAAGGCATTTTATCTGAACATTCTAGCCACCAAAAATAACATAACCCCATATTATGGCCTCCCCTCAACCACAAACTGTCAACAATATGTAAAGGCCCAGTCACACCTTACCGGACTGGGGAACCGGACGAGAACCGGACACTGTCCGGTACTGTACGGCGATGTCCGCTACATGTCCGGTACCCATCCGGTGGTGTCCAGCGGTGTCCGGTACAAGTTTTGAACATGCACAAAACTTCTACCGGACACCGCCGGACTGACGTGTCTGGTTGGTGTCCGGTTTGTCCGGGACCCATCCGGTACCCATCCATACATGTCCAGTACCCATCTGTTCGTGTCCATTTTGTCCGTTTTGTCTGGTACATGTCCGGTACCCATCCATTATGTGTCCGGTTCTCGTCTGGTTCTCGTCCGGTACATTTACAGCACATGTACAGTACTTGTCCAGTTGCCCAGCGGCATTTGACCCAATTCTGCTCCATTTCGATACATTTCGATACATTTTGTGTACCGGAGAGCACCGGACTAGAAAATTCTTTGTCCGGTGGTCTCCGGTACTCAGTCCGATACGGTGTGACAGGCGCTTAAGAGAACCGAGCTTTCAAGCAATCATTAACCGATAAATACATCCTGTAGGCCATTAATGGCTGACCAGAACCAAACCCGCACATTTGTCTGCTGTGCTAATGCAATCAAGTCTCCGTTTGGTTTTCGCATGTAAATCACTCTTGTGTAAATATATCAATATATGTGCGTTATTCTTGTCTTAAAATGGCTTCTTATACCCCTGTCACACTACGACGTAATGAGCGAACGTGACCCTAACGTGGTGATATTTCGTCATTACGTTGATGTACGTTGGATTACGTTATGATGACGTCATAATGACGTTAGACTGACGTCGAGCTACGTCATGTTACGTCGTGTTACGTCGGCGCGCGTCGAGGTTTTGAACCTGTTCAAAACTTTCAACGTATCTCAACGTGAAGCCGTTACGTTGGGATGACGTGACAATGACGTTAGGTTGACGTTCCGCGATCGTTATAGCAGCGTAAATGACGTTAGAGTCACGTTATGTCACGTCAGACCGACGGCCCGGGTGGGAGCAACGTGTGGGCAGCGTTTTGCACGTTACGGTCATGTTACGGTCACGTTACGGTCACGTTACGGTCACGTTACGGTCACGGTTACGGTCACGTTACGGTCACGTTACGGTCACGTTACGGTCACGTTACGGTCACGTTACGGTCAAGTTACGGTCACGTTACGGTCACGTTACGTTCACGTCACACCCGTTACGGCGACGTTACGCTCACGTTACACTAACGCCCGGTCACGTCGCCAATTACCCCTCCCCTCTAACGTTGTCACGTTACAGCTAACGTCACGACGTACACCCACGTTACTTTCACGTTACGCTCACGTCAACTACGTTGCATTCACGTCCACAATTTGCATATTACGCCGATAACTTCGACGTGATATCATTATTTTCACGTTGTGGTTACGCTGACGTAGTCACGTCGTAGTGTGACAGGGCCATAAATAACTACAGAGATCTCAAAGTTTTATAGCTGCATGATCCGATTGTTGAGAGTTTCTGTCATATTAAGAAGATTTAATTTGATTAAGTTGGTCGTCATAATCTACTTAATTTAAGTTCTGACTAACTTGACAAAATAAAGCTAACTTTGGACTGGTTGAAGTGATAACACGTAAAATAATGTCTTTTCCTTTTTTACTTACAGCTGCTACATGTTCTTTTAAATTGATATAATTCATATTAATTTCATTTAGCAATACCTGTTTCATAAGTGCACATGTGTCTCAGTTGGACATGCTCGATCAAATGTCGGTTTAGAAAATGTTATGATTTTTATCAGATTTTGCAACTAACTTTAATATAACAACATGTACAAAATAGGGTAGACATTTCTCTCTGGGAGAATCTCTTGCCCCATTTTATATCTATTGCTAACCCAACGTACAGCAAAAACAGTCGTATGAACTCTATTCCTGACTGTAATATATACATATATATACATATATATATACATACATATATAATGTTTATATACATATACATACATATATATATATACATACATATACACATATTTGTACATATATACTTATATATATATATGCTTCGAGTTTATATTTATATATAGAGTAACACCTCTCTAACCAACCACCTCCACAGATCGACCACTCTCCTATATCGACTGCTTTATTTGGGTCCCAACAATACCATTGTAACCATATTCTGACTCCCTAAACCGACCACCTCACTAAATGGACCACTTAGAGTTGGTCTGCAGGTCGGTCGATTTAGAGAGGTTATACTATATATATATATATATATATATATATATATACCTGTGGATTCAGGACATTAAGCATTTCTGCTTTTTTGACAGCCTTCGGTTTCAGCTGCGGCGCTGTTGCATAGCAACGCGACACATACTGATATTCTAATGGTTACCATGGTTTCCTACAGAGGAGGCAGGTAGGGGGTGGGTGGGCGTTTGCCTGTAGCACTGTGCAGACGCCTTGGGGGCATATGGCTGTGTTCTCCTTGACAGAGCTTGGAGTGCCTCGTCCGGATATCTCAGCGCTGCTTTGTCCAGATAGACCTACTGGAGCGAACATAATTATGTAACCGCTCATTTATCAGAGTATCGCTGAATCCTCTTTTAAAGCAAGCAATGAGAATATAAGAAATACACCACGTTAAAGCTGCATAGTCCGATGGTTTAGAGTTTCTGTCATTTTCTGAGGTAAATACATTAGATTGATCGGTATAGACTACCTTACTTTAGTTTGAAGTAACTTTTATTTTAGATGGTTAACTTTGGAGATCTTTGAAGTACAACCATACAAAATTAATTTTGGCAATCACCCCAAAACTCTGACACCATAGGGGTCTACAGTAGCCGGTTCTCTTAACTTGCATCTGTATTCCCTTCAGTGTGATGACAAATGTTTAATAAGTGCACCATTATCTAAGATACATATGTAGAATAAAATCTAGATAATTGTTTTGGTTTTGAAAATTTAATATTTTCATCGGACTATGCAACTTTAACCAAGAAAGGAAGGCACTAGCATTCTACTTATCCACAATGCATCACCCATGTAGTCCAGTTACTACTACCTCTGCGCTTCTTATTTCTCATCATTTATTAAATGTGACATAGATATATATATATCTCACTTATGTTAATGAATCAATGAGATAATGAAGGGAGCGAGACGTAGTTCAGGCGGTAGAGTGTCCACCTGTGAAGGTGTGAGTCATTCGATCGATGCTGCTCAGTGGACCCATTTGAAGTTTGGGCTATTTTACATTCTAACCAGTGGTCCATAACTGCTTCATCAAAGGGTGTGGTATGTGCTGTCCTGTCTGTGGGAAAGTGCATATAAAAGACCCCATACTGCTTATCGGAAAGATCAGCCTATGTGGTGGCAGCAGGTTTCCTCTAATGGCCTTAAGTGTTGCCAGGACAACAAACAACCAACCTGAACATGGCCCGTTATTTCAATTTATGGGTAATTTGAGATCCATAATATCAGCAACAATACTAATAGTAATAAAGGCCATGGTGCTAATATGGCATATTAAAAAGATAATCATCCTGCAGATGGATAACGCTATCTGAGAAGTCATGCCAGCAATCTGAGCAGTATCACTTAGCCAATTGCTATCCAGTTTTCAGGCACGTGACTGCAACAGCGAGATTTTGGATGTTCATCATATTTGTGTTGAATCAATGTTTATTCAATTTCTCCTTGGTTGAGCAGCAGTGAGACCCACGCTGCCTACACACAGGGTGAGTGGGAGTTTACTGTCACAACTGTCGTTACTAATACTAATTAGGCCACTGCTAAAATAAGTAGTTTAGCTTACCTGCTAAGAACTATTGGCATTTTTAGAGAAAAGTTGTTAATTTTCGCAACAAAACACCCCTGACTGTCCAACAGTTGTGACGTGGTGTTCTCTCTGGCGGAGTGGTTAGAGTGTCTGACTTTTTTCTAGGTCGGACTCCTAATCTGAAGGTCAGTGGTTCGATTCCCTGTGCCCCCCCACCTCTGCCAACTTGGATTTCCACCGCTGTGTATAACTTACATCATCATCAAAGGCCAATTGCTCTCATACCATGTCTATGTGCTGTGGGAGGTTAAAAATCCCTTGGGTCGGTAAAACTGTAGGCTCGGGATTTCTATCGACAAACTGTCTAATGGTGAAAACAAGCCTATTCAGACTTATCCATGATAGGCATTATAAATCTTCAAGAAAAAAAACACACAAAAAACAAGGGACCAATGAGAATGCGTCTTATGTTCCTATTTGCATGTATATAGTTCCAGAACTCTGGAATGGAGATGGGTACCGTTGCTATGCACATCAGAACTCTGGAATGGACATGGGTACCGTTGCTATGCACATCAGAACTCTGGAATGGACATGGGTACCTTTGCTATGCACATCAATAGTTCACATTTATTTGCTTTTTCTGTGTGGTCTTTGATATAAGACAGCAGATTTTATTTGTGAAGACAACAAGATCACAGTAGTCTGCTATTCAAGTACATACAGGCTGCTTTGATTTTGTTTATTAGTTCAGTCTGCCTTTTCACATAGCAAATAACTGCAGCACTCTCAGCCTGATATGCAGCTCTATCAGCGTATTCCAATACTAGCCTGCCCCTGGCATTCTCTTTCTGAACTAACATGGACATAGTTGTCCACCAATTAAAAGTGTTCTTATTGCTAGTGTTGGAAGGCGGCTGAAAATCGCATTAAAGTTGCATTGCATAGCATTATGATGTTTCAGAGGTTGCCATATGTTATTATTGTATTCATTAAAGTTGTATAATCCGATGATTTTATATTTCTACCTTAAAAAAACACAAAAAAGCATTCGATTAAATACTATAATCTATTTTACTTTAGGTTGAAGTAAGTTTTAGTTTAAATGGTTAACTTTGGAGATATTTGAAGATACAACATGCCAAATTAATTTTGGGAAGCAGACCAAATACTGGACGGGGTGGCCAAATCAGTAGATCACAGGCTTCCCGTGCGGGAGATCGGGAGTTCGAATCCAGGTCGAGTCAAATCAATGACTTACAAAATTGATACTTGTTGCTTCCTAGCTTGGAGCTCGGCATTAATACGATAGGACAAGTTGGCTCAGTATCAGGATAATGTGACTGAGTGGGATATCAGGTCATGGTGCTGGAGGCCTGGTCTCCCAGTGGGGGAGTACTATAAAGTTGCCATGAGTTTGCACTGTCATAAGTTTGTGCCCATCCTGATGACCTTACATGTTGCTAGGACATAAAACTCCAACATCCAGGCAACTCTGGCACCATAGGCTTCAGCTGTAACAGGTTCTATTAAATTGACTCAGTATGCCCTTTTATGGGGAAACAAATGTTTAATAAGTGCACCAGTATCTAGGTTATGGCCCTGTCACACTACGACCTAACGACGTCGGCGTAGGGAGAACATGAAGAACGTTGAACTTCTCGGTGTGGTATGCAAATTTGGGCACACGTTGAACGTGGATGCAGCGTAGTGTACGAGAGAGTAACGGCGGTAAAGCGTAGTGATAGCGTCATTCAACGAGAGAGGACAACTTAATTACGCTCAGGGAACATTATGTACATTATTCCATCGCCAGAACTATGTTGCTTTACGTTACCTTATGTTACTTACATCAGGAAACGGTGGCAAAACAGTAAACCTACGTTGGACGTCCATTAGGCGTCCGTTAACCCGGCGTTTTGACTACGTGGACTGATTGTTCCCCCTGGGATTAATGTGGGTCAACGTAGTGCAACATAATGCAACGTAGTTGAACGTAGTGACCGACGTTTTAATAACGTTTGTTTAATGTCATTGACGTTCGCTGAGCATGTACAGAACGTACGGCGAATGTAAACCCTTACGTTCGAGGTACGTCGAAAGTTTTGAACATGTCCAAAACCTCGCCGTAACTCGACGTAACACAACGTATCATGACGTAGCTCGACGCCAGTCTAATGTCATTCTGACGTCATCACAATGTAATCCAACATATGTCAACGTAATGACGAAAAATCACCACATCAGGCTTACGTTGGCTCGTTACGTCGTAGTGTGACAGGGGTATTAGATATGTAGAATAAAATCTAGGTGAGTGTTTTGGTTTTTGAAAATTTGATGCTACATCGGACTATGCATCTTTAATGAAACAGTTTCATAACGAGAATCGGGAATGGTCTAGGTTGGCCTTTGATACTATAGTAAACCCTCGCTAAATCGGCCGACCATGGGACTGACTTTAAATGGTCCATTTATGGAGGTGGTCGGTTTAGGGAGTTTTTGTTATCATAACAATGGTATTGTAGGTATGGGCGATCGTTCGGGACCCGAATAAAGTGATCGATCTGTGGAGGTGGGCGGTTAGAGAGATTTTACTGTGTATATAATATGCACTCTCTTAATGCACCTGCTTATTCTGTATACTCCGCTATGTCATCCACTCCCCTCCCCCCACACCCCACACTCCACCATCACCTCAACCCATCATGCACCGCGCCCCCTCTCCCCACGCCTTCTACATCCTCCTCGTCTTGTCCCCAAACCCACACCCAACCTCCACCCCCACCCCACCGCACCCCACCCATCTCCCTCACTCGCACCCTCCTCCCGAAGCCAGAAAACACAAAAGAGCGCGAGCTCGCTCAAATTCTTCGCCTGGAGCCATGCCGGCGGCGGCAAATGTAAAATTACGGCCCAAAACGAAATAGTAGTCGCCATTTGCCGACGGCGGGATCTAACATTTAGGCCGTTGCCGGTGCGCATGGCAGAAAAATTCCCGCCCTTGGGTGAGCCCTCGGGGAATGTCAAGGCATATGAGAGCGTGCGTGTAAGGTGGTGTGGTGGTGGTGGTGATGAGATGGAAGGGGAGGACGGGAGGGGGAGCAGGCGGTGGAGTTCGTGTGGCCATGTGTGTGTGGGTGCAGTGCAGTGTGTGTGTGCATTGATTTAAGGTCGCCTCACAATGCATGATAATACTAGCTTGCTAAATGAGGAAGTTTGGTTGTTCTTATATTCTTTGATTATTAAGCAGGTGGAAATTTCAATTCGCGTACATTTGGTCGGTCTTCCTCTTGCCACTGCTTCTTGTCCCATCATCGTAATAATACTGAGTACAAGGTAACGTGGAAACGAGTATACATTTTGAAGTCACTGTTTTCGGCTTGGCTGGGGTTCAAACACATGACCTGCCACATAGGAAATGGGTGCTCAACTCATGTGGCTATATCAGCTGGTTTGGCACAACTTGTCTTATGGAGCAGTCACACTACGACGTGTATTCCAGCGTGCCGCCAACGCGCTTAAATATATTCAACGCGTCGAGAAACGTCAAACTTTTCGGCGTGTTTTGCGAAAAACTCGACACAGCGCAGCGTGTTGGCAGCGCGTTGCTGGCATGTTATTCTAAAAAGTTGCGCCGCGTTCCCACGGTCTTATCGACGCGTTATCGCCGTGTTATCCACGTGTCGCGAGCGTGTTAAACCAAGTTGGCGGGTTGCAAGCGTGTTTTCAACGCGTTATCGGCGTGTCGCCAGCGCGTTAAACCAAGTCGGCGAGTTGCAAGCGTGTTATCAACGTGTTGTGGACGTGTTATCGACGGCCCGCAACACGTCGCCGCGCGTCGGGCAGCGCCGAAAGTTTTGTGCAAGCACAAAACTTTCGGCGCTGGGCGACGCGCGCCGACGCGTTCTATCAAAGCGACCTGTCACTCAAAGTGTACCGACGTGTACCGACGCGCCGGTAACGCGTTTATAACGCATTTGTAACGGGTCTCGACGCGTCCCGACGTTTCGCCCAAAAACCCAACACGTTGCCACGCGTTGTCCAACGCCGGGCCAACACGTCGTAGTGTGACTGCACCATTACATACCCACATAATTGCTCTCTCTATCTCTCTATCTCTCTATCTCTCTATCTCTCTCTATCTCTCTCTATCTCTCTCTCTATCTCTCTCTATCTCTCTATCTCTCTATCTCTATATCTCTCTATCTGTCTATCTGTCTATCTGTCTATCTCTCTCTATCTCTCTCTATCTCTCTATCTCTCTATCTCTCTCTATCTCTCTCTATCTCTCTATCTCTCTCTATCTCTCTATATCTCTCTATCTATCTCTCTATCTCTCTATCTCTCTATCTCTCTATCTCTCTATCTCTCTATCTCTCTATCTCTCTATCTCTCTATCTATCTACCTATCTATCTACCTATCTATCTATCTATCTATTGTTTGTTAGGTAATATGGCCACTATTAGTCAGATTTTTAACTTTACGCTAGTGTGCAATTTATATATTATCATGCAAGAGATATATACACGTTCTTCAACTAGACGTCTTGCCTAGTTCATGTTGCCTGTTGCCTGTTTATTATCATTCTGCCATACACACACAGACACCCAGACACCCAGATATATATATATATATATATATATATATATATATATATATATTCACTCTTCTAACGCACCTGCTTATACCGTGTACCTTGTTATATATATATATATATATATATATATATATATATATATATATATATATAAAGCAGCTTCACGAATATCTGTAATCCGCTATCAGGAATCTCACAGAGTCAGAAATGAATAGGATTAGTTAGCCTTTTGTGGTTCATCAGCTCAATGGGTGGCAGGTCATGTGATTCGAACGCCCATGTTCAAACCCCGGCTAAGTCGAACCAATCATTTAAAGATTGACACTTATCACTGCCTAGCTTGGTAGGCCTGTTCTGCATTACTGGGATATAGGGCAGGAAGCAGTGGAATGAGGAACACCAATTGTCTGCAATCATAATTTAACCCTGATTAATCAACAAATGAAACAAAAAGGGTATCGCAAACCCAACAAGAATGAGGTAACTCTCTTAGAAGGACTCTGATGGTCACTACCTCCAGCTAGTGCACATGTTGTAATTGTCATGTTTTGTAAAGCATATATGAGTGCAGGTGAGGAATGAACCAGTAATCAGGGAGCGGGTCTATATTCAGAGGCCAATTACTCAATTGCTTTAACTTATAAATTGATACTTGTTGCTTGCTACCTAGCCTGGTACTTGGCATTAATAGGATAGTACAAGAACTGGTTAGATCAGTATTAGGATAATGTGACTGTGACGGATATTGGGTCATGGTGCTTGTGGCCTGGTCTCACAGTGGGATAACAGCACTATAAAGTTGCCATGAGTGCACACTGTCACAAGTCAGTACCCGTCCTGATATGACCTTAGATGTTGCTAGGATGTAAAAAAAAACCCACAAAAAACAACAAATACACCATAACCCCTGCGCCCCCTCCCCCCACCCCGCCTCTGCTCATTTCTATAAAGCTTAGCTCCATCAGCCAATCATTAGGCCGGAAACTGGACATGTGATTCTTAGCAAGCAAGCAAGGCAAAGTAGCGGTTACCTGTTTCCAACGAACACCTCTGCATCCCGACCAATATTGTCCTGACATAGCTGATATCATGTTATCACAGAAACAATGTATTGAGACACAATCAGTTTGTACATTAAAAAAAAAAGTTTGCTGTCGGTAGGGTCTCGCTGGTCCCAGGAGTCATTTACGACATGTTCTCACATGTTCTCACATGTTCAGAATGGAGTATGCTGCCTTCAATGCAGCACTTTCCACTTCCCCCATCACCATGTATGAACCAAATGTGATCGCTTCAATGGCTGGAATATCAGTGCCTCAGCGCTGACGAAATATGTATTCAGATGAATAAAATATTTACCACCAAAACAAAAATGTCGGGAAAGCTGTGTACTGTGAGACAGTACTTAGTGCACCTGGTCGTGAGGGTGAACTATAAAGTTACTACTGTACCTGTGTAGCCTTTTGACAATGCTTTAGATTGTCAGTAATGCATTGTGTTTCCTGTTCTAAAATGGCACAACAGCCTTATGGTGGTGTCACATTACGACGCTTCTCACCAACGCACGTCGATGTATGTAATTTTTTGGCGGAACATCGGGATACGTCAGGAAACATTACGTGCGCATAGGCGCGCGTTGGTATTCATTGATGGATGGCGAGGGTCGGCGAGGGTCGGCGGTGCGCGGCGAAAGTTTTGTGCTTGCACAAAACTTTCGACGTGTGACGACGCGCGGGTGCCAACATTTGGACGCGCTGGAATAACGTTAATCGAATGCTCGGCAAACGCTGCGTGCGTGTGAGGGTCGTTCCCACACGTTGCGCCAAACTGTTGCTTTGTTGTTTTATGTCCTAGCTACATCTAAGGTCATATCAGGATGGGGCGCCAAAACGTTTTTTTTTTTTTTCTCATGTGTCGATATACGTTACCACAACATCGGCCGCACGCTACCAACATGTTGCGCTGAAGTCAAGCCTTTTCCCACTGCGCCGAAAAGTTTGACGTGTCTGGATTTTTTTGTGCATTGGTGTCGCGCGGCGAGAAGCGTCGTAATGTGACACCACCATTAACAGACTTTAGGTAATGGCTGAATCAGTAGGAGTGCTGGCAGGCTTCCTGTCCAGGAAGTCATTGGTTTGAACCCTGACCGAGTGAAATTAAGGATTTACAAAATTTATACCTGTTGCTATCTAGCCTGACACACAGCATTACTAGGATAAGGCGAGGACTGATTGAGATCAAGATAATGTGACTGAGTCGGATATCCCAGATGAGTATACTTAACTGCGCACTCCGCATTAATAGGACAGGGCAAGGACTGGTTTGATCAGTATCAGGATAACCTGACTGAGTGAGATATTGGTTCATGATTCTGACAGCCTGGTCTCCCAGTGGGGCAGCACTTCGGCCCCTATAGTATAATGTCACCATGAGTGCACCCTGTCACAAGTCAGTGCCCGTCTTGATATGACCTTTATATGTTGCTATGACACAAAGCCCCAGTGAACAAACAAACACACAAACACCGGAAGGACAATCAAATGAAAGAACAACAATTTGTACATTAAAAAGTGTCTGCTATTGGTAGGGGTCCGCCAACAACAGGGGTCGCTATAGTACAGGTAGTACTGTACTACTTTAAACGCAATATAGACATGACGTTGCCGATTCTTTGGGTCATCATATTGGCGCTGTCTAGGTGGGTCACGAGCCTCGTTGTGAATACTGTCATGTCTGTCTGTCGTGCACTGCCTGTCGGGGCCTCGCTTCCACCACTCACCGTGGGCGGTGCCAACCCGCCTAGCAGCTAGTTCCAGAAAGCCCCGCCGCACGTCGCCACCGCCGCCGGTCAGGCGCAGTGTGGCCGCGGGGCGGGCGGGCGCCGGCTTTGTAAAGAAGGCCATTTCAAACGGAGAGAGCCTCGCTCCGGTTTCCCGCGCTTTGCTCCACTTCCAATCTCATCAGAACGTGGCCGGCGGTCGTCTGCTGCCACCGTTATTATCGTCGCCGCCGGCGTCCCTCCACATCCGTATATGAAAACTCACATAAAGACCAACATCAAATGTGAGTGCCAGGAAAACAAATCTCCTTTCGCTGCCATTCTTTTCTTAGATTTTTATATTTTTTGTTGGGTCTTGATTCATCCGACAAATAGCTGCTATTTGATACATACGTTTGTATTGGGCTTATATATATGTGCAATTAGGGTGAGGCGTAATCAAATATGGTAATTTTTGCGGGGCGGAGGGCGGCCGACTTAGGGTAGAGTATAGTATGACTGCTATATGCTGTAGTCCCGACTCCCTCTCCCAACACCTACATACATACATAGTAACATACCCAGGCTGACAATAGCGCAAATAACAGTTATTATTAGACATGAACATGACACCATCTAATCTACATAGCGCAGTTAGCATATAGTGGATATAATATACAAAATGATGGCGGTGTTTGGTTGGGTGAGAGGGCCGTTGGAGTATGTGTGTGTGTGTGTGTGTGGGGGGGGGGGGGTCAGGGGTGGCGCACTCCACCACCACTACCAACACACAGATCGTGGGATTCGAACTCAAGGGGTCGAACCCTGGTCGAGTCAAACCCAGTGCCTTAAAAATTGGCGCTCAGCATTAATAGGATGGGGCAACGACTGGTTGGCTCAGTGTCAGGATAATGTGACTGAGTGGGATATTAGGTCATGGTGTTGGTAACCTGGTCTCCCAGTGGGACAACACTATAAAGTCGCCATGAGTGCACACTCTCACAAGTCGGTATCCGTCCTGATACGACCTTAGATGTTGCCAGGATGTAAAACTCCAACAACCAACCAATCCATGGCTGTAAAATAATGATACCAGGGACAGTCGATCTCCTTCCTAGTATGTTCATGACTATGTGAAATGGAAACGTTCTTAAATTTGCATAATACGTTGGTTTTTAAGTTTCCTATCATATTTGTGAGATAAATACATTAGGCTCGTTGTTATAATCTATTTTGCTTCAGTTTGAAGTAAATGTTTATTTTATTATAAAGGGTTAATATTTAAGATATTTAATTAAAGTGAAAAGATGCCGAATTAATGTTGGTGTGCACACCAAAATGCTAAACGTAGGGATTGTTGACCAGTTTTCAAATGTAACATCATGGCACATGCGCACTAAACCGCAATAAATGTTTAATGAGTGCACAAATATCAAAGTTGGATATATAAGATCGAATCAAAGTGAGTGCTTTGGTTTAGAAATGTTCTGCTTTCATCACATTATTCAGCTTTTAATATGGAAAGTTCATGAATTTCTCCCGCGCAATGGCCACCAAAGAGATCATAGCTATTCGATAAATAGTGACCAATTACTACAACTTTACAAGGTTTCTGATTATTGTCACTGATGTTAGTGTGGTGGTCGTATGTCTAGCTGCCATGTTTGGTTATATTTTCTCATGTGCTTAGTCCGATGAAATATCAAATTTTCAAAACAAAACCAATTACTAGATTTGATTTTACATATCTAACTTAGAAACTGATGCACTTATTAAGCATTTGTTTCTGCGTAGAGTTTCTGAGTCAGAAACGGGATGGCCGAATGAGTTAGAGCGTCCGTCTTCCGTGCTGGTAGATCGTGGGGTCATGGGTTCGAATCCTGGTCGAGTCAAACCAATGACTTAAAAATTGATACTTGTTGCTTCCTAGCCAGACGCTCTGCATTACTAGGATATGGCAAAGAGCAGTGGAATGAGGAAGACCAATTGTCTGCGACTGAAATTTCCCCTGCTTAAACAACTAATGTACCAACAACATTTTTTTTTAACAGAACCTGTTACTGCAAAAGTCTATGGTGTCAGAGTTTTGGCAAGCTTGCCAAAACTAATTTTCCATGTTTGCACCCAAAATATCTCAATAGTTTACCATTTAAAACAAAAGTAAATTTGAACTAATGTAAAGTAGATACTAGTGATCGATCTAATATATTTATCTCAGAAAAAATACAGAAATTCAAAACCATCGGACTATGCAACTTTAACTAAAACAAATAGTACCATATTTTTACTTTTATAAGTAAGATTGTTTTATGTGCATCTTGCATAGTGAAAGTCCATTTTGTGACAATATACCCGACTCCTCTTGAGGAGTACTATCTTTTGTTTATTGGTTGCTAGGCGACTGAGCCGGTGTAGGACGTTCAAAACACGACCCCGTTCAAAACACTACGGTAGTGTTTTGAACTTAAGCTCAAAACACTAATGTTAAGTTCAAAACACTACCCCTATGTATGCTCAAAACACTACCAAAGTTCAAAACATTATCATGACACAGCATTTGGGTTTGCACTGCCGCAAAATGTACATATTGGTATGCGTATACATATTGGTATACACTGACCGTACTGCGATGTTTGAAGTATGTATTAGTAGTATACACTGATAGTGCTGCGGAGTCTCCACCACGTATTAGTATACACTGATAATGCTGTGGCACTTAACACCATACTACTTTATTAGTGTACGCTGATAGTGCTGTGATGCTTAACAATGTATTAGTATACATTGATAGTGCTGCAGCGTCTGGACCACATATTATAATGCTAGGTACACACCTACCGTTTTTCCGCACCCACCTACCGTATACGATCAAAAACTCCCCAAAAGTCGTGAGGTGTGCACTCCCCTAACACACCTACCGATTGCGATTCACGACTTAAAACTCACTTTTAAGGCTAAAACTGCTTCCTTACGATTGCGATTCGCGATTCGAAAAATGAATCGGCCCGTTTTCAGTTTTAAGCGGGTCGGGTCGGGTTGCGAGTTTTAGTGCGCAAATCGTATACGGTAGGTGTGTACCTAGCATTAGTATATGCTAATACATAGTAATAGTAATAGTGCTGCGGAGTTAAACAATGTATTTTGTGTACACTGATAATGCTCTGGCGCTTAACACCATATTAGTATACACTGATAGTGCTGCAGTGCTTAACAACGTATTAGTATACATTGATAGTGCTGCAGCGTTTAACAATGTATTAGTAGTATATACTGATACTGCTGTGGCGTCTGCACCACATATTGGTATATGCTGATAGTGCTGCGGAGTTTAACAATGTATTAGTATACACTGAGAGTGCTTCGGTGCTTAACACCTATTATTAGTATACGCTGATAGTGCTGCAGCGCTTAGCAATGTATTAGTATATGCTGATAGTGCTGCGGCGTTTAACAATGTCTTAGAAGAGCAGACGGGATGGCCTAATGAGTTGAGCATCCCTCTCCTGTTTCTGGAGATCAGGGGATCTGAACCCATAGGTTCGTGGGTTCGAACTCTAGTCGAGTCAAACCAATGACATACAAATTTATACTTGTCACTTCCTAGCAAGGCGCTCGGCATTATTAGGATAGGGCAAGGACTGGTTGGCTCAGTGTCATGATAATGTGACTGAGTGGGATATCAGGTCATGGTACTGGTGGCATGTTCTCTCAGTCAAACAAATGACTTTAAATTAAAATTGATACCTGTTGCTTCCTAGCCTGGCGCTTAGCATTAATAGGATAGGGCAAGGTTTGCTCAGTGTCAGGCTCATGTGACTGAGTGAGATATTGGGCCGGTGGCCTGGTGTCTCAGTGGGGGGGCACCGTAAAGTCCCATGAGTGTGCACTGTCACAAGTCGGTACCCATCCTGATATGACCTTAGATGATGCTAGGACATAAAACAACAACCAACAACAACCCTACTGACCCACCTTACTACATACTGCCCCCCCCCCCCACCCCCCCACCCTAAGAAAATAAAGTCGTGATTTGAACTTAAAGGTAGTGTTTTGAATTTAAGGATAATGTTTTGAGCGTGGCCACAGTAGTATTTTGAACCTACGTTCAACCAGGTGGTTATTATTGCAAATGAGAGTTTCATTTATGTACCAACAAATTGTACTGAATCGCCATAAGACCAGTGCTCTGGCGCTGACAAAAGGTATTATTCACTGAATAAATAATTTTGTTTGTAAAAACTCTTTAAAAATAAGGGGAAAAAAAGGTAGATAATATCTCATTTTTTATATCTGGAGTCATATCCATGTAAGGGTCCTCAGTTTGAAATGTTGATGCTTTAACCTCCCATGGTGGCAAGTGAAATTTCAACGAATTTATTACTAGAATCAGGATTTCCCAGTAGTTTAGTCAGTATAAAAAAAATATTATTGAGAAGCTTAAAAGCCATGCTCCGTGATACTTGTATAACTGTGCATCATGGTGGACACCACTGACATGGATATTACCAACACACCAGACAGGATGGCCGAATAAGTTGAGTGTCCATCTCTCGATTTGGTAGATCGTCGAACCTGGTCAAGTCAAACCAATGACTCAACAGTTTATACATGTTGCTCCCGAGCCAGGCACTCAGCATTATTACTTAATATTAGGACAGGGCAAGGACTGGTTGGCTCAGTCTCAGGATAATGTGACTGAGTGGGATATCTCTTTTATTTATATCGGCCTATATAACTAAGGGCCATGGTAGACACCGCTGCCATGGACGTTGCCAACATAGTGGTCATCGCCGACATAGTTCCAATCATAGTCCCAACCAATGTCATATTCACTGCCACTTAAGGCTCTTTTGTCAGATTCTTTTTGTGAACACACAAACAAACAAACACACACATTTGCTTCTATTTATGTAGTTTCTAGAAGAATAGATACTGTCGTGGGGGTGATGAAAATAGGAAATACTGTGCCTAGAGCAGGACTCGAACCCACATCTCTTTGCATTCCGGGCCAGTGTGCTAACCATTACACCACCTAGGCTCCGTGATGTCACCACACTACCCACGGCTACCTGTCTATGTGGCTCCTTGCCCGAGATGTCAGTGCAGACCACTACAATACTATGATAATTTAATATAATCTGTCATCATTGAAGCCCATGGGGTCCACCATTTCGAATCTATGCCAAACTTTTCAATTATTCCCAAAGTTAACCCTTTACTAATATATAAAAGTTACTTCAAACTAAAATAAAGCATAATGTAATACTCAACCTAATAATAAGTGTTATCTAAAAGATATTACTCATTCCAGACACACTGACGCAACACTTCATTCAAACACAAACCCAACCCTGAAACCCTCTCTCTTTACGCCCGGAGGCTGTTTCTGTATGAAATACTAGATGAAGGTGGTTGGGAGGAAGAGGAGGGAGGGAGGGGGAGGAGGGGGGAGAGGGGGGCGGGGAGGGGGAGACAGAAATGAGGAAAGAAGAGGAACCTGGAGCCTGGGAGGGTTGCGACTGAAAAGAATAAAACAGGTCCCTTCCCACTCTCTCTCTTTCTCTCTCTCTCTCTTTCTCTTTCTCCCTCTCTCAGTGGGATGAAACGCGGGCGGTGGCAGCGGCGGTGGAGGTGGCGGGCGGTGGCGGGCGGTGGCGGGCGGTGGCGGGGTGGTTGTTGATGGAGGGAGAGGGGCAGGGCGGGGCGGGGCGGGCTTCTAGAGCGGAAGGAGTGGGGCAGGGCGGGGGGAGGAGGGGGAGGGAAGTGGGGGCATGGGCCGCAGTGACGCTCGACACTCCTTGCATGTCGGTTTTGCAAACACGCCCCGGGGAACGCGCCGAGGCAAGCGCCGGCTAGAAAGCGAACGCCGCCGGCGTTTTGAATTGGGTTTCAACGCCACCGCGACCGCCAGGGAGCGCCACCGGAGGAGGATTGCGTTATAATAAAACCGGCGGCCGCATGCGCACAGAATGCTCGCTGTCAGTCGGTTGGGCACTGTGTGGCGCTGCTGGTTTAATTGCTATATAGTCGTCGGCTTCTACTAGTGTTGAGGGATCCAACCAATTCTAGGCAATAATTAAAATTTGTCTTTAAACAGAATCTAAGCAAACTAAAAGAAACAAACAAAAAAAGAGGCGGGAAGTGGACTTGTAGGGGACCAGACGACCATTGTGTCATTGTAAGACGCGGTGTCCCCTTTGTGGAGCGAGCGCGCATGCGCGCAGTGGCACAGTGAGTGGGCTATATTAGACAGGCGCGCTCGAAGCTACCTGCACTGATGTTGGGAGACCTGTCACATTAGTATAGCCACACTTAGCTACTGGTGGAGCATTACCCAGCACTGTGTGGGCCGGCCTGACCTGTCTATCTATCTATCTATCTATCCATCTATCTATCAATCCATCCAGCCATCTATCAATACACGACAAGTAGACTATATTTTACCCACCTTTTTTCAAAGCTGCAACAGTACAGCAGAAAAAAAGAGCAGAAGAATAAGAATAAGAGAGTGTCCAGTTAAGTATTTAGCCAGCCAGCCAGCCAGCCAGCCAGCCAGCCAGCCAGCCAGCCAGCCAGCCAGCCAGCCAGCCAGCCAGCCAGCCAGCCAGCCAGCCAGCCAGCCAGCCAGCCAGCCAGCCAGCCAGCCAGCCAGCCAGCCAGCCAGCCAGCCAGCCAGCCAGCCAGCCAGCCAGCCAGCCTGCCAGCCAGTCAGCCAGCCAGCCAGCCAGCTAGCTATCAGTATCAGGACATGTGTGATTTGTCGGCTTTTGGAATTGCGGGTGTCTTTGTGAGTTACATGTGAGCGACTTGTGCATGGATGCATTATAGGTGGCACTGCTAAAGGCAAGGACTCAGGCAGGAGGAGTCTGCTCTCACTCTCAGCAGCTGTTAGACGTGTCCACGCCGCAAAGCAGTACGCACTTGGAATTACTGAAGGCCCTTCTCCCTGCGTACTGTGTAAGGTATGGTGCACACTGTCCTTTTCGTACTTTTTATTTATTTCAGGTCTCACATGCATATATATATATAGAGATAGAGAAATATATACATATATGTATATATATCTATATATCTATAGAGAGAGAGAGAGTGCATTCAATATACATATATATATATTTCTCTTTGAAATGATACCAAATTTAGCCTCCAGGGCCTGTATGCACCAATCGGGGTTAGGGCCTTAACCGCGGCTAAGGTATCCCCCAAGGCTAAATGTGAAAATTCGCTATGCACCAATCGGAGTTAGCGCTAACCGCGTGAGTTAACCGTGGCTAAGGTAAACCACCTTCTGAGGTGGGTTTAGGGCCTACCCGGTGCGGTTAGTGTGCGTGTATGGGCGTCAATATATTAAATGCTATCATATTTAACAGAATTACATACGCAATAAGTGAAATTTTATCAATTTAATCCTAAATTCGAAGCGTTATTAAGGCTACCGCCGCATTGGCGGCGATATTAATATTAATATTTTCGAATCAACGAACGTAAAATAAACAAATCGCCGCCGCCGCCGCATCGACGTCGCTTTCAATACTGGCGGTGGCGGCGGTTTGTTTACTGTATGTTCGTCGATTCGAAAATATAAATATTAATATCGCCGCCAATGCGGCAGTAGCCTTAATAACGCTTCGAATTTAGGGTTAAATTGATAAAATTTCACTTATTGCTTATGTAATTCTGTTAAATATGATAGCATTTAATATATTTGAGCCTAATATATGGCTACAAATGCAGAGGGAATTCCCAAATCTATAAATAAACTCACGGTTAGCTATCCATCCCGGCTAGAACATTGGTGCATACCGATTCACACATCTCTCCAACCCGCCGCTACCCCGGGGTAGCTATCCGTGGCTAGCGCCTTAGCCCCGGCTAAGCCTATCACCGATTGGTGCATACGGGCCCTGGGTATTACTGGTTATGACATATGATAAGAGGTATTATAACAGATATGGGGGGGGGGGTAGATACAAGATTCACCCCGTACTGCTGCAGTACGGGTGCAAACCAACCCTATGTAAGAGGTGGCGAAAATGCGGGTCAAAGAATTGAGAGCCTAATTTCACAATCTAAGAAGCAACAATTATTCTTTACATATGTATTATTGAGAGCCCGCTACCTTTGAGTTGAAAAATATAATATAATATCTAGTTTAATAAGATTTAAAAGTGAAATCGACGGCGTTCTGCGGCCGCCATCTTTTCTTTTTGCATTCTCTCCCATTTCACCAACTCTGCGCCTATATAAGTATCCATTTGATACTGGAGCTACAGTTTCTAGGTGATGTTCCATACTAACGCTATTTTCGCCCGTACTTATATAAGGCTGATCTTCACCCGTGTACTACAAGTACCGGGTGAATCTTTTATCTAGGGGGGGGATGCATTCGAGCACTCGCGGCCTGTAACTTTAGTGTGAGCATGTGTGGCTTGCGGGAACATTCATGCGCTCCTGTCCTTAAAGGGTTAAAGCTGCACAATGTGATGAAAGCACTAATTGTGAAATATGAGATTAGACTAACAAAGAATAAGATTATAATGTAATGATGTCAGTCGGAGTCCCTTATGGTATGGATCCATGCATAATCCGGTGAGAGGATCCCATCTTTTAAATCAGGTTTTAAGCAGTCACGTGCCAGCAGTTCGCGGTGGTTTGCTGGAGTGCTCACTTTTAAAGGAGCAATTTGCTGCAATTGAGAGTTAATTAAAGTTGCATAGTCCGATGATTTTGAGTTTCTGTTATTTCCTGAGATAAAGATATTAGGTTGATCATTATAATCTACCTTACATTAGATTGAAGTAACTTTCATTTTAAATGGCTACCTTTTGAGATATCTGAAGTGCAAATGTGCGAAATTAATTTTGGCAAGCTTACCAAAACTCTAACACCATAGGCTTATGCAGTAACAGGTTCTATTAAATTGACTAAGTATTCCGTTATATGTGATAACACATGTTTAATAAGTGAACCAGTATCTAAGTTAGATATACAGAATCAAATCTAGATAATTGTTTTCGTTTCAAAAATGTGATGGTTTGATCGGACCATGTAACTTTAAGCTAATGATGCCAATGCAACTTAGCACAGCAGATGAATTATGATCTGATACTAGCCAATGATACTAATGAGGGAACTTCGAATGTTGCTAGTGAGTATAACCCCAATAGCTGAGTGGGGAGAGAATGTGTGATTTCCCATATAGGCATCACTCATTTTCACAGCGTCACCAAGCGTGATCCAAGTGTACCAATTAAACTGACATCAAACAGCAACTAAACTGGACGCGGTGGTTGAATCGGTAAGAGCGTGGGCTTCCCGTATGGAGGTCGGGAGTTCGAATCCAGACCGAGTCAAATCAATGATGTACCTCTCTATGGCTATATGGGTCAAGTCTAAGCCTATATGGTTACAGAAAACTTACACCAAGACTAAGTGATCATATGTATGAGAAACCATTATGTTCACAATTTCTTTTCTTCTTTATTGTAATGAACCGTTAATTTTTCATTTAGTAATTTATCTAAAATAAAATAAAACATAAAGAAGAGCTACTAACAATGGCTGGAAAACCAGGACCTCAATACTGGAAACAACTTTATTCACGGGAATAAATATACTTACCTACACCCCCCAAAGAGAGAGAAAAAAATAATTATATTTGCAGGCCAGAACAAATTACAAAATTGAAAAACCTTATTTTGTCTGTTACACCTTTCATAGCCGAGGCTTATTTGCATACATGTCTCTAAGGTTATGTAAATTTAATTATAGCAACCATACCCGCTATTTGGTAGAGAATGATCTTCAACTGAAGCTGTCCTGAATTTTATATGAATAGCCCGGGGCTTAAAATTTAAAAAAAGAAGAAAGAAGGACAGTAATCAGCAACTCAGACGCGCAGCTGTCTGCCTTTTTACAAAATGAGGCGTGATCATAAATGCAGGATTTCACCCTGCTTTATACTGTATTACTGTATAAACTTATCTTGCTGTATAAAGGAGCTGATGGGATGGCCGACTTGTTAGAGTGCTCGCTTCCAATGCGAGATGTCGTGGGATCAATCCGCAACCGAGTCAAATTAAAGACATACCAACTTTGCGCTTGTCCCTACATTGCCTGATCATCGACATTTACTAGAACAGGGCAATGGCTGGTTAGGTCAGTGTAGGAATAATGTGGCTGAGTAGGATATCGCGTCATAGTCCTTGTGGAATGTGGTTTGTAGTTTTGCTTGTGGTTGTACTTTGTGGACAATTTTGCAAATTCAAAATATTGGTTCATCAGACAACCCTTTAAAATAACTGGAAAGTCGATTTCTTTAAAAAAGAAGGTTTTGGAAAGTTATGGAAAAATCATGGGTAGAGTCTAGCACTAATATGAAGGTTTGTTCATTTCATATATCATATTACATGCATTGTATATATTATTTTCCTGAAGTAAGTGATAACACTTAAAGGCCCTGTCACACTACGACGTAACGACATCAACGTAGGGAGAACGTGAAGAACGTTGAACTTCTCGGCATAGTATGCAAATTTGGGCACAAGTTGAACGTGGATGCAGTGGAGTGGACGAGAGCGTAACGTCGGTAAAGCGTAGTGATACCGTCATTCAACGAGAGAGGTCAACGTAATGATGCTCACGGAACGTTATGAACGTTATTCCATCACCAGAAGAACGTTACGTGGCGTTAGCTATGTCATGAGACGTTGAACGTACATTGAATGCATGTTCTCCTGACGTTCTCCTGACGTTCTCCTGACGTTCTCCTGACGTTCTCCTGACTTTCCCATTACGCCGCATGGACGTTTCCACCGGCTTTAATGTGGGTCAACGAGTGGAACGTAGTGGAACGTAGTGAGGAACGTTTGCCTAACGTCTTTTTAACGTCATTGACATTCGCTGAACGTGAACAGAACATACGGCGAACGTAAACCCTTACGTTCGAGCCACGTCAACATTTTTGAACATGTCCAAAACCTTGATGTAACTCGACGTAACACGACGTAATGTGACGTAGCTCGACGTCAGTCTAACGTCATTATGACGTCATCATAATGTAATCCAACATACATCAACGTAATGATGAAATATCACCACGTTAGACTCACGTTCGCTCATTACGTCATAGTGTGACAGGGGTATAAAAGAACCAACAAAATGTCTTCAGAGAACTAACAAAGCATAAACATATTGGAAGATGGTGGTCCTAGGTCCTGGAAAAGTATGGGGAAATGGTGGCATATATACTAGTACTGGAATATTATGGAGTTATGTTCAGCTGAAGATGTAGGAACGCTGATGAATTAGACTCGGCCTGGAAATAGAAACACCAACGAGGTATAGGTTAAATCTAAATGCTAGGTTGAGGTACACACACAAAAAGTGAACATCATCTATAATATAAATTGTTCATGATACTGCTTTAAAAAAATGCATTGAATGATCATGTTGGTTATTTCAAACACCCGAAGTGCATTATGGCGTGAGTGGTTGCAGAGAAGTTAAATATCTGAACACTAATTGCAGCCCCACTGCTTTTGCATGCGTGTTATTTAAAGCAACACACAGCCGATGGAGGGGAGGGAGGGGAGGGAGGGGAGAGAGGGGAGAGAGGGGGGGGGGGAGGGAGGGGGAGGGGAGGGGAGGGAGGGGAGGGAGGGGAGAGAGGGGAGGGAGGGGAGGGAGGGGAGGGGTGGGGGTTTCTTGCTGTGTTGTGTGATGTTTGGTGATGTTTGGTGATGTTTGGTGATGTTTGGTGATGTTTGGTGATGTTTGGTGATGTTTGGTGATGTTTGGTGATGTTTGGTGATGTTTGGTGATGTTTGGTGATGTTTGGTGATGCTTGGTGATGTTTGGTGATGTTTGGTGATGTTTGGCGATGTTTGGCGATGCTTGGCGATGCTTGGCGATGCTTGGCGATGCTTGGCGATGCTTGGCGATGCTTGGCGATGCTTGGCGATGCTTGGCGATGCTTGGCGATGCTTGGCGATGGTTGTTGGAGTTTTACGTCCTCGTAACATCTAAGGTCATATCAGGACAGGTGTCGACTTGTGACAGTGCAAACTCATGGCAACTTTATTGTGCAGCCCCACTGGGAGACCTGGCCGTCCCCACCATGACCTGATATCCCACTCGGTCACATTATCCTGACACTGAGCTAACCACTCCTTATCCTATCAGATCAATGGTGAGCACCAGACTAGCAAGCGACAAGTATCAATTTTATAAGTCATTGATTTGATTCGACGGGAATAAAACTCCAGACCTCCCACGCGGGAGGCCAGTGCTCTACCCATTCGGCCACCTCGTCCGGTACTTTTCCTTGTGTGTTATTGAAAGCTACACAGCGGAGGGAGGGAGGGAGGTGAGGGAAGGGCTTCTTGCTCTGTGGAGTGTTACATTAGAGTGTAACTAACCTAGCCTTCTGGTCCTCAATGCGGTCAGCTGGATGGCATGGACTGGCACTACAATATTGTACTTCTCATAGCCTCCCTTTTGGTAGATCTTGAGATTCGAACCCACAGGTTCGAACTCTGGTTGAGTCAAACCAACGACTTAAAGATTGAAACTTGTCACTTCCTAGCCAGGTGCTCGGCATTATTAGGATAGGGCAAGTACTGGTTTGGCTCAGTGTCCGGGTAATGTGACTGAGTGGGATATCAAGGTCATGGTGCTGGCGGCCTGGTTTCCCAGTGGGGCAGCAATATAAAGTCTCCATGAGTGCACACTCTCACAAGTCTGTTCCCATCCTGATATGATCTTAGATGTTGCCAGGATGTAACACTCCAACAACGTGCAAACCAACTTCGGAATGGCTGAATCTGTAAGACTTATGCCAGGTACACACCTACCGTTTGTGCGCACCCACCTACCGTATACAATCTAAAACTGCCCGTTTCGCACACAAAAATCGCTAGGTGTGCGCGGGGAGCGCACACCTAGCGATTGCGATTCCCGACTAAAAACTCAGTTTTAGGGCTAAAACGGGCCGATTACGATTGCGATTCGCAATTCGAAAAATGAATCGGCCCGTTTTCAGTTTTAAGCGGGTCGGGCCGAGTCGCGAGTTTTAGTGCGCGAATCGTAAACGGTAGGTGTGTAGTTGGCATAAGAGCGCTGACTGGCATCCCATGTGGGAAGTCGTTAATTCAAACCCTGACCGAGTCAAGGAAGTGACTAACCACATTTATAGTTGTCGCTACCTTGCCTGGTGCTCGTCATTACAAGGATAGGGAAAGGACTGGTTTGTTCAGTATCAGGATAATGTGATTGAGTGAGATACTGGGCTCATGTCGATAAAAACTTCACCCCTATTCAGAGTAGGGGTGAATGATAACCTTGCTTAAGGCCCTGTCACACTTTACCGGATGGAGGAAATAGATTGAAATGGTACAAAGTCCATTGATATCCGGCAAAGTCCGGTTTGTGTCCATTGATATCCATTGATATCCATTGATATCCATTGATATCCATTGATATCCATTGATATCCGTTGATATCCAGCCCGATCCGTTACAAGTTTTGAGCATGCACAAAACTTGAAATGGATTGAACCGGACTGACGTATGCGGTTGTTATCCATTACCATCCGTTACCCATCCATTCCCCATCCATTCCGTCTGTTACCATCCGTTCCCGTCCGTTACGTCCGTTACCATCCGTTCCCATCCGTTCCCATCCGTTCCCGTCCGTTCCCATCCGTTCCCATCCGTTCCCGTCTGTTCCCATCCGTTCCCGTCCGTTCCCGTCCGTTCCCATCCGTTACCGTCCATTACCGTCCGTTCCCATTTGTTACATATCCATTACACGTCCGTTGCCGTTCGCTATCGTTCTTATTGTATACTGAATGGTCTGTTGATCGTTAGATACGTTATCAACCGTTACCGTCTGTTACCCATTCATTACCATCTGTTACCTGTCCGTTACATAATCGATACCTTTTAAGTCCGAATCACACCAGATTAGAATATTTTTGTCTGGGTCTGCCGTATCCTCAATCCGGTAAAGTGTGACAGGGCCTTTAAACGCAATCAAAAACTGCTCCAGTAGGAATTAGCAGTGGGTGTGGTGTTTCCAGTGTACAGTGATGATCTATATTGGCTAAAGGGCGCATTCCATATACGCGTAATGCGAATGCGAATGCGAATGCGACAAAAAATCGAAACGCCTTGAAACCTATGAGCTACATTCCATATACGCGTAATGCGTAATGCGAATGCGAATGCGAATAAAATCCATTATCCCGATCGCTCCATGTAGCGATCGGTGCGTAATGCGTAATGCGTAAAGGTGCGGCGAATAGAAAAGCATCAGTCGCATTTGTCCATTGATATAAGGCTAGAGGAGGCGACTGATAATTACGGACAGCCATGTAGGTTTATGCGGCGGACCTGTTAGGAAGCAGTCTTCATATTTGGGACGGTCCTAACATCCCTCTCTGTGTGTGTGTCTCTGTGTGTGTATCTGTGTCTGTGTCTGTGTCTCTGTGTCTGTGTGTCTGTCTGTGTGTGTCTGTGTGTGTGTCTCTGTGTGTGTGTCTCTGTGTGTGTCTGTGTGTGTGTCTGTGTGTGTGTCTCTGTGTGTGTGTCTCTGTGTGTGTGTCTCTGTGTTGTGTCTCTGTGTCTCTGTGTGTGTCTATGTGTGTGTCTATGTGTGTGGGTCTCTGTGTGTATGTGTCTCTGTGTGTGTGTGTCTCTGTGTTGTGTATCTGTGTCTGCGAGCAGAAAAGCATCAGTCGCATTTGTCCATTGATATAAGGCTGGAGGAGGCGACTGATAATTACGGACATCCGTGTAGGTTTATGCGGCGGACCTGTTAGGAAGCAGTCTTCATATTTGGGACGGTCCTAACATCCCTCAAAGTAAGCTAAACTGAGCCATGTTTGGACCGTCCCATTCTCTGTGTGTGTGTCTGTGTGTGTGTATCTGTGTCTGTGTGTGTGTGTCTGTGTGTGTGTCTGTGTGTGTGTGTCTCTGTGTGTGTCTGTGTATGTGTCTCTGTGTGTGTGTCTCTGTGTGTGTCTCTGTGGTGTGTCTGTGTATCTGGGTGTGTCTGTGTGTGTGTGTCTCTGTGTTGTGTCTCTGTGTCTCTGTGTGTGTCTGTGTCTCTGTGTCTTTGGGTCCCTGTTGCTGTGTGTGTGTCTGTGTGTATCTCTGTGTCTGTGTGTGTGTCTGTGTGTGTATGTCTCTGTGTCTGTGTGTGTCTGTGTGTGTGTCTGTGTGTGTGTGTCTCACAGACAGAGACACACACAGAGACACGGAGACACAGACACACACATAGAGACACACACAGAGACACAGAGTCCCACACACTTTTTATATACTTTTTATATACTTCACTGCATAGCGCATAATGCATAACGCAATACGCATTACGCGTATATGGAATGCTGGCATTCGCATAACGCATAACGCGTAACGCATAACGCATTACGCATTACGCGTATATGGAATGCGCCCTTTAAGCTAGGATTCCTTACACGCGGTATGCGGCATGCGGCGTGCGGCGTGCTTACGGGATGGGTCCTTTCGCCCACACCCACACCCAGACTCAGTGTCAGGTTTCCTCACCACTGTTCTCTATGGCAAACTCAGCAGCATTCGCATTCGCATGCCGCACCGATCGCTACATGGACCGATTTAGTATTCGCATGCCGCATGCCACATGCCGCATACCGCATACCGCGTGTAAGGAATGTAGTCCATTGACTTCAAGGCATTTCGATTTTTTGTCGCATTCGCATTCGCATACCGCATGCCGCATGCCGCGTGTAAGGAATGCGCCCTTTAGCGTTGAGAGATTGAGAGAGAATGCAACAAAAATGGCGGCCACAGAAAGATGTCGATTTTACTTTTTATGTTTATAATCTACATGATTTAATAGAGTATCCACCGCAAAAGCAGTGCGCCATGGTAGATAAGCATTTGACCTATATATATATATATATATATATTCAGCACTTTAGATTGCAAATTCATGCAGCTACGTCCATAACCCACCTTCCCAAGACTTTTTCTAATGCATTTTTTTGCTAACCCTGTACTGTACATAATGCTGCTGGTCATGGTGCCAGCAGCATGGTCTCCAAGTCGAGCAGCATGAGTGGGCATTGTGACAATTCGGTACCCATCCTGAGTTGAATTTATATGTTGCTAGGACGTAAAACTCCAACAAATGCGGGAGATGATGGATGAGTCCAACCAAAGACTTGCAAAAAGGTGCTCGTTGCTACCTCGCCTGTTGCAGGGCATTAATAATATCCTCCTGGTGTTGCAAAAGAGAAACGGTGTGCCTATGTATGGGATCGAGCTCCCATTTGTGCCATTCTGGGGCGAACCACCTGACCATTAGACTAGCTATACTCTTTTATACTGTATATGTGCATTATAATGTATTATAATAATATAAAGGAACGGAGCAATTCCAATATTGATATCATATTCATTGTACAATTATTTGCGTGTATTCAGGATTCGCGCACCCACCCCATTATATGCGCGCGATTCGGGCGCAAAATGTTTGGTGCGGAAATGACTCAAACCACTGTCACTTCGCTCGCATTTTCTTTTTGGTAGGGCATATTAGTCCCAGCCAGAGAACTAATAAAGAACTCATATATGTGTATATATCCACATATATTTACATATGTATATCTAGGTATATCTAAATATATCTAGATACACCTAAATATCTATATAATCTCTCTATATATATATCTATGTATATCTATGTATCTATATATCTATATATTTTATGTATTATATATATATATATATATATATATATATATTACAACCGAACTAGATACTAAAACAACCCACTCATTCCGCGATATCGGACAATGTATGCCGATCTTACACTGGTTATAGCGGTCGGCGTTCAGTAGCAGACATATATTTGTAGGCGGGTACCAGCCCCGAGCAGTGCTGGGGCCTGGCGAGAGGCCTGAAGACCCGTCACACCAATATGCATATATATATATATATATATATATATATATCTATATATATATACCGGGCAGAATGGCGAAGCGATGTAAACACTGGCTTCTCATGCGGAGAGTCGTGGGTTCAATTCCCAGCGCAGTTAAACTAAAAACGTACAAAATTGATACTTGTCAATAGATAATAATAATAATAATGATAATACATTTTTCACTTTAAGTAGGCCTACCTCGAAAGTTAATCCTTTCCAAAATAAAAGATATTTCAAGCTAAAGTAGAATGAAATTAAAGTTATTTCAAGCTAAAGTAGAATAAAATCAAAAATACTTCAAACTAAAATGTTATTTCTGGGCGTAGCTCAGCCGGTAGTGTGTCCACCTATGTAGGTGCGGGTCATCCTATCGATCCTGCTCAGTGGACACATTTGCAGTTTGGGGTATTTTCCGTTCCAACCAGTGGTCCACAACTTGTTCATCAAAGGCTGTGGTATGTGCTGTCCTGTCTGTGGGAAAGTGCATATAAAAGACCCCATTGCTGCTTATCATAATGAGTAGCCTATGTAGCAGCAGCAGGTTTCCTCCAAAGAAAAATGTCAGAATATTATCATTTCACGTCCAATAGCCGATGATAAAAATCAATGTGCTCTAGAGGCGTCATTAAAAAAAACTAACTTTCAGACTAAATCAAATCAAATCAAAGTTACATCTAGCTAACGTAAAATGAAATAAAAATTATTTTAAACTAAAGTAAAATAAAATAAAAGTGACTTCAAGCTAAAGTAAAATGACATAAAGTTACTTCAAACTAAAGTGAAAGTAGATTATTGATCACTCCAAGGTATATATATATAAGAAAATGTGGCATGGACTAACAACTAGATTATAGAACTTTAAGCAGATGAAAGAAGAGAAAGCCACAACAACACTGTCTGGAAGCACTCAGAATATGGACCCATGCTGTCTAGGCCATCCACTCTGGTTAGGCAGGCACCACTCAACCTACTCAGGCAGACCCGGGCAGGTGAAGGGTGAGGTGGGGATCGGCGAGGGGGGGGGGGCGGGGGCGGGGAGGGTGTGAAGCCCTCAGCCTTCCCTAACAGGAGCACACCTTTCTTCTGGATACCAGCAGGTAACGTTGACAATGCACGTGTAAGCACACCCTTCATTATATATATATATATATATATATATGATATATATAAATATATAATTCATGAATGTAAACACATATACACCTAGATTTATGCGCATATTTTCAGATATGCACATTTATGAATATATATATATTATAATTGTTGTCCCTTTCTTTTATGCATTTCCTATATTATAAATGCCACATATAAAATAATTTGATATCTACACTACATGTGTTATATATATATATATGTAGAAACCTCCCACTCGTCGTGGTAACTATATCTGCTATTCGCATTCACTTTTCCCCAAGTGAGTACGATGAGTATCAAAAGAGTACATAGATTAGTAGTCTGAAATAAATTTTCAGGATTGAGAATTTACTATGACTATTACGGTAATGCATGAATCAAGGTGCTGTGTCATGCGGTCTTGGTCCTCCACATATCTGCCAAGTAAGATTTGTGGAACTAGAAAAGTTAATACATACTCAATGCTGTCTCTCAAGCATTAGCATGCAAGATCTTTGATTTCTTGGATTCGTCTCCGCATGCAGCGTTTCGCTTCTCCACCTGCTTAGTCTACCCCGAAAACGAATCCAGAGCACTTAAGCACTTAATATATGCATATATATTCATGTGCATAGATATTTACATATATTTGGGCAAAAGTAGTCGGATATATATTCATGTGCATAGATATTCACATATATTTGGGCTTTGCGTCCTAGAAATACTTGAGGTTATATCAAAAGGGTACAAGGTTGTGACACTGCGTATGCATTGTGTAGTTATATTGCAGTCACACTACAATGACAAGAGCGATGAGTGACCAACGAGTTGGACATTTGGGAACTCGTCGGATCTCGTTCGAATCTCGTTACGGTCTCGTCACGCTGTCATCGCAACTTGTTGCAACTCGTCCACTCTCATCGCCTCTCGTTGGCAAGTCGTTGAGGTTTTGGACATGTTGAAAAAGTTGGACGTAGCTCGACGACTTCAGAACTCATCCCGGTCATGTCACAGTCACGTCACGGTCATGTTACGCTGTCGTTGTTGCCGTTACGCACTCATCGTTTCCATTACACACTCATCACGCACTCGACGGCGTCTCGTCAGCTCCTCTTTGCCTGGGTATATATAAACCTGGGCTGTCGTCTGGGCTGTCGTCCGGATGTCGTCCGGATGTCGTCCAACTTGGCCCCGAATTTGCATATGTCGTCGGGTTTTTAGAAAATCGAACTCGTTTGTCAGTCGTCGCCCTTGTCGTCGCCCTTGTCGTCGTAGTGTGACTGCAACATTAGTGTTGTTCCACTGGGCCACCACATTGTCAGCACCACGATATCCCACTCCTTATATATATATATATATATATATATATACATATATATATATATATGTGTGATTGTGCATTTGCATATATACAGCTATAAACTTATATATGAACAATTATATGAGTATGAATACATATATTATTTAAATACACATATGTGTTTATATAATAGTTTATTCATTAAAGCTGCATAGTCCGATGAAATGTCAAATTTTCAAAACCAAACGAATTATCTAGATTTGATTTTACAAATCTAAGTTAGATACTGATGCACTTATTAAGCATTTGTTTCTGTGTATAAAGCAATACTGAGTCAATTTAACAGAACCTCTTACTGCAGAAGTCTATGGTGTGAGAGTTTTGGCAAGCTTGCCAAAACTAATTTTCCATGTTTGCACTCAAAATATTTTAAAAGTTTACCATTTAAAATAAAAGTAACTTTGAACTAATGTAGAGTAGATATTAGTGATCGATCTAATATATTTAGCTCAGAAAAAATACAGAAATTCAAAACCATCGGACTATGCAACTTTAAGGATAGATCTATGCCTGCATATATGCATGTACATATGCATATATTATATGTGTACATGCATATGTACATGTATGCTGATATAAGTGAGTGACGGTCTACCAAGTCCATTAGGGACGGGGAGAACCAGTGGCGACACCACCGGTCAGGAGTGTGAGGTCGAGGAGGCAGAATATAGAATAACCGCTACAATATATAGAAACAAGTAATTCCCTTCTGTGCCTTTATACTCACATAAACCGGGCGCGGTGGCCGAATCGGTAGAGCACAGTCCTCGCGTGCAGAAGGTCGGAAGTTCGGATCCCGGTCAAGTGAAACCAATGACTTATAAAATTGACACTTGTCACTTCCTAGCCTGGCACTCAGCATTAATAGGAAAGGGCAAGGACTGGTTAGCTCAGTGTCAGGATAATGTGACTGAGTGGGACATTGGGTCATGTTACTGGTGGCCTGGTTTCCCAGTGGGGCAGCACTATAAAGTCACCATGACTGTCACAAGTCGGTACCTGTCCTGGTATGACCTTCGATCTTTCGAGGACTTAAACCTCCGACAATCAACTATACTCGCATAATACGTTATGCATCACATATGAGCCTGTATCAAAAGGTGATAACTCTTCTTTTTTTGTCCATTGTAATGATTGACACAAAACAGTACAGAAACGGTTACACTGAAAACACAAGGGCATTTGCTTCAAATCAATATGTATTCTATTGGGATTATGAAACACCATGTAAAAAACAAATCAGTTTATCCTGAGCAAATGCATAAGTAGATAGTATGTTGATCGTTACAATGGACCAAGTTTTGTCCCATATTGCTTAGCACCTTTTCAGACAGTCTCGTATATATGTGCATATATATATTATACACATATATAGCTATAATATGTGTGTGTATATTATATGCAGCGGAGAGAAAATTAAACTCTGCTTAGGACCCGAGAAGAGTAGAATATCCGGAATCGCCGGAACGTGCAGAGAAACGAGATAATTTTCCGACACCCGAGGCCTCGCCGCGGGGCCGAACAGTAACGTCAGGGCACGATCAGTGCGCATGCTTAGTCAGCTCACTGTGAAGGTTATGCATAATTTCGGTTGCCATAGCGACGCCAGCCTACATTATCCGTTATGGGAGGAGTTCCCGCGGGGTGTCTGCGGAAGGGAAAGATTGAGGCAGGGACAAAGGCGTTGGACCTGTGGACATATGAACTGGGGCGGGGGGGGGGGGTGGAGGGGGTGCGGGGGCGGGGGGTGGAGGCACTGTGAGGCATGAGAAACACAGTTCTATGAAACAGGATCCTTTTTGTTGTTGTTAACTATGTCGTGGAGGTGATGAAAATGGGGAATATTGCGCCTAGAGCGGGATTCGAACCCACATCTCTTTGCATTCCAGGCCAGTGTGCTAACCATTACACCGCTCCATTCTCGCATAATCCTAGATAAAGGATTCACCCCATACTTGCAGTACACGGGTGAATACCAACGCTATATAAAAGCTGTCGAAAAATCGGGAAAATGCAATGAGAGCCTGAATTCACAATCTAAGAAGCAACATTTATTCTTTATTTATGTTTTCATATTTACCCTCTACTTTTGAGTTGAAAAATATAATAAAACATATAGTTTAATAGAATTTAAAGGTGAAATCGATGGCGTTTTATGGCTGCCATCTTGTCTTTTTGCATTCTCTCCCATTTCACCAACTCTGTGCCAATATAAGTACCCATTTGATACTGGAGCCAGACATTCTACTTCCTGTTCCATACTAAAGCTATTTTCGCCCGTATTTAGACTATGTTGTCGTTCACCCGTGTACTGCGAGTACAGGGTGAATCGTTTATCTAGCATAATCCGTGATCGAAATCTACCAAATTTATGCAGGAGTTTTTCCACCTGATGGACATCTTTTATTGCTCAGATGGTTGGGTGTATTTAGTTGAATTGTTTCTTCACTCAACATCCGGGTCTCAGTCACCAGGCCGTAACAAGTGTTCATAGACAAGGCGTACCGTACTGGACATGTGACCGAATAGGGAGAATGCAGGCTTCCGTGCAGGAGATCGGGGTTCAGTTCCCGGTCGAGTCAAACCAATGCCGTATAAAATTGATACTTGTCGCTTCCTAGCCTGGCACTCAGCATTAATAAGATAGGGCAAGGACTGATTGGCACAGTATCAGGATAATGTGACTGCGTGGTATATCGGGTCATGATGCCAGCAGCCAGGTCTCCCAGTGGGGCAGCACTATAAAAGTAACATGAATGTGCACTGTCACAAGTCGGTACCATCCTCATATAACCGTAGCTGTTGCCAGGGCATACAACTCCAACAAGCAAACAAAACATAAACATGGCCTGACCCCATTTAAGATGCCACCCTCTAAGGTTGCGCGCGCATTGTAAGTACCCATTGGTGGTGTATAATTACGCCAGGTGTACATAAGGACACCGGACACCTTGGGTGCGTTACTTTAACAGGTAACACCCACCCGCGGTGCTTCGCCATTTATTGGGGTCAGGAATTCACCCATGAGGGAGACGACCTCCGTTGGTTATGTCTGAACAATTGTCTCCACATACGTTGTGTGTCTATTGTGAGGGCGTGAGCATGATTAGAGCTAGCGGCTTACTGTATACACGCTATATATACTATATATACTATATATACTCCATACATTATATATGCTTTATATGATATATATTACATATATTATATATCCAATATACACAATATATAGACACTCTACTCCTAATGTTATAGTTTTTTTTATACTATATATATACGATATATTTGATATATACTATACATATTAAATATACTGTCATGGGGGTGATCAAAATGGGAAATATTGCGCCTAGAGCGGGACTCGAACCCACATCTCTTTGCATTCCAGGCCAGTGTGCCAACCATTACACCACCTAGGCTCCCTGATATCACCACACTACCCACACCTACCTGGCTATGTGGTTACTTGCCTGAGAGGTCAGTGCAGACCACTACATTCGTCCCCCTGGAATTGTAAGTCTTTTAATGCTTACAATTACATACCTACAGGCAATGCACTAACACATACATACACAGGGTAGGTTCAACAACCATACAGTGCATAGCTTGTACATGATCATGGTGATGGCAACCAATGTCCTGGGGGTGATGAAAATGGGAAATATTGCGCCTAGAGCAGGACTGGAACCCACATATCTTTGCATTCGGGCCAGTATGCTAACCATTACACCACCTAGGCTCCCTGATATCAGCACACTACCCACACCTACCTGTCTATATGGTTACTTGCCTGAGAGGTCAGTGCAGACCACTACACTACCATATACAAGTATATATCCTATATCTACTAATAGTACTATGCATACTAAGCATACTATTATACTGTATACACTATATATACTATATACTATAAATACTATATGTATGATATAGTATGTATACTATATACTATATATACTATGTAATGTATGCTATATATGTACTAATATTATGCTATGTATACTATGTATACTATGTATACTATGTATACTTTGCATACTATGTATACTATGCATACTATGTATACTATGTAGGCCTATACTATGTATGCTGTATATACTACATATACCCGTCCTGATATGACATTAGATCTTACTAGGACGTAAAGCAACAATAAACAAACTATATATAGCATAATACGATATATCCTAGTTATACTTTATCTACTGTATTTACTCCATATACTCTTGATACTATAATACTACATATACTCGACACTACATTGTATGTAGAGTCTATATATATACGTGTATATTTAACTTTTTTAAATTGTTATTGAGGCTGTATTTATGCTGTCCATAGCATGTAAGCCCGGGTACCCAGGCTTGTTTTCAATGCTGGCCAGCTGTAGTTTTGGTGTTGTCTTACCAAACAGTAGCTGCTGATAAGTTATTTGATTGTCTGCATTTCAGTAGCAGATAGACAGTTTGTAGGTATGTTTAGTAGCCTATGTTAGTTTTTTTGGGGCCCTCTCGGCATTGTATTTTTGTTCTACTCTTATTACTATGTTACTTGTTTTCTTAATGTTCTATGTTAGTGTTTTGGGGTTTTCTTGGGAAGAGTTTTCCACTTTTTTCTACTTAATTCTATACTAGCCTATTTTATTTACATGTCCATAGGCTTGTACGTAATAGGTGGTTGAGTTATGTTTGTTTGAATTTGATTTGATTTATATTGTGGGATATGTTATCTGGCTTTTATATTTCCGGTTATCCCGCCCTGGGCTGTCCAGTTGATGGGCCGTGACATATCACCTGCCCCCTTGTGGCGTAGTTCAGTTCGGGTTCCCAGTTTTTATTTTGCACAGATATTTTTTGTGTGTTTTTATGTCAGGGATTTGTCTTTCTTTCACCGTTTGCGCATTCCATGCCTTGGTGGCCATTTCCAGTGTGCTCCTTTCATGGGCTTTGATCTGGCTTCTGGTTTGCCTTAGTAGTGGTGCCTTGCTTGCTCTGGTGTCCCCTAGTGGTTGGGTTAGACGCTAAAGGGGCTGTCACATTAGGGTTTTTGCGGGAGCGTATGGCGGCGTAAGCGCGTTATGTCATATACGTCGGTATATGCCGCCAAACGCTATGCATACGCTACGCATACGCTGTCATACGCCATCATACGCCGTCAATCGCCGATCCTCCAACAAGCCTGTTTCCTTGCTCAAAATTTTCAGCGTATGGCAGCGTATGGATCATACGCTGCTCATACGCTAGGCGTACGCTATGCATACACCAGCATAGGTTATGCATAGGTTAGGGGTACGTCGGCATAGGTTGGGCGTATGCTGGATTGACACCCGCCGGGTGTCTCTTGCATACCCCCAACGTTCTGTAAAAGTGGTGTCACACTACGGCGTATGGCGTTAGCATATGGATTTTCGACCCATACGCTGTCATATGCCGTCATACGCTTCGCATATGCTACGCATACCCTATGAATACGCCGGCATATGCTGTCATACACCATCATACGCCGTCATACACCGTCATACGCGCGTCCGTCCAAATTCTTTTTGAGCTTGCTCAAAGATTTTCGGCGTATGGAAGCGTATTGCTCATACGCTGCTCATACGCTCGATGTATGCTATGCGTACGCCAACATAGGTTACGCATAGGTTGGGCATATGCTGAACTTGTCAATCACAACCGTCAAACCTCATCACAGTATGCTGCGCATAGGTCAGGATACGCTTTGAATATGCCGCCATAGGCTAGGGGTAGGTTAGGCATAGGTTAGGCATAGGTTAGGCATAGGTTAGGCATACGGTGGGCATACGCTTCAGATGCCGCTGAGACCTCGTGCGTAGTGTATGACGGCATATGACGGCGTATGACGGTGTATGGGTCGAAAACCGCATACGCCGGTATACGCTAACGCCATACGCCGTAATGTGACAGGGCCTTTAATGTCTTGGCTATATCCATATGCTAATGTTTTGAGGTGGATTATCCTTCTGTTTTCTAGTAGCTTTACTTTAGTTCTTTTGTGTAGGTCATAAGTGGGGTGTAGTTTGTCTACTTTCAGGCAGATTTTCAGGGCCCTATTTTGTAGTATCTGCAGTTTTTTAAGTAGCTCTTTTTTAGCACCCATGTAGATTACATCCCCATAGTCAAAGTAGGGGAGTCCCATGCCTTTGAAGATTTTTATTAACATATCTTGTGTCATATAGTTTCTTAGTTTTGCAAATAGCCATAGTTTGTGATTCAATTTTTGTATGATTTTTGTTACACACAGATTGTAGTTTAGCTGGCTATCTAGTTCTAGGCCTAGGTATTTGTAGTGATTTACACTTTCCAGTGTTTGGTTTCCTACTGTGCATTGTAGGTTTCTACCTGTGATTGCTGTATGTGAGAAGAGTACTGTGTTAGATTTATTTGCATTGATGGTTATTTTATTGGATTCACACCAGCTGTCCAGCTTTAGCAGGAGGTTGTTCAGTTTGGTTGCTACCTCCTCTACTGTGCTTACTTCTGCATATACGTCAGTGTCATCCGCATATAGCTGGAGACATTATGTCTCCAGCCATTTTTCTAGATCGTTTATGTATAGTATAAATAGTAGTGGTCCCAGGACTGATCCTTGGGGTACACCGCAGGTGACAGTTTGCGGGTCTGAGAGTGTACCATTTACTTTAGTTTTTTGCTGCCTGTTGTTTAGGGATCATTTTATCCAGTTTATTGATTCGGATTTAATGCCCATGTTGTTTAATTTTCTTATTAATATGCTGTGGTCTACAGTGTCAAAGGCTTTGCTGAAGTCGATGAAGGCTGCTCCAACTAATTTCTTTTGGTTCAATGATGCCAGCACATCACTTGTTAGGTTTGCTATTGTTTTTGATGTGGAGTGTAGTTTTCTGAAACCTCCTTGCCTTTTCTTTAGTATATTGTTTTTTTCCAGGTGCTCATTCATGTGCCTGTGGAATATTTGTTCAATTAGCTTTCCTGGTGTTTGCAAGATTGATATTGGTCTGTAGTTTCCCATGTTTTGTTTGTCACCACCTTTGTAGATGGGGGTGATGGTTGCCATCTTCCATGCTGTGATGAAGTGTCCCTGCTCAAATGATATGTTGAACAGGTCGACCATGGTATCTGGGATGGCTTGGAGTGCCTCTTTTAGTATTTTTGTGGGGATTCCATCTATTCCACTTGGTTTGTTTTCATCTATGTCATTTATTAGTTGTGTTAGTTCTTTTAGGTCAGTTTTGCAGGTGGGTATTTCATCCTGGATACTTTCTGACTTGTTTTCCCAGATTCTTGTGAATTTCTTTGATAACCTTTGCCCTACCATGGCAAAGTGTCTATTTAGTTTGTTTGCTGCATCACTATCTGTGTCCGTATTTCCATCCTTATCCTGGAAGCTTATGTGTTCTTCTATCTTATTTTTGGGGAATAGTAAGCTTACATTTTTCCAGAACTTATTTGCGTTGCTTCCCCAGTCCTTGTCTTGTTTTATTATATATTTCTTTTTTTGCTGCCCTTACTGCTTTGAGGGAGTTGTTTCTGGCAGTATTATAGGTCCTTTTATCCTCTGGGTCTTTAGTACGTTTCCCTTTGTCACCTAGCTTTCGTTTTGTTGCGATATACGTTAACAGTTCCCTGTCTACCTACGGGTCTTGGTTTCTCTGTATTTTCAGTTTATTTATGGGACACATCTCATCTAATGATTGTTTTATTTCTGTGACAATGTTATTCCAGTAGATATCAGTGTCATCTCTGTATGTTATGATATCTACTATATGTATTCGGTATAATCTGTATATGCTATATATTATATACTGTACTGTATGTACTCTATGTACTTCAAGTACCAAACATAACATATGTTTCACGTGTCACGGTACGTATGTGTACCCTATGTGCCATTTGTACCATGTTTACAATCCGTACCATATGTACAATACATATCATGCATAGCATACATTTGAGTTACTATGGATTGTAGGCCTTCCACGTGTACTATGTGTACAATAATTACAAAATTCCATGCATACCATATGTACCATTCATATATACCATATGTGCCATATATACCATATATACGGCATATGTACCATATATACCAACATAATATGTATATATTATATAAATATGTATGTGATATATGCCAAACATACCATACACACAATATATAACATATACATGATATATCAGAACATAGATCTACTATTATATACCACAAATACCACCCACCCACCCACACATATATATATATATATATAATAATTCTTACGTTAGATAGAGGAACAAGTAGTGTTATAACCATGGACAAGTAGTGCGAGTATGAGTTGGGAGTAAAACAAGACCATTTGAACCCGAGTTCTAGCTTGAGGCTGACGTACCTACGTGCGTACCTACCTACATATCGGGCGAGATGCCGGTCGATATATGTGCGGCATGTGGGGAGGAGCACGAGCCCCCCCGGGGCAGTAAGTGCAAGCGGACAAGGACTAGCAAGCGGTCAGTAAAGGCGGAGCTGCCTTCATCGGGCGAGGAGGATGCCGCGGAGGCGGGTGAGAAGTTGGTGGCGCCGGTTTCTTCGACGCGGCGCGCCGGTGAGGGTTCGCGCCTCGTGGTGGAAGACTACGAGGAGGATGACGAGGAGAGGGAGCTGAGGCGGCTGGTGAAAAAAAAGCTAGCAGGCGAGTGGGGACCCCTACCCCAAGGAAGGGGGGGGGGGGCAGACCCACCCCCCACCCAACCCAGGGGGGGGGGGCCACTACAGAGCTTATTACACGCGATAAAGGGTTTATCACTATCCATATACATATATATATATATACATATATATATATATACATATATATATGCGATATCCAACCTATATTAGATGCTCTCTGCATGGTGTGTTCTCTCTTCTTAGTAATAGTACTGGACGAGTGGCTACAAATTACAATATCTGCTTCCTATGAGCAATTCCGAGGAAATGGGATCAATTCCTCGCGGGATCAAAGCAAAACCTCATGAAATTGATACTTGTCCTTACATTTTCTACTGTTCAGCATCACTAGGACAGAGTCAGAGCTGGCTGGCTGAGTGCTAGGACAATATGATTGAGTTGAATATCGAGTCATAGTACCAGGCACATTTTACCTCACTGAAGCAACACTATAAAACTGGCATGAGTGCGTGCTTTCACAAGTGAATAATCATGCCGATATTACCACATAATTTACTAAGATGTGCAGCCTATGAATCAATTAATCAATCCATTAATTAATTAATTAATTCAAAACCAGACACAGATAATTACTTTTTTGGGCTAATAAATTTATTAATCAGGCTTAATAAATTTTCACACAGCCTTATATTTCTATCACTATAGAACATAAGTCATTGAAGCTCCTCTCAATAGTACAATTGAGACTATTAGCTTTACTCTAACTTCGCAGGTGGTACAACCTGGTAAGACAATATGATTACTGTTAATCATTACTTATGTGCAAGTCAATAATTAATTGTTATATCATAATATTCATATGATAGTTATTCTTGAATGCAGGATTCTTTGAAGATACTTGAAAATGAAGACATGAGACAGGAGCTAAGGGTGGATCACGGTCACGCAGTCAACTCCCATCCGGCACACACACACATTTGCACTTGCAGTACACACATCATCATTCAACATAGGGAAATAAAAGGGACCATTAGATCTCAGCCCTATCATAGTTAAGGAGGTAAAATGGGTGGGTGGGATGGTCAAATTTACGTCTTGAATGCCAACGATCCGTCATCGTCGATGGCCAGGTAGGGAATGGATTAGCCTTTGAATCTACTACCGGAAGTCAACTTCGATCGTAGCGACACATGCTACGACGGTATCTATGGTATTCATAATATCAAGCCCGTAGTCAGGGTTTTGAATTACGCATGTTACCAGCAACATGTACAATTCAAAACCAGACACAGATAATTACTTTTTTGGGCTAATAAATTTATTAATCAGGCTTAATAAATTTTCACACAGCCTTATATTTCTATCACTATAGAACATAAGTCATTGAAGCTCCTCTCAATAGTACAATTGAGACTATTAGCTTTACTCTAACTTCGCAGGTGGTACAACCTGGTAAGACAATATGATTACTGTTAATCATTACTTATGTGCAAGTCAATAATTAATTGTTATATCATAATATTCATATGATAGTTATTCTTGAATGCAGGATTCTTTGAAGATACTTGAAAATGAAGACATGAGACAGGAGCTAAGGGTGGATCACGGTCACGCAGTCAACTCCCATCCGGCACACACACACATTTGCACTTGCAGTACACACATCATCATTCAACATAGGGAAATAAAAGGGACCATTAGATCTCAGCCAAATTGGAACACGAGAGCTGATGGTCCCTGCCTAAATAGGTTTTTTAATTTACATAATTAACAACACTGCTTGATATCGATCTTCCCAGTGTTCTTAGGCAGTCTAATGATGTCCCACACTCTCGCATATTCTTGAGCTTCCCCTCGGTGTAGGCTATGGCATGTGACCAACAGCCACCAGGGTAGTCCAGCATATTGCAATGCCATTCGCAAGCATTTGGTGAATAGACGACGACCAGTCAGAGGTGCCCCGTTCGACATCACGAATGCTGGGGCGCCCTCATGCACCGGAAACTGGTGACTGAGCTTAGTCCATGCATTCAGACGACAGAGTTGAGAACTGGGTACCCAGGGTAGTTCAATTTTGTAGACCTCCTCAGGCCTGCAAGTGGTTTTAGTGCTCCTGACTGTTATCGTCACAATAAACATAGGAAACCTATTAATAAAGCAGCAATCAACATCAACCCATCATCACCAATGCCTCTGAATTTTAAAATCATTGTTTTACTATGCTCAGTCTTCAAAGGGAATGCCCTATTGTACCCTCTTATTATGCCATGTTCCCTCTGATAGTCCTGCTGTAAAATACACGCTAGGCCTGTTCACTACTGCACGATTATTTTCTGCAAGTTGATAAAGCCAAAAAACAATATTATCAACGAGCAGCAATGAAAGGAGTAAATCAAGGACATCACTAGTATGAGAAACATGCATTTCTGTTAACAGTTTTCTACAACATAGTCCATGAGCGATCAAGTTAAATTTATTATCAAAGTACAACATACTGAGTGCAACTGCCAGGATGAGGGCCCCCTCATGCGGCATGGGGTATCACCTGCACCCCACAATCATTCAGTGTAGCAACATGCCAAAGTGAGATAACGAGTTCAACGCTACTACTAAATTTATCATTTCCAATTGAGCTATGTGAAAATTATTGCTTAGGAAAGTATGAGATCATAACCTGGAGAAAATTGATTCTTACGAAAGCCCCTAAGTTCAAACTGAGTAATCCAAAACAAATCTTCCTCATGACATGTGCGGAGACAGCCAGAAGCAGCCATAATGCAAGCACCAGTGAAACTTTTTGAAGGCCATCCAAATTTTAAATAATGTGCTATCTCTTCTTATATAATTTATTAAAACGTTCTGTCCATCTATCCATAAGCACAGGACCTCAGGTGCCAAGTAGATTGGGATGCCAGGAGCCCTTCCTTCAGCACAGATCCCCTGATAATTTAAGAAGTAACGACAGTCAGATGTTAAATTTGGCCAAGATTTAAGTATATAGCTTTGACCTGCCACTGGCATTTTCTCACAAAACAGCATTTCAGTCAATGTTCCATCATTTGACACGCAGCCTGCAAGCCAACAATCCATTTTCACGCTCATCTAGAATGATAATAATGAAATTCTTGCAACTGTGGTGAATGGTGTAACATGTAACCCAACTCATCTGAACAATTACATCTATTGTTAAATCCATCACGGGCACGATTATACCTTCCGATCCACCCGTGCTAAAAACTAAACAGTTTTTTGGAGCCAGCGGGGGCTCCCAGGCAGTGGAACTACAGCCAGAGCCGGTGTTCTTGTCAACACAATGAGGACTCTATTAAAGTCAGAAGGGATACTAATAGTGATAGGGTTCATATCATGCAACGCAACAACACTTAAGCAATCTAGACTGTCGATAGGAACAACATGACCGGGGAACACAGGCAGGAAGCGTGCAAATGAACTAAGAGGGAAAGTAATAATGAACCAGTACCATGACTAGATTTTAGCTGAGTAAGGATGCACAGGGCCAACCAGGTTGGGAAAACCACAGTTCCCACCGGAGATAGTGTAACCACAATGCTGACAAGCATTAATGATGCAGTATGTGATGTGCAGCCATAGCCATGGAGGGCCAACCAGAGCGGGCAAACAACAGTTCCCACCGGTGACAGTGCCACCGCAATGCCGACAAGCATTAATGATGGAGCCCCTGATGAGCAGCCCTAGCCATGGAGGGCGAAATGTTGTATCGCCCCCAGGCAGTGGAACGACAGCCAGAGCCGGCGGTCTCGACAACAGAATGAGGACTAGGAAAGTCCGAAGGAATACTAATAGCGGCAGGGTCTATATCATGCAACACAGCAACACTTAAATTATTTAGACAGTCTATAAGAACAACTTGGCTAGGAACACAGGTAATAAGCATGGATATGAACCAAGAGGGAAAGTATTAAATAAACTAGTAGCATGACCAGTTAGGATTTTCTGGAGGCACAGGGGCCAACCAGGGTGGGAAAACATCAGCTCCCACCGGTGGTAGTGTAACCACGATGCTGACAAGCATTAATGACGGAGCGTGTGATGTGAAGCCCTAGCCGTGGAGGGCGAACCAGCGTGGGAAAACAACAGCTCCCACCGGTTGATGCGTAATCACAATGCTGACAAGCATGAATGACGGAGCGTGTGATGTGCAGCCGTAGTCGTGGAGGGCGAACCAGGGGCGGGAAAACAACAGTTCCCACCGGCTGATGCGTAACCACAATGCTGACAAGCATGAACGACGGAGTGTGTGATGTGCAGCCCTATCCATGGAGGGCCAACCAGGATGGGAAAACAACAGTTCCCACCGGTGGCAGCACCACCACAACGCAGACGAGCATTACTGACCAACACCATCTGAAATATATAGCAATCAATCAACACAAAATAACCATAACGACGAATTAAAAAATAAGCAGTCGTAAGATAAACTGCCGAAACGGTCGATAGAAATCAATCACATGGTCACATTACATCACATTAATGTAACACCATCCGACATCTACAAATAGAACTAACTACACAAAGTTAACTTCAATTTTGGAATAAAAACTAACAACAACAGCAAAATACAAAGTTTTCAAAGAACACACAATGAAAAACAACCGAGATAGAACGATCCCTTGGCCCCCATTCGGTCCAGCCACTTGAACCTCCATTTGTAACTGTTTGAGCCATTATTATAAACACATTTTATCTCAATGGAACATATATCAAAGGAAAGAACGTGAAGAGATGATAAACCTGGTAGTCATAAAATTGATCTAATGTAAATATCAATAAAGTAACATCAACGTTAACGTGTCACCAGATAAATGGTAACTGTGCCCAGAACTGATCGGTAACCGGCCTATTTGTAGCCATTTGAGCCATTAATATAAACACAATCTATCGTAATGGAGCATATACCAACGGAAAGAATGTGTAGGTGTACAAGAAATAAGGAGTATTATCACAATTCTACCAATATTTAATTACAAGGTCAATCATGCCAGCCATCGGTGGTTCAGCTATGGCCATGACCAAAATAGATTAACATACAGAATAATTCAACCTAATCCATGTCTAGAATAATTCAAGTACCACCATATTACTTGGCTACTTGCATAATGTTACTTTACAATTTAAATGCCTAGCACAGTAGAATGCATATAATATATGATTGTAATAAAGAAGTAGTGAAATACACCCGAAATGTATATGTTTAAATAAATACTAGTCAACAGTAATTGTGGAACTAGAAGTAAAATCAACCTATAATATTTACATTTTGTGATAAACACAAAACAAATAACAGCAGCAACAGCAGTAGGTAATAGTACATTACAATAACTTTCCATGAGTTGAGCCATTACCATAAATACATACCATAAATACATCAGGTTACTTAAAACTTAGATATATAATATGAACATTCTAAGACATGCATCTAAACATTTCTAAATAAACAGTGTTGCATTTGATGGTTCACTATGCCCATGGTAGGAAGTTACTATAACATGCATGGACGATACAGAGCAATACAGATAATATATGAGTTCAACCGAATAACACCGATCTCGTCGTCATATTACTGTAGTATTAAACTAAAACAATTCGAACTACAGGAATATGAATGAATATAAAACAAACAACTGATAATTTTGGATTAAAAGTAACCTTACTGGCAAAATAATGCGAAAAAGACGAAATAAAGAAACACGACGAAAACGGCCGAATAAACGCGAACTCTTTGATGTCATTATTCTTTGATATAAACCTAAAACTATCGAAACGTCGTAACAGGAATAAATATAAAACAAATAACTATCAATTTTGGATTTAAAATAACATGACTGGCAAAATAATGCCGAAAATCCGAAATAACGAAACACGACGAAAACGGCCGAATAATACATAAGGACATTCAGCGCTATTTGGAGCGACCCAACTAGCCAAGGTGTGACCTAACCAGCCTGGGTTGAACTCGCTTCAGCCCGTCTAAACTTGTTTCCGGTACAAAGGGTATGGGACCAGGTTGGAAACTGAGTGATAATAGATGAACACTCCTATGCCTCTGCCTGAGCAAATGAATGCCATGGTACCAGGCTAGAACTCCACAGAGCTAGCAGCATAGTCAAGTATTATGTGACTAGTTTATTCTTCAGACATTATCACATATGTATGTATCATTGGCACAGATTAAATTGTTTGAAGTACATTTGAAACTTATCTACATTGATTTCTGTTTAAATCACACAATATCACTACTTACAGAACGGGAAACTCACCCTGCAAGGGCATGCTCAATATTACCCACTTCGTCGCTGTGGACCCTTCTCGATTAATATAAACCAAAACGATTCGGAATGCGTAAACATGAATGAATATAACACAAATTAATCAAACGTGGGTTAAAAGTAATGAGCCATAAAAGATACCCGCCGCCAGATACCCTGCTATTCGTCAAATTTACGTCTTGAATGCCAACGATCCGTCATCGTCGATGGCCAGGTAGGGAATGGATTAGCCTTTGAATCTACTACCGGAAGTCAACTTCGATCGTAGCGACACATGCTACGACGGTATCTATGGTATTCATAATATCAAGCCCGTAGTCAGGGTTTTGAATTACGCATGTTACCAGCAACATGTACAATTAATTAATCAACCAATGTGTTTGGTCCCAATTGCTAGTTTAATTATCTAATCATTATAATAATTAATTTAATTAAAACACTGGGAACGCGCGAAATAAAATGCGCCTCACATTATTATACAAATTTTAAAAAAAGAGCAAAAACGAAAACCCACAACAAAACCTCTTATAATTATTAAATGCTATGATCCGGTTCGTCACAATCTCTATATATCGGTTCGTCACAATCTCTATACATTGGCAATGAGCTAATTTGGTTTCTAGCACCATTCACTGCTCGAATATGATCAATAGGAGAAGGACGGGTGTGGCTGGAATAATGACATTGTAATATTGTTCAGCTTTGTATGGTAACCATGGACACACAGGAAGCGAAAACGGCCGCCGGCTGCATGCCTCCGCGCAGACTGCCACAGGCTCTATCTACTCTCACGTTCATATCGGACCCCCTCAGGGCACCGGCAACCCACTATATCGACCAACACTTTCCCCCATTTTTAACCCACACAAAAAGGGGCAGAGCGCAGATGCCATATATAGGACGCTTACCTACTATCTATGTGGCTTCATTGAAGGCTGTTCTTTTATTTCTAATTTGGTGTTGGACGAGAGCACGGAGATTTATGCATTGTTGGTCGGTGCAGCATTGCTGATTTTGATTGGATGCATGGATTGGTCTCTGTGGTGGGTTTAATTATAGAAAGCATAGAATTATAACAGGACAGGCCCGCCAGAGGAAGTGGAAACCGCCTAGAGCTCTGCTCATGCGCGCTGGCGATCTCACTTCCTGTCACCTTCACTTTGATGTGTTGGAAATCTGATGTATGCTCTAATTATGTATTTATATACATATATATATATATAGATCTCTCTCTCTATATATATATATGTGTGTGTATGAATTAAACACACAATTGTGTGCATACATATGTACAATCATACATACATATATGAGCCTGTCTCAAAAGGTGATAACTCTTTTTTTTTTGTCCATTGTAATGATTGACACAAAACAGCACAGAAACGGTTACACTGAAAACACGAGGACATTCGCTTCAAATCAATATGTATTCTATTGGGATTATGAAACACCATGTAAAAAACAAATCAGTTTATCCTGAGCAAATGCATATGTCCCATATTGCTTAGCACCTTTTGAGACAGTCTTATATACATATATTTTATATGAAGGTTTTTCCATTCGAGATGAAAACACTGTAAAACTGAAAATAGCAATCCTGAACTATTTTCTAATATGGACTCATCTAGAGGTGAAAACTAGTTCACATAAATCCTGATATGCTTGAATTTGTCACGCATATATGCTATATAATGCATTGTGTGTATAAGCACGAGCAGATGTTGATTATATCTATATATATAAATATATATATATATTATTGAGCTATGTCAATGAGAATAGGCACTGCAGCTTGACAAGGGATCAATATTACCTGTGGCTGAAATGTATAACTGAATAGTACTTTACTGGACACCCTGGATGTACGTATGGATTTACATTTATTAACACTAACAGTTATATACAAATGTGCAAGTGGTGACATATACATAGCCCACACAATCAGGGTAGCAAGAAGGAGGACTCTAAAGCTAAGATTCCTTACACGCGGTATGCGGTATGCGGTATGCGGCATGCGGCATGTGGTATGTGGTATGCGAATGGGAGGATTCCTTCTACGTGGTATGCGAACCCGTAACCCCACCACCACCACTACCATATGTTTCCCCTCTGCACCCTGGTGTGTGACCGTTCCGTAATGCTCAGTCACCTCTCCTCATCTAAAACTAATGGGAAAGTGCGACTGACGTTTCTATTCACATACCGCATGCCACATGCCACATGCCGCACAGATCGCTACAGGGACCGATCGAGTTGTCGCATTCGCATTCGCATTTGCATACCGCGTGTAAGGGTTGTAGCCCATTGACTTCAAGGCGTTTCAATTTTTTGCCGCATTCGCATTCGCATACCGCATGCCACATACCGCGTGTAAGGAATCTTAGCTTAACCCTTCTCAGGGGCCCCAGCCCTACCAGTAATAAGCTGACCAGAGCTCCCATTTACAAAGGCAGTGTCATGTGGAATGATCTCCCAACCAAAACCAGAGAAGCCAGTTCAATCCTTGCCTTTAAAAATGCATCCAGAGCTCACCTGGTTATTCAGGCCCAAAACCTGGCACTGCGAAGATAGGGACGACCTGCTGAATGACCCATTGATCCCCACCAGCCCTCATGCCTTGACAAACCCAACAACTACAAATCCAATGATATAAAAACATTCAAAACCCACTAACACTACTGGACAGCCACATTACCAACCAACACTCCACACATTGTAAACCACCATATATGCATAGTCATCATCATCATGCTGTCGGTCGCGATGCGACAAAGACTGCTTTCATTACTTGACTGCAGCTCTCCATTTAGCTCTCTGCTGTGAGTGTGATGTTTTGTGTGGTTGTACATTTCATGAAAGCTGCCTGCAAAAGTGTTGAAGTGCTGCTGGCTTTTGCAAGTTACCAGCAGCACTCTCTCGGGGAGCAAATAGAGGTCTCACACCGGTAAGAACATGTCCAGACAGGTGCAAAACTATTTTTCCCTGCAGTGGCTGGTCGGGAGATGTTGGGAGTTCCATACATCAACCACCCTTGATGCTGCCACAGTGACATGGTTTTCTGTTTAGGATTTGCTCCCTTAGCCTTCGGTTCTGTCAAGAACCTGTACCACAAGGCAGTGGTTTACAACTCTGCAAGGCAGGGGCGTCAAACCACTGAGGTATTGCAATACCTGCATACATAGTACCTCACTATTAAAAGAGAAGCAAAACTAAAATGAAAATCTAACTGCTATTCAACCACATCATATTATTGAACCATTATTGTACACTGTGCATTAGATATGCCTTGCTGTACATACTTCGGTACAGGAAACTCCTTCCTGCACTATATAGAGTGTATGTCGTACACTATACAGCATGGGTTCCTCCTCACTTTTATTGTATCAGAGTGGCATGTGCTGCACATAATACAGCACAGTCCACTCCCTCATAACTATGTACAACCCAAACGTGGTCCTTTCACTGGCTGGAAGACTAATGCTGCGGCTCTGACAAAATGTATGTCCAGATGAATAAAATATTTACCCCCTAAAATATATCCCTTTCCTTATCTATCATAACTGTTCTCCAGTGAGCGCTCTGTCGAATCTGCCCTGCACACACATTGCAAATGTCCTTTATCAGAGGGACAGCCAAACTCAACAAATTACAGTTCATGCATTGAAAAAATGTTTGTTAATCACATGGGTCGCTGAAGACAGGTATTTATGTATATATATACATACATATATATATATACATACATATATATGTAGAGAGAGAGACAGAGAGAGAAAGAGCAAGAGAGACGATAGACATAAATACCTGTCTTCAGCGACCCATGTGATTAACAAACATTTTTTCAATGCATGAACTGTAATTTGTTGCGTTTGGTTGTCCCTGTGATAAAGGACATTTGCAATGTCAGGAAAACAATGTACTGGATGTAGAGTTACCATTTGAAGACATATATACCACTGTATGTGTATATATATATATATATATATTTATATATATATATATATATATATATATATATATACTCTCTCTCCCCCCACCCACCTCCCGTGTGGGTGGGGGGAGAGAGAGACTCAGGCTCCAGTCAACTCTCGATCTTCCATCCAGTTGTCAAGCTGAGCGACGTGTTGCTATGCCGACCCTTCGCTTGCGTTATCCCATATCCGGTGTGCCCCGAGAGTGGCGCCACCTATGTGCTAATCTCGTAGCGGCGGCGGCGGCGGCGGCGGCGGCGGCGGCGGCGGCGGCGGCGGCGGCGGCGGCGACAAGAATCTTTATATCAATCGCCACTCACCAAGCTAACTGGGTAGGAAAGGGGGGTGGGGTGGGGTGGAAAGGGGGCTGCGCTGGGGGAGGGTGGGGGTGAAGCAGCAAGCCCCGTGTCTGATTAGCACAGCGCAGCTGCGGGCGGAAGTCCCGCGGAAAGGAAAAGAAAAGAAAAGGAGGAGGAAAAAAAGACCCCTAGAAAATGCGGGCTTTTCGATTACAGAGCGAGCGCGAGCTAATGACAAGTATAAGTGTGAGCAGGAGCTGGTGGCGCCTTTGATGGCGTGTGGAAATAGTCGGGAGGAAGGGTCCATACTCGAGGATGACGCGCGTGTTAATTTGTGCCGAGTGCACTCCGTGCAGCCAGAGGGAAGAGGCGTGGGGTAGGGGACCTAAGGGGGGGGGGGAGCTAAGGGGGAAGGGGGGAGAGGAGGGAGAGGCGGGGGGAGGGAGGGTGGGGAGGGGGAGGGGAGAAGGGGAATGGGGAGGGGGAGGGGAGGGGGAGCGGGGCAGTGGACTAATGAAAAGACACAGAGCGCTGCCAGAGAAACGCGAGAGGGAACGGGAGACAATGTTGCTGGAAACGCCAAGTGTCCCCTATTATCGCCCCCGGCCGCGTTCAGCATTTGGCCGGCAGTGCTGATGCACCAAGCAGGGCCAGGCAGTGAGGCGTTCTTAAGTTGGGCTTCTGTGTGTGTATGTGTGTGTGTCTGCGTGTGTGTCTGTTTGTGTGTCTGTGTGTGTGTCTGTGTGTGTGTCTGTGTGTCTGTGTGTGCTTCTGTGTGTGTCTGTTTGTGTGTCTATGTGTGTGTCTGTGTGTGTGTCTGTGTGTGTTTATGTGTGTGTGTGTTTCTGTGTGTGTCTTTTGTGTGTATGTGTGTGTGTCTGTGTGTGTCTATGTGTGTGTCTGTGTCTGTTTCTGTGTGTGTATATGTGTGTGTCTGTGGCGGGGGGAGGAGTGTGCTGTGTGTTGAATGTGGGGGTTCGGGTCACGGTGGGTAAGGTGAGACTGGGAGTTGGTGGAAGTGGGTGGATGGGTGTGGTGTATGTATGTGTGTGGTGTAAGGTGAGTGGAAGTAGGTGGATGGGTGTGTTGTGTATGGGTGTGGTGTGTATGGGTGTGGTGTGTGTATGTGTGTGTGGTGTGGGGAGGGGTGTGTTGTGTGTTAGATTTGTTTTGTTTGTTGTTGTTTTACATCCTAGCAACATCTAAGGTCATATCAGGACGGGTACCGACTTGTGACAGTGCACCCTCATGGTGACATTATAGTGCTGCCCCACTGGAAGACCAGACCACCAGCACCATGACCTGATATCCCACTCAGTCACATTCTCCTGACACTGAGCCAACCAGTCTTCTCCCTATCCTAATAATGCAGAGCGCCAGGCTAGGAAGCGACAAGTATCAATTTTTGAAGTCATTGGTTTGACTCGACCAGGGTTTGAACCCACGACCCCACGATATACCAAACTGGGAGATGGACGTTCTACCTCATTCGGCCATCCAATCTGGGTGTGTTGTGAGTTAGAGGGTGGTGGGATAATGGTGGGCAGGGTGAGAGTGGGAGTTGGTGGAAGTGGGTGGATGGTGTGGTGTGTGTATGTGTGTGTGTGTTTGTGTGTGGTGTAGGGAGTACGGAGGGGTGTGTGATGTGTTGCAGGGGGTGGGATAATGGTGGGTATGGTGAGAGTGGGAGTTGGTGGAAGTGGGTGGATGGGTGTGGTGCGTGTGGAGGGGGGAGGGTTAAGGCTGTAGCCGGGGTACCCTGCGGGCACTGAGTCGAGTTGGAGCCACACGTCGGGTTTTTGGGGGAGGGGGGTAGAGGTGGGGGGGGGGGGAGTAAAAGGGATAGCTTAGAGGGGTCCTGTGAAACTCCGCAGGGCATTTCATCATAGAGATTTAGTAATGGGGACAAGTACGGGGGCCTAGCACTGAGGGGGGAGGGAGGGTGCAGGGGGAGGGGGGAGGGGTCCTTCACACCAGCCGCTAAAATCCCTCGAACACTGCTGATTCTGATGAACCTAGATTTTATTGACCAGCAACTGGGTTCCAAAGCAAGTTATCTTGTGGTGTACGGCGGACTTGATGGGGTCTTTGGCTATGTTTTATTGTTATTTGTTTCTTTATTTGGTCCGTTGGCGTCCTAGCATCCTGGTCGAGTCAAACCAATGACTTCAAAATTGATACCTGTCGCTTCCTAGCCAGGCGCTAGATATTATTAGGATATAACAAGGACTGGTTGACTCAGCGTCAGGATAATGTGACTGAGTGGGATATCAGGTCATGGTGCTGATTGTCTGATCTACCAGTGGAGCCACACTATAAAGTCACCATGAGTGCGCACTGTCACAAGTCGGTACCCATCTTGATATAACCTTAGATATTGCCAGGACGTAAAACTCCAACAACCAGCCAACTTGTGATAGTGCGTAGAGTCTACTGATGGCGGATCTATAGTGCTACTCTACTGGAATACCAGGTCGCCAGCACCATGACATGATTGATATGCCCACAGTCATATTATCCAGACACTGAGTCAACACAGTTGTTGCCTTATCCCGGTAATGTCGACGGCGAGGTAAGGTAACGACAAGTACCAGTTGTGTAATGCCAGGTACACACCTACCGTTTATCCGCACCCACCTACCGTATACGATCTAAAACTGCCCGTTTCGCGCACAAAAGTCGTTAGGTGTGTGAACCCCTAGCACACCTACCGATTGCGATTCGCGACTTAAAACTCAGTTTTAGGGCTAAAACTGCTTGCGATTGCGATTCGCGATTCAAAAAATGAATCGGCCCGTTTTCAGTCATAAGCGGGACGGGACGGGGTCGCGAGTTTTAGTGCGCGAATCGTATACGGTAGGTGTGTACTTGGCATAAGTTTTTGTGTTGACTCAGCCGGGCATTGATCCTAGGACCTCCCGCGTTGAGAGCAAACCCTCTGTCCAGTCGGTCATCTCGTCAGGTCAGGGGTCATTAGACAGTTAGGATGATACCGAGGTAACGCCTTAAATCGAAAATGACATATTCCGATTATTGTACAAAGAATGAGTCAAAGAATTGCAGTGCTAGTACTATGTTGGTGCACCCTCATGCAAAATCTTGACCATGATAAATGTTCATAGGTTTATTATATAGGTAAATGTATATAATAATATGAGCAATGCTTTATTACAATGTATTATACTTATAGATAGTAATACATTATATACATCGTTGTATAATAGCTGGAGAAATATGCTAAATTCTTATAGTTTATTATAGGGTCAAGATATTAGGTATTTTATATTTGACATACTCTGAATAAAAGTTATTGAATTAAATCGAATGTCAACTGAGTAAATACTGGTGCATTCAGACGAGTGTACATAGACTACATGTTGCTTACATGGATAAAAAAAACTAAGGAATTCATTGTTGTCAGACCTGACTTGCATACATGGCTGCACTTGGAGGAATAATTTTACTGGCCAGCAATAGGTAGAAACACAACCACATATATTGTTTTGACTGTAATTAAAGAGCTTGTCAATTGCTTTTAACTTGTATACTTTACATGAATATTTAAAATATACTATTTAAATATTCACGTTCAAGAAATATCAGCGATATTGTGGGTAGAACAGATGGGGATATCCAACACATACTGTGTCCAATACCAATGGGATAATCAATCTCTCCCCACTGGGTTGAAGGTGAAATGTACATTTCTTTTGTGACGTCACGCGCAGAAGGGATTGGTGGAATTGCATACTTTATAAAGGATAAATAAATTACTTCAACTTACAATTATTTAAAGGAGGCTTATGATTGGTTGAAGATGGAGGCTTATGATTGTGGTGTTCTCTGTGGTGGAGTGGTTAGAGTGTCTGACTTTTTTCTAGGTCGGATGCCTGATCTGAGGGTCGGTGGTTCGAGTCCCCATGCCCCCCCCCCCCACACCTCTGCCAATTTGGATTTCCACTGCTGTGTATAACTTACAGCGTCATTAAAGGCCGGATGCTCTCATACCATGTCTATGTGGTGTGGGAGGTTAAAAATACGTTGGGTCGGTAAAAGTGTAGGCCCGGGCTTTCTATCGACAAACTGGCCAGAGCAGGAGCGTCCACATTGCGGCCCTGGGAATCAGCTATCTGATTGCAAATCCTGCTACCACCACCGAGAGCACGTCCCATGAATAAAGATCATACCTCTGCTCGAAAATTCCTTGAGATAACTGGTGAAAGGACACGATGAAGAAGAATTGGTTTAAAACAAAGAAGATGCATGTCTATTTTTCAAAATGCTCTTATATAATAAATTATGTTATGTATGTTATATATAATATATATTATATGTGATTAATATGCTATGCTTGACAATGTACTTTGCTGGTTTGTCCATTAGTAGAATTTTGCAACACAACAACATATATACGGGCATATCAAGATGGATGCCGACTTATGACAGTGTGCACTCATGGCAGATTTATAGTGCTACCGCACTAGTATGCCACGCTGCCGCTCCCATGTTCCAATAACCCACTCAGTCACAGGATCCAGTCACTATAAAACCAGTCCTTGTCCGATCTCAGAAATGCCAAACGGCAGAAGTGTCAATATGATAAGTCGATCATTGGATTGACTCAGCCGGGATTGGAACACCTTGTAATATTTACTGGAATGCCCGGCCATCTGAGCCCCAGAAATACCACTTACTCTTCCCAGGCGCATTCTAAGCAAGAAAGGGAAGACAAGTCGCGCAAGATTGACAGTGAAGAAGTTGTGCTTTATTGGCATCAACTCCTGTTCACCTACTACTAGTACTAGCGACCTATCACCCTGACTCCTTACATTCTGTCCACACAGAGCCTCATTACTCTCTTTAGTATGTATAGGAATCAGTGCCTACAGCTCATTGAACCGGAGTCCCAAGGTTCTTGCACACAGCTCAGTTTGTATTTGAAAGGTGGAGCCTCAGACAGAGTGTCCGGGTTCCTGGCCAAGAGAAGAGTGTGTTCACTTCAAGAGTCCATCCAGAAGTCCCCCTCCAGAGTGTCTGGGGAAAGGTATATAGAATAATCTATATCAGAATGAGGCTTCTGTCGTCAGGTGGGGCAAAGGGGTGCAGGTGACTGGGCCTCCCACAGCCAGCTGATCAGACACCCTCCAGAGCCTGGGGGGCGACACCCTAATATGGGCAGCTGTCACTCAACCCCAGCTGTAGGTGGTGTCCATAATGTATGCAGAGTGGCTGGGTGTGCTTTCCCATAGGCCCTGTGGTAACAGGTAGTTGCAGACAGTTACAATAAACATATATATTAAAATGTCCTTCTCCACCTGCACCCTTACTGGTGCATAGAGGGAAAATTTCACCAAACATTAACTGTCTTTTATATAGGAACATCTCGTTATAATCTCGGGCACTATGTATTAACATATTTTTCACATAGCCTAATATGTCACACAGCTAGTGGGGCAATCCATTTCTATTACATAACCTTGGTCCCCACTCCATTGCCCGAGAATAACAATGCTCTCTGCCAATATATAATTCCGAACTGAAAATCCGTATATTTTTACAACCTGACCTTCTGACTTAGCCAACCTTAGCTTCTTTAAGGTTGTATAGTCCGATGGTTTTGAATTTCTGTATTTTTTCTGAGATAAACATATTAGATCGATCACTAGTATCTACTTTACATTAGTTCAAAGTTACTTTTATTTTAAATGGTAAACTTTTGAGATATTTTGAGTGCAAACATGGAAAATTAGTTTTGGCAAAATTGCCAAAGCTCTGACACCATAGACTTCTGCAGTAACAGGTTCTGTTAAATTGACTCAATATTGCCTTCTACGCAGAAACAAATGCTTAATAAGTGCATCAGTATCTAAGTTGGATATGTAGAATCTAATCTAGATAATTGGTTTGGTTTTGAAAATTTGATATTTCATCGGACTATGCAGCTTTACACTTCTGCCACATATCACCTAGCCAGTCGATATTAAGCATCAAGTGGGTAGAGATGCATTATGGCAATGTCCAAGATTACCTTTTATGAAGTCCTGCATTTTATGAACAAAACTGTCAGCTTTAACCATCATTATATTATCAAAGCAGATTCAGTTGTGCGTCAAATAAAGAGGCCGTCTAACTAGGTCACGAGATGGGAATAGAAATACAGAAGGGACAAAAGCTATTCTTACAATAATACTCCCGTTGGCCATTGGACTCACTGTTAAGCCATCGGACATTCTTTGTAAACTAGCACAATATGTATATACAGTATAACCCCGTTAAACCAAACTTGAAGGGACCCTAGAAATTTGTTTGGATTAACCGATCATTGGTTTAACCGCGCTTTGGCTATGACTTTGATTTTGAGTAAGAGTCTATTGCCCATGTAATTAATATACGATGTATGTGGACACTTTGATTATTGTTTTTTTATGTACATACAGTATAACACTGTTAACCTAAGCTCGGTTAAACCAAACGATCGGTTAATCCAACCAAATGTCTAGGGTCCCTTAAAAATACTACCATTTAATGATTTATCATATAAAAAAGTCGGTGGGGTATCAGATGACCTTATAACCACACGGAAGTTTGGTTTAACTGTACCGGAAGTAGCCTGAGGTCCGACAATTTAGTTTGGATTAACCGATAATTTGGATTCACCGACTTTGGTTTGACCAACTTTTTTATATGAGAAATGATAGTATTTTGCCGGGCCGCCAAAAAAAGTTAGGATTAACCGATCGTTTGGTTTAACCGAGCTTGGTTTAACGGGGTTATATATATAATATGTATATATAATATATAGATATGTTGCTCTGGGCAAATTTAATAGGTTGTTATTGAATTTTGACATATGCTAAGTCCATCCAGGGCTGGGGTAGAGAAGTACAGTTACATCGCACTTTTAGAATTAAATGAGTTGAGCGGCCACTTCCCATGTGATAGGTCGTGGGCTGCCATGATTTTAAGCGCCAGCTTTGAACCCTGGCCGACTCCAACCAATGACTTATAGATTTATACTTGTCTCTACCTCGCCTGGCGTTCGGACATTGTTCGTGATGCTCAGCAACACGGGTAATTTGGCATTCGATCGCCACCATAGCCTCATAGCGTTAAGATAATACTTATGCTGCCACCTATCTAGTAACGGCGGAACTACCTTATGACTTGTGCGTCAGCGCCGCCTATATATTCATACTTTAATACGAAATACTTCGAAATGCTTACTCTATCTTACTGACCTGCCATCTGCAGTCGCCCGCTCGAACTACTGGCCCCAGCGCCTATATAAGGACTGACTTAGCGGCGGTGAGCTCACTTCGACACGGCCACAGGAGGACACTAGCTGGCTTTGAACTGCCATCCCACCCACCCCTGCTAAGATTATCTAGGGCTAAGGGTTAAAGCTTATTGACCTCATTGTGCCTAACTCATTGGCTTATCTCATTGTGCTTATCTTGTTGAAACTTAATATGTGCTTACTAAAATTGACATGTGCTTACTAGAGACTTGTTACTTGAAAAAGAAATAAATCCAACTTTAAACTCATATGCGGTGTCGGTGTCAAATTACTCTAATAGTGCAAGTCGCAGTGGAATGAGGAAGAACAGTTGTCTGTGATTGAAATTTCCTTTGCTTTATCAACTAACTGATTATATTGAGTAAATATAACCAGAATATTTTACAATGGGATCGATCTCTGGCTGAGTCAAACCAAAGGCTAATAGAATTGATACTTGTCACGACGTTGGCTCTCGTTCAGCATTACTAGGATAGAGCAAGGACTGGTTAGCTCAGTGCCAGGATAATGTGACTGAGCGAGATAGTGGAACATGATCCGGCTTCATGGTATCTCAGTGAAGTAGCACTATTAAACCACTATGAGTGCGCATTATCACAAATCGGTACCCAACCTGATATGACCTATGTTGCTAGGAGGTAAAACCCCAATCACCCAAACGGAAATAGTGTACAGAGCGGCAAAAGTCAAAGTTTCACCTGAGTAAAGTCTGCCGTACATGCAAGGCACAACATGTATCGGGAACCACTTTAAAGTTGCACAATCCGATGCTTTTAGGTTTCTGCCATATTTATTTTTTAGATAACTAGATTACTTTGATCATTACGATTTACTTTCATTGACGTTAGGCTTATTTTAGGGGGTTAGCTTTGAAGATATTTGAAATGAAACCAGGCCAAATTAATTTTGTTGTAGACACCGACTTCCTGGACGCAATAGGATTCGGCAGTGACAATTTCTATTAAATTGACTTGGGTTTCCTTCTATGTGGCAATAAACGCTTAAAGGCCATGTCACACCTCACCAGATTGAGGAACCGGACAGAAACTGGACACTGTCCGTTGAAATACGGCAATGTACGGTTTATATATGGTTGGCATCCAGCGTGTCCGTTATGTGTCCAGTGGTGTCCGTTGTGTATGGTGGGAATTTTTGAACATGCACAAAACTTGTACCGGACACCGCCGAGCTGACGTGTTCGGTTGGTGTCCGTTTGACGTCCGTTTTGTCCGTTTTGTCCATTTTGTTCGTTTTGGCCGTTTTGTCCGTTTTGTCCGTTTCATGTCCGGTACCCATCCGTTACATCTCCGGTTTGCTTCCTGCAGAGTCCGTTGATGGTGTTGCATGAATTCAGTCAGTATATGTTTTCGGCGCGTCCGTGATCAGCCTGGTACATCCGTTTGACATTCAGTTGTCATCCGGTTATCGTCCGGTTATCGTGCGGTGGCTATCCGTTCATGTCCATTTCATGTCCATTTCATGTCCGTTCATCCAGATTCCGTTGACGCGATAGCACAACATTTCGACACGTTTCGATACATTTTGATACCGAACACCACTGGACTAGACAATTCTTTGTCCGGATCATGTCTGTTGCTCAATCCGGTAAGGTGTGACAGGCACTTAATAGATGCACCAGTATCTAGGTTGGATATGTATAGTATGAGAAGGGTTTTGATTTATACAAAAAAAAAAAAAATGCATTCTTGGGATTATGCAGCTTTGAATTTAGAATACCGAAATACTGTGTCCACGTTCTCACCAACTCATATTCTGTTGTGGGTCGATAACAATGCTGTCACGACATTTGCCACACATGATTGTGCCACCCGCTATTTACCAACCAATAATTGCCACCCAACACTTTCGTATCCAGGACTTTCGCCAGCTGGGACTTGTGTCAGCTGGGACTTCTATGCCAGCAGATTATATCATCATAGGCCAGAGTAGTGATCTTGTGTGTAGCCTGGTATCCAGGTGTGCGCAGTGAGTGTGTTTGAGACTGTTCAAAAGGTGTGAAGGGCTGTCACATTAGGGTTTTTTGCGGAGCGTATGGGCGTAGCGCATTACGTCATTACGTCGCATACGCCGTTACGCACTCATACGCTACGCATACGCTGCTCATACGCACTCATATGCCGCCAGATGCCCAGTCCGGCTTATGTGAGCATGAGGTATCGCCGCCATACGCTTTCAAATCCGTCCGTCCAAATTGTTTGTGCATGCTAAAAAAACTCGACTATGAGGGCGTATGCCAACTGTCAAAAATGTCACAGCCGCTCCCATACGCTCCTCACGCCCTCGTACGTCCTCGTAGTCCACATACGCTAAAACCCCCAAAAGGTCCCAAAGTCATCATAGGCCGGCACGCGCAGGACCTACGTAGGTTTTCAATACGCTCCCGCCATACGCCGTAATGTGACAGGGCCTTTAGCAATATGGGACAATATTTTGTCCATTGTAACAATCAACATACTATCTGCTTATGCATTTGCTCAGGATAAACTGATTTGGTTTTTACATGGTGTTTCATAATCCCAATAGAATACATATTGATTTGAAGCAAATGTTCTTGTGTTTTCAGTGTAACCTTTTCTGTGCTGTTTTGCGTCAATCGTTACAATGGACAAAAAAAAAGAGTTATCACCTTTTGAGACAGGCTCATATGTTAGTATGCATACTCTCGATTAGTGCGCACAAAGTCCCAGGAGGCAAAGGTTTTGTCATGGAAAGTGCTGGATGGCAATTTTGGGCTTGCAAATAGCGAGCGGAAAATATCTTAAACCCAATAACAAGATGTACAATTGAGTAGGCCTAATCTGAGAGCAAAGACTTCATGTTGTGACAGCATTGTTATCGACCCACTTTTGTCTGCAATATCTATTTCTCAGAATCTCAGATTAATGGGTTTTTAAGTCACATTGTTGTGTAGTGTACGATGCACTTCATTGCGAAAGTGAATGGGAAGTACATTCTTGTTATCCATAAAGGCTCAGTCACACCTTACCGGACTGGGGAAACGGATAGAAAACGGACACTGTCCGGTGAAATATGTCAATGTCCAGTTTATATACAGTATGCATCCGGCATGTCCGTTCTCTGTCCGGTGGTGTCCGGTGAGTACGGTGTCAAGTTTTGAACATGCACAAAACTTGTACCAGACACCGCCGGACTGATGTGTATGGCTGGTGTCCAGTTTAAGTCCGTTTAGTCCGTTTTGTCCGTTTTACGTCCGGTACCCATCCGTTACGTCCCTGGTTGGCTTCCTGAATAGTCCATTGACGGTGTGCGGGAATTTGGTCTGTCGTTTTTCTTTTGTTTTTTGGTGCGTCCATTAACAGTCCGGTACGTGTCCGTTTGACATTCAGTTCTTATCCGGTGTCATCCGGTTATCATCCGGTTATCGTCCGGTGGCTATTCATTAATGTACGTTCCTTGTCCATTTAGTGTCCATTTCGTCCGGCCGCCTTTGACCTGAAAGCGCAACATTTTGACACATTTCAGTACATTTTGATACCAAACACCACCGGACTAGAAAATTCTTTGTCGGGTTTATGTCCGTTGCTCAATCCGGTAAGGTGTGACAGGCACTTAACGGAATTATCTGAAAGTTTGGAGTAATCGATTATATTGCCGAGGTTATCAGTATGATGCAGACACATTGTAAAATGTGATTATATTCAGAAGGAGAATAATGCATTGAAAGGTATTTTAACTCTCGCATATATATATATATATATATATATATATATATATATATATATATATATATATATATAATCGGTACAATTTTAAACAAGAAATTCCATTACGAGCCGTTATACTCGCACAATACGTTATGCATCATACATATGTGCTGTATAAGCAATTATAGAAGTATTATTATCATGACATCGATTATCTAGTTCATTTCAACCTGACAGTATACCATCTTATCTGACACTCCTCCAGTCATCTACCAGTCATCTACTGATCAGAGCTTCTGCCTCGCCTGGTGGCGCCACCTGTTGCGTTTTCCTCGCCTGTCTCCGCCTCACGCCTGTACCATTCGCTCCAAAGGATTTTACATCCTAGCAACATTTAAGGTCATATCAAGGGGCGGATTCCGACTTGTAGCCGATGGTTACTTTATAGTGCTGCCTCACTGGGAACCTGACTGGCCGGTACTATGATCCAATATCACACTCAGTCACATTATTCTGATATTGAGCAACCCTGTCGTTGTCCTATGCTATTGATACCAAACGCCATGCTAGGTATTAATTTTTGTATGTCATTAGTTTTGCTCAGTCCGGATTCGAACCTGATGAACTCCTGCATGGTAATCCAGCCTCTTATCGAATTGCCTATTCATCTCTCTTTCTCTCTCTCTGTCTCTCTCTCTCTTTCTCTGTCTCTCTCATTCTCTCTCTTTCTCTCTCTCTCTATACATATATACGTACAAACCGGACGCGGTGACTGAATCGGTAGAGCACGGGCTTTCCGTGCGGGAGATGGGGAGTTCGATTCCCGGTCGAGTCAAACCAATGATTTAATCAAATTGATACTAGTCGCTACCTAACCCATCGCTCTGCATTAATAGGATAGAACAAGGCCTGAATAGCATAGTATCAGGATAATGTGACTGAATGGGATATCAGGTCATGGTGCAGGCGGCATAGTCTCACAGTGGGGCAGCACTATAAAACTAGCCATGAGTGCCCACTGTCACAAGTCGGGACCCGTCCTGCTATGACCTGAGATGTTGCCAGGACGTAAGACTCCAACAACAAACAAACAAACAAACAAACATACATACACACTTAGTTCCATCATTCTACCACGGTGGCGCCACCAGCGCGTGGACACTCCATGCCTTATCCATTCACCCCCACATCAATGCTCCTGTCTGTTAATAGTGCTATATCTGCATTTGATGCCATTGAAACTTCACAGGGGTAATTTCCAGTGTGCTCGACGTGGCTGGCCGACAGTGTGCGCATGTCAGGATAAATGACAGTGTGCACATGTCAGGATACCTGACAGTGTGCGCATGTCAGGATACCTGACCGTGTGCACATGTCAGGATACCTGACAGTGTATGCATGTTAGGATACCTGAAGTGTGCACATGTCAGGATACCTGTCAGTGTGCGCATGTCAAGATACCTGACAGTGTGTGCATGTCAGGATACCTGACAGTGTATGCATGTCAGGATACCTGACAGTGTGGGCATGTCAGGATACCTGACAGTGACAGTGTGTGTATGTCAGGATACCTGACAGTGTGCACATGGCAGGATACCTGACAGTGTGCACATGTCAGGATACCTGACAGTGTGTGCATGGCAGGATACTTGACAGTGTGTGCATGGCAGGATACCTGACAGTGTGTGTATGTCAGGATACCTGACTGTGTGCACATGTCAGGATACCTGCCCATGTGTGCATGTCAGGATACCTGGCAGTGTGTGCATGTCAGGATACCTGACAGTGTGCACATGTCAGGATACATGACCACATGCACATGTCAGGATAACTGACAGTGTGCACATGTCAGGATAACTGACAGTGTGCACATGTCAGGATACCTGACAGTGTGTGCATGTCAGGATACCTGACAGTGTGCGCATGTCAGGATACCTGACCATGTGCGTATGTCAGGATACCTGATCGTGTGCGCATGTCAGACGGACTTATGGTTAAGTGCATCATAAGTCCAGAAACAGCCGTGTCATATAATCATCCATAATACAAACACCCCGACATAATACACACACGGCGCCACGCTGACACACCACCACCACTGCCCCGGTACAGCTTGACAGCTGCCTCCCCCAAGGGCTTTCCACTGCACATAGCAACAGCTTCTTTTCAAAATTTCCCGAGGAAATTATGTCCGTCTGAGCTGTCAGCCATTATTGGTTTGTATCTCGAGTAACACTGCCGCCCGAGGGGTGCATTATGTTGGGGGAGTTGGGGAGGGGCTGCGAGGTAAAATACTGCACGGTAATTCTCCCAAAACTGAACAAACATGTTTGAAATCGAACACCCCGTGCAATTTCCTATGCACGACGGCATGGTATATATATATATATATATATATATATATATATATATGAATATATATATATATATATATATCTATATATATATAGACACACAGTAAAACCTCTCTAAATCGACTGACCATGGTACCGACTTTAAATGATCCATTTAGGAGGTGGTCGGTTTAGGGAGGTTTTTAAAAATCATGACAGTGGTATAGTAATTAGTATGGGCGAATGTTTGGGACCCAAATAAAACGATCGATATAGGGGAGTGGTCGATCGGTGGAGGTGGTCGGTTAGAGAGGTTTTACTGTATATATATATATATAAACTCTGAGGTGTTAGGTCACCTCTCACTTTACGCATGGTTTGCCTTGAATCTCGTTGTGATGCACCAGACGGAATGACCGAATGAGTTAGAGCGTCCGTCTCCCGTGTTGGTAGATCGTAGCGCGGTCGTGGGTTCCGACAACCCTGGTCGAGTCAAACCAACTGACTTAAATATTTATACTTGTCGCTCCCTACCCTAGCACTCAGCATTACTAGGATAGGGCAAAGACTGGTTTGCTCAGTGTCAGGATAATGTAACTGAGTGGGATATCAGGTCATGGCGATGATGGCCTGATCTTCCAAGTTCCAGTAGGGGCAGCACTATAAAGTCGCCATGAGTGCGCACTCTCACAAGTCGGTACCCGTCCTGATATGACCTTAGATATTGCTAGGAGGTAAAACAACAACAAACAAACGTTGTGATGGCGGATTGGGAACAATGACAAAGACCACCACACACTGTATGACAATTTGACCTGAAGTCCATCGATACCCCGCTTAGTGTTGCTAATCAGATGTGGGGAAGACATCTGGGGATGCGTGTTGGAGGGTGGGTGTTGTGGGTTGGATGTTATGGGTTTGCTTGGTGCGGTGGTGTTGGAGTTGTGGGTTCAGTGAATGAGTGGGGAGGGGTGTCGATGGTTAGGGTTGAGGATTAATGTGTGTAAGGGGAGAGGTCATGTCCAAGAAGTCGCCAACCATGCTGCAAGAATAAAGGATATGAACCTACAAAGACCGCCTCACATTGTGCGACAATTGGCTCAGAATAGTTGGGAACAAGGTGAAGGAAGTTCCGATCCCGATATCGGATATATGTGCCATATACTTTATTATGTTGATATAAATAACGGCGTACCCTTAATGTTTCTCTCTGACCACCTTAACTTCCATGTTATTCACTGCGGAGCGGGCATTCTCTCCTCCCCCACCTCCTATATGCAGTGAGCCAAATGTCACTCTGCTCATTTTCAAAACCCCCACACACACCACACTATATATATACGTATATGTCCTCTATAATCTATTATGGGAATATAAACAAGGACACTACCATTCAAGGTCAAAGGTTTGGCTCGATTTTAATCTAGATCTAAATGAGGAAATAAGGTACTCCACTCTAAAAAAAACACTAAGTTCTCTGAGGTACAGAGTCGTGTACTTGTGAGTTATATTGTCAAACTGGAGCTCCTGGCTGGTATCGACCGTTTATACCTCGTGACGCCACCAGTATCCATGCTGCCACGCCTATTCACCTATAGGCAAAACATAATTCCACTTCATTCCTATGGTAATTGGTATAGGTACCATATAATTTATTATTGGGGTATAAATAACATTTGGTATCTACCAATATGATTGCATATCTGTGTAATAATAACTTATTTCTTATACGAAACTAGCCCCCCACATGCACAGCTGACTCTGGTCAGTCTCTTTTCTTCTCGTCCCTCCCTATACAGTACAACCCCGTTAAACCAAGCTCGGTTAAACCAAACAATTTTTTTCGGCGGCCCGGCAAAATACTACCATTTGTCATATAAAAAAGTTGGTAAAACCAAAGTCGGTTAATCCAAAGTATCGGTTAATCCAAACAAAATTGTCGGAACCAGGCCACTTCCGGTACAGTTAAACCAAACCTTCATGTGGTTTTAAGGTCATCTGAATATTTTGCCAGGTAGCCGAAAAAAGTTTGGATTAACCGATCGTTTGATTTAACCGAGGTTGGTTTAATGGGGCTAAACTTTATATACATAAAAAACAATAATCATAGCGTCCACATACATTGTACATTCATAATGCACCCCCGTTTTTGCCAAAGCCAAGTCAAAGTCAAAGCTCGGTTAACCCAATGATCGGTTAATCCAAACAAATTTCTAGGGTCCCTTCAAGTTTGGTTTAACGGGGTTATACTGTATATATGAAGTGGGCGAGACTATAATATATATATATAACATATATATATATATATATATATAGATATGCATGTTTCCCCTCTCTCTATGTAACATGTATGTACAATGAAATCTCAATGGTTTTTGTTTGTTCAGAGGTATTTCCCGTGTATGGCTAGCCAAAGTGTCTGAGGTGCCGTAAGTTCAGGAAGAATTGACAAGACGGGGTGGCCAAATGAGTTGAGCGTCCGTCCCCTGTTTTGGGAGATCGGGGATCCGAACCTATGTGTTTGTAGGTTCGAACCCTGGTCGAGTCAAACCAAATGACTTTCAAATTGATACTTGTCGCTTCCTAGCCTGGCGTTCGTTATTACTAGGATAGGGCAAGGACTGGTTCGCTCAGTGTCAGGATAATGTGACTGGGTGAGATATCAGGTCATGGTGCTGGCGGCCTGATTTCCCAGTGGGGCAGCACCATAAAGTCACCATGAGTGCGTGCTGTCACAAGTCGGTACCCGTCCTGATATGACCTTAGATGTTGCTAGGACGTAAAGCAACAACAAACAGGAATATTTATCGCACCATGTAAGGCAACCTTTATTCTAGAGAAGCTACCACGCGATATCTGCGGAAAACTACATTCACACTTCATTTTGAGTTAATTGAACAGAATAAATTAACCGGCAAGTTTCCACATGTCTAGGGATTGAAAGGTTTGCAGTTTATTTATCCTTTCAGGTAGAAACACAATTGCCTTCGCCGTATGTGCTACTCTATGTAGAACCTGTGCAAATTAGCAAAGTTGTTGTCAGCTCAGTATTCCCAGAAACTGTTTTATTTTATCACGGAGATGCTTCAGCTAATCTGTGATGAGTGTCACGCTCGTGTTGACTTGATAGTGCTGCCCTACTGGGTTACCATGATCCAGTATCGCATTCAGTTATATTATCCCGATACCGATGCAGACAACCGTTCCTTTATCCCAATACCGGACTGGGTGGCCGAAGCGGGGGCATTAATAGGATACGCCAAGGATTGATTGGTTAGCAAAGTATTAGGATAATGTGACTGAGTGGGATATCTAGCCATGATGCCGGCAATCTGGTCATTCAGTGGGCCAGAACTATGAAGTCGAAATGAGTGCACACTGTCACAAGTTGGTGCCCATCCTGATATGACCTTAGATGTTGCTAGGACATAACATCCCAACAAACAAACTTATCCTAGTAATGCAGAGCACCAGACAATCCGTCATTCGATATGTTTTTACAAATGAAGGGAAATAGCGCCTGGAGCGGTATTCGAACCCACATTGCTGCTATTCTGGTGCTAGCGTCCTACCTATTAGCCTATCTAGGGTCCCTGATGCAATCAACCTCCCCATGTATAAATAAATATGTACATGGCATTTCACCTGGGAAGGTGAGTGTACCTCACTCACTACACTAGCGACAAGTAAGTCATTGCAAGGGATCGGATCCATAACACCAGCTAGAGAAAAGATTCACCCGGTACTTGTAGTACACGGGTGAAGGACAACGTAGTCTAAATACGGGCAAAAATAGCTTTAGTATGGAACATGAACTAGAAACTGCGGTTCCAGGATCCAATGGCTACATATATAGGCACAGAGTTGGTGAAATGGGAGACAATGCAAAAAGACAAGATGGCGGCCGTAGAACGCCATCGATTTCACTTTTAAATCTTATTAAACTAGCTATTATATTATATTTTTCAACTTAAAGGTAGCGGGCTATCAATAAGACATGTGTAAAGAATAAGTGTTGCTTCTTAGATTGTGAATTTATGATCTCAATTCATTGACCCGTTTTTTCAACAGCTTTTACATAGGGTTGGTTTGCACCCCTACTGCAGCAGTATGGGGTGAATCTTGTATCTAGACACCAGCATGCAACTTGCAAGGCGGACACTCTAACCACTAGTCCCTCCCGACTGAGTCATCCCTATTATGTATATGTTCTTTGTTGCGGCTTTACTTTGTAGCAACATCGAATGTTATATCAAGAGAAGTAGCAGGATACTGATTTATGACAGTGTGCATTCATGGAGACTTTATAGTGTTGTGTCACAGGGAAACAGTGCCATATATATGCACCATATCCCACTCAGTCACATTATCCCGATACTGAGCAAACCAGGCCTTGTCCTATCCTATTAATGCCAAGCATTGAGCTTGGTAGTGACAAGTATACATTTAGTAAGTTATTGGTTTGACTTTGATCATGGTTTTAACCAGACGGGATGGCCGAATGAGTTAGAGCGTCCGTCTCCCGTGCTGGTAGATCGTGGGGTCGTGGGTTCGAGTCCCGGTCGAGTCAAACCAATGACTTTAAAATTGATACTTGTCACTTCCTAGCCAGGCGCTCGGCATTATTAGGATAGGGCAAGGACTGGTGGGCTCAGTGTCAGGATAATGTGACTGAGTGGGATACCAGGTCATGGTGCCGGCGGCCTGGTTTCCCAGTGGGACAGCACTATAAAGTCGCCATGAGTGCGCACTGTCACAAGTCGGTACCCGTCCTGATATGACCGTAGATGTTGCTAGGACGTAAAACAACAACAAACAAATTGATCATGGTTTGAATTCACCACCTCACACACTGGAAACCAGCCAGCGATCTTACGCTAGTTACAGTCTTAAGGCCCTGTCACACCTTACCGGACTGGGGAAACGGATAGAAACACGTCAATGTCCGTTTTATATATGGAACTCAACCGGCGTGTCCGTTCTCTGTCCGGTAGTGTCCGGTGGGAAGTTTTGAACATGCACAAACCTTGTACCAGATACCGCCGGACTGACGTGTATGGTTGGTGTCCGTTTTAAGTCCGTTTAGTCCGTTTTGTCTGGTTGTCTGTTACCTCTCCGGTTTGCTTCCTGCAGAGTCCGTTGACCTAGTTGCGGGAATTCGGTCAGTATATGTTTTCGCCGCGTCCGTGAATAGTCCGGTACATGTCTGGTTGATGTTCGGTCCATCCGTTTGTCATCCGGTTGTTGTCCGGTTATCATCTGGTTATTGTCCGGTTATCATCCGGTTATCATCCGGTTATCGTCCGGTTATCGTCCGGTGGGTATTCGTTAATGTACTTCCTTGTCCGTTTAGCGTCCGTTTCGTCTGGCTGAAAGCGCAACATTTCAACACATTTCGGTACATTTTGATACCAAACACCACCGGACTAGACAATCCTTTGTCCGGTTATGTCCGTTGCTCAATCCGTTAAGGTGTGACAGGCGCTTTAGTCTTAGTCTTACATCTCGCCTGGTCTACTTTTTTTTTGCTGAGATAACACAAGCAGTAAGGAGCGGTTGGTGAGGTGGGCGCACGTTGGAGGCGCCACCAATCGAGTTGGGAAGAGTCGGTGAATGAGGCAGTGTCGAACTGAGGTGGAGAGAGAGATACAGAACAGCTGGTATTTATACTCGTATAATCTTTATACATAATATATATATATGTACAGTAAAACTTCTCTAACCGACCACCTCCACAGATCGACCACTCCCCTTATATCAATCGCTTTATTTGGGTCTCAAACGGTCACCCATAGAGTACCATTGTAATGATAAAAAAAAACTCCCTAATCCAACCACCTCCCTAAATGGACCATTTAAAGTCGGTCTCATGGTCGGTCGATTTAGAGAGGTTTTATTGTATATATATATTTATATATATTTTTATGTATTACTGTTTTTCATTTGGTACGCCACATCGTATGACGACACAGATCACTATGCTGACCATTGTGTCAACCCCACCCCCGCCCACAAACCACAACCACCATCAACCCTGCTTCCCTGACCCCCTTTCCCTGATCCCCCCCCCCCCCCCCCACCACACACCACACACACACACCACACACACACCCTCACAACACGCACACTCACCTCTTATCCTGCTCCCTCACCCCGACCCTTACCCACACAGACAAGGTGGGGCCAGTATCATACATAATCCAGTCGCGCCCTCGGGTGTTTAGCCTGCCCTCGGGTGGGGTTAAACCCCGGGCCCCGTGATATAAAACCGGCAGACAGGTGCTGCGGGCCCACACAATGCTTGACCCTTACCCCGAGGCCACAAGCACTGGCCCGACACCTGGTGGCGAGGTTCAGAACTAGAAGTTGGCGTCGGGCGACCACGTTAAATATAGGTTACACTAACTGTGGGGTTTGGTAGCGATGTTATTTGTTTGTTTACATTGCTGTTATTATAGGCGGTGGTGATGTCAATGGGACGGTGATCGGGTGTAAGTGATGTCAACTGTGGAAGAGGGTGTTGGAACTGGGCGCGGTAGCTGAATCGGTAGCACCCCCATCACACCAAACTACTTCTCAAAACTTCCAACCCAGTTCTAAAACGGGCTATGGTCAGGCTAGGACATGGCTGCAAGAAAATTGTGGGCATGCTCAAAGTTCTGGAGTACCATTCCATTCTAGTCCATCCATTCCATTCGTAAAAAGACCTTAACAATTTGCTACTACGTCCATTCCGTTCGTACACAGTTTGAGCCCGTTCAGCAACATTTTCAAGAATGTAGTGAGAACTAGTTTGGTGTGATGGGGGTATAAGTGTGATGACCAGCTTTTCGTGTGGGAGATTGTGGTTGTGAAACCCAGCCGAGTCAAACCAAGGACTTACCAAATAAATACTTGTCGCTATCTAGCCTGGCACTTGGCATCAATAGGAATAAGACTAGGCAAGGACTGGTTTACTCAGTATCAGGATAATGTACTCGAGTGTGGGATATCGATTCATGGTGCCAGCAGCCTGGTTTCCCAGTGGGGCAGCACTATAAAGTGCCCATGAATGTGCACTGCCACAAGCTGGAACCCATCCTGGTAAGACCTTAGCAATTGTTAGGACGTAAATCTTCTATCAGTATTAATACCGAGCACCACCTAGGTAGGCAGCAACATGTTTCAAGTTTGTAACTATGTAAGTCATTGAATTGACTCGGTTGGGGTTGGAACTCACACAAAATCGCACATAGAAAGGGAAGCCAGTTAGCAGTCAAATGACCGATTCGGTCACCACGTCCGAGGTTGCCTCGTGGCAGTATTGGTGTCCCTCTTCAGTGAAATGATCTGATAGAGTGATGTATGCTAGAGAATACACACAGATTGATAGAGTTTATCGGTGAAATACTACTGAAATATGATTAGATTCATCATAGAAAAGGGACTTCCGGTTGTACTTATTTAATCCGACACCTTTGTGGCCTGGCTATTGCCGAATTATATAAAATTCTTAAATTGCATACATTTTGCTGTATTCTCAAAGGTATAACCAAGTTTAAAATGGGAAATAATAAAACTGTTATTGCTTTAAAAAAAAAGAGAAGCTTTCATTGTTTCACATAAAATAAAGCCCAAAACCAAAGATAAAAGATGTAACACATAAAGGTCAGATTATATCAGAAGTCAGATTCAAAACGCACCGGACCTTTGGAGTCGCCGAAGTATGGAATGCCGAATTAAAGGGGTACAACAGGCACAATTTACGCAAGTATTGTGACGCCTATGGGCGAAAGCAATCGAATTTTCATTTAAATCATATAGATTTTGAAGCATATACAGTATAACCCCGTTAAACCAAACCTGAAGGGACCCTAACAAATTGTTTGGATTAACCGATCAGTGGTTTAACCGAGCTTTGACTTTGACTTCTCTTTGGCAAAACAGGGGTGCATTATGAATGTACAATGTATGTAGACACTATGATTATTGTTTTTTATGTATATACAGTTTAACCCCATTAAACCAACCTCGGTTAAATCAAGCGATCGGTTAATCCAAACTTTTTTCGGCGACCTGGCAAAATACTACCATTTATCATATAAAAAAGTATCAGATGACCTTAAAAGCACATGAAAGTTTGGTTTAACTCTACCGGAAGTGGCCTGGCGACAATTTTGTTTGGATTGACCGATACCTTGGATTAACCAACTTTGGTTTAAACAACTTTTTTATATGATAAATGGTAGTATTTTGCCGGGCCGCCGAAAAAAGTTTGGATTAACCGATCATTTGGTTTAACCGAGCTTGGTTTAACGGGGTTGTACTGTATTCCGTAAGCTACATGAGTCATTTTATCACTAACCTTGCCCCGTTTCCCCTAATTCCACAGAAGATGGACGTGAGCTCAAAATCAACAGAAGAAAGTAAGGAATAATCCCTTTAGGAGCATTACAACCAATATCAACCAATTTCCCTATGTTTAGATCCATTCTTACTTATTCGGTTCGCGGACATCCCAAACTTGACATATTGGAGATTTCTGATATTTGAATGACTTGTGTTAAAGCTGCATAGTCCGATGAAAATATCAAATTTTCAAAACAAAAACAATTATCTAAATTTGATTCTACATATCTAACTTACATACTGGTGCACTTATTAAACATTTGTCACCACATAGAAGGAAATACTGAGGCAATTGAATAGAACCTTTTACTGCCGAAGCATATGTGGTCAGAGTTGTGACGAGCTTGCCAAAATTAATTTTGCATGGTTCCACTTCAAATATCTCAACAGTTAGCCACTTAAAATAAAAGTTACTTCAAGCTAAAGTAAGATACATAATAGCGATCAACCTAATGTATATATCTCAGAAAATTTCAGAAACTCAAAACCATCGGACTATGCAACTTTAAGGACATGGGGAATATTACTATAAGGAATCCATATTTAAATTACATAGCCTTATCTTTAAAGTATTGCCATTTGCAAAATATCAAGGTATATAGGTATACCAAGTTCATGTCCGCTGGTACTGAAGCTGCGACCCAGTGTGTAAACATTCCAAGTCGCAGCTTCAACTTACAAACTGGAAGACTGGGAAATTGGGGAATATGCATAAAAGGAATTCATATTTCATCTAATGTAAAATATTTGCTTGGACAATTTCGTTGCAACCTCCATTGGAAACAAATGTACGGCAATAATTCTACCAAGTTTGGTCATATGGAGACATGTTTGTTTGTTTGTTGTTGTTTTATGTCCTAGCAACATCTAAGGTCATATCAGGACGGGTACCGACTTGTGGCAGTGCGCACTCATGGTGACTTTATAGTGCTGCCCCACTGGAAGACCAGGCCACCAGCACCATGACCTGATATCCCACTCAGTCACATTATCCTGACACTGAGCCAACCAGTCCTTGCCCTGTCCTAATAATGTCAAGCGCCAGGCAAGGAAGCGACAAGTATCAATTTTTAAGTCATTGGTTTGACTCGACCAGGGTTCGAACCCACGACCCCATGATCTACCAACACGGGAGACGGATGCTCTAACTCATTCGGCCATCCCGTCTGGTCTATGGAGACATGTGGTATGTACACAGTGAGTTTAAATTATAGGGTTTGTTGTGAAAGATAGGGCTGGGAGTGGCACCAACCCTTAACTTCCAGTGTGTAAGTTAAGCATGCTTGGGTCACAGCGTCAGTCCTTTCCAAGATACCAGCAGAACTCCGAGCAACAACATCTGACGTCATATCCGGCTGCATATCGATCGCCTTTTGACAAAACACACCCATGGAGACGTCCTAGTCGGGGTGACTAAGTGAGTTGAGCGCCCACTTCCCGTGTAGTAGGTCGCGGGATTCTAACCTATGGGGTTCAAACCCTGGCCGAGTCAAACCAATGGCTTCAAAATTGATACTTGTCGATACCTTGCTTGGCACTCGGCATTAGTAACAGTAGGATAAGGTAAGGAGCAGTGGAGTGAGGAAGATCAATTGTTTGTGATTGAAATTTCCCCTGCTTAATCAATGAATTTAAATGTGTTTTAAATAGTGCTGCCTCACTGGGATATCATGCTGTCGGCACTATGACACAATATTAAAATCCATCATATTGTCCCAACACTGAGTGAACCAACCCTTGCTACATCCTAGTTTGTTTGTTGTTTTACGTTCTAGCAACATCTAAGGTCATATCAGGTCGGGTACCAACCTGTGACAGTGCGCACTCATGGTGACTTTTTAGTGCTGCCCCACTGGGAGACCAGGCCACTAGCACCATGACCTGACCTCCCACACAGTCACATTATCCTGATACTGTGCAAACCAGTCCATGTCCTATCCTATTAATGCCAAGTGCCAGGCTAGGTAGCGGAAAGTGTCAATTTTAGAAGTCATTGGTTTGAGTCGGCTGGGATTCGAACTCCCGACCTTATGCGCGGGAAGCCTTAAGCCTGCTTTTGTAAGTTTTCAGTTTTGACTCGGTCGGTGATCCTTCACACGCTGGAGGAGTGTAGGGGAGAGCAGAGGAGGACGTTGTGGGGTGGGGGGGCTGAAAGGGTGTGCTTGCATCGTTTTCCACCTGCATCATGCCTCCTGAAGCCAGGGCACACCGCTCCATGCCACGTCACGTGACACCATGAACACTCATTTAAAAGCTGCATAGTTCAATGAAAGCATACCATTATCGAAACCAAAACACGTAGCTAAATTTGATACTACATAACCAAGAGAAGCGCATAGAAAGCGGACGCTCTAACCACTCGGCCATCCTGTCCGGTTTGCTGATCAAGATCATGCTTATGAACCCTCATTAGGCTGAATGGTGGCAGCACTTTCCACGACTGCCGCCAGGGGGTGCAGAAAACACGTGGGACAATGGACACCATTATACACATTCCCTATTCACAGAACACCATTCAACCATCTCACCCGCACCTTATGCGGCCTCATTTCTATAGCATACCTATATATACTCTTGCTCGGAGTTCTGCTGGTGTCTCGGGAAGGACTGACGCTGTGACCCAAGCATGCTTTAGCTTACACACTGGAAGTTAAGGGTTGGTGCCACTCCCAGCACTATCTTTCATGACAAATGCTATACTTTAACCTCACTTTGTACATACCACATGTCTCTATATTACCAAACTTGGTAGAATTATTGCTGTACATTTGTTTCTAATGGGAGATTGCAACGAAATTGTCCAAGCAAATATTTTACATTAGATGAAATACCGATTCCTTTTATGTGTATTCACCAACTTCCCAGTCTTCCAGTTTGTAAGTTGAAGCTGCGGCTTGGAATGCTTACACACTGGGTCGCAGCTTCAGTCCTACATACATAGATATACATTCATACATACACGTGTACATACATACATATATACATACATATGCTTAGAGTTACAGATTTGAACCCATGGGTTCGAACACTAGTTGAGTCAAACCAATGACTTAAAAATGTACACTTGTCGCTTCCTAGCCAGGCACTCGGCATTATATTAGGATAGGGCAAGGACTGGTTGGCTCAGTGTCAGGATAATGTGACTGATTGGGATATCAGATCATTGTACTGACAGCTTGGGCAGCACTAAAAAATCGCCATGAGTTTGCACTGTCACAAGTCGGTACCCGTCCTGATATGACCTTAACTGTTGCCAGGAGGTAAATCTCCCAATAACCAACCAGTATACATACATACAAACATACATATAATATGCATACATACATAAACATACATACATACATGCACACATACATACATACACATACATAAACTACATATATATATTTACATGCATACATACATACACACACATATACATACACATCCTTAAATTGCATAATCCGATGAAAGTATCCCATTTTCGAAACCGAAGCACTTATCTTGATATAACTTTATGGCCGGTGCACACCTACCGTTTGTGCACGCACACCTCCCGTTTCGCGCACAAAAATCGCTAGGTGTGCGTCCCCCGCGCACACCTACCGATTGCGATTCGCGACTTTTCAGGGCTAAAACTGCTTGCTTGCGCATACGATTCGCGATTCGAAAAATGAATCGGCCCGTTCTCAGTCGTAAGGTCGTCGCGAGTTTTAGTGCGCGAATCGTAAACGGTAGGTGTGCACCGGCCATTAGATACCCAACTTAGACACAGGCGCTTTTATCAAGCATTTGTTCCTGCATAGAAGGGAAAACAAAGTCAATTTAATGCTAATACAACGCTTAGCCGACCTCATATAACCTTAGATGTTGCTAGGAGGTAAAAACCCAAACAAATGTTAACCCCGGAATGGCACTATTGTGGGTTCGAGTCCCGCTCCAGGCATAATGTTCACACAATTTATTGTTTCCTTGCACTCCACCACCACACATGTATGCACTTCAACTGGTGGTGACAGTGCATTAGCAAATAAGAAAGTGGTAAAGAAAAAGAAAGAAAGAAAGCGGCAAAGAATAAGAAAGAAAGAAAGTGGTAAAGAAAAAGAAAGGTAGCAAAGAAAGAAAGAAAGTGGCAAAGAAAAAGAAAGAAATAAAGCAGCAAAGAAAAATAAAGAAAGAAAGCGGCAAAGAAAAAGAAAGAAAGCCAAGAAAGGAAGCATCAAAGAAAAAGAATGAAAGAAAGCGGCAAGGAAAAAGAAAGAAAGAAAGCTCAAAGAAAAAGAAAGAAAGCAAAGAAAGAAAACAGCAAAGAAAAAGAAAGAAAGAAAGTTCCAAAGAAAAGGAAAGAAAGAAAGAAAGCGGCAAAGAAAAAGAAAGAAAGCAAAGAAAGAAAGTGGCAAAGACAAAGAAAGAAGGAAAACGGCAAAGAAAAATAAAGAAAGAAAACGGCAAAGAAAAAGAAAGAAAGAAAGCAGCAAAGAAAAAGAAAGAAAGCAGCAAGGACAAAGAGAGAACGAAAGCAGCAAAGAAAAAGAAAGAAAGCTCACCCCGACAGGAGTAGACAGATGGCCAGATAAACAGGTGATAACGGTCGGTGTTGGCTAAAGGAAGTGGTGATTGAAGTTTGGCGGCTGACTTTGTAGGTTGGTAGGTAGGACTAGGAGTTCTTTGGCTTTCCTCAGACCTTTATGTAGTAGTGTCAGGGGGGCTGAGTGTATTTATCCCGCCGTAGCAACCAGCAGCATTCCTACCAGCAGCAAACATGTGATTTGACGGAGCTTGCGACCAGGAAGAATAAAATAGCACCCATAGACACAGATAATAAGGAGCCCGACGTGTGAAAGGAGTACAGCAGGAGCTGTTTGTGCTGATTTCCCGAAAAGATGGATCTTTGATGTCGTAATTATAATTCGCGATCTGAATGATTCAATGAAGGCTTGCCATTAGCTAGATTTTAACATCGATAAGTGCCGGTGTGAGGGGGTGGAGTGCTTGTATCAGGTCAATTCCAATGACCATATATATATATATATACATATATATATACATATATATATATATATATATATATGCTCTATAATCTATTATGGGAATATAAACAAGGACACTACCACCGAACAGTTCTCTGCCTCTATTTACTCTACACCTGGATGTCATGTGACTTAGCTACTCATCATCATCATCATGCTGTCGGTCGCGATGCGACAAAGACTGCTTTCATTATTTGACTGCCGCTCTCCCATTTCATGAAAGCTGCCTGCAAAAGTGTTGAAGTGCTGCTGGCTTTTGCAAGTTACCAGCGGCACTCTCTCGGGGAGCAAATAGAGGTTTCACTCACCGGCATAGAACATGTCTAAGACAGGCGCAAAACCTATTTGTCCCTGCAGTGGCTGGTCGGGAGATGTTGGGAGTTCCATACATCAACCGCCCTTAATGCTGCCACAGTGACATGGTTTTCTGTTTAGGGTTTGCTCCCTTAGCCTTCGGTTCTGTCAAGGACCTGTACCACAAGGCAGTGGTTTACAACTCTGCAAGGCAGGGGCGTCAAACTCCCTGAGGTATTGCTATACCTGCAATACCTGCATACCCACTCCTATTCATTGAGTTAGTACTACCCAACCTGCTATGCCTAGCTTAGTTCCTTCATCCACCACCGCACTGCCACCTGTGAGCGGCTCATGACTGCATGATACCAGCTGCGCCTGGTTACTACCACTGCCGCTCCCTCTCAGCAGGACGGATTTTATATATATTCATATCGCTAAGCTGAGTAGAATATACCTGTCATGACAACCAGTGTCGTGGGGGTGATGAAAATCGGAAATATTGCGCCTAGAGCGGGACTCGAACCCACATCTCTTTGCATTCCGGGCCAGTGTGCTAACCATTACAGCACATAGGCTCCCTGATATCACCACACTACCCACGCCTACCTGTCTATGCCACTCCTTGCCTGAGAGGTCAGTGCAGACCACTACATATTCAACGGATTATGCTCAATTAACTAAGTAGCTGGGCGTTCAGCGGGTTGGTTTGATTTCCTGTCATCAAGTATGGCTAGCTATTTATACATGTGGGTGGGGCTTTTAATCATGCCCTGTGTCTAATGGTCGGGTGGCCGGTGGAGGTAGGTGAATTGTTCGCTCCTCATTGTTATGGGCGATGGTATTCCTACCTAAATGCATAGCATAAGATGTGATGATTAGAGAGAGTGTGTCTGTGTGTCTGTGTGTCTGTGTGTCTGTGTGTCTGTGTGTCTGTGTGTCTGTGTGTCTGTGTGTCTGTGTGTCTGTGTGTCTGTGTGTCTGTGTGTCTGTGTGTCTGTGTGTCTGTGTGTCTGTGTGTCTGTGTGTCTGTGTGTCTGTGCGTCTGTGTCTGTGTGTCTGTGTCTGTGTGTCTGTGTGGCTGTGTGTCTGTGTGTGTGTGTCTGTGTGTGTCTGTGTGTGTGTCTGTGTGTCTGTGTGTCTGTGTGTGTGGGGGGTTGTTGTTGAGGATTTCCCAACACAAAATGACTTTTCTTAGTATAATGGGCGAAGTTTTAACCTGTTTCTGTACTTTGAAGGCGTTAATGGGGGGGGGGGGGGTCGAGGGGGGGGGGGGTAGTTGGGAGATGGAGATCGGGGTTGGGTAGGGGTGGGTGGGTGGTGTGTGTGAAGATCTTCTCAAGAGATTGTGCATGTATGTGTATGTGTATGGTGAGGGTCGGTGTGAAGGGGTAGGGGGAAATGTGTAGGGGAGTGGGGAGAGGGAGAGGGGGGGATAGGGGGGGGGAGGCGGAAGGAATGGGATGTGGTGGGGAGGGGCTGGGGGAGGCCATGAGGGAGTGATATAGGGCATGGGGGGGAGGGAAGGGAGAAGGGAGGGAGACGGAAGGGGCCTGGGGGAAGTAATGAGGGAGTCAATGGGGGGGGGGGAGGTGTGGGGATGGCGAAGGGGGAGGGGGCTGGGGGAGGCGATGGGGGAGGGAATGGTGGATGTGGAGGGGAAAGGGAGGGGTAGGGGGGGTGCGCGGAGAGAGTGAGGGGAAGGGGAAAGGAAAAGGGGGTTGGGGGAGAGGATGGGGAGGACATGGGGGAGGAGGCGGCGGAGGGTGCATGGGGTGGGGGTAGGGGAGGGAAGGGGAGGGGCGTAAGGGATGGGGAGGGGTGGGGGAGGAGGCTGGAGGGGTGGGGGCCGGGCTGGAGAGATGGCGGGAGAGTGGGGGGGGGGGGCTTGTAGGGGGGTTGGTGATGGAGAAGGGGAAGGGAATAGGGGCGGTGCGGGGGGGAGAGGTCCTGGGGAGCGGCCTGGGGAGGTGAGAGGGTGAGGGAGGGGGGCGCTGACTCATGGCCATTCTCCTACGGAGTCCTAGTTACGAGACTGGAATGCATGGGTGGTGAAGGTATATTCTCAACATGTAGAAGATGAGAGGTGGCGTGGGAACATGCGATCGCAACCCCATGGTTATGCATATATATATATATATATATATATATATATATATATATACATATATATATATATATATATATATATATATACAGTAAAAGCTATCTAACCAACCACTTCGTCAGATCGACCACTCCCCTATATCGATCACTTTATTTTTGGGTCCCAAACGATCGTCCATTCAATAAATACCATTAAAGGATGCAAACCAAATATTCATGCGCGGTATAGATCTACACGATGAAGTCATGTGACCACGTTTATGCAGGACCAGATCTGGGTGAGTCGAAAGTGTTATATGCCTGTTATCGGATTATGCGGCTTTAAAGGTTTTATATTAAAGAAGGAGAATAACGAGTGAGGGAAGGTGGTGCGGGTGGAGAGTAGGGGGGGGGAGGAGTGAGGGAAGGTGGTGCGGGTGGAGAGTAGGGGGGGGGGAGAGAGGAGTGAGGGAAGGTGGTGCGGGTGGAGAGTAGGGGGGGGGGAGAGGAGTGAGGGAAGGTGGTGCGGGTGGAGAGTAGGGGGGGGGGAGGGTCCGGGGGAGGGGGGCTGGTGTAGGGGGACCGGTGGGAGGTGCATGCATTGCTTTCCACCTGCAGCCTACCTCCTGTGGCTGTCGCACTCCGCTCCATACCATGTCACGTGACACCATGAACCCTCATTTAAGGCTGTGTAGTCCAATGAAAGCACACTTTCTGCCTGGACCTCATCTCGTCCACACCTCTTCTCTGGCCTCTCCGCTGCCGGACTCCTCCTTGAATATATCTGAAAAGAGTTTGAGCAGGGGGAGCCGGCCAGCATTTCACCTTCTACCTCTTACTCTGTCCGTGTCTCGGGCTCGTCGACTGGTCACCACAGGGCAAGGAGGCACGGCCCTTTGACTTACCTCTCCTCACTTCTCGTTCCTCTATACTACCCTTTCTTTTGTTTTCTCCCGGGCTTACTTCTCCCCCTGATCAAGGGAGTTGTTTGTGTGGGTGGGGCCCTTTTCCTTTTTCACTGTCTCGCTTTCCACCTTCTTGCTGCAGATCCCATCTCCCCCCCCCCCCCCTTTCCTGCCAACCCATCGTCAACTGGACACGAGTTCTCTGCCAAAATCAGACTGGAGTGAATCGATACTGCTTAAATGACTTGTCATTATCGTTGTAAAGAACTTCCCGCTACTAGAACCGTCCCCCCAGAAGTCTACACTTCATCCAATGGACCAATTTATTGGTGCCGTTATATCGCTGCGGTTCTGCAGCCTATAACCATCAAGGTTACGAACACCCCCAAAGTCATGAAAGCAGACCGTTATCGAAGCCAAAACACTTGAGAGATCTACCTAAATTTGATCATACATTCTAACTTAGACACTGGTTCACTCATTAAACATTTATTGCTGCATCGAACGAATATTGAGTCAATCTACTGGAACGCGCCACTGTTGAAACCTATGGGTTTCGATGTGTGCACCAACATTATTTTAGTTTGTTTCAACTTCATTCAACTCCAGAAGTTAACCCTTAAAAATATAAATAATATAAAGTATTTCAGATTAAAAAGTAAAGTAGGTTATAATTACCGATTTGTTTTTAAAAAAAGAGAGAAAACAAGATGGCAGAAACTGAAATCCATTGGATCATGAAACTTTAATATTGAAGCAAGTGGAGTGACAAGGAAAGAATAGAAGGAATGTACAAGGAAGGAGTAGGAGTAGGAGTAGGAAGGGAGAGGAAGGGATGGACAGAAGAGACAAAAATATGGTAGGAATCAAAAAGATCGCATTATGCAACTAATATTGAAGTAAGGGAAGTAGCAAAGAAAGAAGAGAAGGAATGAATGAGGAAGGAGTAAGAGTAATGCCTAGTACACACCTACCGTTTGTGCGCACCCACCTACCGTATACGATCTAAAACTGCCCGTTTCGCGCACAAAAATCGCTAGGTGTGCGCTCCCCGCGCACACCTAGCGATTGCGATTCGCGAATAAAAACCCAGTTTTAGGGCTAAACCGGGCCGATTATGATTGCGATTCGCGATTCGAAAAATGAATCGGCCCAGTTTCAGTTTTAAGCAGGTCGGGTCGAGTCGCAAGTTTTAGTGCGCGAATCGTATACGGTAGGTGTGTACTTGGCATAAGAGAGGGGAGGATGGGCGATTGTGCGGTGGGAGGTGGATTGAGGGGGTGAATATTGTTTCCCACCTGCAGCCTGCCTCCCGTGGTCGGGGCCCCCCATCCCCGCCGCCCCCCCGGCCCACGCCCCCATCCCCCGCCGCCATCCCCCGCTCCTCGTCCGCTAGGTTGCGCTGGGGGCACGGCCCCGCCCGGGGTGTGACGCCGCAGCCCGGGTCGCCACGCCCGGCGGGCACGGCGGGCACAAAGCGCACCCCGGCCACTCCGGCCCCGGGCGCCGCCAATGAAAGGGCGCCGGCCGGCCACGTACGTCCCCGGCGCCTTACCCCCGGGGCGCCAACTCTCGCGGATGAGAAACACCTGACGCCGTCCGCAGCGAGATTCTGCGAGATTCTGCAAGATTTTCCGTCTAGATTTCTTCAAGGGCGCGGTGCGGTGCGGCGCGGGGAAACGCAGTTTGTTTGGCATAGAGAGGTCTCGATGTATAAGTAATAGCAGGCCGTGAGGGGGCATGGCAGTGGTTTGTTGTGGTAGTGCATAGTGGGTCCAAAGCTAGGGGCTTACGCAGATTAAGGTGCCACTAGGGTTTTTCTTCGTGTTATTATTATTTGGGGTGGGGGTGGGGGTGGGGGGTTGCTCACCAGCGTGCCACTATTACCCAGTGCTGGCACATGTACCCCCCGTTCACACACACACTCACACACACATAGACACACGCACACTGGTCCTGTTGTATTGACTCAACATCTCGAACCAAAACTCAACATGCCACAATAGGGTCTCTGACAAGTCAGTTATAACCCGGAGAATAAAGCTCAAGCATACATTCCTTACACGCGGCATGCGGCATGCGGTATGCGAATGCGACAAAAAGTCGAAACGCCTTGAAGCCTATGGGCTACATTCCTTACACGCGGTATGCGAATGCGAATGCGAATGCATCAACTTGATCAGTCCCTGTAGCGATCGGTGTGGCATGCGGTATGCGGCACGCGGTGTGCGAATAGAAACATCAGTCACACTTGTCCATTAGTTTTAGACGAGGAGAGGCAACTGAGCATTACGGAACGGTCACACACAAGGGTGCTGAAGGGAAACATATGGTAGTGGTGGTGGTGGGGGTTCGGGTTGGTAAAAATGCTACCAGAGCCACAAAAATATGAATACTTATCTATAATTTGGTAATTATAAAGGTAGGAACCCCCATGTGACGTACTAAGAGGTACATAGATTTAAATGCAATATTAGGTCATATACAGTGCAGTATTGAGTATACTTGTTTATTTTTATTTTTAAAATATAGCCAGTCGTGTGCCGCATGCCGCATGCCACATGCCGCATGCCGCATGTAAGGAATCATGCCATTCACATACTGCATGCCACATGCCACATGCCACACATACCGTGTGTAAGGAATGCGCGCTTTAGTGTATCTTACTGCATAACATGAAGGTTGTCTTTAATTGAATTAGCAACACAAGTGAAGTGGGCGAGACTGCTCGCCTTGGGCATTTGCGCGCTGGTGCTGAGTGACTCGCATTTGTATATGCGGGCTACTCGGTTCCACGGGCGCGCAAATCGCCAACATTTGCGCGGCCACGGGTTCTCAGCCGTAAAGCGTTGCTTGGATATGCCAATTGCGACTATCCAAGCAACGGGAAGGAGGTCGGGCGTTCGGACCCAGACCCATCGGACGTGTTTTTGCACGATCCGATGTTTTAGCTGAGATTTAGGCCTTATTTCTTGAAATTCTAAACTTATGTAATGTAAATAACCATGGGAGGGGATTTATCCATAATAATATAACCTGCTACTATGCCATCTTGTTAGTTTTGGTAAGAATAAAGTCGTGAGCTCTTGGAAAGGTGGATTGGAACGTTCCTTGCATTCTTTACTATCCTCCAGTCTTATTGTAGATTAACCGCTATGGAAAAACCTGATATTCGATTGCTTTATATGTAATTAAGGGCCTTATGCCTAAATAGGCCTTATGCAGTTAATTAACCCATCTGCGGGAATATAATAACAGACATATTAACGGAATGAATGTAGTGTTACTTTTGGCTAAAATAACGACATGCACTTCGGCGGATTAACCGTGACAGCAGCAGCAACATGAGCTGGACTGCTTAGTTCTGGATTAATTTAGTAACATTAATATACCCCGAACGGCGAGGGGACAGCCAGTTAGTTGAAGTAACCTAATAATATATAAATACTTTAGGCCGATAAATGCGCGTGAAGGCAAATTCCAGTATTTAGATGAAACTCTGGCTGGCTGCCTTTAGTACGGGGCAGACACCGACGGAGACAGACTACCTGCAGACGGGATGAGAGGCTGCAGCGGCCCGTGGCAGGCTCAAGGAAATTCCCAAGGAAATAATTACATAAATTAACACGAAGGCTCGCCTTAAGTGGGGGTGGAATAGCCCGATGGTTAAACATGTATACATATATAGTATATATAACATATATATAATATATATATATAATTATAATTAAAGAACGTGTGAACGCAATACATATACAGTAAAACCTCTCTAAAGGGGGACATCCTATTTTTTAGTTCAAATTCCTGCCATTGGCATCGCCACTGAACTAGTGGGCCTAAAGCCGGATGGACCGACCATCAACCGGACATGTACCCGACTGTAAATATATTAGGATGATCGTTATAATCTACAACACCTACACCCCCACCACATCCCAAAATCCCCACCACACACCTACACCCGACCACATCCCAAAACCCCCACAAAACACCTACACCCCAACCACATCCCTAAACCCCCACCACACCTACACTCCCACCACATCCCTAAACCCCCACCAGACACCTACACCCCGACCACATCCCTAAACCCCCACCAGACACCTACACCCCCACCACATCCCTGAACCCCCACCACACAGCTACACCCCCACCTACACACATCTACAGCCCCACCACATCCCTAAACCCCCACCACACACCTACACCCACACCACCTCTAACCCCCACCACACACCTACACCCCAGCATATCCCTGAACCCCCACCACACACCCACCCACACCACCCTACCCCCACCACACCCTACCCCCACAATCCCTAAACCCCCACCAAACACCTACACCCCCACCACATCCCTAAACCCCCACCACACACCTACACCCCCACCACATCCCTAAACCCCGACCACACACCTACACCCCCCGCCACACACCCTCAACCCCCACCACACACCTACACCCCACCACATCCCTAAACCCCCACCAGACACCTACACCCCGACCACATCCCTAAATCCCACCACACACCTACACCCCCACCTACACACACCCCTAAACCCCCACCACACATCTACACCCCCACCACACCCCTAACCCCCACCACACACATACACCCCCACCACATCCCTAAACCCCCACCACACACCTGCACCCCCACCACATCCCTAAACTCAATGAATCAATGCATGCATTGTCGATGGCCGTGAGCAATCTTCATATAGAAAAAGTGAAATATCTCTAAAAATACACCACTTAGATACAAACCGTTTGGAACTCACATAGAAAATATATTCAACAAACAGATTATATTAAATTTATAAGGTTCAGGTTCTGAATTTCTATTAATTTTGAATAAAATTGACGTTTTGAACTGCGCGTATCGGCAAATTCAATGCATTGTCAATGGCCGTTTAGTTCCGCTAATACCGACGCGCCACCAAGTGTCGTAAAAATTAACTACGCCAAATGTCCCCCATTCGACCGACCTTAGGACCGACTTTAAGTGGTCTATTTAGGGAGGTGGTCGGTTTAAGGAGTTAGAATATGGTTACAATGGTATCGGTGGGACCCACATGAAGCGATGGATGTAGGGGAGGTTTTACTGTATATGTATTTCGTTCACATAGTCTTTAATTATAATTATAACTATATATGTATATAATTTACTATATATAAATATATATATACATACACAGTAAAACCTCTCTAAATCGACCGACTATGGGACCGATTTTAAGTGGTCCATTGAGGGAGGTGGTCGGTTTAGGGAGTTCTTCATTTCGTTACAATGGGATTGTATGGGCGATCGTTGGGGACCCATATAAAGCGATCGATACAGGGGAGTGGTCGATCTCTGGAGGTGGTTGGTTAGAGAGGTTTTACTGTATATATATATATATGTATATATATATATAAACTTCAGAGCGAGTGTCGTGCAGAGCCCCCGGATGGGGGGGGGGCGGGGAGTGAAGGATGCCGGTACCCACCCCACCCAGGAAGGGGGGGGGGGGTAGTAGCAGGTACCTAGCCTCCTGGTTCCTCGTAGACCATGGAGAAGGAATCACTTCCGGTCCAACAATTAACATAATATCCGGCTCATCCCGGAAGGATGCTATTGTGAGCAGCTCAGGCACTTCTTTCGTTTTCAGTTTTATTTCGAAGTACAGAAATAAATTTAGTGAACTATAAATACATTATATTAATATTATTAATGGAGTGTCAGTAGCGTCTCGTCCACCGAACGCCACTATCGCGCGAACCACTGATGGCAGCAGCCTGGGCGACTTGGGTTTGCATGCAGGGTGGCAAACCCCCGTTTGCACGCAGGGTGGCAAACCCACCACGAGTAGCCGCCAAGCTGGCACGAGCACCACTATCGCTATCACTCCCATTGGAAATTTTGACCATGAGAAATAAAGGGGAGCCTAGAGATGTTGGCCAGCCAGAGTTAACGTTCTCAACCAAATAATTGGGTCAAATAATATGATATATAAGTGGTCAGTAGATATATCTATTTTATCAGTTTCATCAGGCCTTATAGAGGTGTGTCGGATGTTGGAGCATTTGTCGAGCGTGAGGCACTCATTATTATTATCATCTTTTTTTTCTTTTTTTTCTTGCAGATTTATACTGCCTATCATGGATAAGTCTGAATAGACTTGTTTTCACCATTAGACAGTTTGTCGATAGAAAGCCCGAGCCTACACTTTTACCAACCCAAGGGATTTTTAACCTCCCACACCACATGAGAGCAACTGGCCTTTGATGATGCTGTAAGTTATGCACATCGGTGGAAATCCAAATTGGCAGAGGTGGGGCACAGGGAATCGAACCACCGACCTTCAGATTAGGAGTCTGACCTAGAAAAAAGTCAGACACTCTAACCACTCCGTCACAGAGACACTTTCAGTGTCGATTGTATGTGAGCTTGCTTAGGCTTCTGACATTGGGCTTACCGTTTCTTGAAAATACAGAACAAACACATATATTCTCACAGATGACAGTACAGCAATGGTCTCTGTGAGGACTAGGAATAAATGTTGCAGTGACTGACCAGATGGGATGGCCGAATGAGTTGAGAGTCCTTCTCCAGTTTTTGGAGATTGTGGGATTCGAACCCACAGGTTCGAACCCTGGTCGAGTCAAACCGATGACATAAGAAATTATACTTGTCACTTCCTAGCCAGATGCTTGGCATTATTAGGATAGGGCATTGAATGGTTGGCTCAGTGTCAGGATAATGTCACTGGTTGGGATATCAGGTCATGGTGCTGGTGGCCTGGTCTCCCAGTGGGGTAGCACTAAAATGTCGCCATGAGTGCGACTGTCACACATCGGTACCCTTACATGTTGCCAGGATATAAATCTCCAACAACCAACCAATGTTGCAGTTACTTAGCCAGACTAAAATGGGATTGGTGAGAGCATAGAGAATTTTGGCTCTCAGTGGCACAAATTCACGGTAATCAAAATCATTTGGTATATGAACGAAACCCTCTTAAATACAAATGCAATAAATTCTGGAGCATCTTATTGACATTTGATTTATTCAAAACTTGGTCACTTAACTCATAATTGTCTTTAAAATATTGTGTATGTAAGCATTCTTGTTGCTATTGGTTGCGGGATGCAGAGACCAAGCGATAATTGTTTTGATATTATTAGATAACTTAGAGATAGGCATATTTATGGCAAGAATTGATATTATGATGCTGCTCAAATCAAATCGCATAGGTAATGCTCTAAGTTCACTGACAGTGTCTACCTTCCCAGAAGTAAAGATATTATGTATAATTTTAACCATTATGGCCTAATTATCTGAGACCAAAGACATCAGATACTCGAGCTAACTGTTACTGTTAGTAATGTTGCTCAGTTTCATTAAAGCTGCATAGTCCGATGAAATATCAAATTTTCAAAACCAAATTAATTATCTAGATTTGATTTTACATATCTAAATTAGATCCTGATGCACTTATTAAGCATTTGTTTCTGCATAGAAGTCAATGCTGAGTTAATTTAACAGAACCTGTTACTGCAGAAGTCTATGGTGTCAGAGTTTTGGCAAGCTTGCCAAAACTAATTTTCCATGTTTGCACTCAAAATATCTCAAAAGTTTACCATTTAAAATAAAAGTAACTTTGAACTAATGTAAAGTAGATACTAGTGATCGATCTAATATATTTATCTCAGAAAAAATACAGAAATTCAAAAGCATCGGACTATTTCCTTAGTCAGATGGACCGTTAGGTTGTTGTGTGTTGTTGTCCCCCCCCCCCCCCACAATATGTATTATAGTTGAATAATCTCTTTTTTTCTCAGCACATAGATGCTGGTCTTCGGGCCTTAAAGTTGCATAGTCCTCAGCTTTTCAGCTTCGGCCATTTTTCTGAGATAAATATATTAAATTGATTGTTATAACTAACCTTACTTTAATTTGCAGTAACTTTTATTTTAAATGGCTAACATTGGATATATTTAAGGTGTGAGCATAGTAGATTAATTTTGGCAAGCATGCCAAAACTCTGACACCATAGGCTTATGCTGAAACACGTTCTATTACATTGACTCAGCATGCCATTCTAAGTTCTATGTGGCAACATATGCTTAATAAGTCCACGAGTATCTAAGTTAGATATGTAGAATCAAATATAGGTGAGTCTTTTGGTTTTGAAAATTTGATGTTTTCATCGGACTATGCAACTTTAACATGCATAAAATTCATATTATGAACTAATTTATGGATGAGATGATGAGATGGTATGAACAATATAGACAATAACGGGTTGGAATCAGGCATTACAAATATTATTGGGATCTTATTTTCTACATGTAGACTAACATGTGGCACCCGCAGGTACATGTCACAGTCCACGAGAGGTGCAAAGGCATCAAACACCAAACAATTGGGAAAATCAGCAAAGGCCATTTCTTGCACATCCCGGTTGAAAGACAACACGCACATTTGCCACACACTATATAACAAAGAAATGTTGAATGTTCCACCAAAATTTAATGTAATATATTTTCACTTCAAAAACATCCAAACGGATTATTATCCCCTTTAAAATATAATTTACTTCAAACTAAACTAAACACGATTCCAATGATCAATCTAGTATATTTATCTAAACAGTAAATATTGGAGAAATGTAAAGTTTAATTAAAGTTGTACAGTCCGATGGTTTTTACTTTCTATAATTGTCTGAGATAAATGCATTATATTGATTATTGTAATCGACTTTACTTCAGTTTAAACTAACTTTAATTTTAAATGGGTAACTGAATATATTTGAAGTGAAAGAAGCCACCACACCCGCGCCACTTCCTTCCACCCCACCCCCCATCACCCTGCCATACAGGACGCGGTGACCGAATCGGTAGAGCGCGAGCATCGTGTGCGGGAGATCAGGAGTTCGGTTCCTGGTCGAGTCAAACCAATGACTTATAAAATTGATACTTATCGCTTCCTAGCCTGGCATTCAGCATTAATAGGATAGGGCAAGGACTGGTTATACGTATAGCTCAGTGTCAGGATAATGTGACTGAGTGGGATATCAGTTCATGTTACCGGTGGCCTGATTTCCAGGTGGGGCAGCACTATTAAGTCACCATGAGCGCGCACTGTCACAAGTCGGTAACCACCCTGATATGACCTTAGATATTGCCAGGATGCAAAACTCTGAACCCTAGGCTTCAACGGTAGCAGGTTCTGCTAAATTGATTTAATATTCCCATCTATGTAGCACCAAATGCTTGATAAGTGAATCAGTATCTAAGTTTAGATATGTAGGATCAAATTTAGATAAGTCTTTTGTTTTCGAAAATTAGATGTTTTATCGGAGTATGCAGCTTTAATGTATCAGAAAATAGGTTGTGCAGGCGACTGCCTGTTTCAGTATGTGCAATGCTTAACTTTAAAGCTGCACAGTCGGGTGCGGTGTGGATCTGAACTTTCCTTCACAGTAAAACCACCCAACAGGCAGCACTAACATGTGTTAGTTAAAGCTGCATAGTCGGGTGCGGTGTGGATCTGAGCTTACCTTTTACAGTAAAATCACCCAACAGGCAGCACTAACATGTGTTAGTTAAGGCTGCATAGTCGGGTGCGGTGTGGATCTGAACTTTCCTTTTACAGTAAAATCACCCAACAGGCAGCACTAACATGTGTTAGTTAAAGCTGCATAGTCGGGTGCGGTGTGGATCTGAACTTTCCTTTTACAGTAAAATCACCCAACAGGCAGCACTAACATGTGTTAGTTAAAGCTGCATAGTCGGGTGCGGTGTGGATCTGAGCTTTCCTTTTACAGTAAAATCACCCAACAGGCAGCACTAACATGTGTTAGTTAAAGCTGCATAGTCGGGTGCGGTGTGGATCTAAACTTTCCTTTTACAGTAAAATCACCCAACAGGCAGCACTAACATGGATTAGTTAAAGCTGCATAATCGGGTGCAGTGTCGATCTGACCTTTCCTTTTACAGTAAAATCACCCAACAGGCAGCACTAAAATGTGTTAGTTAAAGCTGCATAGTCGGGTGCGGTGTCGATCTGAACTTTTCCTTTACAGTAAAATCACCCAACAGACAGCACTAACATGGATTAGTTAAAGCTGCATAGTCAGGTGCGGTGTGGATCTGAGCTTTCCTTTTACAGTAAAAGCACCCAACAGGCAGCACTAACATGTGTTAGTTAAAGCTGCATAGTCAGGTGCGGTGTGGATCTGACCTTTCCTTTTACAGTAAAATCACCCAACAGGCAGCACTAGCATGTGTTAGTTAAAGCTGCACAGTCGGGTGCGGTGTGGATCTGAGCTTACCTTTTACAGTAAAATCACCCAACAGGCAGCACTAACATGTGTTAGTTAAAGCTGCATAGTCGGGTGCGGTGAGGATCTGAACTTTTCTTTTACAGTAAAATCACCCAACAGGCAGCACTAACATGGATTAGTTAAAGCTGCATAGTCAGGTGCGGTGTGGATCTGAGCTTACCTTTTACAGTAAAAGCACCCAACAGGCAGCACTAACATGTGTTAGTTAAAGCTGCATAGTCGGGTGCGGTGTGGATCTGAACTTTTCTTTTACAGTAAAATCACCCAACAGGCAGCACTAAAATGTGTTTGTTAAAGCTGTATAGTCAGGTGCGGTGTGGATCTGAACTTTCCTTTCACTGTAAAATCACCCAACAGGCAGTACTAACATGGGTTAGTTAAAGCTGCATAATCGGGTGCGGTGTGGATCTGAGCTTTCCTTTCACAGTAAAATCACCCAACAGGCAGCACTAACATGTGCTAGTTAAAGCTGCATAGTCAAGTGCGGTGTGGATCTGAACTTTCCTTTTACAGTAAAATCACCCAACAGGCAGCACTAACATGTGTTAGTTAAAGCTGCATAGTCGGGTGCGGTGTGGATCTGAACTTTCCTTTCACAGTAAAATCACCCAACAGGCAGCACTAACATGTGTTAGTTAAAGCTGCATAGTCGGGTGCGGTGGGGATCTGACCTTTCCTTTTACAGTAAAATCACCCAACAGGCAGCACTAACATGTGTTAGTTAAAGCTGCATAGTCGCGTGCAGTGTGGATCTGAACTTTCCTTTTACAGTAAAAGCACCCAACAGGCAGCACTAACATGTGTTAGTTAAAGCTGCATAGTCGGGTGTGATGGGGATCTGACCTTTCCTTTTACAGTAAAATCACCCAACAGGCAGCACTAACATGTGTTAGTTAAAGCTGCATAGTCGGGTGCAGTGTGGATCTGAACTTTCCTTTTACAGTAAAAGCACCCAACAGGCAGCACTAACATGTGTTAGTTAAAGCTGCATAGTCGGGTGCGATGGGGATCTGACCTTTCCTTTTACAGTAAAATCACCCAACAGGCAGCACTACCATGGATTAGTTAAAGCTGCATAGTCCAATGAAAACATCAAATTTTCGTAATCAAAACTCTTACCCATGTTTAATTCTACAAATCCAACTTAGATACTGGTGAACTTATGAAGCATTTGTTGCTGCATAGAAGGGTATGCAAAATCAATTTAATAGAACCGGTACTGATAAAGGGGTCAGTATTTCGACATGCATGCCAAAATTCATTGCGCATGTTTTCAATTCAAATATCTCCAAAATTAGCTACGCATAGCTATGAAATTAAGTACAGCAGATTTTAATGACCATCCTAACATATTTATCTTCTTAGCTTCTTTTTTGAGAGTAGTAATTTTAAGAACCGAGCACCAAAATAGAATCCACATTTACTAAGTGCACCAGCACCTAAGCTGGATATGTAGGATCAAATCCGACCAGACGGGATGGCCGAATGAGTTGAGCATCCGTCTCCAGTTTTGGTTGTTGTTGAAGATTTATACTGCCCATCATGGATAAGCCTGAATAGGCTTGTTTTCAACATTAGACAGTTTGTCGATAGAAAGCCCGAGCCTACACTTTTACTGACCCAAGGGATTTTTAACCTCCCACACCACATAGACATGATATGAGAGCAACTGGCCTTTGATGATGCTGTAAGTTATCCACAGCGGTGGAAATCCAAATTGGCAGAGATGGAGGCATGGGGAATTGAACCACCGACCTTCAGATTAGGAGTCCGACCTAGAAAAAGGTCAGACACTCTAACCACTCCACCACAGAGAACACCACGAGATCGTGGTAGATCGTGGGATTCGAACCCACGGATAGGTAGGACCCACAAACCCATGTCGAGTAAAACAAATGACTTAAAAATTGATACTTGTTTCTTCCGAGCCTGGTGCTCAGCATTATTAGGAAAGGTCAAGGAGCAGTGGAATGAGAAAGACCAATTGTCCGCGATTGATATTTCCCCATCTTAATCAACTAATATACCACCCACCCCAAATCTAAGTGTGTGTTTTGGTTTAGAAAATCTTTGTTTGTTGTTGTTTCACGCCCTAGCAACATTCATGGTCGTATCAGGACGGGTACTGACTTCTGACAGTGCACACTCATGGTGACTTTATAGTGCTGCCCCACTGGGAGACCAGGCCGCCAGCACCATGACCTGATATCCCATTCAGTCACATTATCCGGACACTGAACCAACCAGTCCTTGCCCTATCCAAATAATGCCGAGCGCCTGGCTAGGAAGCGACAAGTATCAATTTTTAAGCCATTGGTTTGATTCGATAAGATAAGGTGAGATAACTACAACGTAGTACTGTGCACTTCTTTCTATGCTGCTGGGCAGGTGGTAAGAAGTGGAGGGGCGGAGTACGTTGTAAAATTTTCCGATCTAATGACATGAGGATCTATGTGAAATTACTATGATAAATTGCAAACTGTCTATATAATGATAAATGGTGATATATAAAAACCAAAGGCATATGAGGGATATGTGGAGTTGGTAACCTATTACTCATTAGGTATAGAAATTGTATAGTAAAATAGTCTTTGGAGGAGTGTCACTTCCTAAATTAGTCTTTGGAGGAGTCACCTCACATACCCCCTCCCCCCATGGTGTTATTTATGGATCATTGGCCACCACAAGGTACTGTAGCCATCATAACAAGGCCTTGGATACAACAGATTGAACTCTGATTGGTGGATCGAACCATGTGACCACTGCCATCTTGGATTCTAGAAAACCTATATAAAGTAATAAATGAAGGAGTCTCACTCTCCTACTTTCACTCTTCACCTACTTTCCTTCATTACCTGTATTGATTTCCCTTGGCTTGTCCACACCACCCACACCACCCGCCGGCGACTTTACACAGGGTTTAGAAAATGTGATGCTTTCCTCGGACTATGCAGCTTTAAGTAAGGCTTGTTAGTCCTGCCGGGTGCTTGTACTGTGGAGGCCCTCACCCACACCCTACCCCGGGATGACTTTCTCCTGCAGGCACTACCCCCTGGAGTAGCACCGCCCCAGGCTGAAGTTCACCTCGTTTGATCAAAGGAACTGCCAAGGGGCAGTTTTGCAAACAATTCTCCGACTATACATACATATATAGCTCTGTGTGAATAGAATAAGTACATGCATGTGTAATAATGTTCACTGATTTTTTTTCTGTATAGGGCATCTTCAAATTTTTATTCTAGTGGTTGTGAATGTATGTGGATGGAATGTACTATATCCAGAGGCATCTCTCTGTGTTTGAGAATTTGTTTTAAACTCTTTAATACCATCATGCATATGGGAACACACATTTAAATTGCCTCCCCAGAAGTACCAATGTAGGCACACTTAGGAAACTAGTGATCATCTGTGCGAGCAAACATGTCTGTGATATATCTACCTAGTTATACTTATTTTAAAATAGATAAATTATCTATACATACCTATGCTTATTTTAAAATATATAAATGATATATATCTCTACATTCTTACATAGCTACCAACATATACTTATTCTAAAATTCATAGATAATATAGATCTCTACTTGCATACCTACCTCCTAATACTTATATCAAAATACTGAGATAATATATATTTCTATAAGTCTATGTAGAGGTATGAATAAATACATAGAAAGATATAATACAAGCCTATATAAAGGTATGCACAGATGTGTACACAGACATAGATACTATATATATACCCACATACTTACATACACACAGGCATGCATTTCTACATACGTACGTACATGTATCCGTTAACACATGCATACTTCCATAGTCCCATGCATGGATACTTGCATGATTCCATGATTACATACATACATACATACACACACATGCGCACATACACCCATACATGCATGTATGCATGCATACCTACCTACCTAAATGCGTGCATACGTATATACATTCATACATACATACACACAAGCATACATGTATGCTTCGTGTATATATATATGCCTTGTATATATTTTTTCCCATACAAAATAACTACAATATAATATTTTTTTTTTTAAAGAGGGATGAAAATGTTGGCACAATGGCAGTCAGGTGCTTGGCACAGCTGTGCGAATTGTTAGTACTATAGTAGTGTGCTGGGTTGCCTCCAGGGGGCACTCCCTCGATAAGCGCCCCGACGTGAACTCTAAACAAGTCAAATTACAGAAAGACCCTCTGCTCCACCAAAGTCAACACACACCCTGTGTGCATGTGCACAGCGCTGGGCGGGTGGGTGGTAAAGGTTGTACGTGTAGCTACTGTCTGTGGTGCCCCATGAGAGTGGCATACCGTGGGCCTAGTGGTGATGGGGTGGGGTGTTGGTGGGGGGAGGTGGATACTATGTCATCATCATCATCATCATCATCATCATCATCATGCTGTTGGTCGCGATGCGGCAAAGACTGCTTTCATCACTTGACTGCCGCTCTCCATTTAGCTATCTGCTTTGAGAGTGACGTCCATGAGTCGGTCGCTGATTTTCCGCTGTCGATGGAAGATGAGCTCGAGCCGGTATGGTGTAACCTGGGCGATGACCGAGCCGGTATGGTGTTTTGTGCGGTTGTAAATTTCATGAAAGCTGCCTGCAAAAGTGTTGAAGTGCTGCTAGCTTTTGCAAATTACCAGCGGCACTCTCTCGGGGAGCAAATAGAGGTTTCACACCGGCAAGAACATGTCCAGACAGGCGCACAAATATTTGTTCCTGCAGTGGCTGGTCGGGAGATGTTGAGAGTTCCATACATCAACCGCCCTTAATGCTGCCACAGTGACATGGTTTTTTGTTTAGGGTTTGCTCCCTTAGCCTTCGGTTCTGCCACGAGGCAGTGGTTTGCAACTCTGCAGGGCAGGGGCATCAAACTCCCTGAGGTATTGCAATACCTGCAATACCTGCATACCTGCAGGATGCTATGCAGGATACTATGTATATGCACAGTAAACGCGCATGTGCAATGGTTAATTGATTGGTTGGTTGATTGACTGATTGATGATTTAAAGATCTGGTCACCTGATTTTAACATGTATTTTTCTTATCATTTATTTTTTTTCTAATGTATTTTTTTCTCATATATATTTTTCGCATGTATTTTTCATATGAATAATCACTATGTATCAGCAAAATATCCAATTAAAACAAAGAAATATGAGCTACCTTGATCTAAATTTTATTTCTTTGTTTGGGGGTCTTGCATCCTGGCAACATCTAAGGTCATATCAGGATGGGTGCCAACTTGTGACAGTGTGCACTCATGGCGACTTTATAGTGTTGCCTCACTGGGAGACCTGGACGCTGGCACCATATGACCAAATTTTCCACTCAGTCATACTATCCTGATACTGAGCTAACCAGTTCTTGCCCTCTCCTAGTAATGCCAAGCGCCAGGCTAGGTATCAACAAGTATCAATTCTGTATGCCATTGGTTTGACTCGGCTGGGATTCGAACACCATAACCTTCTGGAGGGGAAGCTTGCGCTCTTCTTACCGATTCAGCGAACGCGTCCGGTCGCATTGCCCTTACATTCAGGGATGAACGATCTCTGCGATTTCGCGGATTTCCGCGATTTAAAATATTTACTGATTAAAGGTAAGCAAAATGCAAAGGAATCAGGAGGTATATATAACAACAATTGGGTAGTTCGAATCCCATTCTTATAATCCCTTAGATGTTGCTAGAACATAAAACCCAAACAAGAATGAGTTAGGTATGGGCGATAACATAGGCACAACAAGGACAGTTGAAACCTAACTTCCAGCATTTTTCCGCGATTCCCTAACAATGCTAATCCTATGTGGGAAAATCCGCGTTTTCGCGGAAATTCACCATCAGCGTAATATTCTCGGATTGATTTCCGCATTTTTGCTGTAGACCACGTTCATCCCTACTACTAGAACTACTGAGAATAGCCATTAGATACTCGGTGTAATGGTCCAGGACAGATCGATCCCGACCATTCCTACCTACTGAGTTGAAGCCCAAATAGGCCACTGTGTGACATCACACAGGGAAATGCTAGATGAAATTGCATGGGTTATCAAGCAGAGTCAATGGGTTTCAAATTAATTATTAGTCAAAGGAGGCTTGCGACACTCTCCTTGGGAAGATCTGTTACTGTAAACTGTTTATTTCTAGCTTTTCTCTATAGTTACTGACGAGTGAGTTTAAACCAGTTTCATTCCTATTCATTCTGCTTCAAGAGATTTCATTTCTTTTCAATACTGAAAACCCCCCTAACCGTATAAGCATCACATGGCCTATGTCACTCTAGCACTAATAGTAACAGCTGAGACAGGTCACTAGGTTTGTTGGTTGTTGGAGTTTTACGTCCTGGCAACATCTAGGATCCTATCAGGACGGGTACCGACTTGTGGCAGTGCACACTCATGGCGTCTTTATAGTGCTGCCCCACTTGGAAATCAGGCCGCAGGCACCATGACCCAATATCCCACTCAGTCACGTTATCATGACACTGAGCTAAGCCGTCGACATGCCACTGGGATTGAATGGTTCTAATTGACACAGAGACCCTCCACGCAACACACCTTGCTTGGACCCTGAATAACTCCCAAAGAACGAATTGTTCAAAATGATATGTACAAACTATGCCTCGTCATATTTCATCATGATAAATATTATATAAGTAAAATTATGTTAGTCATATTAGTATAATATTACTGCTTCTTTAATGCGCATGTGCAAAGGCACCACACTGATTGCCTTTAATGCAGTTATGATGCTATCATGCATTTGTCTTATTGGGGTTTAAATCCTAGCAACAACCAAAATCATTCATAGCAATTGATTTGTGACAATCAGTGCGCATTCATAATTTCATGGCGACTTCATAGTGCTTCCGCACTTGGATACCATGACACTGACACCATATGACCCCAGATATCCCACTCAGGCAGCATATTATTGGTCACTGGGCCAACCAGTCCTTCCCCTATCAATGTATCATGGTTGTGTCGAGCGCTAGGCTAGGTGTTGTCAAGTATAATTTTTTTGAGTATTTAGTTCAATTCGGGCGGGGATCGAACCCACAACCTCCCGTGGGGAGATTCCGTCAGCACCAGTAGGTTACAGCCTTGCGTGATTGAGTGACAAATTGACGTGTATAGGCAACACATAGGTGTGAATTTTAGGATCAGAGCTTACTGTACCATATCGAAATAACTGAGGTAGTCCGAAGTAGTGAGATTGTTATCAGGTGGCACTTTTGTGTACAAAAGGATGACAAACAGTCAGTTAAGGGTACATTCCTTACACGCGGCATGCGGCATCTGGTATGCGAATGCGAATGCGACAAAAAATCGAAATGCCTTGAAGCCTATGGGCTACATTCCTTACACGCGGTATGCAAATGCGAATGCGAATGCGACAACTCGATCAGTCCATGTAGCGATCGGTGCAGCATGCGGCATGCGGCACGCGGTATGCGAATAGAAATGTCAGTCGCACTTGTCCATTAGTTTTAGACGAGGAGAGGCGACTGAGCATTACGGAATGGTCACACTCAAGGGTGCAGAGGGGAAACATATGGTAGTGGTGGTGGTGGGGTTCGGGTTGGTAAAAATGCTACCATAGCCACAAAAATATGAATACTTATCTATAATTTGGTAATTATAAAGGTAGGAACCCTCATGTGATGTACCAAGAGGTACATAGATATAAATGCCATATTAGGTCATATACAGTGCAGTATTGAGTATACTTGTTTATTTTTATTTTTTAAATATAGCCAGTTGTGTGCCGCATGCCGCATGCCACATGCCACATGCCACGTGTAAGGAATCATGCCATTCACATACTGCATGCCGCATGCCGCATACTGCATACCGCATGTAAGGAATGCGTGCTTTACATGTAATTTCACAGGGGAAGGAGGCGAATTTGTTGAAGTACAGAAATGAGATATGGCTGAGTTGCATTTTATGAGGCATAGATCAGTCAGCTAAAGGTGGATAAAACAAACAGAAAGCCCACCGCAGAGGAGCCGACATTTTGACTTGAACCCCTCCCTTTGAATGCTTATATATAACCTATATTTTGACTTGAATCTCTCTTATTGAATGTTGCTATATATGTTTCTATATATACGGTAAAACCTCCCTGACCGACCACCTCCACAGACCGACCACTCCCCTATGCCGATCGCTTTATTTGGGTCCCAACAATACCTTTGTAACCTTATTCTAACTCCCTAAACCGACCACCTCCCTAAATGGACAACTCAAAGTCGGTTCCGAGGTCGGTCGATTTAGAGAGGTTTTACTGTATTTCTATTATATACATAAATGTATGTACATCGCGGGCAACTATTAGATATCCGGGTACCAGTTTGCCGATAATTCTGTAGGCCATGGAATGTATATATATATATACATTTATGCATGTATATATGGGTCAGCCTTTTAAACTGGGCAGGACAGTGTGACATGGAAAACAAAAGTGAAAACCTTCTAAATAATAGCAAAAAACATTCCAAATAATAGCCTAATCCAATGTCCTATGAAGGTTTGCAAAATACTACCATTTATCATATAAAAGAAGTCGGTGGGCTCTCAGATGACCTTATAATCATATGACAGTTTCGTTTAACTGTACTGGAAGTGGCCTGGGGTCCGAAATTTTGTTTGGATTAACCGATAATTTGGATTAAACTACTTTGGTTTAACCAACTTTTTTTTTTATAAATGGTAGTATTTTGCTGGGCCGCCGAAAAAAGTTTGGATTAACCGATCGTTTGGTTTAGCCGAGCTTGGTTTAATGGGGTTGTACTGTACATGTGGTGTTCTCTGTGGCGGAGTGGTTAGAGTGTCTGAATTTTTCATAGGTCAGACTCCTAATCTGAAGGTCGGTGGTTCGATTCCCCATGCCCCCATCTCTGCCAATTTGGATTTCCACGGCTGTGTATAACTTACAGCGTCATCAAAGGCCAGTTGCTCTCATACCATGTCTATGTGGTGTGGGAGGTTAAAAATCCCTTGGGTCGGTAAAAGTGTAGGCTCGGGCTTTCTATCGACAAACTGTCTAATGGTGAAAACAAGCCTATTCAGGCTTATCCATGATAGGCAGTATAAATCTTCAACAACAACATTGCAACAATTGTCCGCAGATGGCGTTCTCTGTGGCGGAGTGGTTAGAGTGTCTGACTTTTTTCTAGGTCAGACTCCTAATCTGAGGGTCGGCGGTTCGATTACCCGTGCCCCCAGCTCTGCCAATTTGGATTTCCACCACTGTGTATAACTTACAGCGTCATCAAAGGCCGGTTGCTCTCATACCATATCTATGTGGTGTGGGAGGTTAAAAATCCCTTGGGTCGGTAAAAGTGTAGGCTCGGGCTTTCTATCGACCAGCAGTGGAATGAGGAAGACCAGTCGTCTATGACTGAAATTTCCCCTGCTTAAACAACTAATGGACCAAAAAAAAAGAAGAAAAAGAAAATGGTAGGATTTCGCCGATCACCGGAGTCGCTGAAAACCGATACTACTGTATTGGAGTGTAGCGATGTACAAATACTAGTATTGCACTGGTGTTGGGCGTAGCGTTGGTTTACCTTATTCCCCACACCTGCTTGCTTAAACCAAATATTCACATCATAGAAATCTTCACAAATGCATGTCTGTATAACATTACACACCTGGTAGTCTACATAGTCTAATGGTTTGGATGCTGGACCTTGAATAACAAGAAGTATGGGTTCAAATCCTGCTCTCAGTGCAATATTTCCCATTTGCATCATCCGCCCACCCCACCCCACAGAACACTGGTGCTAGATAAGGATCCTGTACAAGCTACACGCTGTAATTTACAGTCTTTATTCAAAATAAGTTCAGATAGTAGCCATGACACAAGGCAGAGTAACAACCTAAGACAAGTATTTGCAAGAACAACTTTAAACTCTCAATGTATATCTATATGTGGTATAAAAATATGGAATTCACTTGACGATAATATCAAATGTTCAAAAAACATTTATATGTTTCAACGAATGTATAAAAAGAAAATATTTTAGCTTTATCAGAGGGAAAACACATAGTAGTCTAGTACATAAATATTGAGATGTAATTTACAGTATTGAGGGTAATGTTGATATGCTTTTAACTTTTATTTATTTATTTATTTATTAATTATTTCTATGGTATAAGCAATGTATCTGTTTTATTTTTAAATGGGGAAAGCACCTCATAAGTATTGTACCTCTGCTTTCTACTTTTTCATGTGAAAAAAATACTGATATAACTATCAACTTGTGTGTACATTGATCATGTGGAAATAAATATATTATTATTATGGTTGTTGAACCTATCTTGGGTATATGTAAGTGCCTTACCTGTATGTCTATAATTGTACGTATTAAACGACTTATGTAAACTATTTAAAAGACTTACAACTCTAGGGGATGAGTGTAGTTATCTGCAGTGACCTCACACACAAGTCACAGTCTCAGGCAAGGAGCTACATAGGCAGGTAAACATGGATAGGGTGATTGCATCAGGGAGCCTAGGTAGTTTAATGGTTGCGATGCTAGCCCTGGATTTGTAGGAAGTGTGGGCAAAGACCCTATAACACAAAGACGGCTCACTCCCTATCTCTCCAATGGTATATGTCAATTTTGCAGCGCCATCTTTTGGTGGGTTTGATCAGCCCAGCTGCTGGCTGGTGATTCACATCTAAACACATAGGCCTACAAGGTAAGAGGGTGAGTTTAAAATTTAAAAAAGAGAGATTGCCTGTCATTTGGATTTGGCCGATGTTGCGCCTACTGCCTGGTCCCCACCTCCCTCTGCCCTGCCCTCCCTAATTCCCCCACCCTCCCCCGCTCTCTCCCCCTCCCTCTCCCCGCCCTCTGCTCCCTCCAACCCTCCCTGCTCCTGGCTTCACATCCCTTCCCCCTCCTTCCCCTTCCCTCACTCCCCTTCCATCCCCCTCCCCTGCCCCCTCTGTCCCACCCTCCCCTGGACTCACCGCCCTTCACCTCCCCTTCCCCTCCCATCCCCACCTTTCCATCTCCCTATCTCCCTCCTCATCCACCTTCCCCAGCGCTCTCCCACCACACCTCCCCCCCTCCCCTCCCCCTTCCTCCTCCTCCCTCCCCCTTTCTCCCCTCCTCTCCACCCCCCCCCCTCCCTCACCCACACTCCCTCTCCCCCTCCCTCTCCCCTCCCTCTCCTCACCCACCTCACTCGGCGCTCTCACACCACACTCCCCCCCCCTCCCCCCCACTGGTTGCCTGTTGCTACCCCTATAGAACTCCCACCACCACCGCTACCCCGTACCCCCCACCCTGCCCCTCCACCTCTCCACCCCACCCACCCCTGCCACCATACACACATTCTGTGTGGTTGGGGTTGACGGTGTGTGTGGTTGGGGTGTAGGTGTGTATGGTGGGGGTATAGGTGGGTGTGTAGGGTCTGTGTGGTGGAGGTGTAGGTGGTTTGTGGTAGAGTTGTAGCGGCACCTCACAATCTTTAGCATCCCTAAACCCCCACCACACACCTACACCCTCACCACATCCCTAAACCTCCACACACACCCAAACCCCCCACCACATGCCTATGCCCCCACCACATCCCTAAACCCCCACCACACCCCCCACCTACACTCCCACCACACACACGCCATGCCTACACCACCACCACACACCTACACCACTGCCACACACCTACACCCTCACCACACCCACCTACACCTCAACCACCCACACCTACACCCCCAGCACACACACCACACACTTATACCCCCAGCACACCCACCCACCACATACCTACACCACCAACACACACACCAACACCCCACCACATCGCTAAGCCCCCACCCCACCCCCACCACATCCCGAAACCCCCACCACACACCTACGAAGTGACAACAGGGTTTCTTCTGACACTCCAATGCTATCAAAATGATCAAACCCACCACCTGGTGCGCTGGCTGTTCTCGTGATTAGACAGTACAGGCTGAGTGAGCCGTCTTAGTGTTATAGGGTCTTTGGTTCTCCAATTTGCATCATCCCCACGATATATATATAGAAAAAATCCTCCAGTGCGACTGACGTCGGAGGCGAGGAGGCCGCAGGCAGCACCACCGGTATAGTGTTGGGTCTTATGGAGTATAACAATAATAATAATTCCTTTATGTATCTTTATACTTGCATGATGCATTATACATCACATATGTATATATATATATATATATATATATACATATATACAGAAAATATCATCCGCTGCGACTGACACTTGTCGACACCCGTTGAATGCGAGGTGGGCCGCAGGTGGCGCTACATGTCAAGTGCAGTCTTATGGAGCATACATCAGTAATATCAATAATGTCCGCAATATAAATTAATATCAATAATTAGAAACAATTCCCTTCCTAGTTATATACTCGCATAATGTGTTATGCATCACACATATATATATATAGATAGCTCTGGACATGTGGAATAAAACTTAAAGGACAAAAGACATGATTGTACATTATATTATCTGTATATTTATCTATATATCTAGATATTGCATATGGCCCACAATCACGTTCAGAGTATCTAAATGTCGTCTGTTTCATGGCTCAGAGCGCGGGAAAACCACCCACGACCGCTGGTTCCCGGCGTACCACACAGCCGCCATACACACACAACACACACACACACACACACATCGGGCCGGTGTGGCGGTTTCAGCTCGTTCCCGTGCTCAGCCGTGTCCCTCACTTCTGCGCATGCGTCAGAATCTAATAAGCATGGCCGTAATCGATTAACACTACCCAGGCGACTCGGGTCATCCCAGTCGTCAGAATTTCAAATAGAACACGGCGAGTGGAGTCGACAAATACACGCGCCGTGTGCAAAAAAAGAATAACTTAGATTAATTAAATGGAAATATAGGTAAACTAGGCCATCATAAAATACTTTAAATCCTATTTTGCTGTAGTTTTATCGGTTATTAAAAAAAAAAGAAAAAATTGTCCACCCGAGCGCGGAGAAGCGTATTCGATTATTCTACCCGAGTTTGTAGGATGTGTGCATGCGCCAATAAGTGTCTCGGGTGACCCGAGTTGATGCGAAATCCGCGCATGCGCAGAAGCAACGGGACACGGCTGAGCACGGGAACAAGCTGAAACCGCCACACCGGCACCAGCGAGCGGCTGCGTTTAGGTTTTATGATATTGAAAGTGTCAGGCGGGTGTGGGAGGCTGGTGCCCCGGTAGGTCAACGTTCATGACTTAACAACTCCACGGCGACCAGCCAACAACCCCCTTCCCCCCTCCTCTGGCCACTTTAAACTTTAAGCGTGCTTATTATCTTAAAAGCGAAGCGCTGGGAAGTCAGTCACGTGGGTGTGGCCTTGTGACATTACCTCCCACAGCCACTCACACACATACACACATCACACACCCACTCACGCATCTCCACCCACCCACCCCTCACAGAGTACACCTACTAATACTATATCGACCACCTGTTGGTGTTAGTCGACGTGAGGTGGTGTAGTGGTGGTGTATTCCATGGCCGATGCAAGTACAAGTTCTACAATTCCAATCCAATCTCTGTTCGGAGACGAACACAAATGAATAATGACGGGGTTATCATTGTTTAACTTTTCCCAAGAATACCGTATAACTATAATTGATATTTAACTAAGCTTTCTTTTTCGCTTTAACATTTCAGACAGCTCATTTTGGTTCCTTAGAAAGGGAAAACACAACAACATCAACACAATATACACACACATATATATATATATATACATCTATATACACATAATATATACATAATATATGCATGTACATAATAAAACCTCTCTAACCGACCACCTCCACAGTTCGACCAGTCCCCTATCTCGATCGCTTTATTTGAGTCCCAACAATACCATTGTAAAGATATTCTAACTCGCTAAACCGACCACCTTAAATGGACCACTTAACGCTTGCTTGTTTGTTGTTTTACGTCCTAGCAACATCCAAGGTCATATCAGGACAGGTACCGACTTGTGACAGTGCGCACTCATGGCAACTTTATAGTGCTGTCCCACTGAGAAACCAGGCCACTGGCACCATGACCCGATATCCCACTCACTCCCATTATCCTGACACAGAGCCAACCAGTCCTTGTCCCATCCTCATAATGCCGAGCACCAGGCTAGGAAGCAACAAGTATCAATTTGTAAGTCATTGGTTTGACTCGACCAGGGTTAGAACCCACGACTCAAACGATCTCCCAGCACGGGAGACGGCTGCTCTAACTCATTCGGCCATCCCGTCTGGTCGACCACTTAACGTATATGGGTCATTCTCTAAAACTGGGCACCAAAGTGTGACATGGAAACCAAAGTGAAAACCTTCCAAATAATAGCAAAAATCCTTCCAAACAATGTCCTATGAAGGTATGCATGTTGTGCATATGTCAGAGTTGAAAAAAATTAATTTCACTTTTTGAATTAGATCTTGAGCAATACATTAATATCACTCGTGTAACATGAAAATCAAAGACACACCCAGAATCTAATTTTAACATATACAACATAGTCAAACAAGATTTTCTTGATTACTGTTAAGCAGACACGGTTATGACTTACAAGAAAAAAGTTGAAAAATAAGTTGAAAAAAGTTGGCTACATGTATAGTGTCAATGTGTAAATTTTCACATTTTCACTCTAGCTCAAAATGATACACTTATAATTGTGATATCCTTTGTGGGATAAATTCAATACATGTAGAACTGCTAACATACATAATATATAGAGGCTGCTATACTTATTTTACTTGCTATCAATAAACAAAGACTTAATTATCAGCATCGTAACGTGGACAAAGCTAAAATAAGTGGTGCTGCGAGTGCGATCAGAGAGGGAATGAGCCAAGCGGCAATGAAATGGCAGTCCCGGGGCAAAAGAGTGGCCCGGGGTGAATGTACAGTGAAGAATAAATAAGAAATTAATAATAAATAATTAATTAAAAAGAGAAGGGGGAAACTCCGCCTACTTATATATATATATAATAAATTATATTCTACATACGTAAAGTATCAGTAGCGATTGAGGGGAAAGAGAGTAGAGAGGGCGAAAAGGAAATTCCCAAAGCTACAGGTAACATAATATTGCGTTAGCACGGAGAACAAAGGTGCTTGTGGGAGGGATGTCGGGGACCTGGGCAGTGCCCGGGGGCATGGCGGCGGGCCCCTGTCAAGCCCCACAATGGACTGCAGGCATCAACTCCGCGTAATTTACTGCCAATCGCCGCCATAACTAGTGCTGTAAAATCCCACACACCCATGGCGAGGGTGTGCGTGGAGGCCCAGTGCCTGGGTGCCTGACCTCCCCCCCCCCCCACCCCCCCGACACACCTACCCTCCTCTATCCGAAGCCCCCTCTCCCCCACCGATATCCGTTCCCCTACCCAAGCCCACCCACACGCCACTTATCCTCATCCTCCTTCATCCCCCCCCCCCCCGCCACCCCCGCCCACACACACCTATCCCTTCTCCTGTCCCAGGTCATCCACACGCCCCTATCCCCCTCCTCCTCCTCCTCCTCCTCCATCCCAAGCCCCCCTCCCCCCCCCCCCCCCCCCCCACACACATATATCCCTTTCCCTACCACATCCCACCCACATTCCCCCTTATCCCCCTCCTCTATCCCCCACACTCATATCCCTACCCCTATCCCACATTCGCAGTCCACCCACACATCCTCCTCCTTTCCATGTTTCCTGTTTAAACATTCACATTCCCTCCAACAATGTCAGTAAAGCCGAAAACTTAATGTTGTAGGGTGGTGGGGGGGGGTGGGGGTAGTCGTAATAGTAGTATACTTCATAGCATAAAGGTCCTGTCACACTACGACGTAACGACGTCAACGTAGGGAGAATGTGAAGAACGTTGAACTTCTCGGTGTAGTATGCAAATTTGAGCACAAGTTGAACGTGGATACAGCGTAGTGGACGAGAGCATAACGTCGGTAAAGCCTAGTGATACCGTCATTCAACGAGAGAGGACAACGTCATTACGCTCACGGAACGTCATGAACGTTATTCCATCAGCAGAAGAATGTTACGTGACGTTACATATGTCATGAGACGTTGAACGTACGTCGAATGTACGTTCTCCTGACGTTCTCCTGACGTTCTCCTGACGTTCTCCTGACGTTCTCCTGACGTTCTCCTGACGTTCTCCTGATGTTCTCCTGACGTTCTCCTGACGTTCCCATTACGCCGCGTGGACATTTGCATGATGCATGATGCCTGCCTCTATGCCCCCCCCCCCACATACTTCACACACACACTTCACACACACAGACGCACCTCACCCAGCACACACCGCTACCATAATACGTATTCCCAGCATGCCTTCCCAGGGTCCTTTGCGTGACAAAAGGTCCAGAGGCCACCAAGACGTCCCAGGCACTCACGGACATACACAGATTAGCACCACGTGAGGGACCCCCGGTCACCCCCCCCCCCCCCCCAAAAGAAGTTCAAAATCTTTTTTTTAAATCAACAACAACAAAAAGCAACACAGACACTAACAGAAGCAAACACAATCACCATACGCTGGGCTGGGATAGGGAAAGGGATATATATGTGGGGGGGGGCGGTTTGGGATGGAGGAGGAGGATACGGGGCGTGTGGATGAGCTGGGATAGGAGAAGGGATAGTTGTCTGTGGGCGGGATGGCAGGGGGGCGCGGGATGGGGGAGGAGCAGGAGGAGGATAGGGGGGTGGGTAGGGGAACGGTACAGTACAGGAGTAGTTGTACTACTGCATGGCATAAATCGGGATCTCTGAAAAAGATTATGATGGAGTGTGTAAAGTCCTTATGTGACGCGTATGGTGTGGGGGAGAGGGGGCTTCGGATGGAGGAGGATAGATGTGTGTGTGTGTGGGTGGGGAGGGGGGGAGGTCAGGCACCCAGGCACTGGGCCTCCACGCACGTACTACTACTGTACTAGTACTAGTAGTAGTAGTAGTAGTACATGTCTTCAAAGGACAGTCTTGTCCTAATATGTCACAGATGCCCGCTCATTGGGGAGAGGGCGTACAAATGAGTCAGACAGTGGGCACTGCAGTCACATCCCTCAGATGACAAGACAGCTGCGCTTCTGAGTTCATTGTTAGGAAGGCATTGGTCTCCCTTGGAGACAATCATGCATAGTCGAAATCAAGATCTGTGAATCAGATTATGGTGCAGAGCTTAAAGTCCTCAGGGTATGTGTTGGAAGACAGGTACTGCTGTATTCTCTGGGAACTTTACAACTACATGTACAACAATCTTAAGCAATGGAACAACAACCATCACAATACAAAACAGCTCATGACCATATAAGGTCCTTGCCCTATCCTAGTAATGCCTACTTGTGTAGACGCTGTTCGTGAAGATGGCCAAGAACACAATTGGCTTAGCCTGGTTTATTTGGGGTAGCAACGTCTAAGGTCACATCAGGAAGGGTACCGACTTGTAACAGTGCACAATGATGGCGACTTTATAGTGCTGCCCCGCTGGGATACCACCGGACGCGGTGTCCGAATCGGTAGAGAACAGACTTCGGTGCGGAAGGTCGGGAGTTTGAACCCCGGCCGAGTCAAACCAATGCCTTTCAAAATTGATACGTTGTCTCTACCTAGCATAGCGCTCGACATTACTAGGATAGGGCAAGGATAATGTGACTGAGTCAAGACAACATTGGACTGGACAGACAGTTAACCGTTGAAGACATCTATATAATATATAATATGATCAAATATAGAGAGAGATAGAGAGAGAGAAGGAGAGAGTTACCGGCGGGTAGGTTTTGTAGGAGGGGGGAGGGATGCCTCTGATGTTTCATCCGCAGGGCATGTGCCCTATCCTTCTAGTTCTAAATTGCCCCTCACCTCCTTCAACCCCCCCACCACCCCACCCCCCTCTTCCTTTTACCCCCCTCTCCCATTCCAAACCACAAGTATATATATTTTTTTAACCGGGCATGGTTGCCGAATCAGTAGAACGCAGGCCTCCGCTGCGGAAGATCGGGAGTTCAATTCCCGGTCAAGTCAAACCAATGACTTACAAAATTGATACGTGTCGCTTCCTAGTCAGGCACTCGGCATTATTAGGATAGGGCAAGGACTGGTTGGTTCAGGTTCAAGATAATGTGACTGAGTGGGATATCACCCAGGTGATGGTGCTGGTGGCATGGTCTCCCAGTGGGGCAGCACTATAACAAAGTCGCCATGAGTGCACACTGTCACAAGTCTTTACCAATCCTGATTTGACCTTAGATGTTGCCACGAAGTAAAACTCCAACAACCAACCAACTAACCTGCGGGTAGGTTTTGTAGAAGCGGGGGGGGGGGGTGCCTCTGTTTCATCCGCAGGACATGTGTCCTAATCCTATCCTTCTACATTGCACATCACCTCCTTCAACCCCTCCACCATCCCTCCCCTTCCTTTCCCCTTACCCCTCTCCCCCGTTCCAAACCCCAAAGCATTTTTTTCGTTAAAGTTGCATAATCCGATGGGTTTTGAGTTTATGTCATTTTCTGAGATAAACATATTAGGGTGATCATTATAATCTACCCTACTTTCACTTGAAGTAACTTTTATTTTAAATAGCTAACTTTTGAGATATTTGAAGTGCAAACAAGCAAAATTAGTTTTGGCAAGCTTTCCAAAACTCTGACACCATAGGTTTCTGCAGTAATAGGATGGATTAAATTACCTAAGTATTCCCTTCTATGTGGTGACAAATGTTTAACATAACAAGTGCACCAGTAAGCTGTTTTCACAGACGCACTTTAAATCGATTCATATAAATCGACTTGCCTAGTTCGACGCACATTTTCCGTATGAATGTGACGCTGTGTCGATTTAGGGCTGAATCGATTCATATAAATCGGTTCATGGAAACCACCTTTGTGAGGTAGTTTATATGAATCGATTTGGTTTGAGCGCGTCACGCACATGCACAGTCGAGACCTTAGTTTGTTGACTTTCCGGTTGATCAAAAGCGCATATTATAGAATTTAGTCTATGAAACCGCTAGCTGTGCACAGATATTTTTTTCATAATTTATTTTTAGGGTTGCTCATGCGCAGATATCGATTTCCGGCTAAAAGTATTGCATGTGTGAACACGACACTAAATCGATTCATATAAATCGATTTGTCTAAGTCGACATACAAATTGTGTGTGTGAACACAGCTTATAGCTGTGTTCACACACACAATTTTTATGTCGATAGATATGTAGAATCAAATTGAGATACTTGTTTTGGTTTTGAAAATTTGATGCTTCATCGGACTATACAGCTTTAAAGATACACCATGCCGAGCTCTATCTGGCCTCCACACACCAACCATGCTAAGAAGTATAAAGCCACAGGGTAGTAGAGCCGGGTGCGGCGGGAATAAAACTAGAGCCAGTAGTACTGAGCACCCGAGCTAGTTTGGTCGCGGGGGGCATGTCTGAAAAACGCCGCCGGCGACTTTCAGAAGTGAATGTGTAATCCACCCCCGTCTCTAGTCTATAGAGCGCCGGGCCCGGCGCGACGCCCCCTGTCGCCCGGGGGGGGGGGGGGGGGGGGGGGGGGGACTTCGCCGGCTGGCGGCTGCCGGGTGCCCGGTGCTGCCACGCCGTGCAGAGCCTTTCTCCGCCCCCCCCCCTCCCTGCCCCGTCCGCCCTCCCCCCGCTCCCCTAAACTGAAACCAAGTGAGGACGCTTGTTTTCTGGCGAAAATTTCCATCAATTTGCACGCGGTGATACGGTGTAATTATCTCCAATCGCAACTAATTGTAGCATGTCAGGGCGGCGGGCTCGCTGACTGATTGGCTTGGCTGGCTGTGTGTGTGTGTGTGGGGGGGGGGGGGTGGAGAGGTGGGCAGACTTTGCACCAGTCGCTATGGTGACTGGTGTGCACAGTGAGTGTGCGCACGGTTGCAATGCGGTGCGTTAACTGGTCCGATTTGATGAGTGAGGCTGGATTAGATTTTGTTGTCGTTGCCGACTATCCAGTCTGTGGCTGAGTGAGGTGGTCATGTATTAATTAGGTCGATTGAAATATTTTGGTTAAATAACATTTGTTGATTAAGCAGGGGAAATTTCAATTGGCAGACAATTGGCCTTCTTCATTCCACTGCTGATTGCCCTATTGTAGTGTGACGGGGCCCTCTATTGGCCACCCGGAACTTGACCCTCATGCTGTAGACCCCCAAAGCAAGCAGGAGAACGAGTATGCTTGCTTCACAGTCGTCTTTATTCTCCGCTCACTGTGGCGTCCACAATCAAGTGACCCGCCTCTGCCCTGCCGGGTCCCACGTCCACTTCCTGGGGAGGTTTCGCTAGCTGCACGCAGTAGGTGGCAGCCCTGTCACGGTGCTGCCCGGTGGCTACCGTACAGCCACCTATCGCTATAACTGCGACGGTGAAGGAGCAGTTCCTGCTGACACCGTATGGTAGTGGAGCTCATGTCTGGACTACTACAGTAGTAATCAGGAAAAACACGAACACAGCAAATATAGTTATGGCATTTTTAATTAAGGAAAGTTAAACGTCAGGTTATACAAATGTCAGCTCACAAATGCTTAAGAAACGAGGCTAGAGATGCTATGGCCCTACTTTCCACTTTCACATGTAGGGTGGGTGGGAGACCAATCTAAGGCTGGTTATTGTCTCCTGGCTCCTCCGGTCGTAATGACCAAACCCTGTCGCTGCGCCGCCTTATATAGCAAAAGTCTTCCCGAAAAAGGGGTGCATCGGCAGCTCGAGTGTACTGCGTAATACGTCATCAAGTCCTGTTTACCCGATCGGCGACCAGGTTAAGAAAAGACCCGCTAGTCGGCGTTTGAGTTTGTTACATAGTTCTAAAGAATTCCGCGAGTCGCCGACAAAATAGACGTCCTTAGTACTGGCATGCCTTGGTCTGTATTCGCGATCCTGATTACCCGCAATGCCAAAGCATTACGCACAATGCTGAACGCCAGGCTATGTAGTGAGAAGTATCAATTTATAAATCAGTCGTTTGACTTGGCCAAGGCTTCAACCCATGGGTTCGAATCTCATTACCTCCAACATGGAAGCTGGATATTCACCAGACTTGCCCACCCTGTCTGGTTATTGTTTACGTTTAGCAAGAATATAATACTCAGAACCGACATGTACATTTTCCACTGAAACCTATTTTTCTTTTGTTATTGTACATTTATTGATTAAGCAGTTGAAATTCCAATCTTCCTCCATTCCACTGCTCGTTGCCCTATCCTAGTAATGCCAAATGCCAGGCTAAGTAGTGAAACATATAAATTTGTAAGTCTTTGATTTGACTCAGCCAGTATTCGAAACCTGCAATTCAAATCCCATGACCTACCAAAATGCAATGGTATCTTAGATCTATACTCGTATAAGTCCTTATACATCATATAGATACATGGCTGCCACTATTTAGGCATGCTTAAGACACCCTGTTGACTGAAATATGTGTGATATACAATGGAATTTTATATAAATATTGTGACAATGGAACTGGGGTCTGAAGGTTCTGGGAACCTGAGCGCGGTGTCTGGTTTATGGTGTCTCAGGTAGCTTGAGCAGCATGGGTGTGTATTGCTGTTTGCAGGCAGGTATGGCTAGTATCAAGGTTTCAACTAAGCACCAACGGTCCCGACCAGACAGGATGGCCTAATGAGTTGAGCCTCCATCTCCCGTTTTTGTTGATCGTAGGATTCGAACCCACGAGTTCTAACCCTGGTCGAGTTAACCCAATGACTTACAAAATTGATACGTGTCACTTCCTAGCCAGGCACTTGGCATTATTAGGATAGGGCAAGGACTGTTTGGCCTAGTATCAGGATAATGTGACTGAGTGGGACATCATATCATGGTGCTGGCAGCCTGGTCTCCCAGTGGGGCAGCACTATTAAGTCGCTATGAGCGCACACTGTAACAGGTTGGTGACTGATATGACCTTAGATGTTGCCAGGATGTAACACTCCAACAACCAACTAACCAATGGTCCCTAGTTCTACTTCTTAATCAAATATAAAATAACCTTTTTCATAGAATACAAAACAGCCATCTGTTACCCCCTCCCATCCCCCCACCACTCCCATGCTACTCCGATTTGAGCAGTAAACCATTGTCAATTGAGCGTCTTGTGGGACCATCAGCACAGTCAACGCTAGGCATTAGGGAAAGCTGTCAGACATTAGTTGTTCTAAAGGTGGTTTGACAATGACAGTGACATGGTTATCTGGAAATAGATCTAGTGTTTTGATTGACATCCGTCTATTGATACCCACGCATGTAAAAATAAAAGGCACTCTTTATGGGTCTGCTGTAGGTCTACACTTTGTTTGTGATGGCATTGATAATGATAGGCGTGTAAATATATTGTGATACATTGATGCACGTGTAGAGCTATGTGCTCATATTTGCTGTCAGAAGTGTATATGTCCAGTGACTATTACCTACTGCCACCATTACTTACTGCTACCATTTCCAACCACACAATTACTGCCTACTACCACTGCCTCCTGCCACCATAATCTACTGCCTCAATTAGATACTGCAAGCATTGCCTACTCCAACCATTGCCTACTGCAACCATTGCCTACTGCAACCATTGCCTACAGCAACCATTGCCTACACTTACCATTAGCTACTGCAACCATTGGCTGTTGCAACCATTGCATACTGCAGCCTACCCAATCCACTACCTTCTGCAACCATTGCCTACTGCAACCATTGCTGCTGCAACCATTGCTGCTGCAACCATTGCCTACTACAACCATTGCCTACTGCAACCATTGTCTACTGCAACCATTGCCGACTGCAACCATTGCCTACTACAACCATTCCCTACTGCAACCAGTATCTACTGCAACAATTACCTGCTGCAACCATAGCCAATATAATAGAACCTGCAAACAATGCCTACTGCAACCATTGCCTACTGCACCCATTACCTGCTGCAACCATTGCCTACTGCAACCATCGCCTACTGCAGCCATTGCCTACTGCAACCATTGCCTACTGCAAACAAGTGGACAATAAGACAATATAATAGAACCTGCAAGCATTGCCTACTGCAACCATTTCCTGCTGCAACCATTGCCTACTGCAACCATTGCCTACTGTAGCCATGTCCTACTGCAAACAAGTGGACAATATAATAGAACCTGCAAACATTGCCTACCGCAACCACTGCCTACTATAGCCATTGCCTACTGCAACCATTGTATGTTGCAACCATACTGCAACCATTGCCTACTGCAACCATTATGTGCTGCAACAATTGCCTTCTGCAACCATTGCCTGCTGCAACCATTGCCTACTGCAACAATTGGCTACTGCAAGCATTGGCTACTGCAACCATTACCTGCTTCAAGTATTGTCTACTGTAACCAGTGTCTACTGCAACCATATCCTACTGCAACCATTGCCTACTGCAACCATTACTTACTACAACCATTGCCTACTGCAACCATTACCTACTTCAAGTATTGTCTACTGCAACCAGTGTCTATGGCAACCATTGTCTACTACAATCAGTTCCTACTCCAACCATTGCCTACGGCTACCAGTGTATGTCGCAACCATTGATTTTTACTACCATTGCTAGCTGCAACTATCACCTACTGCTGCAATTGCCTATTACCACCGTTGCCTACTATTACCACTATTGCATATATAAACCATTGCCTACTGCAACCATTGACTTCTGCAATAATTGCCAACTTACAATATGGCAAAACACACTTATTGCATGGACTAAATAAGAATTCCCACCAAAGGAATCAAATTGTACAGAGAGTGTCAATCAGAACCATTACTTTAAATTTATTGTTTTATCCATCATATTTTTCCAACAAAGTTAAAGCCTTCTTTACTAAGCACATTCAGATTACCTATGCACCTGCTATCAGTTACTAGAGTGGACACCCCCCCCCCCCACCCACCCCATCCCACCCCACCCACCCCTCCGCCATCCTGATATGACCCTAGATGCTGCAAGGACATAAAACTCCAACAACCAACTAACCCCTCCATCACCCCCCCTCCTTCTCTACAGCTTTAAACTTTTAGCATTTCTACCAAATAACCTACGTTGGTCATTAAGTGGGTTTCTCCACTTTCAGTTGGCGCCACTGGTCAGCCACCCCCCTCCCCCCACCCACCCTCACCCCACTCCCAAAAGGTGCGCGCGCAGTTTACACTCGTGTCAGACGACATTTAGGCAGATAAGAGAAATTGGCGCCGTAATGGGACTCGCCGTGGTGCAGCGCGTCCGTGTCACCCCCAATGAGGGCAGTCAGACGCCAACTGCCCCACTCCACCGTCATCTCACACCCATTCACTGACAAATCATCTCCCCAGCGTTCCCAAAATTACCCACCCAACTTCCCGTATAGACACAAACATCGCTCATCTATTCCATTTGATTTGTGTCTCATATTTCACACCGCGACTTTGGCTAATGCCATATGCATTATCTAATACTTTTGAATTTCTGCAATATTAAAATGATAAATATATTTGTGATGTATGACGCATTATGCGAGTATAAAGGCACAGAATGGAATTATTATTCTTATATACTTTATTATTGTACCGATTATTCTTGTTCTGCCTCCTCCGCACCATTTGGGACCGGTGGCGCCACCATCGCCATCCCCTCGCCCCCAACAAGCGCAGGAATGCGCATATATATTAGATTAGATTATTATTATTATTATTAAGTATTGTGCTCTACCTTATTATTTTAGTTTTAAATGACTCTTATTTTTAAGGGTTTTTACCTGGGGAGACATTTAAATTAAAACATGGGAAATTAATTTTAGTGTGCGTCTCAAAATTCTGCAACCATAGACTTCAGCAGTAATATGTTCTATTAAATTGACTTAATAGTCCTTCTGTGCAGCAATACATGTTTAATAATGGCCCTGTCACACTACGACGTAATGACGTCGACGTAGGGAGAACGTGAAGAACGTTGAACTTCTCGGCGTAGTATGCAAATTTGGGCACAAGTTGAACGTGGATGCAGTGTAGTGGACGAGAGCGTAACATCGGTAAAGCGTAGTGATACCGTCATTCAATGAGAGAGGTCAATGTAATGACGCTCATGGAACGTTATGAACGTTATTCCATCGCCAGAAGAACGTTACGTGACATTAGCTACGTCATGAGACGTTGAACGTACGTTGAATGCATGTTCTCCTGACATTCTCCTGACGTTCTCCTGACGTTCCCATTACGCCCCGTGGGCATTTGCACTCGGTTTAATGTGGGTCAACGTAGTGGAACATAGTTGAACGTAGTGAGCAGCGTTGGAATAACGTCCGTTTAACGTCATTGACGTTCGCTGAACGTGAACAGAACGTACGTCGAACGTAAACCCTTATGTTCGACGTATGTCGAAACTTTTGAACATGTCCAAAACCTCGACGTAACTCGACGTAACACGACGTAATGTGACATAGCTCGACGTCACTCTAACGTCATTATGACGTCATCATAACGTAATCCAATGTACATCAACGTAATGACCAAATATCACCACGTTAGGCTCACGTTCGCTCATTACATGGTAGTGTGACAGGGGTATAAGAGAGCACCGGTCTCTAAGTTGGATGCGTAGGATCACATCTAGGTAAGTGTTTTTGTGTTTTTGCTTTCATCGGATTATGGGTCAGGATCACGAAAAGAGGCCAATTGGGGGAAGTTGTCGGCATCGAGCATGGATGTTGGTGTCGATCGATATAATTATAATTTAGCATTGACAGAGGTGTTGGAAAGTCTTTAAATTTATCCTGAATGCAAAGGTCGAGAAAATACAACAACCTTATTTGTTTCTAGGATAATTTAATATAAAACAAAGAAATGCACGAGACTTTAAGAATTGCAACACCGACATCTGTTAAAGTTGTCGGTGTCGATCATTGGATGTCGGCATTGATCGGTATAATTATAGTTTAGCAGAGACAGAGATGTTGGAAAGTCCTTAAATTTATACTGAATGTAAAGGTCGAGAAAATACAACAATCTTATTTATTTCTAGGATAATTTAATAGGAAACAAAGAAATGCACTACACTTTTAAGAATTGCGATGCCAACATCTTCACTTGACCACCAATTGGCCCGTTTTCATGAGGCTGACTCATATATATACATATATATTTATATATATATATATATATATATATATAACAGAATAAGATTAAGAGGTAAGAGAATAAGATATGAGAATATATATATAAGAATGACGGCGGCCATGTTTAGAGCCATTAACAGTATTGATAGTTACTGTTAATTTTTATCTGAGACCATTGATGGTTTCTTAGTAAAGCATACTAAGGGTGAAGCCGCCCTCTCGCGGTGTGGACCTTGCACCATATGTGGTGGACGCTGCATGCAAACAGTCGACGCCAGGACTGTAGCCAGCCACTACACTCAGGACTCAGGGGGTTGGCTTCAGGAAGGGATGGTGTGTCCAGGTCTTACTCATTCAGGCAGACCTCGTGCACCCCAGGTCGCACACCCGTCTCTTAGTAGTCTAAAGCCATGTTTACACAGGCGAGTTAAAATGCCTCAAATAAAGCACCTTGCCTAGTTCGCCTTACATTCGCCGTGTAAACGCTGTGTAAACGCGACGCTGAAGCGGTTTAGGGCTGATTCGATTCATATTATTCACTATATCTAAACCGCCTCGTGAGGTAGTTTATATGAAGCGATCTAACTTGAGTCGGCCTATCTTGCATGTGTAGACGCAAGCGGATTAGATGAGCCGGATTAAGGACGTCACAGTCGAGACCTGAGTTTGTTGACTTTCCGGTAAATTTGCTCTATGGACCTGCTAGAGGTGCACAGATATTTTTTTCATGACTTATTTTAAGGTTTTCACTGCCCAGCAGAAGTTTTGACTGTTCCAAACCAATACAATTCAGTCCATACATATCTAGGTCGAACCCACACTCTCTCGTGGTGACGTCGACTAACCCAAACTGGCGCTGGTTAGTCTGGACTTGCTCATGTGCAGATATCGATTTCCGCCTTAAACCGCTCCGTGTGACATAGCTTCGCTTCATATAAATCGCTTTGTCTAATTCGCTTTACAATTGCCCGTGTAAACACGGCTTTAGTAGTACCCAAACTAGAAGTTACATCGAGTAGCACAAGACTGATACAGATGAACGACAGCAGTTAGGTCTTGTTTGTTTGTTTAACGACCCCCTGTAAAAAAAGGGTACATCGGCTATTGTGGGTTACAACAGTTAGGCAACATGGTAATTACATAATTAATAATGTACGTAGAAAGGGTTTATGCATTCCATAAATTATGGGTACAATCATTGATAGGAGAAAAGGAGGAGGGAGAGATGGTGAGATGGAGTCGAGAGGTTGGTGATGGGAGATGAGGACGGAGCAGGGGCAAGATGAATGGGGAGGAAGAATGGAGGGAGAAGAGGGGGAGGGGGTGGATGAGGAGGGGGAAGGAGGGGATGATTGAGGAGGGCAGGTTGAGAAGGGAGGAGATAGGAGAAGAGTAGGATGAGGAAGGGGTTGAATGAGGTGGGAGGGAGAGGAGAGGAGGGCAGGTGGAGAAGGGAGGAGATAGGAGGAGGAAGGAGAGTGGGGAGGGGGTGGATGAGGAGGGAGGGAAGAGGAGGGGAGGATTGAAGAGGGCATGTGGCAAAGGGAGGGGGAAGGAGAGGGGGAAGGGGGTGGATGAGGAGGGAGGGAAGAGGAGGGGGGGATTGAAGAGGGCAGGTGGAGAAGGGAGGATATAGAAGGAGGAGGAAGGAGAGGGGAAGGAGGGGATGAAAGAGGAGACAGGAAGGTAGGGTTGAGGAGGGCGGGTGCAGAAGGGAGGAGGGGGAAGGAGGGAATGAAAGGAGGAAGAGGAAGGAAGCAGATGGTGAAGAATGAGGGAGGAAGGAGCAGGGAAAGGAGGGGGGGGGAGAAGGTGGAAGAGAATGGAGAAGAGAGGGTGGACAAGGAAAGAAATAGGGTGTGGGTGAGGAGCGGGGAGTGGGGAAGGAAGGAGGAGGAGGAAGAAGTGAGGAGGAGAAGGAGGGAGGAGGTGGATGAGAAGGGCGAAAGGTGAAAGGAGTAGAGAGGAGGACGGAAGATGGAGATGGGACGAGAAGAAGGGTAAAGGAAGGAGGGGATAGGAGGGAAGAGGTAGAAGAGGACGTGGAGGATGAGGGTGGGTGGGGGATGAAGGGGCAGGGAAAGGAGAGGGGGGCAGAGGGATAGGATGGGCGAGAAGGGAGTAGGAAGAAAGCAGGAAGGGAAGGAGGAAACAGGAAGGAGGAAGGAGGAGAAAACAGGAAGGAGGAAGGAGGAGAAAACGGGAAGGGAAGAGAAAGAAGACGGATAGGGATGGAAGAGGGGAGGAAGTAGGAAGGAGGAAGAAAGAGGAGGATGATGAGGAGGAAAGGAGGAAAGGGAGGATGGAGGGAGGGCGATAGGAGGGGGAGCAGGAGGGAGGAGAAAATGAGCGCAGGGGGACTGAACACCCATCAACCCCACCTAGATACGACACTGTGATTGCCACATCACCATTATACATACACACACTATTACCTGAAACCAAATAATCATTTTCTCAATGTAGATCTACTGTCTAAATATATTACATTACAAAATATCATTCTGGACAATCTTTGATGTGTTGGCATATTGTTGACAAGCCAGGAATCCCTGCCCGCCCCCTCTCCTCCCGCTCACCATAAAAAAATAAAAGACACCAGAGTGTACTGAATAAAGCCGGTCGACTTAGTGAGTTTTCAGTGTTAGCCCTTGGCTGAGTGAGCAGATTGCCCCGGGGGCTCGGGGGCGCCAATTGATGAGTGGAATTTCTATGTGTAGTTTTATACTCTATTTTAATTTTATCCTCTTTTTTTTAAAAACTTTGTTTTAAACACACAGCCCTCATTTTGTGTGTGTTGGGGGGTGGGGGGGTAAAGGGGAGAATAGTGGTGGTGGGGGTTTGTTTTCCCGCTCCTCCCTCGTCAAGATCACCATGTTTGAATACTGTGTAGTAGTTATCTGTGATGGGTGTGGGTGGCGACTGTGTGTGTGTATGTGACTTGTGAGTAGGGGGTGGGTGGGAGACGGGGGGGGGGGCTCCTGTTAAATTCTAGTCGACTGCTAATTGCGGGGGCACGCCGGCGCAACAGGGGTGTGATTATGGGCGATGATCGGTGTGGTTAGACGGCAGGGTGTGCATATATCTGCTTTTACTTTTAGTGTACCATCCTCTGGGAGCTGAGAGAAGGCGTGGGTTAAGACTGCAGGCTCCTAATCCACACCTGGGACACAGCAGCACAGGTGAGAAAGAGGGAGAGTGAGAACTGCTACCATATTTCTGCGCCTCCAAGTGAATGGAACCAGATAGGATGGCCGACTGAGTTGAGCGTCCATCTCCCGTTTTGGTAGATCGTGGGATTCGAACCCATGTCGAGTCAAACGAGTGACTTAAACATTGATACTTGTCGCTTCCTAGCCAGGCTCTCGGCATTATTAGGATCAGGCAAGGACTGGTTGGCTCAGTGTCAGGATAATGTGACTGAGTGGGATATCAGGTCATGGTACTGGTGGCCTGGTCTACCAGTTGAGCAGCACTATAAAGTCGCCATGGGTGTGCACTGTCACAAGTCAGTCCCTGTCCGATATGACCTTAGATGTTGTCAGGATGTAAAGCTCCAACAACCAACACAAGTGAATGGCAAGAGATTTTTTGTCTTTGTTGGGGCTTTACCTCCTGCTGTTAGTCCGCACCATGACCCAATATCCCACTCAGTAACATTATCCTGATACCGAGTAATCCAGTCCTTGCCTTATCCTATTAATCATGAGTGACTTGATTTTTTTTTTACCTGGGTCTGAATGCTCAACCTCCCACACAGGATGTCACAGCCGCAACCAGTGGTTCACCAAAGGTTGTGGTATGTGCTGTCCTGTCTGTGGGAAAGTGCATATAAAAGACCCCTTGCTGCATATCAGAAGGAGTAGCCTATGTGGCAGCAGCAGGTTTCCTCCAAAGAAATATGTCATAATGACCATATGCTTGACGTCCAATAGCTGATGATAAAAGTCAATGTGCTCTAGAGGCGTCGTTAAATAAAACAAGCTTTACTTTTTTTTTTAAATGTCAGCCAGGACTCTTGTCGATTCAGTCATCCCATCTGGTCTGTTGAAGAAGGTCTTATTCTCTTGTATAACAATGACAAGGATTACTGTATATTGTCAGCACAGGTATACACAATTTTTCTGACAATGAAGATTAAAGTTCAATGAAAGTATCAAACATTTGAAACCAAAACACTTATCTAGATTTGATCCCAGATATTCAACTTATAATTATATACGGGTGGACCCCTGAAGTGTATTTCAGTTTCGTGCTCTCGTGGCATGCGACTGGGCTCGAAAGCGGGCAAGCAATGCCAATTTCCAGCATTTCCGAGCGCACATAAATATATAAAATATAATTTACTTCAAACTGAAGTGAAGTAGATCATAGCGATCAACTTAATATGTTTATTTAAAAAGAAAATATGACAGAAACTCAAAACCATCGGATTTTGCAACTATAATGTGGCAGATGATAATATGCATTCTCATCGAAATGTGCATTGAAAATCCAAAATTATTGGATTTTTTTTCTAATAATATTCACAGTAAAACCATCATCATTAAATTATTACCCATATTATCATCCAATTGTTATCCTATTAGTATCCTATTATTGTCATATTATCCTATTATTATCCTATTATTATCCTATTATTATCCTTATTAATATTATTTTAGTATTATCCTTAGTATTTTCCTCATTGCTATCTTTATTATTACCCTTATTATTAACATTATCCTTATTACTGTTCTATTTATTATCCTGTTGTTATTCTCTTTATTATTCTCATTGTTATCATTATTACTATCTTTATTATTATCCTTATTATTATACTATTAGTATCCTTATTATCATCCTTAGCATTAGCCTTATTAATATTATTAGCCTTATCATCCTTATTATTATTGTCATCATCATCACGATCATCATCACCATCACTTTCACCATCACTTCCACCTCACTGCCACCACCACCATCTCCACCACCATCATCATCACCACCATCACCATCATCATCACCATAACTTCTACCATCAATGCCACCATCAACACCATCTCCACCATCATCTTCATCATCACCACAACCATCATCATCATCTGACCTTAGATGTTGCTAGGACGTAAAACAACAACAAACAAACAAACAAAATCATCATCATCACAACAATAACAATAATAATAATCAAAACAACAATAAGAATAATGATTATTATTAATATAACAACAACAAGCACCACCATCACCTCCCCCCATCACCACCATCATTATTATTCAATCCCCCCCCCCCCCCCCATAGATCTCTACCTGAAACCAAAACGAGGCTGAGAAAACAGCGGTGATATTTCTACTTGGCATGGCGACCCACCCCCCTACCTATGCAGACACTTCCAACCATCACCATACCTGCGCAATGCAGTTTTCCCATATAGCGCCTGTTTCTGGTCATAAGCACCCCCCACCCCCACCCCACACACACACTCTCCCCGTCGAAATTTAATACCTCCAGTGAGCAGGCGGGTGAGGGGGGGGGGCAGGGGGGGGCGGGGGTAGTACCACCATGTCGGCCCGCCGGCCCAACTACTACTACTTTTTTTGATAGAAAAACTTCTTTCGGGCGGGACGAAGAGGGAAGTGGTGCAGGCGCCTCGGGCGACTGGGCAGCGTTCTGTGCTCGGTAGGTACGGGGTTTACCGATCTGCATGCACGGGTATTAAAATGTAATATATTGCAAAGGGCGAGTGAGGGTGGGAGTGGGTGGGTTGGGGGGTGAGTGAAGTTCACCATGCACAAAGATGCCCGCGCCCTACCCCCGCATCTCCCCCCCCCCCGCCCCCACCGCCACCGCCACGTCCCTTCAGGGCCGGGTGAACCTGAGGGTGAGGCTAGGGGTGGGGGTGGGACTGGGGGTGGAGGTGCGGGTGGGAGTGGTTGGGGGAGGGGTGTGTGTGTGTGTTAGTGCCCGGGATCGTATATTCAGCCGTGGGTGATTCTGTCTGCCACAGCCCAGCTACTCCTACTCCCCCCTCCCCTCAGTCCCCCCCCCCCCCGCGCCCCCACACACACACATACGCCCACACTCCCTCACGCCACCCAGCCACATCACTGAAACCCCCCCCCCCCCCCCCCCCCTCAAGCCCCCACCCCCCTTCCACACCCTGTAAACACAAACACGCCTCAGGTGTTTCTCCACTAACCACCCAGGGCCCGGTGAATTACATAAGCAGTCTGATTAAAATAAGGGACACCTCCAGGATTAAAGCTGGCAGAGAATAGGCTCACCCCCCACTTGCCCGGACGCCCCCGGCTCCCTGGGCCCGGCGCCCGGCACGCCCAGCCGGCCTGCCCGGTCGGTAAAGGCGCCCAGCCCCGGGCAAGTATCCCGAGGCAATAAACACAGAGGCAACCTCCCAGGTCGCCAAGAGTTTATTGCATTAATTTGGAGAAGAGGTTTATTTGTTTGGGATATATATTATATATATATAATATAAGATGTGTTTGTTAGGTTCATATATATATATATATATATATATGTTATATGTTATGTGTTATATGTTATGTATATATCATATGTTATATGTATATATCATATGTTATATGTTATGTGTTATATGTTATGTTATATTATGTATATTATATATATTATATATTATATATACATTATATATTATATTATATGCATTATATGTAGTACGAGTATATGTATTATATCTATTATTATATTATATATATATTATACATATTATATATATATGTTATATATATAAAGTACCACTTCCGGTGTTTGAGCGTAGCAGTGTGAACAAATGCAGTGTGTTTTACCCCCCTTCCCTTCTCTGGTTGGACACCAATGTTGTTGTTCTGTTACGACATGGTTGAGTGGATGGAGCCCAGGGATTGGTTAGAATGCAGTCTAGCAGGATGTACGCAGATGGTGTGTCTTTAAAATAAAAGAAAAGAAATGGAAAGCTGGAAAGAAGAAACGAAAGGAAAAAAGTAGGAAAAGAAAAAAAGAAAAAGACCCAGTTGTCATATTTTAACTTATTTAAGACGCTGAAGAATTCCGCTTCGATTGATGTGGTAGAGGAAGAGGCGGGAAGAGGTAGGCAGACGACATTTGCTGAGAACCTAGCACCCATGAACTCTCCTTCTCTCCAACTCCCCTCCTGACTCGGTGACAGCGACCGCAACCAACACCGAAAAGGCATGTCGATATTGACTAGGAACGCCCAGAAGACATGCCGCGGCTACACCCAAACAAGATTCCCCAATCCGACTCCGGCCCAGGCTTGCCTGGCCACAAAAATTAAAGATCCATGTCGCCGTGCAGTGTAGATGGTCGGTGTGTGGGGTGGGCAGGTGGGGAGGGGGGCGGAGGGAGAAGAGGGAGGGACGGAGAGGAAAGAAGGCGGGGGGAGGGGGAGGGAGAGGGGGAGGGGGAGGGGGGAGTCCAAAAACATGCCAGAAGAAGAGCGTTTTTGTTGGCTGGGCGGCGCCCTGCTCTGCCCGACTGAGAAGTCTCCCCGGCGGCCTGCCGGTACCTGCCCTCCGGTACCTGGCTGTCGGTACCTGCCCGCCGGTACCTGCCCGCCGGTACCTGCATGTCGGTACCTGCATGTCGGTACATCCCCACTGGTACATGCATGTCGGTACATGTATGTCGGTACATGTATGTCGGTACATGCATGCCGGTACATGCCCGGCGGTACATGCCCGCCGGTACATGCCTCCATGTACCCACCACCGCCGCCACAGCGGTGCAGCGCCACCGCCGCCCCTCGTAGTGCTGGCACTGTAGTTCCTCCGGTTTCCGCGAGGGGGACACAGCCGCTGGGCCTCCCCCCCCCTTCCCCTCCCCCCGTAATTACGCCAAGTCTCGCGCGAAATACAAAATTGCCTCGGGGCATTACCCGGAAGTGAAACCCCCGCCGCGTCGCCCGGGCCTTATTCAGTTACTGACGGCGTAGCGGCAAATACACATCGTGGCGAAGAGTCCAGCAGCGTAGTTGAGTGAGGAAGGAAGGAACCTTTAAAAGCACGGGGCGGACCGCGGTGCACGCGGCCTGCCGGTAGGCACACGCAGCGCCGGGCGGATTGTTAGCTTCGGCGACGCTTGGAGGGGTGAGTAGCGCCATTTACTGCGTGTATAATGTGGCGAGGTTGGAGCCGGGGGCCTGCTTCGGATACAGGCGGCCGGGTGCACCGGGGTAGCCGGCCGGCTGTGGCCCGCCGCCCGCCGCCCGCCGCTCGGCGCGCCGCTGTGTTACCTGGCACGTCGCAGCGCTACGCACACAGTCGATGGCGGGCGGTCGGGCGGGGCAGGCCGGCGGGCGGTGGGTGGCACAGCACGGGGGGCGCAGGAGTGTTGTTGTTGGCCTAGCCGTGCGGCCTGCCGGGACCATGTGGTTGTTGCCACTCTATACGGACAGTGTGCGTTCACTGGTCAGCCACGGAGCTCTCTGACACTGACACTTACATTGACACTGACACTGACACATGCCATTAGCACATCCGATGCCTTCTGTATACGCTTCAAACGTTCACTGCTTCTTGTTGGTGTTCTTCTTCTTCTGTTTCTCTATTCTTGGATTACTCAACATTCTTGTTCTTTCCCCCTTTCTGTTTCTCTCTTCTTGTATTGCTGCTGTTGCCCCTCCTCCTCCTTCTTCTTCTTCTTCTTCTTCTTCTTCTTCTTCCTCTTCCTCTTCTTTTTTGTCTTCGTCTTCTTCTTCTTCTCTATTCTTGTATTCCTTGTCCTTTTTCTTCTCCTTCTTCTTCTTCTTCTTCTTCTTCTTCTTCTCCTCCTCCATTCTTGTTCTCCTCATCTTTCTTCTCCATTCTTGTCCTCGTTCTTCTTCTTCTTCTTCTTCTTCTTCGCCTTCTTTCTCCGCTTCTACTCCTACTACTTCTGTTTTGTTTTGTCGCCTGCTTCAGCAGTATGTTCCGTCTGAAGCACGTGTTGTTGCTTACCAAATGGTACACAACAGGGTACCACCACCTGCCACACACACACACACATACACACACAATCACACACAATCACACACAACACAACTGTCACACACATCACACCGGAGACACACACCTCGACGCAGCACACCTGACAACAGGTTGACGTTGACTTGTTAACAAACATAGTAGCACACAACATTCATACGGACGATGCCAAAGATCGCGCCGATATTGCCGCGCTTAGGACTGCGCGGATTTTGCCCGAATGTCGTCTGCTCTGGAGATGCCTGCCTGTCCATCTCCCAGAATGCACTGCGGGGGGAGTTGGCGCGAATGTAATGTTAACAGTGTGAGGAGTCCTCCCAGAGGAGTTGCCGTGTCCCTGTCGTCTGCTTTTACTAAAAAGGCGCACACATCGGCCTAGGCACGCATACTGCGCATGCGCGCACCGGCGGTAAGCAAGCTGCCTGTGCTCGGGGGTCTGAATTGCTAACGTCCATGATAGATGATGTACAAGAGACACGTTCTATATTGCTATATAATGTACGGGCGACCTATTTAATGGCATCTATGGCTTTGATACATGCAGGCAATAGAATGTTCCACACCCAATAAGAACCAACGCACATGCATACTGGCTGTCACACATGCATCAATATCACATTGACACAACGTATAGCTCTCCACCAATCGCATCCATTTAGCCGCACACTATTACTCGTTACATAAGCTTCACGCACATACACATCCCATTGCGGCAGCACTATAACGTCGCTATGAGTGCGTACTGTCATAAGTCGGTACCCGTCCCTTAAATGTTTGCTCCACGTCAAAACCCAAACCACAGTCGCCTCCTCCCACAAAAGACCCCCACCAACAACACAAAAAAACCTAACATTTCATTCACAAACCACTAATCATCTACAGACCCACTGAAACATTGAGTGACTTACTGATTTACTGACTCATTGACTCACTGACTCACTGACTGAACATCACTGAACCGCTCGTAAAAAAAAACATGTAAAAAAACCACAAAACAAACAAAAACATTAATTAATTTATGCATGTATCCATTCATTCATTCACTGACGCCCTGATCCACTAATTCTGACTGACACCTCATCTTATTCCATTCCACCTTCCTCTACTCGGACGCTACACTCTGTTCATTTGCAACTTACCTACCCACACATCCCCCCCTCAGTCCCACCCCTCTCATCCCACACACCGCTCCGCCCCGTCCGCCTCTCCTCTCCTTGACCCTACCCGTTTCCTCCGTACCCTCCCAGTCCCACCGCGCCCCGTCATGCCCCGCCCCACCCCGCCCCGCTCCAAACCCATTCCGCCCGCCTTGCTCCGCCTCGTTCCGTACCCTACCCGCGCCGCCCCTCTCACACCCCGCGCTGTACCTCCCACACCGCGCCCCGCCCCGCCCCGCCCCGCCCCGCCCCGCCCCGCCCCGCCCCGCCCCGCCCCGCCCCGCCCCGCCCCGCCCAGCCCCACTCCGCCCCGCCCCGCCCACGCGGTGCCCGGAGACACACCTGGCGCTGCTCAAGGCGCCTGCCCGGAGAGCCTCGAGTTTTGGACCTCGTTCAAGGAACGCCGAAGAGCTGGATCCAAATAAGCGGAATGCCCGATCGACCCGAGTCGCTCCCATCCCACCATCTCACGCACCCACACACCCACCAACCACCCAAACACCCACACACCCACACACCCACACACCCACACACCCAAACACCCAAACACCAACACACCCAGCCTCCAGTACTCAGAGCCAGAGAAACCCTTCTTGTCAAATTTCCAAACTATCCCCACCCTACCCCACCGCACAGTCTAGCATTTTTTCCACTACCTCTTCACATCCCTTCTACCACACACATTATATGTATGTACACACATATATATATATATATATATATACATATATATGTATATGTATATATAATAGTTTTGGAAGGTTGGGAGTTCGAATCCCGGCCGAGTCATACCAATGGCTTACAAAATTGATACTTGTTGCTACCTAGCCTGGTGCCCAGCATTACACGCACATATTTATATGTAGAAGCTGTATAAACCATTATATGAGTATAATAAGCTGGAAGATCCCATCTACTCCCCAGCCACAAAGTCATCAGCTGGTTACCTCTATTCATTAGGTCATCTACTGATATGACCTCATGTCCCAATGTGGTGCCACCTACTCGCCCAGCCTCACTCACATTACGCTCACTCACAATACCACTGAAAATTATATATATATATAAATATACAGTAAAACCTCTCTATACGGATCCCTCCACAGACCGACCACTCCCCTATATCGAATACTTTATTTGGGTCCCAACAATGCCATTGTAAGGATATTCTACCTCTCTAAACCGACCACCTCCCAAAATGGACCACTTAAAGTCGGTCCCATGGTCGGTCGATTTAGAGAGGTTTTACTGTATATATATCCCAATCCCCTTAGTTTCTGGGATTTGTAGGTTACTCTGAGGTTTTAGTTTGTGTAGTTTAAAAGACTGTTTTACTTTTAGACAGGTGCTCGTTTCCAAGATCCAAGGATCTAATTAAGGGCGCCTCTGTTATGTTTGTTTGTTGTTGTTTTACGTCCTAGCAACATCTAAGGTCATATCAGGATGTGTATCGACTTGTGACAGTGCACATTCATGGAAATTTTATAGTCCTTCCCCACTGGAAACCAGGCCACTGGCACCATGACCTGATATCCCACTCAGTCACATTATCCTGACACTGAGCCAACCAGTCCATGCCCTATCCGAGCACCTGGCTAGGAAGCGACAAGTATCAAATTTTAAGTCATTGGTTTGACTCGGCCAGGGTTCGAACCCACGACCCTACGATCTACCAGCATGGGAGACGGACGCTCTAACTCATTCGGCCATCGCGTCTGGTCCTTCTGTTATGTGATATCCGGCCCAGTCATATTATCCTCAGATTAAGCTAACCACTCCTTGCCCCATTCTACATGATGCCCCAAAGCAAGGCGAGACTAGTGCCAATGTTCGCAGTGTTTACATTTGCTTTGCCTGGGGTTGAATCCATACCATAATGCTTGGAAAGCGGACACTACAACTGCTAGTCCATCCCCGTCCGGTTCTTATGCACCCTGTCAACTCCCAAACCCACTCTCACTAACCCCTCCCTGCCCCCAAATAAAACAACCCCCAAAACACCACCAACAAACAGCAAACACAACCCCCACCCCCAAAAAGAAGAAAAACCACACACAACAAACAACAAAAACAACCTGAGAACATTTCAGACGGTACTTCCTTCCTTCCACACACTCACGTACCATAACCGGACCAGACGGGATGGCCGAATGAGTTGGAGCATCCGTCTCCCGTGCTGGTAGATCGTAGGGTTGTGGCTTCGAATCCTGGTCGAGTCAAACCAATGACTTAAAAATTGATACTTGTCGCTTCCTAACCAGGCGCTCCGCATTATTAGGACCGGGCAAGGACTGGTTAGCTCAGTGTCAGATTAATGTGACTGAGTGGGATACCAGGTCATGGTGCCGGCGGCCTGGTTTCCCAGTGGGACCGCACTATAAAGTCGCCATGAGTGCACACTGTCACATGTCGGTACCCGTCCTGATATGACCTTAGATGTTGCTAGGACTTAAAACAACAACAAACAACACATACCATAACCACTCACTCACATGCCTCACAAACTCATTCCACAATACCCAAACCACTCACTCAGAATAAGAAAAATACCCCAAGGACATCACCACACATGCAACCCCCCTTGCCCACCCCCACCCCCACCCCCCACCCCATCCCACCCCACCCCACCCCGCCCCGCACCTCCACGTAGGCCGTGTCGTGATATTACACCGCGTTTGTCTGGTGATATTGGCGTTGATCCTCCATCCATGACTTTACATAGTCTCCCCTCAACTCCCCACCCACACCCACACCCAACCCTCACACAACCACACGACCCACCCCCACGGTATGCCACCACCACAGATGGCGTAGCAACGTGTCAACACCAGTGAAGGTGCAAAGTCGTCGTCTGGCAGCTGTAGTTGTGTAGGCAGGCTAATAGGAAATCAATACAGGCAAGGAGAGAAAGGAAAAGTATAAAGAGTGAGAGCTTGCACCCTCAGGTTTATTATTATATAGTGGTACATGGATTTGATATGGCATACCACCTGACCATGCTCTCCAATGAACAACAAGCATTTCTAGGTCCACCAATGAACAGTAAGCATTCTTGTGTCACCATGGCTACTGTGATCTACCCACCACCACCACCATGCTGTGTGCTCTTGGCCTGCACCTGCCTTGCTGTGTGTGTGTGTGGTGTTCCATGACTAACAGTTGGGGGGGAGGGGGTAGTGAGTATAGCTCTTGAGCCCCTTCCACACTAACAATAGTGCCCCTCTCACACTATCTATTAAATACACAATGATTATGAACTACAAGTAAAGAGTCATCAGCAACTGCATAAATACATTCATGCACCTGGCCCTATACATCATTTACCTTTATAGACCATTCGTAATCCTTTATAGACCAGTTCACATTCCCCACCAATGCGTTTTATCAGAATATTTTACAAAGGGACGATCCAATCACTTTTGTTGTGCTATATTGGTTGTTTAAGCAATGGGGGAATTTCAATCGCGGATAATTGGTCTTCCTCATTCCACTGGTACGTGCCCTATCCTAGTAAAGCCTGATGCCAGGCTAGGTAGCGATAGACATAACTTCTTAAATCATTGGCTATTTGATAAATGCTAGGAACCTCCAATATAGATGGCATTGCAGTGTACTCCTCCTCTGAGCTCATATTTGCGAAATGGTAAAGTTGCATTGTCCGATGAAGCATCAAATTTTCAAAACCACAACACTTCCCTAGATTTGATTCTACATATTTATCTGAGATACTGGTACAGTTATTAAGCATTTGTTGTCACATAGAAGGGCATGGGCAGTCAATTTAATAGAACCTGTTACTGCATAACCCTATGGTGTCAGAGTTTTGGCATGCTTGCCAAAATTAATTTGGCATATTGTCACTTCAAATATCTCCAAAGTTAGCCATTTAAACTAAAAGTTACTTCAACCTAAAGTAAAGTAGCTTATAATGATCAATTTAATGTATTTATCTCAGAAAATGACAGAAACTCAAAGCCATCGGACTATGCAACTTTAATAGCCTTCAATAAAGATGGCGTTGCAGTGTACTACTCTGATCTGATATTTGTGGAATACTAGGAATCTCCAACATAGATGGTGCTGCAGTGTACTCCTTCTCTGATCCCATATTTGTGAAATGCTAGGAATCTCCAACATAGATGGTGCTGCAGTGTACTCCTCCTCTGACCCCATAACATTTGCGAAATGTTAGGAACCTTAAATATAGATGGTGCTGTAGTGTACTCCTCCTCTGAGCTTATCTGTGTGAAATGCTAGGAACCTGACCAATGTCAATTATATATATATATATAATATATATAATATACTGCGTTATAGTTTATACAAAGTAAGGCCAGCGTGGCCAATGTGGGTCAGTGGATGCCCGGAGGAGGTGGTTCGCCCCTAGGTGTCGCCCCGGGCGGTGTGCACATATATACTCCACATTATGCCGTGTGTGGATAAAACCGGCTGTGGACAACATCCACGTATGTGACTGTCAGCCCACGTGACACACACCGCCCCCACAGTGTGTGGGGCCGACTGTACCAGTCTAAAGCTCAGCTCACACGACTCGACACCTTGAATTGAGTCCAACTCGTCAGTTTGTTTGTTGTTGTTTTCCATCCTAGCAACATCTAAGGTCATATCAGAATGGGTACCGACTTGTGACCGTGTGCACTCATGGTGATTTTATAGTGTTGCCCTACTGGGAGACCAGGCCACCAGAACCATGACCCAATATCCCACACAATCACATTATCCCGATACTGCGCTAACCAGTACTATCCTAATATTGATGAGCGCCAGGCCTGGTAGTGACGAGTATCAATTTTATGACTTAGCTGGGATTCAAACTCCAGACCTTCCGCACGGGATGTCTGCGCTCTACCGATTCAGCCACCGCGTCCGGTGCAACTCGGCAGGGAATTAAGCGATAGCCTCCACCACCCCACCCTCTGACGGCAGTGGAAAGAACTAGTGCATAGGTAGCAGTTTATTGTGAACCATGGTTCCCCCCTCCTCCCCTCCCCTCCTCCCTCTACCGAGTACAAGCTCATAATGTAAAATCCCCACTCTCACCATCTCCTACTCTCACCATCTCCTCCTCTCCCGCCTCCCCCCAAGTACACTCCCGCCGTGCCGTGCCGTGCAGTGCCGTGCCGTGCTGGGTGCCATTCCCGTTGCGACTCCTCGTTACCTAATTGCTGGTAGTTTGTTGTTAGCGGACTGCTCATCACGCACTGATTGCTCGTTAGCTTGTAACCCTTCCCTCCCGATGGGAGGAGGCTGCACCCACTACCTCCCCCCACCCCCTTGTCCACACGCCCCTCCCCCCTGTCCACACGCCCCTCCCCCACCCCGCTAACCCACTCTGCTCACATTTTGCTCAGACTCTGCTCAGACTCTGCTCAGACTCTGCTCAGACTCTGCTCACACCCTGCTCAGACTCTGCTCACACTCTGCTCACACTCTGCTCACACTCTGCTCACACTCTGCTTACACTGTGCTCACACTGTGCTTACACTGTGCTCACACTGTGCTCACACTGTGCTCACACTGTGCTCACACTCTGCTCGCACTGTGCTCACACTCTGCTCACACTCAACACCACAGAATGACGCCGGATGCCGTGACCGAATCGGTAAGAGCGCAGGCTTCCCGTGCGGAAGGTCGGGAGTTCGAGTCCCAGTCAAGTAAAATCAATGACTTAATAAAATTGATACTCGTCGCTTCCTAGCCCGGCACTCGGCATTAATAGGATAAGGCAAGTACCGGTTAGCTCAGTGTCAGGATAATGTGACTGGGTGGGATATCAGGTCATGGTGCCGACAGCCTGGTCTCCCAGTGGGACAGCACAATAAAGTCGCCATGATTGTGCACCATCACAAGTCAGTACCTGTCTTGATATGACCATAGATGCTGCTAGGATGTAAAACCCCAACAAGCAATAAAATCCCAGAATGGAACTCTGGCGCCTAGCATCCATACCAACCATCCACTCATAAACAGTGTGTCCCGCGCATAGCTTCAACGTTCAAGCGACTGTCACTTAAGGCCCTGTCACACCTCACCGGATTGGGGGAAACGGACAGAAAACAAACAATGTCCAGTTTGTGTTTGTACAAGTTTTGAACATGCACAAAACTAGGAACGGATGCTGCCAGACTGACGTCTACGGTTCTTGACCGGTTTGATTTTGTTTCGTCCATTGGCTATCCATTCATGTCTGTTTCATGTCCGTTTCATGTCCGTTTCATGTCCATTTCATGTCCGTTTCATGTCCATTTCATGTCCATTTGTAGACCCGATGTCGCAACACTTTGAGACATTTTAATACATTTTGATACTTATCACCACCGGACTAGACCATTCTGTCCGTTGCTCAATCCGGCATAGTGTGACAGGCACTTTAGGAAACATTGATTTCCAGCATCCGATCAGCAAAGTTAAGCAACGTTGAGCCTCGTCAGTAGTTGGTCGGGTGCCCACTTGGGAGCGCGATTTGCCATTGACATCCTGATACAGGCGTATGACTGCCAAACCAGTAATGGATAAATAAGTTCACACTTATCCATGTACTCCTAAAGCCCCAGTCACACATACCCAGATCAGGGGCCGGACGAGCCCCGGACCGCCATCCGGGGTGGTCCGGGGCGATCCGTGGCTCGTCCGTGGATCGTCCGTGGCGACCCCACCTGATCCGGCCTGATCCGGGGCTCATCCGGCGCCGTCCGGGCTCAGCCCCGGATGTTTTAAAATGTTTAAAACATCCGGGGCAGTCTGGGGGATTTTGCGATCCGAGCTCAATCTGGCATGATCCGGGGTGGTCCGGGGGTGGTCCGGGTAATTTGGGGGTGGTCCGGGGTGGACCGGGACTGTCCGGGGGTGGTCCGGGGTCATTTTGAGCCATGGTTTGACCCGGACCATCCCCGGACTATCCAGGACTACCCCCGGCCTAGCCACAGACCACTCCCGGACTGTCTGGGGGTGATCCGGGATAGTCTGGGGGTGGTCCGGGGCAGTCTGGTGGGTGGTCCGGCCTCGTCCGGGTTAGTCAGGGGCCGGTCCGGCCCAGTCTGGGCTCGTCCAGGGCCGTTCCGGGGGCAGTCCGGGGGTTGTCCGGGGCGGTCCGGGGCAGTCCGGGGCGGTCCGGCCTTTGGTCCGGGGCTCATCCGGAGAGGTGTGACTGCGAGGCAAAAATCGACGAAAACAGTGATTTTATCCGTGGCGGTTCGGGACAGTCCGGGCCATTGGTCCGTGGGTGGTCCGGCTCAAAATCCGGGGCTCGTCCGGCTATGTGTGACTGGGGCTTAAAGCCTAAGCCATACCTACCCAGATCAGGGGCCAGACGAGCCCCGATCCATGACCCGGCATGGTCCATGGCGATCCGGCTGGTCTTTGGTGGTCCTTGGTGATCCGTGGCTGGTTCTTGGTGATCCGCCCTCATCCGGGGTCTGTCCCGGATGTTTTAAAATGCTTAAAACATCCAGGGCAATCCGGGGAATATTGCAATCTGGGGTTATCTGGCATCATCCGTGTGTGATCTGTGACTCATCCGGGTAGTCCGTGTGTTGTCCGGGGGTCGTCCGTGTCTCGTCCGGGGCAGTCCGAGTCATTTTATACTCCGGGCTATCCAGGAGTAGTCCGGGGGTCATGCGGGGGTCGTCTGGGGGTTGTCTGGGGGTTGTCCGGGGCTGATCCGGGACTAATCCATGGTTACACCAGGTAGTCCAGAGGTTGTACATGCTGGAGTCCGTGGGTTGACCGTGGCTTGTCTGGGTAGGTGTGAGAACGAGCCAGAAAATGAATAAAATAGCAATTTTATTGGGGGCAGTCCGGGGGTGGTCTGGCTAAAAATCCGGGTCTACTACGGGTAGGCGTGACTTGGGCTTTAAGGTTGCATAGTCCGATGATTTTTAGTTTCTGTAATTTTTCTGAGATAAATATATTAAACTGATTGTTCTAATCTACCTTACTTTAGTTTCAAGTACTGTTTATTTTAAATCGCTAAGTGTTGAGATATTTGAAGTGCAAACATGTTAACTTAGTTTTACCAAGCTTGCCGAAACTCTGACACCATAGACTTCTGCAGTAAGAGGTTCTGTTAAATTGCCTCACTATTCTGTTATATTTAACAACAAGTGCATCAGTATCTAAGTTAGATATGTAGAATCAATTCTAGATAATTGTGTAGTGGTCTGCACTGACCTCTCAGGCAAGTAACCACATAGACAGGTGGGCGTGGGGAGTGTATTGATATCAGGGAGCCTAGGTGGTGTAATGGTTAGCACACTGGCCCGGAATGCAAAGAGATGTGGGTTCGAGTCCCGCTCTAGGCACAGTATTTCCCATTTTCATCACCCCCCACGACACTGGTGCCGTGACCAGGATCCTGTACAAGCTTTGCGCTGTATGGTTGTTGAACCTACCCTGTGTATGTATGTGTGAGTGCATTGCCTGTATGTATGTAATTGTAAGCATTACAAGACTTACAATTCCAGGGGGACGAGTGTAGTGGTCTGCACTGACCTCTTAGGCAAGTAACCACATAGACAGGTAGGCGTGGGGAGTCTGTTGATATCAGGGAGCCTAGGTGGTGTAATGGTTAGCACACTGGCCTGGAATGCAAAGAGATGTGGGTTCGAGTCCCGCTCTAGGCGCATTATTTCCCATTTTCATCACCCCCATGACACTGGTTGCCGTGATCAGGATCCTGTACAAGCTTTGCGCTGTATGGTTGTTGAACCTACCCTGTGTATGTATGTGTTAGTGCATTGCCTGTATGTATGTAATTGTAAGCATTAAAAGACTTTACAATTCCAGGGGGACGAGTGTAGTGGTCTGCACTGACCTCTCAGGCAAGTAACCACATAGACAGGTAGGCGTGGGAGTGTGTTGATATCAGGGAGCCTAGGTGGTGTAATGGTTAGCACACTGGCCCGGAATGCAAAGAGATGTGGGTTCGAGTCCCGCTCTAGGCACAGTATTTCCCATTTTCATCACCCCCATGACAATTGTTTTGGTTTTAGAAAGTTGGTGCTTCATCAGCCTATGCACCTTTAAGACTGGAGAAGATATCGTTAAAGTTGCATAATCCGACGGTTTGGAATTTCTACCATTCTCTGAGATAAATGCATTAGGTTGATCCGATGATCATAATGAGTCCCTATTTTGTCTTAGTTTGAAGTAGTATATTTTAAAAGCCTAACATTTTAAATATTTGAAATGAAAACATGCCAAATTAATTTTGGGAAGTACATAAAAACTCTGCCACCATAAACTTCAGCAGTAACAAGGTTCTATTATATTGGCTTAGTGTCCTCTTCTATGCGACAATACATGTGCACCAGTATCTAAGTTCGATATGTTTGTGACTTGTTTAGGGAACAGAGTGCAATACACCATTACATTGAATATGGCACATCAAAGATTCTACTATTCTGCATAGTAGAATATTTCGTATCATGCACAGATCCACTAGTCGACACTCCTTTAAAATTGGTGCAACACACTTTAGAGAAGAGGAAGCTCGATTGACATGAACTTGATTAAGTCATGGATGGTTGCACTTTGACATTTTAACCTAAACTACAACTCACTGCGCATTATATATATACATATATATATATGTATATATATATATATCTATATATATATATATACATATATATATATATATATATATATATATATATATATATATACAGTCTACTCTGTCTATAACAGCCATGCATGGGACTGGAGCAAGATACTGTTATAGAGAGAGATCCGCTATAACTATAAGCAGAGATTGACTGACGGAATGCTTTGAAACCAATGTTATTCTTTTATACTTGACTGACTAGGACGGTCCTTACAAAGTCATTTGTACAATTTGTCATTTGTACAATTAGTCATTTCTACTATTCAACACTTCTACAATTTGTCATTTCTACAATTTGTCATTTCTACAATTGGTCATTTCTACAATTAGTAATTTCTACTATATTATAACTATATGACATGTCGTTATTGACAGAGAATATTGATCAAATAGGTGAAAAAATGGCTCGTTGTCCACATAAGACAGTTGTCCGTTAGACACAGAGGCACTGCTATTAGATTAAAGGGGTGCCATGACAGGACCAGCATTTTTTGCTGTTATTGACAGAGATTCGTTATTGACAGAGGTCATTATTGAAAGAGTAGACTATATATATATATATATATATATATATATATATATATTCAGCAATAGTGCATGACTGCAGGAATGGACACAAACGAAATATAATAATAGAATAAGTACATTGTGAATACCTCTGTTATTTTTATTCACAAAAGACACTAGATTAAATGGCATAAATATAATGATACGCATATATTATAATAATGGTGATGTTAAAACTCCTGGTCTCATGTTCTTCTGACCACGTTAGAAAATTATGTTTGCAGTATATATATAATAGAATTATATATATATATGTCTACATGTGTAATTTATATATATATATATATATCCATATATTTATATATATATGTACATATATATATATATACATATATATATATATATATATATATATATATGTCCACACCCCCACACCCATCCAACCTGTGGCATTGTTTGTTTGTCCATCCCGGCTTGATTCTTGTCGTTTCGTTTGTTCTGAATAAACAAATAAATAAATAAATATATATCATCTGTGTTAGCAACCAGTATCTAGATATATAAATATATATAAATATATATATAAATATATATATAAATATATATAAATATATATAAATATATATAAATATATATAAATATATATAAATATATGTAAATATATGTAAATATATGTAAATATATATAAATATATACAAATATATATAAATATATATAACTATATATAAATAAATATATAAATATATATTTATATATATATAATTATATTTGCAGGTACTGCGGAAATTTGAGCTATAGCCCAGGGGGCTTGACGTCACCAGTCTGTGTGTAATGGTATTATGTGACACACAGTTTTGCCGTGGCTTGAACACTTTTTGAAATGCCAACGCTTTGTAATATATCAATTATATATATATATATTATATATAATATATATATACTAACACAACTCACGACTAAAAACCTATCTCAATGGAAGAACTATGAATAAATTCTATTGTTATGAGGCTTAATAATTCATTTCCGGTGTCTCAATTGAAAACAACCTGCACAATACGTCAGAGAACCTTTGAAGTCGGAGCTCATTACATAACTAATACAAACAGAGACTTAGATTCGATTCTACATATCTAATTTAGATACTGATGCACTTATTAAACATGTGTTGTCAGATAGAAGGGAATACTGAGTCAATTGGATAGAACATGTTACTGCAGAAGCCTATCATGTCAGAGTTTAGCTGTGCTTACCAAAATTAATTTGGAAGCTTTGCACTTCAAATATCTCCGAAGTTAGCCATTTAAAATAAAAGTTACTTCAAACTAAAGTAAGATAGATTATAGCGACCAATCTTCTATATTTATCTCAGAAAATGACGAAAAGTAAAAACCATCGAACTATGCAACTTTAAATAAAAGTACAAATTTTCACCGAGTGGGGGGGGGGGGGGGCAGCTTATGTTGGGGTAACATGAGCATCGGTCCGAGTCTTGTAAAGGCCCTGTCACATTACGACGTTTCTCACCAACGCATGCCGACGTGTTGCCTTTTTGGGTGAAACATCGGGAAGCGTTACGCGCGCATTACCGGCGCGTTAATGGCGTGTCGGTACACATCGGTACACGTTGAGTGATAGCAACATGTGAATGGACATGTCGGCGCGTGTCGGCACGCGTCGGGTCGCGCCGATCATTTTGTGCTTGCACAATACTTTCGGCGCGCCCCGACGGGTTGGAGGGGGCGTTACGGACGCGCCACCAACACGCCAGTAGCATGCTGCAACCCGTCAAACTTTCTCCCACAACGCCGAAAAGTTGGACGTGTCTCGAGCCCTAGCAAATATCTTGCGCATTGGCAGCGCGTCGGGGGAAACGTCATAGTGTGACAGGGCCTTAAAACTGCTTTTCAGGAGTCGGGTTTGTGCACATGCCACTCAGGTATTGCAGTGAACACAAGGTATACAATAAAGGCAGAGAACCAGACGGGATGGCCGAATGAGTTAGAGCATCCGTCTCCCGTGTTGGTAGATTGTGTGGTCGTGGGTTCGAACCCTGGTCGAGTCAAACCAATGACTTAAAAATTGATACTTGTTGCTTCCTAGCCTGCCGCTCGGCATTATTAGGACAGGGCAATGACTGGTTGGCTCAGTGTCAGGTTAATGTGACTGAGTGGGATATCAGGTCGTGGTGCTGGCGGCCTGGCCTTCCTGTGGGGCAGCACTATAAAGTCGCCATAAGTGCACACTGTCAAAAGTCGGTATCCGTCCTGATATGACCTTAGATCTTGCTAAGACGTAAAACAACAACAAACAAACAATAAAGGTGTTCGGGTAAAAGGGTAGAGACAATCGATACACCGAAGCCATATTAATACTGGCATGTCTAGTACCACACATTATCCATTATCCAAAATCCCGGAGTCCAGACGTGTTTCAGAATACAGAATTTGTCCGATTTTCAATTAAACTTAGCGCCCCAAGTGGAGTTTGGGGCAGCACCCCATAATCAAACATTAATACCGCAGTAAAAACGCATGAATACTCCTACCAAGTGGGATAAATAAAGACTACATATACTACTATTACTAGTATTAGTATCACACTTTATTTATAGAGTAATTCGTTAATAAAATAAATAACGGGATAATTATGGAACATATATACTCTAGTAAATTTTATTTCCAACAAAAACGTGGTAATACTTATGCATAATTATGCAGCTTCAAACGGACTATAATTAAGCATAGTATTATTCCATCTGGTATTTTTTTTTTACTTTTCAGATTTAAGAATTTTGGATCAATAATTATGGACCTATGTCTTTGCTCCGCATATCCCATCCATATGTCACCTTAGTACATCAGTGCATATCTCAAATGGTGATACTAGTCATGTGAAAAGTAGAACTGGCTAGCCCAAAATCAGTCATGCGCAACGAAAGTGGTCAATAACTTGTCCCCTATTTGAGCACATCCAACACCACTCCCTTCCCCTGGTGACATTTTGATGAACTACTCACTTAACTGCATTCCATCAGTGCACTACTGCCCTCGTTAGGAGTGTATATGGACTGTATGTGGAGTCTACTGACTGTAGACTTGTGTACTGACTAGTCCAGTGTACTGACATACTGAAGGTATGGTCCTGAGTACTGACTGTAGTCCTGTGTACTGACTAGTCCAATGTACTGACATACCGATGATACAATTCTGTGTACTGACTGTAGTCCTGTGGACTGACTAGTCCAGTGTACTGACATACTGATGGTATGGTCCTGAGTACTGACTGTAGTCCTGTGTACTGACTAGTCCAGTGTACTGACATACTGATGATACAATTCTGTGTACTGACTGTAGTCATGTGGACTGACTAGACCAGTGTACTGACATACTGTCGGTATGGTCCTGAGTACTGACTGTAGTCCTGTGTACTGACTAGTCCAGTGCACTGACATACTGATGGTACAATTCTGTGTACTGACTGTAGTCCTGTGGACTGACTAGTCCAGTGTACTGACATACTGATGGTACAATTCTGTGTACTGACTGTAGTCCTGTGGACTGACTAGTCTAGTAGTGTACTGACATACTGAAGGTATGGTCCTGAGTACTGACTGTAGTCCTGTGTACTGACTAGTACAATGTACTGACATACTGATGATACAATTCTGTGTACTGACTGTAGTCCTGTGGACTGACTAGTCCAGTGTACTGACATACTGATGGTATGGTCCTGAGTACTGACTGTAGTCCTGTGTACTGACTAGTCCAGTGTACTGACATACTGATGATACAATTCTGTGTACTGACTGTAGTCCTGTGGACTGTCTAGACCAGTGTACTGACATACTGACAGTATGGTCCTGAATACTGACTGTAGTCCTGTGGACTGTCTAGACCAGTGTACTGACATACTGATGGTCCTGTGTACTGACTGTAGTCCTGTGGACTGACTAGTCCAGTGTACTGACATACTGATGGTACAATTCTGTGTACTGACTGTAGTCCTGTGTACTGACTAGACCAGTGTACTGACATACTGTCGGTATGGTCCCAAGTACTGACTGTAGTCCTGTGTACTGACTAGTCCAGTGTACTGACATACTGATGGTACAATTCCTGTGTACTGACTGTAGTCCTGTGGACTGACTAGTCCAGTGTACTGACATACTGACGGTATGGTCCTGAGTACTGACTGTAGTCCTGTGTACTGACTAGTCCAGTGTACTGACATACTGATGATACAATTCTGTGTACTGACTGTAGTCCTGTGGACTGACTAGTCCAGTGTACTGACATACTGACGGTATGGTCCTGAGTACTGACTGTAGTCCTGTGTACTGACTAGTCCAATGTACTCACATACTGATGATACCATTCTGTGTACTGACTGTAGTCCTGTGGACTGACTAGTCCAGTGTACTGACATACTGATGGTATGGTCCTGAGTACTGACTGTAGTCCTGTGTACTGACTAGTCCAGTGTACTGACATACTGATGATACAATTCTGTGTACTGACTGTAGTCCTGTGGACTGACTAGACCAATGTACTGACATACTGTCAGTATGGTCCCAAGTACTGACTGTAGTCCTGTGTACTGACTAGTCCAGTGTACTGACATACTGGTGGTACACTTCTGTGTACTGACTATAGTCCAGTGTACTGACATGCTGACAGTACAGTTCTGTGTACTGACTGTAGTCCTGTGTACTGACTAGTCCAGTGTACTGACATACTGATGGTACAATTCTGTGTACTGACTATAGTCCAGTGTACTGACATGCTGACACTACAGTTCTGTGTACTGACTGTAGTCCTGTGTACTGACTAGTCCAGTGTACTGACATACTAATGGTATGGTACTGAGTACTGACTGTAGTCCTGTGTACTGACTAGTCCAGTGTACTGACATACTAATGGTATGGTACTGAGTACTGACTGCAGTCCTGTGTACTGACTAGTCCAGTGTACTGACATACTGACAGTCTGGTCATGTGTACTGATTATAGTCCGGTGTACTGACATACTGAAGGTATGGTCATGTGTATTGACTATAGTCCGGTTTACTGGCATCCTAACTGTAGTCCTGTGCACTAACATACTGACAGTGTGGTCCTGTATACTGACATTGAAATGGTATGGTCGCGGGTACTGATTGCATGTTGTCTTGTAATATCTCCGTTTAGGCCCACTAGTACCGATGCGCCACCTATCGTCAGAAAGAATAACTACGCGAAATGTCCACCATTCATATCGGAAGGTAACTAAAGGGATGACTGAGTGTGTTGATCACCCACTGCTAATGTTGTGCATTTTAGAAGGCCGCAGAATTCAAATCCCCGATTCGAATTCTGGCCAGGTCAAGCCAATGACTTTGACAATTTATACTTGCCACCACTACCCAACTTGGTCCTTGGCATTACTTGGATATGACAAGGACCATGTGCACTCCCATGTGTCTCTTTGTGGTTCTTGAAGTCGACATAAATTGGCTGACCAGTGCTTGATATAATCACCAAACAGAACAATTGTGCATGTTATTCGTAACATGGGTAATTTACGGGGTGGAGAACCCTGCATAACGAGGCGATAGGTGGCACCACCTAGCTTAGGGACCAGTAACTCCACCACTACCGCAAGGGCTATCCGACCCGACTCGACCGGCTGTGATTTCCCGCCAAATCGGTCACGAGTTCAATCCCCATCTCGTTCAAACCACCACAACACGCCCGGCTGCAGTCAATGCTACACATATTCAGTTTTCCCCACCCACCCACACCACTCATGACATAGATAACATGATAGGGTTGAGGGTTCGGGTTCCGCCCACTTGTGACCAGGAAATGAGGAATAACATTTGGCACAACTGCATGAAGACATGAACATAGTGATGGATTCCTAACCTATCTGAACTGTCCTTATAGAATTAAGAGCTAACCCCCCCCCCCCCCCTCCCCCCCCCGTCCCGTTCTGATTAAAAAAATTAACCACTATTCACTTTATGACTCCGCCTTCGTAAATTATTGAATAGTGTCAAAAATAGAAAATGACACAAAACATGATACAGTGAAACCCCGTTATAAATATAACACCCCCAGATTTAACGCGAATTCGAATATACCGCAATGATTTATTGGACCCAGAATGCTTTAATTCAAGGTTAATCCAGTAAAAAGAACCCCGATTTAGCGAGACCCCCACTGTTTTCCCGATGACATTTTATAACCACCAACAATCACATCATAACGGGATCTCACTTTCCTTATCAATGTAGAGTGCTGTTTGGTAATCTTAGTGCTGTTTAATGGGGCTTTACATCCTAGTTACATTTTGTCCTTGAAAATAATACAATTTCATCGGATTATGCAACTTTAAGCGAAATCACATGGGATTTATTCACATTTCACCGTCACCACGGCACCACACTTAAACAGTCAGCACAGATCAGCTTGCAACTGTGTGTAATCAACACAAGGGGGCAGCACTTGGTGGTATCCGGTTCTGGCGGCACGTGCGCACAGCGCCGCCAAGATCACGTTTCGCGCGCAGCCATTAGCGCCTGCCACGACCCCTGGTGACAGAACCGGCGCATGCGCACTGCGCGTGACGAGCGAGCATGCGCAGTGGCATTTCAGCGGTTGCTGGTCAGGGGCATGTGATCGGGTGATGAGTCCTTCAGGGCTTTGTTTGTGGATGGATTGTATGCCAGCTTGCCCTCATGTGTGATGTGTGGGGTGACCGGAGACCAGTCTGTCATATTAAAGTTGCAAAATCCGATGGTTTTGAGTTTCTGGCTTTTTTGTTGTTGTTTGTAGTTAAGTATATTTAGGTGGTGTCCTCTGTGGCGGAGTGGCTAGAGTGTCTGACTTTTTTCTAGGTCAGACTCCTAATCTGAAGGTTGGTGGTTCGATTCCCCATGCCCCCACCTCTGCCAATTTGGATTTCCACCGCTGTGGATAACTTACAGCATCATCAAAGGCCAGTTGCTCTCATACCATGTCTATGTGGTGTGGGAGGTTAAAAATCCCTAGGGTCGGTAAAAGTGAAGGCTTGGGCTTTCTATCGACAGACTGTCTAATGGTGAAAACAAGTCTATTCAGGCTTATCCATAACAGGCAGTATAAATCTTCAACAACAACAAAAAAAAGGTTAGGTTGATTGTTATCATCTACCATACTTTTAGTTTGATGTAAGGTTTACTCTAAGGAGCTAACTTTCGCGAGCACTTTCCAAATTAATTTCGGTGTGCACACCGAAATGCTGGACACCATGGACTTGTATCACGTGTTGCTTGATTGATTGAGTGATTGATTGGTGGTTTCTTTACGTCGTGTCGGCAGCATAGGCCATATTCATGGTGAGAATTGTTTGTTTTTTATTCAACCATCGCCTTTACATATAATGTAAAAGCATGTGTTGCATCACGTGTTGCAATCACAGCTTCTATTAATTTCTCTTAATATTATTAATGTTATCTTCAAATTTTGCATCATCTCCCCATTATTCGTATATGAGTAGGGGATACCGGGGCTGGTTTGTCACAATTTTCACTTCATGTTCCATATCTTGCTTTCAATAGCAGCAATTATCTAGCCGTCACTGGGACAAATAATAACAATCAAGCATTGGTATTAACCTGTCTTTAAAGTTGCATAGTCCGATGGTTTTGAGTTTCAGAAATTTTCAGAGATAAATAGACAAGGTTCATCATTATAATATACCTTACTTTAGCTTGAAGTAACTTTTACTTTAAGTGACTAACTTTTGAGATATTTGAAGTGCCACCATGCAAAATTAATTTTGGCAAGCTTGCCAAAACTCTGACGCCATAGCATTCTGCAATAACATGATCTATTCAATTGCCACACTATTCCCTTCTGTGTGGCGACAACTGCTTAATAAGTGCATCAGTACATAAGCTAGATATGTAGAATTTAGATCGTTGTTTTGGTTTTGAAAATTTGATGATTTCATCGGACTATGCAGCTTTAATAAAACAAATAAAAACCAACATGTGTATGTCAAATGATGAACGAAACTAGTGAACCAAGGGTGACAAGTATCCGCAAATTCCGACACCCCCTCACACCTACAGATTCTCACCATCACATTCCCCCATCCTGACACTCCCACATACTTACACCCTTCCACAACCACACATCCCCACACACCCTCACAACCCATACACCTTCACAGTCCCCCCCCCCTCCTCCGTCCCCCACACACACATGCCATACACCCTCATATTTCCACACGCCACAAGCCCTCACAGTCCCCCCCCCCCCCCAACACACACCCCACACACCCTCACATTTCCACACGCCACACATCCTCACAGTCACACACCACACACCTCTACATCCTACACCATCACCACCCCCCACATGCTCACACCCCCACACGCCCTCACATCCCCCCACACACACCCCACACACCCTCACATTTCCACACGCCACACGTCCTCACAGTCACACCCCACACACCTCTACATCCTACACCATCACCCCTCCCCCCCCCACACGCTCACACCCCCACACGCCCTCACAGCCCCCCACACACACCCCACACACCATCACATTTCCACACGCCACACGTCCTCATAGTCACACCCCACACACCTCTACATCCTACACCCCCCCCCACACGCTCACACCCCCCACGCCCTCACAGCCCCCCACACACCCCACACACCCTCACATTTCCACACGCCACACGTCCTCATAGTCACACCCCACACACCTCTACATCCTACACCATCACCCCCCCCCCCCCCCACACACACACGCTCACACCCCCACACGCCCTCACAGCCCCCCACACACACCCCACACACCCTCACATTTCCACACGCCACACGTCCTCATAGTGACACCCCACACACCTCTACATCATACACCATCACCCCCCCCCCCCCCCCCCCCCACCCCCCCCCCCCCCCCCCCCTCACACGCCCTCACAGTGATGGTGGACGGCTTGGCTTAAGGGGGCGGTGGGGGGGGGGGGGCTAGTGTCACTGCCTCACACCCCTACACCCCCACACCCCCACATCCTCACACGCCCCCAGGTGCACAAACCACGTGACTGGTGGGTGTTTTCTGGTATTCTTCTGATGGCGCCGCCACACCCACAGGGGGGGCTCACTAAATGAGGGGTTACCCTGGTAACAACGTGCCGTTTAGATAAGACGACAGCAACAACAGCAGTCTTAGCAGCAACATAATATAGGTCATAATCAAAGCATTTAGATGTTTACATGTGTGATTGATTCACAATTCACCAAGCCCTGGGTGTTTTAAGTCGAATAATCTGATAAAATGATAACATTGTCTAAACACCGGACGCTGCGGTCGACTCGGTAGAGCGCAGGATTCCCGTGCGGAAGGTCGGGAGTTCGATTCCAGGTCAAGTCAAACCAATGACTTGCAAAATTGATACTTGTCACTTTCTATCCTGGGACTCGACATTATTAGGATCAGGCTGGTTAGCTCAGTGTCAGGATAATGTGACTAAGTGGGATATCAGGTCATGGCGCTGGCAGCCTGGTCTCCCAGTGGGGCAGCACTATAAAGTCACCATGAGTGTGCACTGTCTCAAGTTGGTACCTGTCCTGATATGACTTTTGATGTTGCCAAGATGTAAAACTCCAAGAAACAAACATTGTCAAAAACCAAAGCACTTGCCCACATTCATCATCATCATCATCATGCTGTCGGTCGCGATGTGACAAAGACTGCTTTCATTACTTGACTGCTGCTCTCATTTCATGAAAGCTGCCTGCAAAAGTGTTGAAGTGCTGCTGGCTTTTGCCAGTTACCAGCGGCACTCTCTCGGGGAGCAAATAGAGGTTTCACACCGGCAAGAACATGTCAAGACAGGCGCAAAACTATTTGTCCCTGCAATGGCTGGTCGGGAGATGTTGGAAGTTCCATACATCAACCACCCTTAATGCTGCCACAGTGACATGTTTTTCTGTTTAGGGTTTGCTCCCTTAGACTTCAGTTCTGTCAAGAACCTGTACCACAAGGCAGTGGTTTACAACTCTGCACACACCCTCACATCTTGCCCACATTAGATCCTACATATTCAACTTAGTCCTAGATAGTGGAGTACTTATTAAATGTGTAATGCGGTATGGAAAGTTAAATTAATATGTCATTACACTGCTGTGAGTTATGCACCAAAATAAAAAGTAAACAAAGCATCAACATGCCAGTGCAGTTGATTGTGATACTCATGCGCTACACTGCTTCAGTCAGAAAAAAATCCGTGTTGCAAAGTCTATAATAGCCAGCACCATGTGGGTGCCAGTGTCGGTTGTGTGTGTTTGTGTGGTGTTCATGCGCTATACTGCTTCGGTAATAACGGGTGGGTGCTAGTGTCATTTTTGTGGTGCCCATGCTCTATACTGCTTCGGTAAAAAAGGGTAGCTAAAGTCTATAATGTCTAGCATCGTGTGGGTGCCAGTGTAGCCCGATTATGGTACTTCTGTGCTACACTGTTGCGGTAAAAACGGGGGATGCAAATCAGATTATCTTGCGGACGCCAGTGTACGTGAATCTGGAACTCCTGCGCTACGCACCTTCGTACCGAAAACAGTTAAGGCCCTGTCACACGTCACCGGATTGGGGGAAACAGACAGAAAACAAACAATGTCCGGTTTGTGTCCGTACAAGTTTTGAACACGCACAAAACTAGGAACAGATGGCGCTGGATTGACGTCTACGGTTCTTGTTCGGTTTCAGTTCGTTTCGTCCGTTGGCTATCCGTTCATGTCCGTTTCATGTTCATTTCATGTCCATTCGTCCAGCGGCCATTGACCCAATAGTGCAACATTTTGACACATTTTGATACTTATCACCACCGGACTAGACAATTCTGTCCGTTGCTCAATCCGGCGAGGTGTGACAGCCGTTTTACACAAAGCATGTCACATAGAACAAGTCAGTGTACACACTAAATGCGTGTGCATACTTTCACTTTGAATATATACCAAAATTTAGCCTTTCCATTTTTTTCACACCAAACTAATGTAGACTAAATGAAAACGATGAAATAATATATTTTTCTGATAGAAAAACCCTACCCAAACCAACAAATTATGCAACTGTAAAAGGACTGTAAGGAGTAGTGGTATGTTGGTGATGCTTTTGTTATAGGGGATCCGAACCCATCAGTTTGTGGGTTCGAACCTTGGTCGAGTCAAACCAATGACTTAAAAATTGATACTTGTCCCTTCCTAGCCAGGTGTTTGGCATTATTAGGATAGGGTTGGTTCAGTATAAGGATAATGTGACTGAGTGGGATATCAGGTCATGGTGCTGGTGGCCTGGTCTCCCAGTGGGGCAATGCAATAAAGTTGCCATAAGTGTGAACTTTGACAAGACAGTACCAGTCCTGATATCACCTTAGATGTTGCTAGGATGTAAAACAACAAACAAACTGCTTTTGTTGTTGAAAACCATCAAAATAAGTATGCCGTGTTTTAACGACATTCCCTGAATATATTATTAACAAATACATACACAAATATGGATGTTTGTCTCATTCTTCTTTTCACAATACAACAAAAAGGAAATATTTCGTGAAAAAAGTTCCTTTTTTGTGTGAGTGTGTAGTCTCTACAACAATCACCTGGGTGATATTTCACTACATTACGACAGAACTTATATGTGCTGTGTTTTCTTTGTTGATACCTTAGGCGTTGTCGAAGACAGCCACGAGATAATTGTTTGGGCATTTTCCAGTTATGACCTCATATGGAAATCATGCCCCTTGGGGATGCACAACCATTAAGCACATACTACCCAATGTAGACAGCAGCGGTTTGGCATGTCAATAGAGGATTTCCACCACCAACCTGCCCGTGGCAGTGGCGAGAAATAATAGTTGGTTGGTTGTTGGAGTTTTACATCCTGGCAACATCTAAGGTCATATCAGGAATGGTACCAACTTGTGACAGTGCACACTCATGATGACTTTATAGTGCTGGGAGACTTTATAGATACTGGGAGACCAGTCCACCAGCATCATGACCTGATCTCCCCCCCCCCCCCCCCACTCCCTCACTCAACCACATTATCCTGCCAAACCAGTCCTTGCCCTATCCTAATAATGCCAAGTGCCAGGCTAGGAAGCGACAAGTATAAATTTGTTCGTCATTGGTTTGACTCAACCAGGCAGTGTCAACCTGTGAGTTCAGATCCCATGATGTACAAAGCGGGAGATGTAAGCTCCGCTCATTTGGCCATCATGAAATACCTGACCCAACATGTTGAAAGCACTATCATATATAGACATGGCTTTCACCCATCGCCCTATTTCCGAACCCACCATTCCCCTCTCCCCACACTCCGCTCACACCTCACTCCTCTCCTTCGCCCACTCCTTCTGCCCCCTCCCCAGTCTTCCCCATTGCATACGGCGGCCAAATCGGCAAGGGCGCTAGATTCCGTGCGGGAGGTCGGGGGTTCGAAACCCGGCCGAGTCAAACCAATGACTTGCTAATTTAATACTTGTCATTATCTAGCTTAGCACCCGGCATTACTCGGATATATAGGGCAATGATAGATTTAGTCAGTAACAGGATGATAATGTGATCGAGTCGGTCATGGTGCTGGTGGCCTGGTCTTCCAGTGGGGCAACACTAGTAGTATTAAGTCGCCATGAGTTACACTGTTACAAATTGGTACCCGTTATGCTATGACCTCATATGGTGCCAGGACGTAAAGCAGAAACAAACCCCCTCCCCTCCCTCTCCTCCCTCCGCTCCCCTCCCTTCCCCTCCCCCTCCACTGCCCCCCGTCCCCCTCCCCTCCACTTCACTCCCCTCTCCTCCCTTCCCATTCCCTTCATTCCCCTCTCCCCCTCTCCTCCCCTCTCCTCCCCTCTTCCCCTTCCCCTCCCCTCTCCACCCCTCCCCTCCCCTCCACTCCCCTCCCCCCTCCCCTCCAATCAGCTGCCCCTTCCCCTCCCCTCTCATCCCCTCCCCCTCCCCTCTCCTCCCCTCCCCCTTCCCCTCCCCCCCTTCCCCTCCACCCCCTCTCCTCTCCCCCTTCCCCTCCCCTCCCTTCCCCTCTCCGCCCCTCTCCTCCCCTCTCCCCCTCCCCTCTCCTTCCCCTCCTCCCTCGCTACCCCTCCCATTCCTTCCCCTTTCCGCCCGTCCATGCATCGGCCTAATGTTTCCCTTGCTTTCATGCATTCCTGCTATCCCCTTCCCTCCCCTCATCTCCCCCTCCATTGCGTCTCCTCACCCTTCCGCTCCCATTTCCGGCTCGACCCTCCTCCCTCCCCTTCCCCCCTCCCCTCCCCCAGGTTCCCCTCCTGCTCTCCATAACCTCCCCTTCTCCCCCCACGCCCTCCACTCAACCCCTCCCCCCATCCCTCCGCTCTCGCTCGCGCGCCGCCTGGCCCGATGCCTCCCCTCCTCTCCCTTCCCCTCCCCTCCCCTCCCCTTCCCTCCTCTTCCCCTTCATCTCCCATCCCTTCCCCTCTCCTCCATTCCCCTCCCCTCTCCTTCCGTTTCCACTCCCACACGCACCCCCCCCCCCCTCTCCTCATACATCCCCAACCACACCATTTCCCCACCACTCTCCCCCGCCCCGCTCCGCCCCGATCCATGCCGCGCCTCTGGCTCCCCTCCAGTGAGTGCGCGCCTGCGCCTCCTGTTGCTGCCGCCGCTGCCCCCCCCCCCCCCCCCCCCGCCCGCCCGCCCGCCCCCCGCCGTCCTGTCGCCTCCAGTGTCGCGCCGCACCTGCCGCATCAACCCGCCGGGTCCCGGCGGTTGTTGTCGCCCGTTCGAAACTGGTGCGGCCGCGCTCACCTGTTAATTTCTTCACACATACGGCGCTTAGTTTCCCAGCGCCCCTCCAAATTATAGAGGGAGGCCAGGTTGGCGCCCGGGGCCGTGAAATTAGAACCGGGCGGCGCGGCGCAGGCGCGGCCGGGGCCGGGGCCGGGGCTCCGGTGACATGGCCCCGGGCCCTGGGCGCAGACAGCGCCGGTCTCCTCCCACCACCACCGGGCCCCGTCGACCGTGCTACCCCCGCGACTGGGGAGGGTGGGACCCTTCCCTTTGCTAACAATTCGCCGACTAGAAGTAGTTAAAATTAGTGTAATGTTTACCTCGCAGCCGTCTTAACTTCATATATATACAATATATATATATATACTTCGAAGGACTATTTTCATATAGCTATATATGTATATATGTATGTGTATGTATATATATATATATATATATATGTATCTATATATAATATATGTGTATAACTTACAGCATCATCAAAGGCCAGTTGCTCTCATACCATGTCTATGCAGTGTGGGAGGTTAAAAATCCCTTGGGTCAGTAAAAGTGTAGGCTCGGGCTTTCTATCGACAAACTATCTAATGGTGAAAACAATCCTATTCAGGCTTATCCATGATAGGCAGTATAAATCTTCAACAACAACAACAACAAAAATATGTATATGTTATATATAGATATATATGTATATGTTATATTAGTGTAGGCATACATTCTTCACCACCGGGAAACTTCTGTCATAGAGTTAAATTGGCGGGGGTGGTTAGTGGCATTTTGCTTGCAGCACAGACACCCCCCCCCCCCCTCTCCCCACTACCCGCGTCCCCGCCCCCCCCCCCCTTCCAGGTGCCCTGAGGGGGTTAACGAGGACTGAGTCGACAACACCCACACACCACCGCCGCCATCGCATCGCTGCTGACATTTTACCTCGACAGACATAAATGACATTCTGCAAAATACATGTGGACTGGGAAGGGCGGGGTGAGGTGTGTGTGTGTGGGAGGGGGAGTAAGGGAGTGGCAGCGAGAGGTGTAGGGGTGGGGGCTGAGTGAGTGAGGGGTGGGTGCCCCCGTGTCTAATACTGCCACCAACAGGAGACACTGCAGACCCTGGAGGCTACGTGCGGGCGTGTCGGGCAGTGATGGTGGACGGCTTGGCTTGAGGGGACGGTTGGGGGGCTAGTGTCCCTGCCCCCCCCCCCCCCGACCATCCTCCGCCCCCCCCCCCCACACACCCTTACTTCTTACCCCACCCCTCCACCAACTCAACCGACGCCCACTCCCGGACTCGGCCCTCAGTTAAAAAGCCGCCCAAATCGGACCGCATTAAGCCAACAGCATCTTACTCCTGGCCACTGCTCTTCCAACACCCTCCGTCCCTCCCCTCCCCGCCCCCACCACACCCTCCACACATCGCCCCCACCGGACGAATCGGTAGAGCGCAGGCCTCAAGTGCGGAAGGTCGGGTGTTCAATTTCCGGTCGAGTCAAACCAATGGCATACAAAATTGGGACTTGTCGCTTCCTAGCCAGGCGCTCGGCATTATTAATAAGATAGGACAAGGACTGGTTGGTTCAGTGTCAGGATAATGTGACTGAGTGGGATATCAAGTCATGCTGCTGGTGACCTGATCTCCCAGTGCGGCAGGACTATAAACTCTGTCCCCTACCACTCTCCCCCGCGCCGCTCCGCCCCGATCCATGCCGCGCCTCTGGCTCCCTCGCACTGTCACAAGTCGGCGCCCGTCCTGCTATGACCTTAGATGTTGCCAGGAGGTAAATCTCCAACAACCAACCAACACATCGCCCCCCGCCCCACTCCTCCCCACCCCGCCTTCCCCCAATGTTCTGAATCCGCGGTGTGGATTATGTGCGTAGTTGACGATGTGCACACAGGTAGACTGACTCTACCGGGAGCAGTGAGGGAGGGCCGGGGGTGTTGGTAGTGAACACCTGGTGACAATTCCCTTTGTGTACCTGCATATACACATACGTACATAATACATGCGTACATGCAGACATCCATACCAATTTCCGCCATCATATATACCTAGGCTAGATTCATGGGATACGCACATTCATGCATGCATATGTACATCATCATCATGCTGTCGGTCGCGATGCGACAAGACTGCTTTCATTACTTGACTGCCGCTCTCCATTTAGCCATATGTACATACACATATACATATAGATGCACACACATGCATATATATAAATACACATAATTGAATGCATTTATAGTCTACGTTCATGGTCTACATACACACAGTTATATAGATATGCACATACATATACAGTTATATAAATATGCACATACCTACATACATACATGCATACATACATATATACATACATATATACACACAGTTATATAGATATTCACATATACAGTTATATAAATATGCACACACATACATACATACATACCTACATACATACATACATACACACAGTTATATAGATATTCACATAGACAGTTATATAGATATTCACATATACAGTTATATAGATATGCACACACATACATACATACACACAGTTATATAGATATTCACATATACAGTTATATAAATATGCACACACATACATACATGCATACATACATACATACACAGTTATATATATATTCACATATACAGTTATATAAATATGCACATACATACATATATACACACAGTTATATAGATATTCACATATACAGTTATATAAATATGCACATACATACATACACACAGTTATATAGATATTCACATATACAGTTATATAAATATGCACATACATTCATACATACACACAGTTATATGGATATTCACATATACAGTTATATAAATATGCACATATCTACATACATACATGCATATATACAGTGGTACTTGTATTTAATTCACAACTTTGCATTAGAGCAATGTCCTGACATAGCAGGTGTCTTGCAATGAGAGGGAATATCAAATGAAACAAACACAGTTTGTGCATTACAAAATTGTCCGTATATAATATATAGATATATTATAAACATATGTAAATACATTCAAATATAATATATATAGATATACTATAAATATATGTAAATACATTCAAATATATAATTATACGCAGATACCTAAATATATATGATACCATAAATAACAAATCAAAAGAAATCTATATACATATGGATATATACTATATATAACTATATGAATATATGAAAATAGATACAAATATATACAGATATGTGTAAATATATATTAATAATATAATATATATATGCATGTATAATAAATATCAAGATATAGCAATATATAGCAATATATATATTATGTAATTATATTCATACATATATCAATATATATATCATTATGAAATTAATAGCTAAATACACAAACACATATACATACAAATGATTTTGGCAGCATCACCTCCTATACTGTATAAGTTACATTCACAACGTAGAAAGTGAAGTAAGCAATTAGTTAAATTAATAATAGATATAAATGTACAGATGTGTAATTACCTGCTGATAAATCACCAGAGGGCTGTTGTTCAAGTTAATCAAATGGCAGGTAAAGTAGAGCAGCAATTTGATTTGATTAATAGGATAATAGCAGACGGCCAGGCTGTAATTGTAGCTGTTCTATTTTTAGCCACAATAGTCTTGTATTTCAACAGTATTATTTTCCATTCCATGTTTACATATATATAATAAAAAGGCTAATTAAAAGAAAACAACGGAAAACTTACTACAATCCCACTATGCCAACAAACCACGAATATATATGATATACAGAAAGTGAAAATGAATTATTAAAGCCTCTTATGAACCAGTTAAGCCTTCTACATGTTAGACAGGAAGCGTATTACAGTACAACCCCGTTAAACCAAGCTCGGTTAAACCAAACGATCGGTTAATCCAAACCTTTTTTTGGTGGCCCGGCAAAATACTACCATCTATCATATAAAAAAGTTGGTTAAACCAAAGTCGGTTTATCCAAAGTATCGGTTTATCCAAACAAAATTGTCAGCCCCAGGCCACTTCTGGTACAGTTAAACAAAACTTTCATGTGGTTTTAAGGTCATCTGAGACTTTTTATATGATAAATGGTAGTGTTTTGCCAGGTCGCCGAAAAAAGTTTGGATTAACCGATCGTTTGATTTAGCCGCGGTTGGTTTACTGGGGTTAAACTGTATATACATAACAAAAACAATAATCATAGTGTCCACATACATTGTACATTCTTAATGCACCCCCGTTTTTGCCAAAGCCAAGTCAAAGTCAATGCTCGGTTAAACCAATGATCGGTTAATCCAAACACATTTCTAGGGTCCCTTCAAGTTTGGTTTAACGGGATTATACTGTATCTAGTATTAATACAAGTAAGCATGCACATTGATGCATATGTTGCCAGACTAACAGAATTATTGTATTAACTATTATATCGATGGTGCAAATGGCTAGATAGTGTCGCCTAATATTTAGTCTGGGTTCCATGACACTGACAGCAATTCCATAGCCTTAGGCAATAATTACTAATTAAATCGATATCGGTATTTTGGTGCTGACTCAATGTGACAAACCATGTTAATTTACAAGGTTAGCCAATACCATTTTAACTTGATCGACAGTGCATGCATTTGTAGACAATGCATATATATATAACTTTATGTGTTATATATAACTTTATATATTTATTTTTATATATTAGACTGTCTCAAAGGGTGCTAAGCAATATGGGACAAAACTTTGTCCATTATAATGATCAACATACTATCTGCTTATGCATTTGCTCAGGATAAACTGATTTGTTTTTTACCTGGTGTTTCATAATCCCAATAGAAGACATATTGATTTGAAGCAAATGTTCTTGTGTTTTCAGTGCAACCGTTTCTGTCCTGTTTTGTGTCAATCATTACAATGGACAAAAAAAAAAGAGTTATCACCTTTTGAGACAGGCTCATATACTTTATATGTATAAAAAATGTTCCGGGTGACTGACCGTGTGGCGCGTCCGTGAGGGATGAGGAAGGCCGGTGGTGGCGCCACCGGTCACATGTGTGACGTCGAGCATAATATACAATAATCGCTACAATATAAAATGGGTCATTTCCATTTCCATTGGTGTCTTATTTACATGTATCTCAATAAGCTAACAGACGGGATGGCCAGCTGGATAGAGTGCTCCTTTTCCGTGCAGCAGGTCGTGGGATCAATCCCCGACTGGGTGCGAAACTAAACCATTTCAAAACTAATTCTGTTCACTATCTTGCCTGACGCCTGGCAGTGCTATACGATAGGACATGGACGGGGTTGGTTGATTCAGTGTCAGCATAATGCAACTGAGTGTGGTATCGGGTCTTGATGCCGGGATCTCGGTGTCCCAATGAAGCAACACTATAAAGCTATCGCGAGCGTTCACTGTCATAAATCGATAGCAGTCCTGATATAACTTTAGGTTTTGCTCCGATGTAAAAACCCAGGATTTTTTTTAGACCCCCACAAAGAAACAAAGAAACAAACCCCAATAAATATCTGAATATGGAAAATGAGTTGTTTTATACATTGTTTAAAAAGACAATTCCATAAACAAATCATTGACCAAACCGAGCTAATCACGTGGTTGTTCTTCTAAATGGACTGTGAACAACATGGTACCGTTAAAGGTTGCTTGTTGGGGTTTTACGTCCAGGCAACATCTAAGGTAAAATCAGGACTATAACCGACTTTGATAAGCATGCCACAATTATTGTAGCACGCTTATACCTAAAGTTGCATAGTCCGATGGTTTTGAGTTTCTGTCATTTTTCTGAGATAAATACATTAAATTGATTGTTACAATCTACCGTACTTTAGTCTGAAGTAACTTTTATTTTAGATGGTAAACTTTTGAGATATTTGAAGCACAGGCATGTAAAATTAGTTTTAGCAAGCATGCCAAAACTATGACACCATAGGCTTCAGCAGTAACATGTTCTATTAAATTGACTCGGTATTCCCTTCTATGCAGAAACAAATGTTTAATAAGTGCCTGAGTATCTAAGTTACATATGTAGAATAAATTCTGGATAATTGTTTTGGTTTTGAAAATTTGATAATTCATCGGACTATGCAGCTTTAACATTTCTCATCAGTTAGGGGCACATTCCATATACGCGTAATGGGTAATGCGTTATGCGTTATGCGTTATGCGTTATGCGAATGCCATCATTCCATACACGCGTAATGCGTAATGCGTTATGCGGCACACGACTGGCTATATTTAAAAAATAAAAATAAACAATTATTCTCCATACTGCTCTGTATATGACCAAATATTGCATTTATATCTATGTAACTTTTTGTACGTCACATGGGGGTTCCTACCTTTATTATAACCAAATTATAGATAAGTATTCATATTTTTGTGGCTCTGGTAGCATTTTTAGCAACCCGAACCCCCACCACCACCACTACCATATGTTTCCACTCAGCAGCCTTGGAGACTGCTTCCTAACAGGTCCGCGCTCCACCTTGTCCCGGCTGTCCGTAATTATCAGTCGCCTCCTCCAGCCTTATATCAATGGACAAATGCGACTGATGCTTTTCTATTCGCACCACCTTTACGCATTACGCATTACGCACCAATCGCTACATGGAGCGATCGGGATAATGGATTTTATTCGCATTTGCATTACGCATTACGCGTATATGGAATGTAGCTCATAGGTTTCAAGGCGTTTCGATTTTTTGTCGCATTCGCATTACGCATTACGCATATATGGAATGCGCCCTTAAGTCCATTTTAAATCGAAGTTACTCCAAACTAATGTAAGATAGATTACAATGATCAGCCTAATGTGCAAATCTAAAGTAATGGCAGTATTTCAAAAACATGAGAATATGCACCTTTAACGGTGCCGTAGCATGACCTACACAAGTTGACATATTCCCAAGTATCATGATCAATATGTTGGGGTCCGCTGTGAAGGAGCACTGCGACATGTTCGAGCTACTAATTATATAAGAGAGTAAACCCAGTAACCTTTATAAAGTATGTATGTCGCCTCCCCCTTCCCTGCCTGACTTTTCACTATAGATATACCTATATAATTATATACCTATATATATATATATATATATTTTTTTTTTCAGCTTAAATCCCGTATTTATCCTTCCATTAACATTGGAGAATTATCCTATTGATAGTGTGGTGGTCTGCACTGACCTCTCAGGCAAGGAGCCACATAGACAGGTAGGCGTGGGTAGTGTGGTGATATCAGGGAGCCTAGGTGGTGTAATGGTTAGCACACTGGCCCGGAATGCAAAGAGATGTGGGTTCGAGTCCCGCTCTAGGCACAATATTTCCCATTTTTATCACCCCCCCATGACACTGGTGCCATGACCAATATCCTGTACAAGCTATGCGCTGTATGGTTGTTGAACCTGCCCTGTGTATGTATATGTAAGCACATTGCCTGTGTGTATGTAATTGTAAGCATTAAAAGACTTACAATTCCAGGGGGACGAGTGTGGTGGTCTGCACTGACCTCTCAGGCAAGGAGCCACATAGACAGGTAGGCGTAGGTAGTATGGTGATATCAGGGAGCCTAGGTTGTGTAATGGTTAGCACACTGGCCCGGAATGCAAAGAGATGTGGGTTCGAGTCCCACTCTAGGCGCAATATTTTCCATTTTCATCACCCCCACGACAATAGTTTTACTTTTAGCAGTTCTATGCTCAGTATAGTTGATATTTCTGGAATGAAGTTATTTCACTAGTATATACCGAATGTTCATCTCAGGGAATACATATTAAGATCACTTGAAGTGATCTTTAAATTTTTACTGGGATCATGTGTTGTCAGTACTGTTCCCTAATTTCGCCCACATTCAGAGTCACATGATCAATTTCTCCAGAGGACATTAAGACCTTTACTGGCCATGGTGGCCGAATCAGTTCCTGGTCGCGTCAAACCAATGACTTATCAACTTGATATGTGTGTCACTTCCTAGCCTGGCATCGGCATTAATAGGACATAGCAGGGCAAGGACTGGTTAGCTCACTGTCAGGATAATGTGACTGAGTGGGATATCAGGTCATGGTGCCAGTGGCCTGATTTCCCAGTGGGGTATCACTATAAAATCGCCATGAGTGTGCACTGTCACAAGTCAGTACGAGTCCTGATATGACCTTAGATGTTGCCAGGACGTGAAACTCCAACAAACAAACACTAATTTCGCCCACATTCAGAGTCACGTGATCAATTTCTCCGGGGAAACCTTAAGACATTCACACACCCCGTCTACCGATTAAAAAAAGGGCCATGATAAAAGTTTCAGTGAATTGTTAGTTCAGCCCATACTCTGAGAGGAGCGAGGTCATGACCTCTGTCTCCAGCGTCATACTTCAAGGGCCACCCGTGGTTGGAGCAGGCGAATGGTGTCACAATGCATGCGTCAGGATGTACTGGAGGTGGGGCGCCGAGGGGCGACAGCAGGGTGAGAGGTGGGAGGGTGGGTAGGGGAGGGGGGTGGTGGGGGGGAGATGTCAGAGTAGTGGACCGGGAGGTGAAGAGGAGAAGTGGACATGGGGTGAGGGAGTGAGGGGTGGAAGGGGGAAGTTGACAAGAGGGTGAGGGGGGGGGGGGGGGAGAGGTGGACAATGAGGGGAGGGAGAGAAAGGTGAGAGGACAAGGGGTGAGGGGGTGAGATTGATAGATTGATTGGTGGTTGCTTTACGCCGTGTCGGAAGCATAGGCCATATTCACGGCGAGGAGGGGGTGAGAAGTAGACAAGGGGTGAGGCGGAGAGGTGGACAAGGGGTGAGGGGGTGAAGGGGAGACGGGAAGGGGGAAGGAAGAGAGGGTTGTGGACAAATGGATGAGGGGGAAGGAGGACGGAAGGGGGGGGGGACAAGTGGCTGAAGGGGCTGAGAGAGGGTTGTGGACAAGGATGTGAGTAGGAGGGAGGGGGGTGGACAAATGGCTGAAGGGGCTGAGAGAGGGTTGTGGACAAGGATGTGAGTAGGAGGGAGGGGGGTGGACAAGTGGGTGAGAGGGAGGAGGGAGGAGTAACTACCCAGGGGTGGGGCTGAAGGGAAGACATCCTGATCAGGTTTAAGGCCTAGCAAATCAGTAGTGAAGAAGTAATTTAGGTAATATTGATGATATCTGCTCCTATGTCATCTGTAATGTAATTCCATACGCACGCACCCTCTGTACAACTCTCCCGCCCACTCTCCCCCCGCCCCCCTTCCCCTCCCCAGGTCTGCGACTAGTGACGTATGACCTGTCGAGTGGCCTGCTGCACACGTGACTGACCGGATGTGCTGTTATGCACTGAGTAGTGCAGGGAAATGGACCTGTGTGCCAAACCACGTGACTTGGTCAAAGTCAAACCCAGACGCGGATCATAGATAAACATGTCAGTTGAAGCTGCGTAGTCCAGTGAAAGCATCACATTTTCTAGATAAAGGATTTACCCTGTACTTGCAGTACACAGGTGAACGACAATGTAGTATAAATACGGGCGAAAATAGCTTTAGTATGGAACAGGAAGTAGAATGCCTGCCTCCAGTATTAAATGGGTACTTATATCGACACAGTGTTGGTGAAATGGGAGAGAATGCAAAAAGACAAGATGGCAGCCATAGAACGCCATCGATTTCACCTTTAAATTCTATTAAACTATATGTTTTATTATATTTTTCAACTCAAAGGTAGCGGGGAAATATGAAGACATATATATAAAGAATAAGAGTTGCTTCTTAGATTGTGGATTTAGGCTCTCATTTCATTTCTCGCTTTTTCGACAGCTTTTACATAGGGTTGGTATTCACCCATGTACTACAAGTACAGTGTGACTCTGTTATCTACACATTTTCTAACTGAAAGGACTGACCTAGATTTGATCCTGCATTATCCAACTTAGATACTACTGCATGTGTTAAACATTTGTTGTTCCATAAATTGGAAGGCCAAGTCGGTTTAATCTAATAATAGAACCTGTTACTTCATCAGTTTGTCGTGTGTCCAGTATTTCAATGTGACATGTTTTCCCTTCCAAACTCTTCAAAGATAGCAATTTAAAATGGAAATTACTTCAAACTAAAATAAGGTCAATTATAGGGATCAACCTAAGACTCACTCACTCACACACTCATTCGCTCACCCAGTATTCACTGACTCACATACGCACTGACTCACATACTCACTCACTCAGTCACTCAGTCACTCACTCACTCACTCACTCGCACACTCACTCACTGTCTCACGTACTCACTCACACACTCATTCATTTACTCACTCACTTTCACACTCATATCCATACTCACTCACACACTCACTCACTGACTCACATACTCACTCACACACTCATTCATTTACTCACTCACTTTCACAACTATCCATACTCACTCACACACTCACTTACACTCATTTACTAACTCACGTACTCATTCACTCACCCATTCCCTCACCCACATACTCACTCACATACTCACTCCTCACAGACTCATTCATTCACTCACTCCTCACACTCATTCACTCACTCCTCACACTCATTCAGTCATCACACACTCATTCACTCACTCACTCCTCCCACATTCATTCACTCACCCACTCGTCCCACACTCATTCACTCACTCACTCCTCACACACTCATTCACTCACCCACTCCTCACACACTCATTCACTCACTCACTCCTCAACACTCATTCACTCACTCACCCACTCCTCACACACTCATTCATTCACTCACTCCTCACACACTCATTCACTCACCCACTCATCACACACTCATTCACCCACTCACTCACTCCTCACACACTCATTTACTCACACACTCCTCACACACTCACTCACTCACTCACTCACTCCCCACACACTCATTCACCCACTGACTTACTCCTCACACACTCATTCACTCACACACTCCTCACACACTCATTCACTCACTCACTCCTCACACTCATTCACCCACTGACTTACTCCTCACACACTCATTCACTCACACACTCCTCATACACTCATTCACTCACTCACTCCTGACACACTCATTCACTCACACACTCCTCACACACTCATTCACTCACTCCTCACACACTCACTCACTCCTCACACACTCATTCACTTACTCACACACTCATTCACTCACTCCTCACACACTCATTCACTCACTCCTCACACACTCACTCACTTACTCCTCACACACTCATTCACTCCTCACACACTCACACACTCACCCACTCCTCACACACTCATTCATTCACTCCTCACACACTCATTCACTCACTTACTCCTCACACACTCATTCACTCACTCACTCCTCACACACTCACCCACTCCTCACACACTCATTCATTCACTCACTCCTCACACACTCATTCACTCACTCACTCCTCACACACTCATTCACTCCTCACACACTCACCCACTCCTCACACACTCATTCATTCACTCACTCCTCACACACTCATTCACTCACTTACTCCTCACACACTCATTCACTCACTCACTCCTCACACACTCACTCACTCCTCACACACTCATTCATTCACTCACTCACTCCTCACACACTCATTCACTCAGCCACTCCTCACACACTCATTCAGTCACTCACTCCTCACACACTCATTCACTCACTTACTCCTCACACACTCATTCACTCACACACTCCTCACACACTCATTCACTCACCCACTCCTCACACACTCATTCGCTGATTGGCGTTCTCATGTGTCAGTCATCGTCCTTGCACCTAAAACGGACACCAGTATTAAATGTTGATACAAAGCAAACTCCATACCACCCACAACCACCTAACCTCTTCCACTTATTTCTTTCAGTAACACCCAGAATTCCATAGCTCAACTTCCGGTTCAACGGCCACACACACGGACACCCAGGTGACGTTACATCACATCAGACCCGAGGTTACACGCCTTCGACTCACCCGCCAGCTTCACCTCAGAGCAAGGTCAAGGTCACCGCCAAGTTCCGACACCAGCAGTGAAGACTTCCACCGGCTTGCCTGCGTCTGTGAGCGAGTTGTTCACACGGTCAAGGTCAAACAGGCGAACGGAAATGAACTAACTGTCTGAGCGCTTCTCTTTTCGTTGACTGCTGTGGGATCTACAGACGGATATTCGAATTCGAAACACGCAGACGACACTGTAGTATATATATTTATTCATATCCACACCGAGGCTTCGAGGAGTGTTTCCCCAAAAGTGCAGCATCAGCAGCAAGCAGACGACATCATACACGCAGGCGTCCTGTTTGGAATGTGTAAAAACTAGGTCACGTCGGCGCCCAGCGTGAGCGGTTAACACTATAGACAGTCACACGTAAGGAACCAGGCGTGTTGACCTACTTAATTTCGCTTCGGTGACGTCATCCGCCAGTACCTACCTACCTACCTAGCGACATACATACATACATACATACATACATACATATACATACATACATACATACATACATACATATATACATACATACATACATACATACATACATACACACCCATACACACGCATACACCACGACACCCGGCTTCCGTCGATTTTCACCCAACTCTCTCTGTTTTGCCGATTTATTCCGCTTGGCGGACACGGGCCTCCTGAGGCCGGACGCGGGGAGTCTGGATCGAGCCGCCGGAAACGAGGTCAAGATAGCGTCAATCATTGGTAAGCGCGGTCGCGGAGAGGGTTCGCCGGAGCCGGGTGACTTGCCCCCCGCCCAGCGGCATTGCCAGCCGTCGCCCCCCGCCTTGGCCCCCCGGGAGGGCGTCATCAGGGGCGGGCTGGCGCAGCCGCAGCACCTCACCCCGCCGCCCGCACACCACCCGCTCCCGGTGCCCTCCTCATGGGCAGCGGCGGCACTCGCCTACCGCCACGCCTACCCCATCTCCAGCAGCCCAAAGGTAGGTGGCTGGCTGCTTGGTGCAAGGAGTAGTCTTTTTTTCATTTTTTCCCCCAATGTCTTAGTTAAAAGATTTAAATAAAATTGGTTTAGTTAAATATAATTGGATTAGTGCTACCTAGCGGTGAAAACAAGTGTTAACATAGTTATCCGTCATGAGCAGGGTCAATAAATTCATCACACAAAAAAAGAAAAAAAAAGAATATATATATATATATATATATATATATATGCTTTATAATATATATATGCTTTAAAATATTTGTAAAAATATGTGTGCATGCACAGGACGGCACTTTCGTGGGGGGGGGGGGGGCTCCTTTCTCTACTATATTCAATTTGGCAGATTCCAGTATATGAGAAAACAACAAAAGCTTAACTCTACACCTGCATTGGTTACTTGCTACATGATTACACTTACAAACCTTTACACACAAAAAACACCCCTCCAATATCCACGATAAACTTCTTTAAGCCAGCCCTGAGTTAGTTTCCCTAATCCATTACATGTGTCTACAGGTTGTGAGTGTGTCCGGGATTAAGATGGAATCGTCGTCCAGCCCTAACAGTCCGGCCATGTCGTCCCCGATCTCGTCACCGCTCCCCAACAACCACTACTCCAAGATCACCGGGGTTCCGTGCCCGGCCACGCCGACCCGCTACACCGCCCCCGTGCACATAGACGTCGGCGGCACTATCTACACCTCGTCCCTCGAGACACTCACGCGGTAAGAGGCCGCCATTCTTGTATTGGTCTTCTTGTCAGATTTATACTGCCTATCATGGATAAGTCTGAATAGCGTTGTTTTCATAATTAGACAATTGGTTGATGGGAAGCCTGAGCCTACACTTTTGCCGACCCAAGGGATTTTTACCTCCCACACCATATAGATATGGTATGACTATGAGAGCAACTGGCCTTTGATGACGCTGTATGTTATACACAGCGGTGGAAATGCAAATTGGCAGAGGTGATGGCTTAGGGAATCAAACCACTGACGTTCAGATTAGGAGTCTGACCTACAAAAAAGTCGTAACTTTAACCACTCCTCCTCAGAGGACACCACAAAACTGGAAAGAGGTTGTAGCGCTTCTTAGTGATTGGCATGCATACACATTCTCTGGTAATAATATTTCCTATGGGGCCTGGAAAGGCTTGAAAAGTCTTGAACTTCATTTCCCATATTTCAAAGCCTGGAAAAGCCTTGAGTTTAACCTATTTTGGGTAATTAGTCTTGAAAAGCTTTGAATTCCATTAAACTGTCGCCACTGATCTAAATTAGTCCGAAATCGGCATTAAAAATGGCAATTTTGGACTAAATCCAATTGAAAATAGTCTTGAATTCCTACCAAAAAGAGCAGTGAAAAGCCTTGAAATATCCCAGTAATGCTAAACACCAGGCTAGGTAGCAACAATTATCAATCTTTAAATCATTGGTTTGACTTGATGATGGGTTGAACTTGGTGATTCGAATCCCACGACCTACCAACATGGGAGGTGGATGCTCAATTCATTCAGCCATCTCGTCCAGCCAAGTCAAATCAATAACTTAAGAAATTTATACTTGTCGCTACCTGCACTGCCACCAGAGAGCGTGTATATAGATGAGAGGGACAACTCCCGTGAAAATAGGTAACACAGGCTACAGTGGCACTCCTGGCGGTTATTGTTGAACAAGCTTTGAGTTTGACGGTACGTGCAGTGCAAAACATTAGTTTTATTCAAAATTAATAGAAATGCAGAAGCCTAACCTTATCAATTTAATATAATCTATTCATTGAATATGTTTTCTATATGTATTCCAGTCAGTTTGTTTCTATGTGGTGTGGTTTTAGAGATATTTCACTTTTTCTGTACAAAGATTGCTCACGGCCATTGACAATTCATTGAGTTTGCCGGTACGCACAGGGCAAAACGTCAGTTTTATTCAAAATTAATATAAATGCAGAATACTAAGCATATAAATTTAATATAATCTGTTTATTAAACATTTGATCTGTTGGTCCGCCAAACAGTTTGTTTCTAAATTGTGCGGTTTTAGAGATATTTCACTTTTTCTGTACGAATATTGCTCACGGCCATTGACAATGCCTTGAGTTTGACAGCTATGTCATATACTATTCAACAACCACCACTTGGAGCGCCACAGTCGGCAGCTGTTACACGGTCTAGTATGAGAGTTGTCCCTCTCATCTGTATACACGCTCTCTGCTGCCACTTAGCATTATTAAGACAGGGCACGGAGAAGTGGAATGAGGAAGACCAATTGTCCATGGCGATTGCAATTGCCCATGTTTAATCAAACTAATATAATCTTTTGAAAGAAAAAAGTCAAAAGAACTGGTAAGAAATTGGCAGCCTTAGAGATCTGCTAAGAATGTACACTTTATAAACAGGACATGGTTCGTCATCATCATCATGCTGTCAGTCGCGATGCGACAAAGACTGCTTTCATTACTTGACTGCCGCTCTCCAATTGTGCGGTTGTGCATTTCATGAAAGCTGCCTGCAAAAGTGTTGAAGTGCTGCTGGCTTTTGCAAGTTACCAGCGGCACTCTCTCGGGGAGCAAATAGAGGTTTCACACCGGCAAGAACATGTCAAGACAGGCGCAAAACTATTTGTCCCTGCAGTGGCTGATCAGGAGATGTTGGGAGTTCCATACATCAACCGCCCTTAATGCTGCCACAGTGACATGGTTTTCTGTTTAGGGTTTGCTCCCTTAGCCTTCGGTTCTGTCAAGAACCTGTACCACAAGGCAGTGGTTTACAACTCTGCAAGGCAGGGGCGTCAAACTCCCTGAGGTATTGCTAAACCTGCAATACCTGCATAAAAACCTAAAAGGTGCTAAATCTTGAAAATGCTAAAATGAAGTTATGAAAAGTCCTACAATTACACAAAAAGTATTATAAGTCATTACAAATTATGGAGGTCATATATTGAAAACAATCTTTGCAAAATGTTTGTCTTGTTTCTAAAATCGATCTTTATTTTGTAAAGAAAAAAATTGTCATGGTTGAACAATTGTTCTCTGAAAGGTGACATTTGGGGTCATTTTGAAATATATTCTCAGGGTTAGCGCATACTGCAGACAAACAATAATTTTGGGCCAACCTTTGGCTGCCCGCCAAAATATTACATTGGAATTTCCCCTTACCTGATGGGCAATAGGACTACTGGAGCATACTGGGAACCTGGAGTTATTTCATGTTGAAAAAGGTGTGGAATCTCTTCATTTTGGTCCTTAAAAAAGAGTTTTAATGGGACTAAAAAGTACTTAAAAAGTCATTTTTTAAAAAACCTGAAATAGAGTGGGAACCTTGCAGGACTTATTTTCCATCACCCGCATTTACCAATGTAGTCATACACAGGTGAATTTCGCCTTTGAATATGGTGGCCTTTGGTGCCCACATGGCATACAACCACCACCAATCAATCAAACAATTGCAGGTATAATGCTTTAGTACCAGACTTCCATGACGCACAATCTGATCTGCATAATGCATGATGAAGACACCCTCCCCCAACCTAAATAATCGCCCAAATACAAAGCACAACGCCCCCCGCCTAAAATAGGAGAGTAGGCGACAAACACATAACTCGGGCGCGCAAGCCGGTGTAGCAGGAAATCGCAAACCCTGTAAATCGCAAACCCCCACTTGTCATTTCCTAGGAAATCGCAAACCCACATGCCATATATGGGCATGGGGGGTTTGCGATTTCCTAGGAAATCGCATATCCCCCCTGGAGATCGCAAACCCCCTGTCACTGGCGGCGATGTTAATCGCCAAACGTAATGTAGACAAATCGCCGCCGCATCGACATCACGTTCCATACTGGCGGCGGCGGCGATTTGTTTACTTTACGTTCGTCGATTCGAAAATATAACTAGTAATATCGCCGCCAATGCGGCAGTAGCCTTAATAACGCTTCGAATTTAGGGTTAAATTGGTAACCAAATAAGTGAAATTTGACCAATTTAACCCTAAACTCGACGAACGTAAAGTAAACAAATCGCCGCCGCCGCCGAATGGGCCACGGCAGGGGCTGCGATCGGGCCGGGGTTTTAAACCGTGACAGCGGCGGTAGCCTTAATAACGCTTCGAATTTAGGGTTAATTTAATGAAATTTCACGATTTGAGTATATAATTCTGTTAAATATAGTCGCATTGAATAGATTTGGCCCGAATCGGTCCCAAAACACAGGGGGGTTTGCGATTTCCAGGGGGGGTTTGTGATTTCCTAGTAAATCGCAAACCCCGGGGTGTGCAATTTCCAGGGGTTTGCGATTTACTGCCACACCGGATCGGTAGAGCATAGGGCTCCCATTCGGGAGATCGGGAGTTCGGGAGTTCGGTTCTCGGTCAAATCAACCCAATGACTTATTAAATCGATAATTGTCGCTTCCTAGCCTGGTGCTCGACATTAATAGGATATGATAAGGACTGGTTAGCTCATTGTCAGGATAATGTGACTGAGTGGGATATTGGGTCATGGTGCCGGCAGCCTGATTTCCCAGTAGGGCAGCACTATAAAGTTGCCATGAATGCACACTGTCACAAATCGATACCCGTACTGATATGACCTTAAATGTTGCTAGGACGTCAAACTCCAACGACCAACCAACCAACATAATTTCCCGGAGCACTGGCCGGGTTCACAGCACTGTCTGCCGTCAATGTTGCAGCTGGGCCCGGGACCACGAGTCCCAGTGATGAGCCCAACCTATGACACTCATTACCTCGCCAACAGGTCTCACCGATGCACGTCTAACCGACAACCCTCCGACCAACCCCGCCAAAATATAATAAGCAATAAGCAAGCTCTTCGGATCACAATACCTCCATTAAAACAAACCTATTAATGATTTTAATTTTTGTCGTTGAAGATTTGTTGTTTTTGACCTAGTTGTATCTTCCCTAACCACCAACATTTGATTTCGATCAAAACAAACTTATTTTGGTGGGAATTAAGTCTGTTAGTAGGACGGCACCGAGAACAAAAGGCAGTTGGGGCGCCACAGGTCGCTTTGATGAGGACGGCCACAGCGGAATTAAGATGGCGGAAATTGGCGTCTCCCAATCAGCAGCCACCTGGCGGATTACAGTGGTACTTTCATCAGGTGCAAATGGAGCGAACCACATCCAGTGCTCACGTTGGGGGTCTTGCGTTGCTGTGGCTTAGTCGAGTTGGTCTCGCGAGACCTCAAGATGTGACTGGCTTAATTGGCTGCCTGATTTGTGTTAACTTCAATGCGGTGTGCGGGGGGGGGGGGGGGGGGAGAGGGAGAGGGGGGTAGCATTAGTTGCACGAGACGGTGCGAGAAGTGGAGGGTGATGGGAGTGACAGGGTGGAACACTGGATGGAGGGAAGCTTGTACTTCTGATGGGAAAGGGATGAAAATGAAGGGGAGGGGGGGGGGGGGGGGGGGGCGGAGTGGATGAGAGAAAGGTCAGGGAAGAGATAGGGTTGTAAGTTGTATTTGTGAAGGGCATAGGGCAGACAGGACTTGACATAACCAATGCATAAACCTGTAAATATGTTGGCAGACATCCATGTAGGCAGCGATGACCTTAAAGCTGCATAGTCCGATGAAATATCAAATTTTCAAAACCAAACCAATTATCTAGATTTGATATTACATATCTAACTTAGATACTGATGCAGTTATTAAGCATGTGTTTCCGCATAGAAGGCAATACTGAGTCAATTTAACAGAACCTGTTACTGCAGAAGTCTATGGTGTCAGAGTTTTGGCAAGCTTGCCAAAACTAATTTTCCATGTTTGCATTCAAAATATCTCAAAAGTTTACCATTTAAAATAAAAGTAACTTTGAACTAATTTAAAGTAGATACTAGTGATCGATCTAATATATTTATCTCAGAAAAAATGCAGAAATTCTAAACCATCAGACTACGCACCTTTAATATCCTTGAAAAGTAGCATGGAAAAGGCTGGAATTGGTGGGTGGAGAGGTGAGAGGGGGGGGGGGGTGTGGGCGCAACACACACGAGCACATCCGGTGGGTTTGTTTGTTTGTTTGGGTTTTACGCCCTGGCAACATCTAAGGTATCATATCATTAGAAGAAAACCTTCAGCAATCAATCTCCGCGAGAAGGAGAAAACGAGAGAGAGAGAGCTACATAAAACGAGAGAATGGGAGAGAATGAGAGAGAATGGGATAGAATGAGAGAGATTGAGACTAATGAGAGTGACTGACAGTGAATGACAGAGAACAGAAGAGTGCCAATCAGAGAAAATATTAAGAAACCCTTCAACAATTTATATCAATCAGAACGAGGCACAACAAGGCAGAAGGAGGCAGAAGGAGGCAGAACGAGGCAGAAGGAGGCAGAACGAGAGAGAACGAGAGAGAACGAGGCATAGCGAGGCAGAACGAGAGAGAATACGAGAGAGAATGAGAGAGAATGAGACAGAACAAAAGAGAGCAAGAAAGAATGGGAGAGAATGGTAGAAGAGTGGTAGGCAGCGAAAATATAAAAGAAAAACAAACTTCAGCAGTCAATCTCCATTCCATTTTGGCAACGGCATCTGAGGACGATGGCGGGGCGGTGCCAGAGGGAGTGCCTGCGGGCACGGGCTTGCCACTTAGCCAGAATGCAAAAACAACAGCAAAACAAAACCCAAGAACACATCTCGCCCATATTCCCCCATGCTAGGAGGAGGAGGAGGTCAGTGTGTGTGTATTAGCATAGCCTGGCTAGTACTAGTAATACTAGTAGGGACATGGCCATACTGGAGGGTGTATGTGTGTGCGATAAAGCTAAGATTCCTTCTACGCGGTATGCGGCATGCGGCATGCGGTATGCGGTATGCAAATGGGAGGATTCCTTCTATTCGGTAAGCGGCAAGCGTCTCCCCACCACCACTACCAGATGTTTCCACTCAGCACCCCTGTGTGTGACCGTTCCGTAATGATCAGTTGTCTCTCCTAGTCTAAAACTAATGGACAAGTGCGACTGATGTTTCTATTCGCATACTGCGTGCCGCATGCCGCACGCCACACCGATCGCTACAGGGACTGATCGAGTTGCTGCATTCGCATTCACATTCGCATACAGCGTGTAAGGGATGTAGCCCATTGACTTCAAGGCATTTCGTTTTTTTGCCGCATTCGCATTCGCATACCACATACCGCATACCGCGTGTAAGGAATCTTAGCTTAACTGATTTATGGATTTTTTACAATCCAGGTTATCTGTGGGTAAAGGTGAGGTGCTGGTCGAAGCCAGCCCTGTTATTGACACGCGTGTGAATGTGGTCGGAACCGGCTCGGACACGAAGTCTCGCCTCATGAAGAGACAGATCCGCCTGTTTGTTTGTTTGTTCATATATTTGTTGTTCCGACTTGTGGCAGTGCACACTCATGTTGGTTTTATAGTGCTGCCCCACTGGGAAATTAAAGCTCCAGAACCATGACCCAATTTCCCTACTCAGTTGGTTGGTTGTTGGAATTTTGCGTCCTGGAAACATCTAAGGTCAAAGGACGGGTACCGACTTGTGACAGTGCACACTCATGGTGACTTTATAGTGCTGCCCCATTCGAAAACTATACCACCAGAATCATGACCTGATTTCCCATTCAATCACATTATCCTGATACTGAGGTAACCAGTCCCCGTGCTATCCTATTAATACCGAATGGCAGGGTAGATAGCGACAAGTATCCATTTTGTAAGCCATTGGGTGAAACTCAAGTATGGTTCGAATCCACGACCCCAAATCAGCTAGTGTGCTTACCCATTGGGTCATTCGGTCCGGTTAAAGGACTGTTCGAGGGCGGGGGGGGGGGTAGGGCTTACTTATATGTAGACGAGGGATCACCCACCCCACCCCCTCCCCCCACCCCCTCTACACCTCCTCTCCTACCCCGCCCTGTCCACCCCCCCAGACAAGCCACACCTCCACCCCCACTGGGCGTGGTGGCCGAATTGGTAGAGCGCGGGACTCGCGTCCGGGAGATCGGGAGTCCGGTTCCCGGTCGAGTCGAACCAATGACTTACAAAATTGATACTTATCACTTCCTAGTGTGGCGCTTGCCATTAATAGGATAAGACAAGGACTGGTTAGCTCAGTGTCAGGATAATGTGATTGAGTGAGATATCGGGTCATGCCTGATTTCCCAGTGGGGCGGCACTATAATGTCGCTATGAGCGCACACTGTCTAGAGTCGGTACCCATCCTTATATGACCTTAGATGTTGTCAGGACATAAAACTCCAACAACCAGCCAACCAACCTCCACCCCCCACAGAGGTGCTCATAATCTAATCGTGCTCTGATCTGCCAAGTGGTGTCTGATTTAGCCCATCGACCCGCCATAAAAAAGGGCCCGGCAGACCGCGTGGGACCTAGCTGAATAAGCGCAAGGATATATCCATCACAAGGGTGCACTCCGCCCCCGGGCATGCGCGGTCCCAGCGCCCCACGGGGCCTTCTTACTACCAAGTCACAGTCGCCAACAACAAAAAGACCGCCTAAAAAAAAACCAACTTTTCCTAACACACCACATCTTTATATTATTATTATTATTATTATTATTATTATTATTATTTTTAAATGCGCAAAGACATCGCAATAAGCAACTAAAAGCCCAAGCCTGCGCAGTTGGCGTTTGGCTACTTGACTCCCTCGCGCATGCGCGGTGAGCAGGGTGGAATGCTCGGGGGCGAATTGTTAGTAAGCTGCGGCTGGGCAGGGACCCCCCCAGGCAGTCACTCGGGCCAGAAGCACTGGCCCATTTCCCAAATCCAATACAGTATGGCGACTGGTGCTCATGCAGGAAGGCGTGCAGGTTGGCAGGAAGGCAGGCTGGAAAGCAGGCTGGAAGGCAGGCTGGAAGGCAGGCTGAAGGCAACGCGGGTACGGGGGAAGAGGGTGGGGGGGATTCCCAAACTCTCCCAGCAGAGTGTTCTGAGCTAGATTATACGGTGCTCTGCCTGCAGTTGTTTGTTGCCTCTTTGATGGTGCTATGTGGGTAGTGGTGGTGTGTGTCTTTGTGTGTGTTGTATGTGTTTGTGTGTGTCATGTTATGTTTTCGATAGTGGTTGTGTGTATGTCTTTGTGTGTGTGTTGTAGGTAGTGGTGGTGGTGTATCTCTTTGTGTGTGTCAAGGTATGTTGTTGGTAGTGGTAGTGTTTGTGTATTTGTGTTGTTGGTGGTGTTTATATGTGTATGTGTGTTGTTGGTAGTGGTGGTGTTTGTGTATTTGTGTTGTTGTTGGTGGTGTTTATATGTTTATGTGTGTTGTTGGTAGTGGTGGTGAGTATGTACTTGTATGTGCCGGGGAATGTTGGTTGTAGTGGTTGGGTTTATTTATGAACCAGTGGTCCACAACTGCTTCAGCAAAGGCCATGGTATGTGCTGTCCTGTCTGTAGGAAAGTGCATATAATAGACCCCTTGCTGATTACCAGAAAGAGTAGCCCATGTGGTGGCAGCAGGTTTCCTCAGAAGAGATATGTTAGAATGACCATATGTTTGATATCCAAGAGCTGATGATACGATAAAAAAGATCAATGTGCTCTAGTGGTGTTGTTAAATAAAACACGCTTGACTTTTCTTTTGGTTTATGTGTGTGTTGTTGGTAGTAGTGGTGTGTGTGTGTTTGTGTGTATCAGGTGTGTTTGGTAGTGGTGCTGTATATATATATATATGTTTATGTGTTGTTGATAGTGATAGTGTGTATCTGTTTGTGTGTGTTATTGGAAATGGAGATGTGTATGTATGTGAGTGTATTGGTAGTGATTGTGTATATTTCTTCGTGGTGTTGTGGAGTGTGTAGTTGGTAGTGGTGGTGTGTAGAATCATTCGCTACTGCCAAATTATTGCCTGTAATAAAGTGCTTTATCACTATATAATAGATTATAGAGCACATCTATTATATATTTAATATAGGATAAGGTAAGGAGTGCATTGCATGTCTGACTGATTTCTGGGGGGTCCGTAACCTTACCACGGTTACCGGCTGCAGAACTGCAGCAATATAAATCGGTCCAATCTTTGGTTGAAGATTAATCTTCTGGTGGGATGGTTGTAGAAGCTGGGGATGTCTTTACAACAATTAAACGATGAATCATTGGGGCGGCCCCGAATCACTCCGGTCCGTCGGTAGCACAGGATTCGTATCCAGTCGACAGTAGCAAGGGTTTAGGAGGAAGGAACGGGTAAAGGTGGGTCCAGCGGTTCCAGCAACAAGCACCCAAGCAAACAACTCCTTTGATCAGGGGGAGAAGTATGCCTGGGAGAAGAAAAAAAAGGGTAGAGTATAGGAAAGAGAAATGAGGAGAGTTGAGTCAAAGGACCGTGTCTATTTTCTCTATGGTGACCAGCCAGCGAGCCAAAGACACGGACAGAGTAAGAATAGGAGTAGAAAGTGAAATGCTGGCATGCTCCCCCTCCTGGAACTCTTTTCAGACATTATCAAGGAGGAGCATGGCCAGCAGAGCATGGCCTCTAGTGCATCCAGGTGGCGGGTGGCGATGGGCGGAGGTGTTCATGGGCGGGCCGGGGTTAGGGACACTCCACCTGCCCCCTTCCATATATGGGCTACCACTCGGCCTCACGTGTGGGAGATCGGGAGTTCGGTTCCCGGTCGAATCAAACCAATGTTTTATCAAATTGATACTTGTCGCTTCCTAGCCTGGTGCTCGGCATTAATAGGATAGGGCAAGGACTGGTTAGCTCAGTGTCAGTGTAATGTGCCTGGGTGGAATATCGTGGTGCTTGCAGCCTGATTTCCCAGTGGGGCAGCAATATATAATCACCACGAGTGCGCTGTGTCACAAGTCGGTGTCCATCCTGATATGACCTTACATGGACGTGAAACTCCAACAACCAACCAACTCTTTGGGATAGGTTAGGTTTAATGTGTTTGCATTGAGGACTCCTGGTTACACATAGGTAACAGCATGACATTGGCCAGAGCCAACCCTTAATGAGACAGCTGTGGAAGACAGCCGCGTGTGGGACGGATGAATATCTCACCTGCAAAGAAAAGCTTTGGTGATCAAGCAAAACTATTGCTCTTCAGCAGTAGTATTTAGAATGTATCCTCCTCACCTGAACACCACTTTGAACTCACTGAACTCACTGAACTCACTGAACTCACTGAACTCACCCAACTCACCCAACCCACCCAACCCACCCAACCCACCCAACCCAATCAACCCACTCATCCCACTCAACCCACTCAACCCACTCACTCAACTCACTCAACTCCCTCACCCACCCACTCACTCATCGTTACTCACTCACTTAGACACTCACTCAACCCACTCAACCCACTAAACCCACTCAACTCACTCAAACCACTCCACCCTCTCAACCCACTCAACTCACTCATCCACCCACTCACTCACCCACTTACTCATCGTTACTCACTCACTTAGACACTCACTCAACCCACTCAACCCACTCAACCCACTCACTCACTCAACTCACTCAACCCACTCAACTCACTCACCCACCCAATCACTCACCCACTCACTCATCGTTACTCACTCACTTAGACACTCACTCAACCCACTCAGCCCACTCAACCCACTCAACTCACTCAACCCACTCAAGTCACTCACCCACCCACTCACTCACTCATCGTTACTCACTCACTTAGACACTCACCCAACCCACTCAATACACTCAACCCACTCAACTCACTCACCCACTCAACCCACTCACTCACTCACCCACTCACTCATCGTTACTCACTCACTTAGACACTCACTAAACTCACCCACTCACTCACCCACTCACTCACGCACTCACTGTTACACTCAATCACTGTTGCACTCACTCACTGTTAGTACATTTACTCACTGTTGCCCTCACTGTTACACTTATTCACTCACTGTTACACTCACTTTCTCACTGTTGCACTCAGTCACTGTTACACTCACTTTCTCGCTGTTACACTCACTCACTGTTGCACTCACTGTTACACTCACTCACTGTTACAGTCACTCACTATTACACTCACTTCACTCCACCCACTATTGTACTCACCTTCACACTCACTGTTACACACACTCACAACTCTACCTATAACTTCTAAGTGAGGGTGATGCTGAGATTCCTGCGCGGGTGATGGCACCGGCCCGGCCTCATCACCCCCTGTGCCCGCCTAGTGTACTGCCGCGGGCGGCCTCCTGCATCTAATCACCTCAGGCTGCTTCACTCCGCTCTCCACAGAAAAGGCACCAGGAGATGCGGACAGCAGGTGATTAAAGCTGCTGTCACATGCTTGGCGGTTTCTGTAATAATATTTTGTCTTCTTCTTCTTCTTCTTCTTCCCTTCTACTTCTTCTTCTTTTTCCTCTTCTTCTTCTTCTTCTTCTTCTTCTTCTTTTTCTCTTCTTCTTTTCTCTTCTTCTTTTCTCTTCTTTCTTGTTCTTTCTTCTTTCTTGTTCTTTCTTGTTCTTTCTTCTTTCTTGTTCTTTCTTGTTCTTTCTTGTTCTTTCTTGTTCTTTCTTGTTCTTTCTTGTTCTTTCTTGTTCTTTCTTGTTCTTTCTTGTTCTTTCTTGTTCTTTCTTGTTCTTTCTTCTTCTTCTTTCTTCTCCTTCTTCCCCTTCTTGTTTTTTCTCCTTATTTCATCCTCTTTTTCTTTTTCTTCTTTCTTCTTTTTCACCTTCTTCTTCTTCTTCTTTCTTCTTCTTTCTTCTCCTTTCTTCTTCTTTCTTCTTCTTTCTTCTTCTTTCTTCTTCTTTCTTCTTCTTTCTTCTTCTTTCTTCTTCTTCCTTCTTCTTATTTCTTGTTCTTTCTTGTTCTTTCTTGTTCTTTCTTGTTCTTTCTTGTTCTTTCTTGTTCTTTCTTCTTCTTTCTTCTTCTTTCTTCTTCTTTCTTCTTCTTTCTTCTTTCTTGTACTGTCTTCTTTCTTGTTCTTTCTTCTTCTTCTTCCTTCTTCTTCCTTCTCCCTCTTCTTCCCCTTCTTGTGCTTTCTTCTTATTTCATCCTCTTTTTCTTTTCTTCTTTCTTCTTATTCACCTTCTTCTTCTTTCTTCTTGCTTCTTCTTCTTCTTCTTCTTCTTCAATAAATGTAGTAGGTTGATTGTTATGATCTGCCTTGCTTTAGTTTGAAGTCAGTTTGATTTTAGATGGTTAAATTTGGAGATATTTGAAGTGAAAATTATGGCAAATTAATGGTGATGTACGCGTCAAAACTCATACACCATAAATATACTTTTGCACGGTAGATTTTGCCTTTGACCCGGAATATATCTGTATATATATATATATATATATATATATATATATATATATATATATACAGCTTAAATCAAAGCATGAACTCAAAGCTATTGGATTATGCAGCTTTAAATAAATAAACATACACGAACAAATATTATTCTCGCCAAATATTTCCGAAGAAACATAACCATTTTTCCACACTTAGCTCTACGTCTGTCAATAGATTCACGAAAACAAATTTCCACGTAAGCAATATGGACCTTCATCACAGACAAGCATTCATTCCTCTCAGTTTCTATGCTCTTTTTCACAAGGGTCAATTCGAATGAATCATATATGACCTCTGACCTCGATCTGATTGTTGTTTCCGTGCGCGTTCTCTCGGCGAGCTGTGGCAGCTTCTCGTCTGCCCGCTGTCTGCCTCGTTGTCATCTCTTATCGGGTATCTGTGCTGGTGGCCAGCATTTACAGGCAGTAGTGTGGTAGTTGATGGTGGGGAGCAGCAGCAGGTGTTGGAGGGTGGTGTGGGGGTGCGGTGGTGGTGTCAGGGGCTGCCGGCGGGAGGACCTCTAAGTGTCCGACGGTGGGGGTGGGGTGGGGGGGGGGGAGGAGGAGGGGTGTAGTTAGTCAGGTTTCACCCGAGGCTATGCCTTGGGGAAGATACCTCCCCTCCCCTCCCAAACGAACCACCACGGAGAGGGATCCTATCGACCTTCCCCCCATATTTACAACCCCTCTTTAAACCTAACTCTGACTCACATCCCGACCTACATCTAACCTCACACCACCACTACAACCACACCACCATCACCATACCACCATGATACGACCACCCCACCACTACCACAACACCACTACAACCACACCACAATCACCATACCACCACCATACCACCACCACACCACTACCACCACCACCCCACCACTACAACCACATCACCATCACCATACCACCACCATACCACCACCCCACCACTACAACCACACCACCATCACCATACCACCACCATACCACCACCCCACCACTACAACCACATCACCATCACCATACCACCACCATACCACCACCCCACCACTACCACCACAACACCACTACAACCACACCACCATCACCATACTACAGCCATACCACCACCACACCACTACCACCACCACAACACCACTACAACCACACCACCATCACCATACCACCACCATACCACCACCACACCACCACCACCCACCACACCACAACACACCACACCACCACACACCACCACACCCCACCACACCCACCACACCACCCAACACCACACACCAACCCCACCCACACCAACCACACCACACAACCCCACACCACCCACCCAACACCACCAACCACCACCCCACACCACACCACCAACACCCCACCCCACACCACACCCAACCACCCACCACACAACAAACCACCACCTCACACCACCACCACCAACCACACCACCTCACTCACCCCACCACCCCACACCACACCACCACACCCCACCAACCACCACCACACCACCACACAACCCACACCACCACAACCCCACCCAACCACCCACCACACCACACCCCACCCCCACCCCACCACCACACCACACACCACCACAACCACACCACCACCACCATACCACCACCAACCACCACACCCACCACACCACCACAACACCACTACAACCACACCACCACACCATACCACCACCATACCACCACCATACCACCACCCCACCACTAACCACACCACCACCCACCTCACCATCCCACCACCACAGCCACTACCCATCACCACCACCATACCACCACCCGCCACCACCCCTACAACACACCACCCACCATCACCATACCACCACCACACCACTAACACCACCACAACACCACTGCAACCACAAGCACACCACCACACCACCCCTACACCACTACAATCACACCACCACTACAACTACTCCAGTACCACACCACCGTCACCATACCACCACCATACCACCACCACACTACGACGACACCACCACAACACCACTACAACCACACCACCACCGCCGCCACCACAACACCACTACAATCACACCACCATCACACCACCAACAACAGGGATAATGTGACTGGGTCGGGTATCACGTCATGGTGCAGGCGGCCTGCTTTCCCAGTTGGGCAACATTATTAAGTCGCCATGGGTGCGCACTGTCACAAGTCGGTACCTGTCCTGCTATGACCATAGATGTTGCCAGGACGTAAAACTCCAAAAATCAAACTGCACATTCTAACCTCTACCTACGACCAGCAACACGTCGAACCAGTCCTCCTGTCCATAACTAACAAGGCTGACATTTCTTATTTACGTCAACCCGCCCTCTGAATCATGCGACCTACCTACCAGACCTCACCCATGCACTCCTAATGAGCCCACCAAATTGGTAATGGATAAGTAATGGAGGCTTGATACAAACTAACTACAGTGTAAGCCCGTTAAACCAAACTTGAAGGGACCCTAGACATTTGTTTGGATTAACCGATCATTGATTTAACCGAGCTTTGGCTTCGACTTTGATTTTGAGTAAGAGTGTACTGCACATGTAATAAACAATGTATGTGGACACTTTGATTATTGTTTTTTATGTACATACAGTATAACCCCGTTAAACCAAGCTCGGTTAAACCAAACGATCGGGTAATCCAAACAAATTACTACCATGTATCATATAAAAAAATCGGTGGGGTCTCAGATGACCTTATAACCACATGAAAGTTTGGTTTAACCATACCGGAAGTGGCCTCAGGTCCGACAATTTTGTTTTGATTAACCGATAGTTTGGATTAACCGACTTTGGTTTAACCAACTTTCCCCCCTCCCATTCCCCTTTTCCCTTTTCCATTTCTCCTTTTCCTTTCCCTCTCCACTTTCCTCTTCCCGACCCCCCTTCCTCCTTCCCCCCATTCCCCATCCCGCATCCCCCATCCCCCTTCCCCTTGGCCCTCCCCATTCCCTTTCCCCATCCCCCTTCCTCCCCCCCCATCCCCCATCCCCTTCCCCTGGCCCTCCCTTCCCCTTCTCATCCCCCTTCCTTCTCCCCACCCCCACCCTTGGCTCCCCTTCCCCTTCCCCACCCCTTTCCTCCGTCCCCCATCCCCCACCCCCTTCCCCTTCGCTATCCCCTTTCTGCCTCCCTACCCCTTTCTCATTCCCCCTTCCCCACCCCCTTCCTCCGCCACCCCATCCCCCTCTCCTTCCCCCTTCCCCCTTCCCGCTTCCCACCAACCTCTCCGGAACCCTCCCACCTCACCCTACACCGCACCCGTAGCTTCTCAACGCAATGCTGTTCACAACAACCACGTCCACACATTACGTCACCACACTACACCAACCCAACGCATGCGCCAACCCATCACCCGGGCACGCTCACACCCGTCAACTCGTCAGCATTGCATCACCAACCTCCCCCTTCAGCCCTACGCCTTGCATAGTTCAACTCTGAGACATGTCGATTGTTGTTCCCCAAATTCGCAAAGCGCGAGTACCTTCCCTTTTGTGGCCGGATCAATTCGGTCTTTGATCTGCGCCCTCGGGGGCTGGGGGAGGGAGGTGTGTGTGTATGTGTGTGCAGGGTTCTTGGTGGAATTAGCATAATTAAATAAAACCTACGCCAACAAAGGGACCAGCTCACCCACACACACACACCTACACCCCCACCCACCCACACACACACCCTCACCCACACACACACCCTCACCCAACCATCCACGCACCTACACACACCCACACCCACCCACACACCCACCCACACCCACCCACCCACACACACACCTACACACACCCACACCCACCCACATACACACCCACACCCACCCACACCGACACACACACCCTCACCCACACCCACATCCCCCCACCCCACCCGCATCTACCCACCCACCCACAACTACACATCCACACCCACCCACACCCACTCACACCCACCCACACAAACCCATCCCCCCCACACCCACACACCCACCCCCACCCACCCCACACACCCCTCACCACCCCACATCCCCACCCCACCCCCACCCACCCACCCACCCACACCTACACGCTCACACCCACCCACACCCACCCACCCACCCACACACCCACACCCACACCCACCCACACCCACATACCCACCCCCCACCCCCGCACCCACCCACCCACCCCCACACCAACTCACACCCATCCACCCACCACCACACCCACACCCCCACACCCACACACACCCACAAACACCCACACACCCACACCCACCCACAAAGTAGACGCCCAGTCTCAAAATGAGCCGGGCAATAGAGTGCCTGGGGCCGTTTGGCTGGAAGCCAAAGTCTTGCACGCAGTGTGGTGTGTGTGTGTGCTGTGGGGAGAAACTGCCTACATTATACTGTAATGCAAAAGCCACTGAACACACACCATAACCAACACGACCCATATGTGTGCATAAGTGTATATATGTATATTATACATGTGTATATATGCAAATATACGTATTTATATGTTCTCTGTGGCGGAGTGGTTAGAGTGTCTGACTTTTTTCTAGGTCGGACTCCTCATCTGAAGGTCAGTGGTTCGATTCCCCATGCCTCCACCTCTGCCAATTTGGATTTCCACCGCTGTGTATAACTTACAGCGTCATCAAAGGCCAGTTGCTCTCATACCATGTCTATGTGGTGTGGGAGGTTAAAAATCCCTTGGGTCGGTAAAAGTGTAGGCTCGGGCTTTCTATCGACAAACTGTCTAATGGTGAAAACAAGCCTATTCAGGCTTATCTATGATAGGCAGCATAAATCTTCAACAACAATGTTTATATACGTATTTATATGTATATGTATGTCGTGGGGTGTGATGGAAATTGGAAATATTGCGCCTAGAGCGGGACTAGAACCCACATCCCTTGGCATTCATGGCCAGTGTGCTAACCATCACACCACATAGGTGCCCTGATATCACCACACTACCCACACCTACCTGTCTATGTGGTTACTTGCCTGAGAGGTCAGTGCAGACGACTACATTCACCCCCCCTGGAATTGTAAGTCTTTTAATGCTTACAATTACATACATACAGGCAATGCACTAACACATACATACACAAGGTAGGTTCAACAACCATACAGCGCATAGCTTGTAAAGGATCCTGGTCATGGAAATAGTGTCATGGGGGTGATGAAAATGGGAAATATTGTGCCTAGATCGGGACTTGAACTCACATTTCTTGACATTCTGGGCCAGTGTGCTAACCATTACACCACCTAGGCTCCTTGATATTACCACACTACCCACACCTACATGTCTATGCGGCTCCTTGCCTGAGAGGTCAATGCAGACTACTACATGTGTATATATATTATATGTATATATGTATATATGTGTATATGTATATATGTATATATGTATATACATGTATATAAATATATATGTATATACATGTATATGTATGTATATGTATGTATATGTATGTATATATGTAATATATAATGTAATGTATTAAATATTTTATATATGCTTATCTGACATAAGGTTCACATATTTATAATTTATCCTCCAATCAGGTTAGCCTGTATATTAACCTCCCTCAACATCTCTCCTTCGGGACCGGTGGCGACCCGACTTGATACCTTTCCTCACTAATCGCCTTGAACTCAGTCTCCGCGACAAACTGGTATATGAGCCTGTCTCAAAAGGTGATGACAAATTGTTTTTTTTTGTCCGCGTAAAGATTGACACAAAACAACACAGAAACGGTTAAACTGAAAGCACAAGGACATTTGCTTCAAATCAATTTGTATTCTATTGGGATTATGAAACACCATGTAAAAAAACAAATCAATTTATCCTGAGCAAATGCATAAGCAGATAGTATGTTGAACGTTATGGGCCTGTCACACTACAACGCTTCTCTCGGCGACCCATCAGCGTTGAAAGGACTATCTTGCGCGTCGAGAAACGTCAAACTTTTCGGCGGTTTGGGGGAAAAGATCGGCGTCAGGGTGGCGCGTTATGCGCGCGCGGCAAACGTGCGTCGACGCGCTGGGGGAAAAAAAAAAAAAGTTTGGCGCGACGTCTTCATTTAACCTTAAATGTTGCTAGGGCGTAAAACAAAAATGGCCCAGTTTGCGCAACGCGTGAGCAACGACCCTCCCGCGCGTGCGCCGTCTTCCTAGCGTTCCCATAACGTTATTCCGGCGCGTCCAACGCAGCGCGACGCGCGCCTCACGTCCTTACCCATATATTTGCGCGCGCTGGCGGTCGTTGGCTTGTTTTTGACAGGTTGAAAACACTCAGCGACCAATAACGCGCGCCGACTTTCGCCGCCGACCGTGAACGTCCAAGATAGTGTACCGACGTGTACCGACGCGCCCATAACGCGCCACCAGCGCTTCTCGATATTTCACCAAATATCGCCCAAAAACACCACACGTTCACGGGTCGCCGGCGAGAAGCGTCGTAGTGTGACAGGGCCATTACAATGGACAAAGTTTTGTCCCAAATTACTTATCACCCTTTGAGTCAGACTCATATATATGTGTGTGCACACACTTGATATATTGCCAATCTATAATCTGGAAATATATACATTTTGCTCACATTTGTACTCTCATAATTCGCTATGCATTACATATATGTTCGTGTTCTATATGGTAATGTAGGAATATAAGCAAGGACACTGCTTCTATCAGTTCTTCGTCTGTCTTACAACTGTACATGTGAACTATACATTATATATATGTAGGGCTTAATTCCCATTTGGGGTGACTTGAATGTGGATATTTATTGGTAAATATATTATTTTTCTGAGCAAATCTTATTTCAGCCCCATAGGCACTGGTCTCCCCTAGCCACTACAGTTATTTATGCCCGTTAAACAATGTTTAAAACAGAAAAATAATAAGAAATTGTCACGCATTAATCGGCACAGCTGGGCGGATTTTAAATTAAATACGGTCTGTTGTTCCTCTAGGGATTTCATACCATTAAGAATGTGGTGTTGCAATTTTCATGTGGATTAATCATGTTGGTATCTACTATATTGTTCAATCAGTTTGAATTGGTATGCACATGTTTGTGACTCATCAAAATACCAACAAAAATGAAATCAACTTGCTAATTGAAATAAATAATTGAATAAATACTTTTTCATATTGTATTTAATATATATATATATAGTAACCGCCATGCATGCCAATTAAGGCAATCATATAATTCATGGAAACCAGACATTTGTAATAACAAAACAATTCTGAAGAATTTCAACGAGCTGCTCAGAGGAGCCAAGTGAACCCAGAAATCTGAAGAGCATGACCCCGTTCACAAATCAATCAGATTTATTGTTCATGTTACATTCGTTGATTAAGCAAGGGGAATTTCAATCACAAACAATTGGTCTTCCCAATTCCACTTCCCCTTGCCATATCCTAGTAATAGCAAATGCCAGGATAGGTTGCAGCAGGAATAAATTCATAAGTCATAGATTTGATTCGGCTGAGGTTCAAATGCAGATTTTGGAAGCTCAACTCATTTGGTCATTCTGTCGGGTCAATAGAACTGGGCCCGTATGCATGAATCGGTGTTTGGCTTAGCCGGTGCTAGGCGCTAGCTCTGAGGTAGCTACCTCCGGGTAACGGCGGGTTGGAGAAATAGGTCAAGTCGTATGCACCAATGTCCAAGCCTGGGCGGATAGCTAACCATGAAATTATTCATAGATTTGGGAATTCCCTCGATTCGACAATATGAATCATGCCGCCAATGTGGCGGCGGCATTAATATCGGTTCGAATTTAGGGTTAAATTGATAAAATTTCACTTATGCCGTATGTAATTCTGTTAACTATGACAGCATTGAATAGATTTGGGCCTAATATATTGCCGCCGATTCAGCGGCAGCGGCGATGTGTGTTTTGTTTATATACGACAGTATGGATATCGACGTCGAAGTGGCGGTGGTGATTTGTTTAGTTTACATTCGTCGATTCGACAATATTAATCTCTCCGCCAATGTGGCGGCAGCGTTAATATCGGTTCGAATTTAGGGTTAATTTTGATCAAATTTCACTTATTGAGTATGTAATTCTGTTAAATATGATAGCATTGAATAGATTGAGACCCACACACACACACGAACCGGCACGGCTAGCAGTTAAAACTGACTTGAAAGTAGGGTAGCTTAGCCTAGGCTACAGTCGGCGGCTAGCGCTGGCACCGATTGATGCATATACGGATTTTCCACTGTTAGCCATGTGGTGCTAGCCAAACCGTGGTTACGGCCCTACCACCGATTCGTGCATACGGGTCCTGCACTGTATTATCGCAAACACTGTTAAACTATTCTATTCCAAACCTGCCAGTAACCTCCACTCTTGAAAGCTATTTTAGGGGGCACAATTCAATTCCCATCGGACACCCGACCTAAATAAGTCGCCAACCCCGACAATTGCTTGGCACAACACCCTCCGGACAGACCAGAAGGGATGGCCAAATGAGTTGAGCGTCCGTCTCCCGCCTTGGTAGATCATGCGATTCGAACATGGGTTTATACCCTGGTCGAGTCAAAGACTTAAAAACTTATACTTATCACTTCATCCAAGTCAGGCACTCAGTATTATTGCTATAATGCAAGGACTGGTTGGCTCAGTGTCAGGATAATGTGACTGAGTGGGATATCAGGTTTCCAGTGGGGCAGCACTATAACATTGCCATGAGTGCGCACTGCCACAAGTCGGTACCCATCCTGATATGACCTTAGATGTTGCCAGGACATAAACTCCAATGACTAACAACAACCCTCCGCACATTTACACCAACTAAGTCATAAACCCTGGTTACCGACTGTCTAAAACCTGCAAACCTCACAGGTGATCATACTGGAATTTACTGCTAGGCCTGTGTAGAATAATAATATTAATAATTTCCTGTGCCTAATTAAATATCTCGAATCCCGCTGTTGGCATACAACACATACTACAGGGACAATTACTCGTCTCGGCAGGTGTGTAGAGGGCATGAAACATATAGCAAAGCGACAATTGATACTATCAGCCGGTGTCTGGAGAGCATGAAGCATATAACAAAGTGACAATTGCGACTCTTGGCAGGTGTCTAGAGGGCATGAAGCACATAACAAAATGAGAATTGTCACTCTGAACAGGTGTCTAGAGGGCATGAAGCATATAACAAAGTGACCATTGCCACTCTCAGCAGGTGTCTAGAGGGCATGAAGCATATAACAAAACAAGAATCACCACTCTTGGCAGGTGTCTAGAGGGCATGAAGCATATATATATATATATATATATATATATATATATATAAGAAAGCAAGAATCGTCACTCTCAGCAGGTGTCTAGAGGGCATGAAGCATATAACAAAACAAGAATCACCACTCTTGGCAGGTGTCTAGAGGGCATGAAGCATATAACAAAGTGACCATTGCGACTCTCAGCAGGTATCTAGAGGGCATGAAGCATATAACAAAACAAGAATCACCACTCATGGCAGGTGTCTACAGGGCATGCATCATATCACAAAGTGAGAATCATCACTCTCAACAGGTGTCTAGAGGGCATGAATCATATAACAAAACAAGAATCACCACTCTTGGCAGGTGTCTCGAGGGCATGACACATATAACAAAGCAGGAATCACCACTCTTGACAGGTGTCTAGCAGGCATAAGCAATATTACCAGAGGTGAAAATAGCCAACTAGTAACTAGGTGTCTAGTGGGCATAACATATATAACAAGGTGTGAATGGCCACTCTTACAAAGTAGAGGTGTCTAGTGGGCATAAAACCTATAACAAGGTGATAACAGTCAACTGATAGGTGTCTAGTGGGCATAACACATATAGCAAATTATAAATGACCACTCTCGGTAGGTGTCTAATAGGCATATAATGTATAATAATTGAGAATGGTCACTGTTGGTAGGTGTCTACTCACAGTCTAGTTGGCATGGGGCCACAAGCAATAGGCTACTCTTGGTAAGCATCTCGCGGGCATTACCATATAACAAAGTGGCGCCCGCTGGTGGCGCCCGCAGGTGGCGCCCGCTGGTGGCGACTGCTGGTGGCGCCCACTGGTGGCGCCCACTGGTGGCGCCCGCTGGTGGCGCCGGCTAGTGGCGGCCGCTGGTACTAGTAGTGCTTACTAAGGCTACTGCTGAGTAGATAAAAGATTCACCCAGTACTTGTAGTACACGGGTGAAGGACAACGTAGTGTAAATACGGGCGAAAATGGGTTTAGTATGGAACATGAACTAGAAACTGTGGCTCCAGTATCAAATGGCTACTCATATAGGCACAGAGTTGGTGAAATGGGCGAGAATGCAAAAAGACAAGATGGCGGCCAGAGAACGCTGTCGATTTCACTTTTAAATTGCATTAAAGTATATGTTTTATTATATTTTCCAACTCAAAAGTAGCGGGTAAACATGAAGACATATACAAAAAATAAATGTTGCTTCTTAGGTTGTGAAATTAGGCTCTCATAAAGACTCATTTCATTAGCCCGATTTTTCGACCATTTTTATATAAGGCTGATCTTCACCCATGTGCTACAAGTACCAGGTGAATCTTTTAACTACTGTCGAGTAGCCACGCACTACATACCCTGGCTAGCTGGAGCGGTTTGAATATGTAAAGTGAGTGAAAAGAGTGTGTGAAAACTGGAAATCACCTCGGGCGGGGACGTGTGGGTTTTTATAAATAAGGTAAACAGCACACGGGCAAAACGCATTACGACTATTACCGGCCGGCGGCTGTGGGCAGCCCAGCCGCAGATTAACACGTGAATTAATAATGCACACAGCACCACGCCCCCCTCTCCCCCTATCGGCAATAATCATAGTAGGGACGCTTATTCAGCAGCGTTGGCGACTAGGTGGGTAGAAAGCGCGCTAGAAATGTGTCCATTTAAATTGGAAAGAGTTGAAGTGGAAATATGCAAAGTTAATGTTGGCTAATATACTGAAATGCTGGATGTGTTTTTTTTGTTATTGGTTTCCAGCATAGCAGCATAGAAGCATAGCGATATAGCGACATAGCGGCATAGCTTTTATGTCCTGACAACATCTAAGGTCATATCAGGACGGGTACCGACTTGCGACAGTCTGCACTCATGGCGACATTATAGTGCTGCCCCATGGTGAGACCAGGCTGCGGGCACCGTGACCTAATATCTCACTCAGTCACATTATCCTGACACTGAGCTAACCAGTCCAATGATAATTTTGGTGCATATACTGAAATGCTGGACAAGCGCTTTGTTTGTCTGGTTTCAAGCATAGCAGCATAACAGCATAGTGGAATAGCAGCATAGTGGCATAGCTGCATAGTGACATAGCGGCATATCGGCATATCAGCATAGTGACATAGGGGCATAGCAGCATAGCAGCATATCGGCATAGCAGCATAGTGACATAGCAGCATATCGGCATAGCAGCATAGCAACATAGCAGCATAGCGGCATAGCAACATAGTAGCTAGGCAGCATAGTGACATAGCAGCATAGTGACATATCAGCATACTGACATAGCATCATAGCAACATAGCAGCATAGCATCATAGTAGCATAGCGACATATTAGCATAGCAGCATAGTGGCATAGCAGCATAGTGACATAGGGGCATAGCACCATAACAGCATAGCAGCATAGCAACATAGCAGCATAGCGATATAGCAGCATAGTGACATAGCAGCATAGCGACATCAGCATAGCAGCATAGCGACATAGGCAGCATAGCAGCATAGCGGCATAGTGACATAGAATAGCAGAATTATAGCATAACAGCATAGTGGCATAACATTATTGCAGTACAGCAGCATAGCAAAGTTCACTCGTATATGTACATGTATATATATATACATGTATACATGTTTATATAATACATGTATACATATATGTATGATCTGGTTATACATATATACGCCTAATATGTCATCACATATAGATCACCGCCTGATATGATAAGTAGTCCCATACATTTACGATTCGACACACATCGCCCAATGCTACAACTGAAACGGACATGTCACGAATCGCATCTATCAGTAAAATGCAGTGGCGATCGATCTCTAGAGCACACCTCCGTTGCGTGACGTTGATAAAACGGTAGGTGTGTACCTAGAATTAGATGTTGCTAGGACGTAAAACAACAACAAACAAACAAACATATCCACATTTACAGATATTTATACACATATACACATCTAAGACCAGTTAGGTTTTGACTGAAATATATTCTCTAGCAGGTGAAAATGGTATACCGAATGTAACACTTTGAACTGGGCCAAGAAGCGCAGTTACATATGCAAAGGCATTGGACCGGAACGAGGTACCTTGGCGGAGCAATTAACACATGCTTGTGATTGTTAATATAATAAAATTATATTTCACCTATATATATATACATGTATATCCACAGTCAACCGTAGGTAATCTGGACTACTTTGTTCCTTAGCAAGATTGTCAGATAATTGGGTAATGTAACCACATGACACCCATGCCAATCACCTCACCTACCAATATAACCCCACAACACCCACACCAATCACCTCATCATAGCCATAGCCACACAACACCTACCAACAACAATCACCTCACCCTCATCGTAACCACAACAAAACTCACCTCTACCTCGTCGTAACAACACCACACCCATGACAACAATCACCACATCAACCACCATAACCACACAACAATAGTAAGATGGCCGGAAGACCAGTGCCCCGGCGCTGACAAATGTCATGTTCAGATGAATAAATACTTTACAAAAAAAACAACAACAAAAAAACAACAAAAACAACACACCCATGACAGCAATCAGCTCTACATCGACATAACCACATAGCACCCACGACAACAAAATCACCTCAACCGGTCTCTTCTCTTCTTCCACAGGTTCCCCGAGTCGAAGGTGGCCAAGATGTTCAACGGCAGCATCCCCATCATCCTGGACAGCCTGAAGCAGCACTACTTCATTGACCGTGACGGCAAGATGTTCCGCCACATCCTCAACTTCATCCGCACTGCCACGCTCGTGCTGCCTGAGTCGTTCGTCGAGCATGACCTCTTGCTCGAAGAGGTCAAGTACTACGAGATCCTGCCGATGCAGAAAGCGGTCGAGCTGCTCATCAAGGAGCGCAAGAAGAAAGCCGGTTCGAGCGTGTACTGCGACTGTGTGGCCGTGCACATATCGCCTGACCTGGGCGAGCGGATCTCGCTGAGCGCCGAGCGGGTGCTCCTCGAGGAGATCTTCCCTGAGCTCAACTCGGCGCTGGTCGACACGCGCAACTCGGGCTGGAACATCGACAACCGCTATGTCATCAGGTTCCCCGTGAATGGCTTCTGCAAGCTCAACTCGGTGCAGGTGATGCAGAGATTGCTCAGTCACAACTTCGAGATCGTCGCCTCCAACGGCGGTGGGGTGGAGGGCCAGCAGTTCAGCGAGTACCTCCTCTGCAAGAAGACGACCCAGTGAGCAGCTCGCCAAGAGCACCGAGTGGCTGAGCACTGAGTGTCTGTGTGTATGTCTGTGTGTGTCTGTGTGTGTCTGTGTGTGTCTATGTGTGTCTGTGTCTGGATAGTAGAAAAGAGGTGATGAAGAGAGTGTGTCAGTTATTATTAATTGATGAATATATAATTATTAACAATCCCAGCATCTCTATGGTCAAGAGTTTATAAACATGATATTTGTATATTATAATGTTCAGCCCAAGTTGTGTGCATGTATGTGAATACAGATGTATTGCAAATAATATGTGTAGGTATATATATATATATATATATATTATATATATTTATATTAGATATAATATATGTAATTGTATATATTATATATATTGTATATATTTATATTATATATCGTATATATTATATATTGAATATATTGTATATATTATATATTGTATATATTAAATACATTATATACCTTATATTATATATATTATTTATATTATATATATTATTATACATAAAATATATATGTTATATAATATATATTTTATATTTATATAATATATATATAATATATAAGATATTATATATATTATTTATTGTATATAGTATATATAGTGTATATATTGTGTGTATATTACATGCACTATATACTTTATATTATATATAGAATTTATATTATATATAATGTGTATAATATATGCTATTTTATAGATTTGATATTATATAATATATATTGTAGATGTATTGTAGAACTATGGTGAAAATGTTTCACCATATATGCGCAAATGAATATGTTTTACTCCAACACAATTAGGACATACTTATAAATTACAAAAAGTACAACTGCTTTCTCTTCTAAGGATTGCACTTCTATTACCTGTCAGCCTTTCAAATAACCCGTCCTGATATGACATTAGATGTTGCTAGGACTAAAACAACAACAAACCCTTTCAAATAGCATTCATTCCATCAACAGTGTCCATATAATATCCTCTGCGAGGATGTAGGCGTATTCTATTAACATATATAGGTGTGCATGCTGATCTAACTGTCGGCACTGAATACACATCCAATATTGTTTTTTTTATTGTGTTTATCTATAATGCAGAATGGGTTGAAAATAATTATCTCCATAAACACAAAGATTTCGTTTCAACATAGATGTGGTTTTGACTGAGTTATCGATATTATGTCGAACGATAACCAAGTTCAGAAACACATTTCTTATCGAATGATACTGTGTCCCCAAATATACTAAGTGTGACCCGCAGGCTGGTCCGATACTGCCCGATACTGCCCGATACTTCCCAATAATGCCCGATACTGTCCGATACTGTCCGATATACAAACTCGTGCACTGACGCAACATCGCTCAAATATGTGTCAAATGCCTGCACTGACCTCTCAGGCAATGCGCCACATATGCAGGTAACCGTGGATCGGGTGGTGACACCAGGGAGCCTAGGTGGTGTAATAGTTAGCACACTGACCCGGAATGAAAGAGATGTCGGTTGTATGTGACTCGCATCACTCGTCCAATACATCCTGTAATTCCCACTCGTGCACAGAGTGCAATATCGCTCAATATGAGGTTTCCGATATTGTTTCGCCACATACAGTTTCTGTCACTGTAAACGGGCCCGGTTGGTGTGTACGGGGGGGGGGGGGTGTTTGTTCAGATATGGCGGTTACTGAGTTGCTAGAGACAACATAGGTGATGCAAAGGGCTGGGGTGGAGGTATGTGGGGGTGGGGGTGGTGGGTGGAGCGGAGGTAGGGGTTGGCAATTGTCTGAGAACAACAGCCAGAGAACAGTGCAGCTATAGCTGTAAGCGAAATAAGACCCGGCAGAAACCCTCGGGGGTGCGTGCCTAGGCCATTAGGGGCAAGGGGGTGAGGGAGTGGGGGGGGGGGGGGGGAGGCATGAGAGAGAGGAGGAGGGAGGGGGGACGGCTATGACAGGGGCAGATGTGATGGAGAGGTGGGGTAGAGAGAGAGGGGGAGAGGGGGAGGGGATGGAGTAAGGATGGAGAAGTGGGGTAGGAGAGAGAGGGGGAGGGGGGGGGGGAGGGGAGGGGGAGGGGGAGGTGGAGGGGGAGGGGGAGTGGGTAGGAAAGGTAGGTAGGAAAGAGCGGGGAGGGCAGGGGGGAGGGAGGTTGAAGAGGAAAGGGGAAAGGGGAAAGCAGAAGGAAGCTGAGGGGGGTGGAGGGGAGCGGGCGGAAAATGCACTGAGAGATGGGAGGGATGTGCGGGGAGGTCTGGAGTATGGGCGGGGAGGATGGAGAGGGGAAGGGATGGGAAGAATGGGTGCTGGAAGGGAGCGGAGATGGGGGAGGGTAGGAGAGGAAAAGGAGGGGAGCGATGGGAAGGAGGGCCGGGGAGGGGAGAGAGAAAGGGGAAGAGGCGAGCAGAGTGGAGATAAGGATGGGGAATGAGGAGCAGGAGGGCGAAGCTTAACTGTATGTGAAGACAAAAACATATCGCCCCGCCCCGCCCCGTCCCGCGCCGCCCCGACCCGCCCCGCCCCGACCGCACCGCCCCACACCGCCCCGCCCCGCCCCGCCCCGCCGCCTGCCCCGCCCAGCCCCGCCCCCACCGAGATGACTGACATCGGTGGATATAATGCAGACATACAACCCTGTAATCATTCAACGGTCCGAGCAACACACGGCTAATAGCAGGATTCTTGGGTGTAGGGGTAGAGATGGAGGGTGGGTCCGCGGAGGGGGTGGGGCACCCTGTGCAGTGTGTTGATTGTTGTGACACAATGATAGACGATTTACACCACCATCCCGCCCTTGGCAACCAGTAGTGTTGTTGGCTACTAGTAGCAGCAACTCGGTCCACAGCATGCATGTTATGTGGGGAAAGGTCTATGGAGGATTTCCAGAACCAAGCCGCCATCTAGTGGCTGTGGCAAGAACTAAGCTTGTGGGTGGTAGGTAGGTCACTGTGCATATTCTCCCACTGAACCATAGAACTGAGACAATTTATGGCACACGTGTAGCCCTCTAGGCTCGAGGTGAATGTACCACATGCCCGCAGCACACATCAGGACAACTGATAATAATAATAACAATAATAATAGCTCTGCATATTTAATACAACATTAATCACCGCGTGAGCTAGCCACTCCTATATATAAATAATAGGCGGACCTTATAATTTGGATATCTATAGTTGTATAATTTGTTTATTATACCTGTTATAAAGAATATATTGCATATATTATATGTATGATATATATTATATATAGTACTATTAGTAGGTAGAGTATATATTATAAATACTATATATGTTATATATGTATGATATATATCTTATATATATTAGATATTGTATATAGTGTGTATAATGCATAGACTGTATATAATAATATAAACAATACATAATATACATATTATATATTATATGTAATATACATATATAATATATACTAATATATAAGATATATATAAACGCTTTATAATGTTGAATGTATAAATACAAGTAGGGGAAACAAGACAAACGACCAAACAAAGTAAAAAATAAACCACACCTACACAATACCACAACCAACCACGTGACCAGTGTTGTGCAGCAGGGCAGAACGTGATCCACATTAATAATTTAATTTCACCGGTACGACTGAGTGGCGGTTCATCGCCCGAGGGCCTGGGTGAGGTGGTGGTGGTGCTGGGTGTGTGTGCAGGGAGGTGGGGGGAGGCCCGCGGGCTGGGAGCGGCTTGGGCCCGGGCTGCCTGGCGCCTGTGTAGGGTGGGAGGGAGGGAGGGAGGGTGCGGGGGTTGTGGAGGAAGGAGCAGGAGGAGGTGAGGAGGTGGGCGGATAAGGCAGGATAAACACATCCATTCTATAGTGCACAGTGTCAGGACGGGGCTGTTCTTTAACCCAGCGGATTGAGGGACAGCGGCGGTAGGGGGCGCTGAACGACAACGCACCAGCGGCCCTCCTGCCTCCAGTGCACAGGGCCTCCTCCCCTCTTTCCCCACCCGAGGCCTTCTCTGTGGATAAATATATATATATGTATATGTACATATGTAGGCATGTACATACATATATATATATCCTCCTCCTCTCCTCCTAGCTGATTTTCCGCTGTCAACGGAAGATGAGCTCGAGCAGCGCGGTCCTTGGTAACCCGGGCGACGACTGAGCCGGTATGGTGTTTTGTGCGGTTGTACATTTCATGAAAGCTGCCTGCAAAAGTGTTGAAGTGCTGCTGGCCTTTGCAATTTACCAGCGGCACTCTCTCGGGGAGCAAATAGAGGTTTCACACCGGCAAGAACATGTCAAGACAGGCGCAAAACTATTTGTTCCTGCAGTGGCTGGTCGGGAGATGTTGGGAGTTCCATACATCAACCGCCCTCAATGCTGCCACAGTGACATGGTTTTCTGTTTAGGGTTTGCTCCCTTAGCCTTCGGTTCTGTCAAGGACCTGTACCACAAGGCAGTGGTTTACAACTCTGCAAGGCAGGGGCGTCAAACTCCCTGAGGTATTGCTATATTGCTATACCTGATGTATTGCTATACCTGCAATACCTGCATACAGGTATGTGGGGGGGGGTGCAGGAAGGTGCACTGAGAATATATATATATATATGATGGCTGGTTCTGCATATGTATATTATTATATGTATCTGTGTAGGGCCAGGCTAGGTAGCGACAAGTATCAATTTTACATGTCACCGGTTTGACTCGGCTGGGATTCGGATGGGGTGACACCTCAACCAACATCTGTTCAATCTGCACAGTAACCTTTCATTTCATTAATTAAATTGTGTGTCAAAGGCGATCATTTGAGGGTAGTATTCATTACCGCCCCCCCCCCCCACGCGCACACACACACGTGCGCGCGCACTTCGTATGGCTCTGCAATGGTTACTTAATTCCGCGTTCTGGCCTACCAACGCACAGCAGTGGTCGTGTGGTTCCATTATTTTCTTGTTGTTGTTGTTGTTGTTATTCTGCTCCGCTTCCTCCTCCTGCTTCTTCTGTTATTTGGATTATTCAAAAAAAGAAAAATAATCGAAGAAATAGATCAATTTATGTCCAGTTATCTGATAATTTTTCTTGAAGATTTATACTGCCTATCATGGATAAGTCTCAATAGGCTTGTTTTCACCATTAGACAGTTTGTCGATAGAAAGCCCAAGCCTACACTTTTACCGACCCAAGGGATTTTTAACCTCCCACAACACATAGACATGGTATGAGAGCAACTGGCCTTTGATGAAGCTGTAAGTTATACACAGCGGTGGACATCCAAATTGGCAGAGGTGGAGGCATGGGGAATCGAACCACCGACCTTCAGATTAGGAGTCTGACCCAGAAAAAAGTCAGACACTCCCACCACTCCGCCACAGAGAACAAGTTTGCATTATGCATTATGGGAATTAGGAAGAAGTAAGACACAAATACTAGGATTAGGTTGAGGGGATATAACTCAAATTCCTTCTAGTGCTACATTATATTCCGTTTTGTAAACCTTTATATATATATATATATATATATATATAATAATGAGTCAGCCTCACGAAAACGGGCCAATCGGTGGTCAAGTGAAGATGTCGGCATCGCAATTCTTAAAAGTGTAGTGCATTTCTTTGTTTCATATTAAATTATCCTAGAAACAAATCAGGTTGTTTTATTTCTCGACCTTTACATTCAGGATAAATTTAAAGACTTTCCAATACCTCTGTCAATGCTAAATCATAATTATCCCGATCGACGCTGACATCCAATGATCGACGCCGACAACTTTAACAGATGTTGGCATCGCAATTCTTAAAGTCTCGTACATTTCTTTGTTTTATATTATATTATCCTAGAAACAAATTAGGTTGTTGTACATTCTCGACCTTTACATTCAGGATAAATTGGAAGACTTTCCAACACCTATGTCAATGCTAAATTATAATTATACTGATCGACGCCGACATCCAAGCTCGACACCGACAACTTCCACCAATTGGCCTCTTTTCATGATCCTGACCCATATATATATATATATATATACTCTAGGCCTCCGTCAAGGGAGGGACGAGAATGACATGGAAGAAGAAGTCAAGGAGCGGAAGGGAGTCTAGAGAAAGATGGGGGATGGGATGTGACTGAAGGAGATGGGTTTGGGAGAAGTGGGAACTGGAGGAGATGGTGGGATGTTAGGAGGGGGTGTGAAGAGATAGGAGATGAGGGTGGAGGGAGGAGGGGAGAGGTGGAGCGAAGAGAGGATGGAAAGGGAAAGAAGGAGAGAGGAGGGGACAGGAGGAGAGGGGAGAGATGGGAATGGGATGTGAGCAGGGGAGAGGAAGAGATGGGAGATGTGAAGAGGAGAGGGGAAGGGAAATGAGCGCCGAGAAGAAGAGGGGACAGGAGGAGAGGTGGGAATGGGATGTAAGGAGGGAGTATGGGGGAAGGGAGGAGGGGAGAGGTGAAGTTGAGAGAGGAGGGGAAGGGAGGAGGGGAGAGGTGAATAATTGGAGGCAGGAGGGGAAGGGAAAGGAGGAGAGAGGAGAGGAGGGAATGGGATGTAAGGAGGGTATAGGAAGTGAGGGAGAGGATGGTGGAAGGGAGGAGGGGAGAGGAAGTGATGGAGAGGATGGGGAAGGGTGGAGGGGAGAGGTGAATAGGAGAGAGGAGGGGAAGGGAGGAGGGAAAGGAGGAGAGGGAAGAGGAGGGGAGAAAGGGGAGGACGGTGTGGAAGAAGAGGGAAGACCAGGGGTCTGGGGGAGAGGTGAAGAGGAGTCTGGAAGGAGGGGGCGGGACAGATGGAGGAGTATGGGAAGAGTCAGAGGGCGAGGGTGTGTGTGTGTTGGGGGGGGGGGGGGTGCAGGAAGATGCACTGAGAATCCCGTGGGTAACCAGGTGTGCGCTGCCCTATCAGTTGACTGCGCGTGCGCCGGTGCAGCTATGGCCTCTTCCGGTATACTACTAAAGGTAATGGGCGCGCTGCCACGACATGGAGGCGTACCTGTGGCGACGCTCCCACAGTAGGGAGGGGGGAGGGAGGTGTGTTGGAGGGAAGGGGTTTGTGGGAGAGGAGGGGTGGGAAGGATGTGTGGGAGAGGAGGGTGGGATGGCAGGAGGGAGGGAGGTGTGGGAGGGGAGGGAGGGGTGTGTAGGAGGGGAGGTAGGTGTGGGAGGGGAGGTAGGTGTCGGAAGGGGGGTGGGAGGTGTGGGAGGGGAGCGAGGGAGCTGTGGGAAGGGAGGAGGTGTGGGGTGGGATGGGCGGGAGGGAGGGAGGTGTGGGAGGGGAGGGAGGTGTGGAAGGGGAGGGAGGTGTGGAAGGTAGGCAGTGGAGGCAGGGGAAGCGGGTCGGGGGTTAGCAGGGAGGGGGCGGTCACATCAAACTCCCCACCCACCACTCACCCCCACCCCCACCCACCACTCACCCCCACCCACCCACATGGCTACGAGCCGTCAGGGGGTATCAAGCCCCACCATGTCCCCGAGCGGCGCGTCTGTCTACCTCTCCGTCCACCCGTCAGGGCCGCGCTTCACTAAAACATCGCCGAACAGTTTCACCAAAATAAAATGCCTACCCCTCCTCCGCCCCCCAAAGAATCCAAACATGTTTCGGTCTGAACAAAAATCTAAAAGTATCACAAATTCCCTCTTTTCATTTCAATCCATTTTGGTTAACTCATATTCTTGATTATATTTTTACCGTTTCGCTTGTTAATTGCTGTTTGTCATACTTTAGTTTTCATGTTGTAAACTAATTTGTTTGTGTGTGTGGTTTTTATTTTCGCATTCGTAAGGGGCGGTAGGGGAGATGATTCAGAGTGGCAGGAAGGGGAGAAGGGTGCGATTTTCTAGTGATGCGCCCGCTGGCCGTGCAGGGGGCGCCACCAATCTGCAGTAGTCAGCTTGCAGATATCCCGCCCGGACGGGAGTCTGACCCGACTTCAAGGCAGTTCCTGTGAACCCCGCTGCGGGGCGCTGCGGGGCACCGGTCCTCAGAAGGTCGTCTGCTCTGGCCGTTTTATCGCGGGCACCAGCAGACGACCAGCGCCGCTTTTCTTGGCGCGCGCCGCACGCAGCGCGCCGCGACACCTACCGGCGTGCGTGCGCACTAACATTAACGACCCTCCTCCCACCACCACCGTCACCGGCACCACCACCACCACCACAGTCACCACCACCACCACCACCGTCACCACCACCCAAAATTAGTTCGCTCCATCTTTTACCGCTAGATCATCAGGTTGCTTGGTTGTTGGAGTTTTACGTCCTTCCAACCGCTAAGGTAATATCACGACGGGGGGTCACCAGGTAGAAAGTAGCCTTCCAGCCACCCTCATCCAACAAAATCTATCCACTAGAAACTGCAATAATATAATGTTTGGATAATGATTAAAGTATCATAAATCCGATGTTTTTTTTGTTAGATTCTGCCATATCTGTTTTTTTTGATAAATATATTAGTCTGGTCATTATAATCTATCTCATTTTATTAGTCCGGTTATTGTAATCCACCTTTCTTTAGTTTGAAATACCTTGTATGCTAAATGATATATTTTGGAGATGTTTGAAGTGAAATCATGACAGTTTAATTCAGCTGTTCAGAAATGCTTGACACAGGCGTATCGAACTGCGTTGAATGTTGAAACATCAATATCCAAATTGGATGTTTGTTTGTTCGTTTGTTGTTGTTTTACGTCCTAGCAACATCTAAGGTCATATTGGGACGAGAATCGACTTGCGACAGTGCAATGCAACACAAAGCAGCGCGCCCGGCGGGTCGGGAACCAGCGACCCGGCTCTCCCTGGTGGCCGGGGTGAAGCTATGTGTCATGTAATGATGGCGGTGATGAACGGCGTCAACTGCCGAGCGCAGATCTGGCAGCGGCGGCTGGCGCTCGTTATTCTATTTGTTGGCGGCGGGTGGCCACGTCCGGCGGCCAGCGCGCTGAATCATGGCAGTGTATTAGTCCGTGGGGGACGCCGCCATTTGGCGCGGGGGACTACTTTGTGTGTGGGGTGGTGGGGGTGGGGGTGGTTGCGACAAAGAGGGCATCGCACCAGGTTGACGGGTGGGAGTGTAGGTGGGGGTAGGTGTGTGTGTGTGATGCGGCTCCACAAAGACCTCACAACACCCACCCACCCCCACCACCCCCTCACACACACCCTCTCGCCTGCCCGCGGTAGCGACTCAAGAAGGCTTCAGTGGCTCTCGTGTGTAACGCGAGATCTCGCCGCCTCCGAGCGGTGTCTGTGTGTGTGTGGGGGGGGGGGGGTGGTTGAGGCGCTGGACATGGACACGGACACGCGCATGCGCGTACCAAGCCGAGCGTGACACTAGCAAATCAACTCCGAGAAGCTGATCTGATTATAACTCCCCACCCCCACCCCCACCACCACCTCACCCCCACCCCCACCCCCACCCCCACCGCCAACCCCACTCCCACCCCACCCCCACCTCCACCACTAACACTCCCAAATCACAAAACACAAACTGAGTGCATGCTGAAGAAACTCACCATGGGTAAGCAAACCGAGGTTTGTAGGTCCTTCGAACAGAGCGGTTTAGCAATAATACACGCTCTGTTTGAAGATAAGTAGCGATATTAATATGCATATACAGTAAAACCTCTATCCGACCACCTCCACAGATCGACCACTCCCCTATTTCGATCGCTTTATTTGGGTCCCAACAATACCATTGTAACCATATTATATCTCCCTAAACCGACCACCTCCTTAAATGGACCACTTAAAGTCGTTCCCATGGTCGGTCAATTTGGAGAGGTTTTAATGTATATATAATATGTAGAAATATCTCGGAAATATCGTCCCTCCTTAAACCTCTACATCAACAATCTTCCGTCTGTTTCAAGCAGTATATAGGGATTATTACGATTACCAATTTCATCTTAATTAACCACCAAAAGAAAATTTAACAAGATATATCCATATAAAGTATAATGATAAAATCTGCTCATACAGCCACCGGGCTAATTAATGTGTTGTGTTGGTGCGTAGAGTGAAATGGGGACATTCCCCCCGTATACATAGTGTTGTAATAACTGTTAATGTAATTATTCACTGACTGATGTATTGGTGCAATGACTGATTGATTGTAGTGTGTACAGTGTTAAAGGGCTGTCACACTACGACATAAGAGCCAACGTAAGGCTGGTGTAGGTGACTTTTTGCCATTACGTTGAGGTACGTTGAGTTACGTTATGATGACTTTAGAATGACGTTAGACTGACGTTGAGCTACGTCACGTTACATCGTGTTACGTCGGCACGTGTCACGGTTTTCAACATGTTCAAAACTTTCGACGTAACGCTGACGTGAGGCCATTACGTTGGGATTACGGTGTGTACGCATTAGGCGAATGTCAATGACGTTAGACGGATGTTAGTCAAACGCTGCTCACTACATTGCACTACGTTGCGCTACGTTGCGCTACGTTGCGCTACGTTGCGCTACGTTGCGCTACGTTGCGCTACGTTGCGCTACGTTGCGCTACGTTGCGCTACGTTGCGCTACGTTGCGCTACATTGCGCTACGTTGCGCTACGTTGCACTAGGTTGCCCTACGTTGCGCTACGTTGCGCTACGTTGCGCTACGTTGCGCTACGTTGCGCTACGTTGCGCTACGTTGCGCTACGTTAGCGCTCCGTTGCGCTACGTTGCGCTACGTTGAGCTCCGTTGCGCTCCGTTGCGCTCCATTGCGCTACGTTGCGCTACGTTGCGCTACGTTGCGCTACTTTGCGCTACGTTGTGCTACGTTGCGCTACGTTGCGCTACGTTGCGCTACATTGCGCTACGTTGCGCTACGTTGCATTACGTTGCACTACGTTAACGGCAGTGGGAACGTACAGTCCGCGTAATGAAAACATCTGGATAATGTGTGCCTAACGTACGTCCAACGTACGTTTAGCATTTCGCCACCATGTCACGACATATGTAACGTAAAGTAACGTAACACAACATAGTTCTGGTGATCGAATAACGTATATAACGTACTGTGAGCGTAATTACATTGTCCTCTCTCTTTGAACAATGTTATCACTACGCTTTACCGACGTTATGCTCACGTCAACTATGCAGCATTGACGTCCCGAATTTGCATATTATGCCGAGATTTTTGACGTAATATAAATCTTTCATGTTGTGCCCATGCTGACGTCGTTACGTTGTAGTGTGACAGGGCCATAAGTGCATACATATAGGACAGCCTCTGTATTCACCAGATGAGGTTTTCTAATTGTATGTTGTTACTGTATGTGTACATAGACCACAGTGTAATATTCCGTTCTGCATTTATCGACACAAAACAACAAAAACAACAACCCGACATGCTCACTGTACATAAAATAACCACGTCTGTTTGTAGGTGTGCACTCACAAATAACTACATTATAAGCTGGTGAATTTTCACATGTGTTTCACGTGTTAGAGTTCTCTCCATAACATGACCTTTGTAATTACTCCATTGTTTACGTGAATGAAACCGTGGGATGTAAATTAAAAGACCTCGGTTAATTATCATCTGACAGACTGAGCAGATGTGTATGTATATGAGGCTGTCTCAAAAGGTGCTAAGGTAATTTGGGACAAAACGTTGTCCATTGTAACGATCAACATTATGCTTATGCATTTGCTCAGGATAAACTGATTTATGGTGTTTCATAATCCCAATAGAATACATATTGATTTGAAGCAAATGTCCTTGTGTTTTCAGTGTAACCGTTTCTGTGCTATTTTGTGTTAATCGTTACATGGACAAAAAAAAAAGAAGAGTTGTCACCTTTTGAGACAGGCTCATATATATAGCTAATATATATGCCTAATATATACACAAAAATGTACATAGATATATTACATATGTATATACATATATTTACTAATAGATATATATATATATATACATTGGTATATACATTATATAGGTGCATAGATATGCATATATACCCATATGTCTACATATATTTGAATATATACACATATATAAACCGAAAATACATGTATGCACATATATGTACAACTATATACATATAAATATATATCTAGGATATAAATTCCGCAAAACAATATACATGAGATATATATGAGCCTGTCTCAAAAGGTGATAACTCTTTTTTTTTGTCCATTGTAACGATTGACACAAAACAGCACAGACACGGTTACACTGAAAACACAAGGACATTTGCTTCAAATCAATATATATTCTATTGGGATTATGAAACACCATGTAAAAAACAAATCAGTTTACCCGGAGCAAATGCATAAGCAGATAGTATGTTGATTGGTACAATGGACAAAGGTTTGTCCCATATTGCTTAGCACCATTTGAGACAGTCTCATATATATATATATATATATATATATATATACATAAGCTTACAAGTCCAGACCACACACATATGCAGAAATATATAATATATATGTATATATATATATATATATATATATATATATATATATAGTGTCTGTGTATGAACTCTATTTTCCTTGTTTCATAAATATTAATTATTATAACATCAATTAAATATCCTTATATAACACAAACAATAGTTAGCGCCAACTAAACAATATTAAAAGCTAGCATCATAATTTCTCCCTTGCAATTTTCTTGAAGAACCCAGACGACATTTAGTCAGCATGGAAGCGTTCATCTCGATAGATATATCGTCCAACCCAATTGACATTTACCTAGAGCAGACGACACAATAAAATCAGAAATAGGGTATGCTTCGGAGAAATGTTCGAAAACAACCCTTCGTTTCGGTTTCCTCCCACCATTCCGCCCCCTCTCAGCCTCCACCCCCCTCCACCTCCCTCAGCGCTCCTCAGTCCCCCTCAGCCCACCTTCATACCCCAGGCCCCCCCCACCCCCCCCCCCCCCCCCCCCACACACACACACACACAACAACCCGCACCCTGAGGAGTCCAAGACGAAAATCCTCACCAGCGGCACCTTTTGTCCGGGCGTTCTTTTGTTCGTGCGCCCGCCTCTGCTTGGCGGGAAAACCGGATGCTCCCCCCAAAACTCGAGCATGCGCACTTTGTCGTCTGATCAAAAGAACGCCTAAGCAGACGCTCGCCCCGACCGGAAGTGCCGTCATGTTTCTGGCCGCGAGCTGGGACCTGAAGAGACAAGGAGCTTTTGGGGCCGTTTTTAGTCGCTAAATCCCCCGGCTTTGATGCATTGGTTTGCAGTTCGCTAGCAGCTTCCAAATTGACATTTAGGCTCCTGTGGCCCTTTTACCCCATGCATGATATCACAAGGGCAAGGTTGTGGGGGGGGGGGGGGGGGGGGGGAGACTCCGTGTGTGTGAGTGTGTGTGTGTGTTTGTGTGTGTGTGTGAGGGGGTGGGGGTAGGGGCTCTCATGCGGCCTATAGCGGGAATTTGGGTAATTATCCCCATTGGTTATTCTAAATGAACGCATGCTTGGTCGCATTGAAATCTCACATATGGGGGGGGGGGGGCGAGAAATGGCGAGAATAGGGGATTAAAGCGGCATAATCCGATGGTTTTGACTTTGTGTTCTACTTTTTTCCCCCCATAGATAGATGTTAGGTTTGCTGTAAGTCCGAGCAAAATCCTTTATAGTGCTGCCCCACTGGGAGATCAGGTTTTTTTGTTTTTCTTTGGTCCATTAGTTGTTTAAGCAGGGGAAATTTCAGTCATAGACAACTGGTCTTCCTCATTCCACTGCTGGTCGATAGAAAGCCCGAGTCTACACTTTTACCGACCCAAGGGATTTTTAACCTCCCACACCACATAGACATGGTATGAGAGCAACCGGCCTTTGATGACGCTGTAAGTTATACACAGCGGTGGAAATCCGAATTGGCAGAGCTGGGGGCATGGGGAATCGAACCGCCGACCCTCAGATTAGGAGTCTGACCTAGAAAAAAGTCAGACACTCTAACCACTCCGCCACAGAGAATGCTGCTGCCACTATGACTCAATATCCCACTCAGTGACATTGTCCGGATACTGAACAAATCAGTTGTGGCCCTATTCTATTCATGTCGAGTGCCAACCAGGCAGTAACAAGAATACATTTGGTTTATGCAGCTTTAAAACTAGAATACACTTGGTTTAAAGCTGCATAGTCCGATGTAATCATCAAATTTTCAAAACCAAAACAATGTCTTAAATTTGATTCTATATATCTAGCTTAGATACTGATGCACTTATTAAGCATCTGTCGCCACACAGAAGGGAATAAATAGTGAGGCAATTGAATAGATCATGTTACTGCAGAATGCTATGGTGTCAGAGTTTTGGCAAGACTGCCAAAATTAATTTTGCATTTTTGCACTTCAAATATCTCAAAGTTAGCCACTTAACATAAAAGTTACTTCAAACTAAAGTAAGGTACATTATAACGATTAACCCAATGTATTTATCTCAGAGAATTTATGAAACTCAAAACCATCGGACTATGCAACTTTAACTTGGTAAGGGTTCAAACCCACAATCTCTCACATTGGGAAGCCAGCCAGCACTCCTCACAAATTCAGCATAGAGCTATTATGTTGATCATTATCGCCTACTTTACTTTACTTACACGTTATTTTAGTTTAAAATCTGGCGATATTTCATGTGCTAAATCAAATTTGATGTAGAAATACACACAGCAACTCACTTTTATTTTAGAGGTTTAACTTTGGAGATATTTGAAGTGAAAAAATGCAACATCGACCTTGGTGTGTACACTGATATGCTGGAATAAGCTTCTTTTACCCATGTTAAAGTGTAGCGGAGTGGCACAGGAGCACCAAACTGCAATACTTGTTTAATGAGTGCATAAATATACATGTTCATAACATGTAGAGTTATCGACATGTATGACCCTTCATAATTATCTATATATGATATATATTAGGATCAAATTTTAAATAAGTGTTTCCGTCTCAACAATTTTATGTTTTCATCAGATAATGCACCTTGACTTGCATTCGATCTTGCAATATTATTCTCTGCGGATTTTAAACCAACAGCCATCTTGAATAGCCTTGTATATATATAAATATATGAGACTGTCTCAAAAGGTGCTAAGCAATATGGGACAAAACTTTGTCCATTGTAACGATCAACATACTATCTGCTTATGCATTTGCTGAGGATAAACTGATTTGTTCTTTACATGGTGTTTCATAATCCCAATAGAATACATATTGATTTGAAGCAAATGTCCTTGTGTTTTCAGTGTAACCGTTTCTGTGCTGCTTTGTGTTCATCATTATGATGGACAAAAAAAAAAGAGGTATCACCTTTCAAGACAGGCTCATATATATATATAAATCCTTCGGCGCGAGTGAGGTTTCCCGCAGCCGTTAGGGACGAGTAGAACGAGTGGCGGCGCCACCGGTCACGAGCATGAGGCGCAGGAGGCTGAACATAGAATAAATGGAATTATATTACAAATAATTCCAATCCATGCCTTTATACTAGCATTATGCGTTATATATCACATAACTCTACTTGATAAAAAGAAGCATTTCTTATTGAAATCCAACATAGTCTGCGCATGTGTTCATGCTGTGTGAGTGTACTGGTGAAGTTGTTATTGTATTTCCTCAGTGGAATATAATCCTCCATCTGTATCTTGGTTAGTTGGTTGGTTGTTTGGGTTTTTCGTCATGGCAACATGTAAGGTCATATCAGGACGGACCATATGTATCTAGGCATTTCGCTTTGTCTGTGAACTCACGTGCAATGTAATGCAATTCACTCCTCATTGCCAATAGGGATATTATCATTACTTTGATTAGAAATTGACATGGACGCAATTACACCTGGCACAATCTACTACTGTCTGTGTGGACCTACACATCCCTTCCTTTTATTATAATCACAAATAAATTTAAATTTCATATCAGCAGCGATAGAAACATGGCCGCCTTGTGCAGGGTTCTGGATTGAAATCAAGCGCAGTCATTTATAGGGATGCCATTCAATGCCTGCAGACCTTGTTCAATCAAGCAGCTCTAGCCGCATGACCAGACACGCCCCCTGCGAATAATCCTGATTGCTCCAATATCATTTAATAATTATATATATAATACCAAACGGTGTTTTAATGTTAGGGTCGTTCGGATCACTAGGCCTACTTCTCTGTTAATAGGCGTTGCCAACACGCATCATCATACTCGACTGATACTTTGCCATGTATGTGTTGTTAATAGCATGTTTTTTGTGTGCCTGCCATACACATTTCATATTCATTTTGATGGTTTTTACTAACTTTGGTCACTTCGACTAGAGTGGCATCCATTTTGAGTCACATAACCATGAGTGTTGTTAACTCCACCATTAGATAGCGCCACCGATATGGTTTACCGCATAATGGTACAGATGGATCCCGCCAGATGGTGGCACTCTATTGAAATGGGACCGTGCATGAGTCCGGATTGCGAGTCCGGAATATAGCAGAGAACATAGATATATGCAGTCTCTGAATATAGTCAGAGACTGTGTGTATATATAATGACATTTCAACACAACATTGGTCCAGGGATTGATGTGGAGCCTAGCTTTAAGCAGTGCACAGCATGGGTTAAAGCTAGTATAAATTAAATATAATTCATTAGATTCCGTATTATTTTGGTCACTGACTAAAATGCACTGAATAGGCACTATGATAGTAGGAATGGAGACAGTATATAAATAATATATAAATGTAAAATATATACCCCCGCTCCACCTGGTACTTCGCTGTGCGTCAGTATATTAATATGTGACGTCTGGTATATCGTCGATACACGGCTTTTATATTAGTTATATCTAGGTAATTATTTGTACAGAATAAAAACAAAACGAAAAAAGGGTTTACATTTTGTCCTTGTGAGACATTGACTGATGTGACTGATGATGTAAGTACATGTAAATATTGCAAAGTCTCTGAGGTTGAGTGTCGGTGTGTAAACTTTCAACAGTAATCCAGTCAAAGAAGGGTGTCTTTTTATTCTATATTTGTATTCGTATGAAATGGGGTCATCCACTGTATCTATAGAAACCGGATAAGTATAGTCTTCATGAGGGGACCCCCCTCCCCCCTCTAACAAAAAAAACCCACCAAACAACAAACAAAGCAGACTTCAGTAATGTAAATCTAACCCATATATTGGTTTTCTAATAGTTAGTTATACATTTTATACATTGTACCATCTATGAATTGTAACACAATTTGTATTGTGTGTGTACTGTATGTGGAGCTCCTGTCCAGTGATTCTAGTAAGATTTGTATATAATACATAAATGAGCTTAATTTAATTAACATTTTTATAGTTGGTGTGGTCACAAAAGTAAATGCATATATATATACTGTATGAAAATGTGGAAATTTATAAAGTAAGTAAGTATAGCATTTCTACATTTTCGTAAATTGATTGCCATTCCAGAAATATTCTCTCAAGGCCCGTGCGACCTATATAAGTTATTACATTGAGCCCCAGCAGGGCTGGGCAATCGTTCCTTGTGGGAACCTGCACTCCATTGCATGAATACAAAACTGTGTGAAGATTGAGCTCCCCACTCTCCATGCCGAGTCTTGGTCGGCGTGAATCATTAAATTAAAAAAAATAAAAACCACCCTTACAAAAACCACCAAAAATTACGATGGCTAAAGTCATTTAAATATATCCCCTATTCACTCATGCCAGTTAGTATGCACATGTCCAAGCCTGTTTTCAGATTTACTCGTGTCACAAGCAAGTGCATACCAGCTGATATTGGATAATAGTGTTGGAGAAGGACATTGGATAATGCCATTGCATAATGATATTTGATCATTGATTATGCCATTAAGCAGTGGTATTTAACATTACACAATATCATTGGATATTGTCATTGGATAATGATATTGTATAATGATATTGGATAATGATATTGGATAATGATATTGGATAATGATATTGGATAACGATATTGGGTAAAGATATTGATTAATGGTACTGTATCATGGTACTGGATAATGGTATTGGATAATGATACTAGATAATCACACTGAATATTGATGCTGAATGATGGTTGGAGATAATGAACTGTAATACAGAATAATATTGATTATTTAACATATATAAAAACTAAATTTGCAGTGGTCTAGCTCTGTACTTGGATGGATTGCTTGTAGCTAGACGTAGCCATTTTTGTAAAACTTGCAGCTGGGTATTTTCAAACTGACGAGAAGAACATGACCGACAAATGTAGCGAGAGGTTTGTCCGTCCGTACTTCTCCCCGATGTACCTCTATCCTATAACCCCCCCCCCCCCCCCCACCTCCTCTGTGACTGAAACTTACTACAGTGTGTAAATAATGGTAATGATCTGTGTACCATAATAAACAGCTTAAAACTGAGGTGTGTGTTCGATCCATTATATCACATTCATCAATGCCACATTCCATTATGCCATATTCATAAATACCGCGACCATTATGCCGTATTCATAAATACCGCATCCATTATGCCGTATTCATAAATACCGCGACCATTATGCCATATTCATAAGTACCGCGACCATTATGCCGTATTCATAAATACCGCGACTATTATGCTGTATTCATAAATACCGCATCCATTATGCCGTATTCATAAATACCGCGACCATTATGCTGTATTCATAAATACCGCATCCATTATGCCATATTCATAAATATCGCGTCCATTATGCCATATTCATAAGTACCGCGACCATTATGCCGCATTCATAAATACCGCGACTATTATGCTGTATTCATAAATACCGCATCCATTATGCCGTATTCATAAATACCGCGACCATTATGCTGTATTCATAAATACCGCATCCATTATGCCATATTCATAAATATCGCGTCCATTATGCCATATGTATTGTGGCACATTCCATTATGGGACATTAATAAATACCGCATCCATGATATGACATTAATAAATATAACATCCATAGTAGCCCATTCATCAATGCCACATCCATGATGTCATAGTCATAAATACCTCATCCATTATGGGACATTCCACTATGGGGCAATAGTAAATATGGCATCCATTATATCATATTAATAAGTATCACTTCCATTATATCGCATTCCTAAATGCTGCATCCATTATGCCGTATTTCTAAATTATGGGACATTAATAAATATCGCATCCATTATATCATATTAATAAACAACACATCGATTATATCACATTCATTGATGCTGCATTCCATTATGCCATATTCCTGAATACCGCATCCATTATGGCACATTCCATTATAGGACATTAATAAATACCGCAACCGTTATACCACATTAATAAATACCACATCTATTATATCACATTCATAAATACCTCATGCATTATATCACATTAATAAATACCGCATCAATTATATCACAATCATAAATACCACATGCATTATATCACATTAATACATATGGCACATGCCATCATAGGACATTAATAAATACCGCAACCGTTATACCACATTAATAAATACCACATCTATTATATCACATTCATAAATACCACATGCATTATATCACATTAATAAATATGGGACATTCCATTATGGGACATTAATAAATACAGCAACCGTTATACCACATTAATAAATACCACATCCATTATATCACATTCATCAATACCGCATCCATTATATCACATTCATAAATACCGCATCCATTATATCACATTCATCAATACCGCATCCATTATGGGACATTCCATTATGGGACATTAATACATACCGCATCCATTATATCACATTAATAAATACCGCATCCATTATATCACCTTCATCAATACCGCATTCATTATGGGACATTCCATTATGGGACATTAATAAATACCGCATCCATTACATCACATTAATAACTATCACTTCCATTATACCACATTCATCAATACCGCATGCATTATATCACATTAATAAATACCGCATCCATTATATCACATTAATAACTATCACTTCCATTATGGTACATTCATGAATATCGCATCCAATATGGCACATTCACCAATGCTGCTGCATCCATTATGGCACTCTAGTAACCTGCCCCTTTACCAGACTAGTCATCAGCACAGACGAGCTTTGACAACAACTTAAATGTTCACCCTCTCCCAACCAACAAAAAACACCACCACTGTTATATAAAAATGCAATTTCTCGGAGGTTAACCTTGTACTGCTTTACAAAATCAAAAAAGAAAATAGTGCAACCTCTCCAAAAGGTTTGTTCCCTTCCCACCAAGACATGCTCCCGTCTTTCAAACAACTTATGCACTGCCATCAGTATCTGTACCACTTGCACTCATTATACATGATCCCAGTCTGTCATAGTCTGTCACGATCTGTCAGTATGTCACAGTCACATACAGTCTGCCACAATCTGTCACAGTCTAGCCACTATCGGTATCAGCCTGTAAATACGGATTTTCGGTTCGGAATTATACATTGGCAGAGAGCATTACTATTCTCGGGCGACGGAGTGGGGACCAAAGTTATGTAACAGAGGAGCAATGTGTGCCCCACTTGGTGTGTGACATAAGAGACTATGTGGAAAATAGGATAACACATAGTGCCCAAGATTATGACGTGATGTTCATATGTAAGAGACAGTTAATGTTTGGTGAAATGTTCCCTCTATGCACCAGTAAGAGTGCAAATGGAGGGGAAGGACATTTTTAATATATGTTTATTGTAACTCTCTGCAACAACCTGTTACCACAGGGCCGATGGCCATCCTGCATACATTATGGACACCACCTGCAACAGGGGTTGAGTGACAGCTGCCCCTATTAGGGCGTCACCCCCAAGGCTGAAGAGGGTGTCTGATTGGCTAGCTGTGGGAGGCCCAGTCACCTGCACCCCTTGCACCTTGTACAATATTCCGATTTACTGCATTGGTGGGGGAATGCAAATGTTCTATTACTGATCAGGTATACGTGACCAAGTGCATGTATGTGGATATGTAGGTGCTGGTGGTGCCTGAGTGAGATGTAAATAGACATAGCGGTGTTATATCATATTAATATGATATATTATTTTTCATTCACTTCTGGGGACACTCTTGAAGGGGACACACTCTTGAGAGAGACTCTGAGCTAGGCATTCTAGCAGGAGACACTCTTCTCTTGTCCAGGAACCCATACACTCTGTCTGAGGCTCCACTATCTATACACAAACTAGCATCAGCTATTCAAAAGGCACTGAGCTGTGTGCAACAACCATGGGACTCCAGTTCAATGGGCTGTAGGCACTGATTCTTATACACACTAACCAGAGTAATGAGGATCTGTGTGGACAGTAGGTAAGGAGTGAGGGTGATAGGTCACTAGTAGGTGAACAGGAGTTGATGCCAATAAAGTACAACTTCTTCACTGTCAATCTTGCACGACTTGTCTTCCCTTTCTTCCTTATGAGTTTGTTTGAGAGGGGCATCAGGTGGGAACTGACAGACAGTTGTCAGAACGCACCTGGGGAAGAGTAAGTGGTATCTTGGGGCTCTGACGGCCGAGTACCCGACAGCATATTACAAGCCTCTACACGAGCCTTATGAAATCCCATGTTTGCGGGTCCCCGCATGTCATATGTGCGGGCGTTAGAATACTATTGATGGCCAATCCCGTTAGGTGGTACGCAGAGGTTATGGTTACTGTCATTATGTTCCCCATTTAGCCATCTCGATACTCAATACATACTTTAATCGGAGAATTTTACAGCCTGTCACAAATTGCTTGCCCGTGAGAAATTAGCATTTCCATAAACTACTTACACTCCAGTCATCGCCGGTCAAGACTCCCCCCCCCCCCCCCTCCACCGCTCGCCCACTCACCACAAGGCCCTAGTAAATGCCCCATGGTAGTCATTTCTATTCACATATGAACTTCTAGCTTTTGTAACCAAGGAGGCACAGCTACTGAATATTATGGGTTATTGGACTCGTATAATTCTTATACAACATATGTGGTGTTCTCTGTGGGAGAGTGGTTAGAGTGTCTGACTTTTTCTAGGTCGGACTCCTAATCTGAAGGTCGGTGGTTCGATTCCCCATGCCACCATCTCTGCCAATTTGGATTTCCACCGATGTGTTTAACTTACAGCGTCATCAAAGGCCGGTTGCTCTCATACCATGTCTATGTGGTGTGGGAGGTTAAAAATCCCTTGGGTTGGTAAAAGTGTAGGCTCGGGCTTTCTATCGACAAACTGTCTAATGGTGAAAAGAACCAGACGGGATGGCCGAATGAGTTAGAGCGTCCGTCTCCCGTGCTGGTAGATCGTGGGGTCGTGGGTTCGAATCCCGGTCGAGTCAAACCAATGACTTTAAAATTGATACTTGTCACTTCCTAGCCAGGCGCTCGGCATTATTAGGATAGGGCAAGGACTGGTTGTGCTCAGTGTCAGGATAATGTGACTGAGTGGGATACCAGGTCATGGTGCCGGCGGCCTGGTTTCCCAGTGGGACAGCACTATTAAGTTGCCATGAGTGTGCACTGTCACAAGTCGGTACCCGTCCTGATATGACCTTAGATGTTGCTAGGACGTAAAACAACAACAAACAAAACTAATGGTGAAAACAAGCGTATTCACGCTTATCCATGATAGGCAGTATAAATCTTGGGGAAAAAAAAAAAATGTATATGAGTCAGCCTCACGAAAACGGGCCAATCGGTGGTCAAGTGAAGATGTCGGCATCGCAATTCTTAAAAGTGTAGTGCATTTCTTTGTTTCATATTAAATTATCCTAGAAACAAATCAAGTTGTTTTATTTTCTTGACCTTTACATTCAGGATAAATTTAAAGACTTTCCAACACCTCTGTCAATGCTAAATCATAATTATCCTGATCGACGCCGACATCCAATCATCGATGCCGACAACTTTAACAGATATCGGCGTCGCAATTCTTAAAGACTCGTACATTTCTTTGTTTTATATTATATTATCCTAAAAACAATTCAGGTTCTTGTACTTTCTCGACCTTTACATTCAGGATAAATTTAAAGACTTTCCAACACCTATGTCAATTCTAAATTATAATTATACCGATCGAAGCCGATATCCAAGCTCGACGCCGACATTGACCACCAATTGGCCTCTTTTCGTGATCCTGACCCATATATATATAGGATAACGGGGAGGCGGCATGGCTTTCTGTGTTACAAGTCATGGGATTTAAATCCCGGGCTTGACCACCGACTGAGTGAAACGAATTCCTTCAAAATGTATACATGTTGCTACCTAACCTGGCGCCTACCTAGCTTGGCATTACTAGGATATGGCAAGGAGCAGTGGACAGGTGGAATAAGCAAGACCAATTTTCCGCGATTGAACATTCCCCCTGTTTAATCAATAAATGTGTCCTGATATGACCTTAGATGTTGCCAGGATGTAAAACTCCAACAACAAACCAACCAGTTGCTTTTGGGGGGGTTCGTAACCTTACGACGGTTACCGGTTGCAAAACTGCAGCAATATAGAAAGGCCCCGATAAATTGGTCCAATCTTTGGTTGAAGATTAATCTGCAGGTGTGATTGTTGTAGAAGCTGGGGATGTCTTTACAACATTCAAAACGGCCAATCGTTGGGGTGGCCCTGAATCACTACGGTCCAGCAGTAGCAGAGCACTCATATCCAGTAACAGCAAGGGTTCAGGAGAAGGGGCGGGTAAAGGTGGGTCCAGGAGGTTCCAGCAACAAGAACAAAGCAAGAGAAACGATAAGGTACAGGGCCCGCCCCAAGCAAACAACTCCCTTGATCAGGGGGAGAAGTAAGCCTGGGAGAAAAAAAAGAAGGGCAGAGTATAGGACAGAGAAATGAGGAGAGTTGAGTCAAAGGAATGTGTCACTTTGCTCTCTGGTGATCAACTGACGAGCTAAAGATACAGACAGAGTAAGAGTAGAAAGTGAAATGCTGGCATGCTCCCCCTCCTGGAACTCTTTTCAGACATAATCAAGGAGGAGCATGGAACGCAGAGAGGAGATAGAGGTGTGGACGAAGTGTGGTCCGGATAGCAAATGGCTGAGGAACCAACCATCGCACCAGACCTAGTTTTATACGCGCTATATCATTCTAAGCATTCAACTCTCCTCATCGCACATCTGTGATCTCAACTCTACACACTGCTAACATCACCCCCCCCCCCCCCCTCTCCACACCACCCCTCACACATACCCCCCCCCCCCCCCCCCCCCCGCCCCCCAGCACACCCCTCACCATCTCACCCCCCCCCCCCCCCCCCCGCGCACACACGCGCACACATACGTACACACATACAGCCAGCAGTCTCGGATATAGCCAAAGCAAACACAATCAATGCACGAACCACACACATTCAGCCTACTTAACAGACATGCATTTTTCGCATCGAGCCCGGTGACAGGTCGCCTCGCGGCCCGGAACCTGATACCCGGCCTCCCCGCTCCGCACGCCGGGCCCCCGTCTAGGTGACCACGACGAGGGTATTGCATTAGTAACTCCACCTTTTGGCCCCCACCTGCGGCTGTGCCCGGAGCAGGGGCGCATGGTGCGCTGGGTGCACTGGGTGCGCAGATGGGAGGGGGTGGGGGTGCGGGTCGAGGGTGGTGCGCTGGGCGCACCGGGTCCCCTCCTCCCTGGGACTTCTCCCCGCCCCGCCCTCGCCCCTCCCCCCCGCCCCCTCTACTGCCTCCGCCCCGTCCAGCCGCCGCCCCTGCTCCCGATCCCGTCCCCATCCTGACCCAGCCCCCGCCCTCGCCCCTGTCCCCACCACCGCCCCAACCAGGGAGAAACATTGAGCTACCCGGCACCAAACTGGTCAAAACTTGAAAATATCCGATTTCTTTCACAGCTAATGCTTTACATGTTATATGTAATGGTGCAGTCACACTACGACGTGTTTTCCGGCGTGCCGCCAACACGCAAAATATTTGCTAGCACGCGAGACACGTCCAACTCTTCAGCGTTTTGGGACAAAGTTCGACAGGGTGCAGCGTGTTAGTGGCGGGTTGGTGCCGCACCACCGGCGCGCTACCGGCATGCCAGCAGCACGCCACCCGTGTGCCAGCAGGGCGTCGGCAGCGAGCCACCGGCGTGGCCGTAGTGCCGATGGCGTGCCCGCAGCACGCCGGCGTCGTGCTAGTACCATGTCAGCGCGTACATACCCGCCAGCAACATGTCAGGACGTGCTGGCAGCGAGTCCACACCACGCAGCCAACGCATCCAGGCGCACTGGCACCACGTCCAATGCGCCAAGAAACCCCCCACTACCCGTCGATGGGACGCTGCACACGCGCCGACGGAATGGTTGCATTTTGGCGAAAAAAATGCCAACGTTAAGCGACGTTGCTGAACGGTCTGCCAGTGTTCTGCCGGCACGCCCGCAACGGGTTTCGACGTGTTGCTAACGCATCCGCAACGTCCCTTCCAACCCGTCGGCTCGTGCCGGGGTGCGTCAAAAGTTTTGTGCAAGCACAAAACGATCGGCACGAGCCAGCGGGCGCCGACGTGTTGGCCCACACGTTGCTATCAGTGTACATATACCGACGTGCCGGTAACGCGCCGGTAACGCGCCGGTAACGGGCCGGACGTGTACCGATGTTTCGTCCAAAAAACCAACACGTTGGCACGCATTGTCCAACGTTGGTCCAACACATCATAGTGTGACTGCCCCATAAAATAAAACACCTCTAGCCGACCACATTCACAGATCGACCACTCCCGTATATCGATCGCTTTATTTGAGTCCCACCAATACCATTGTAACGATATTCTAACTCCCTAAACCGACCACCTCCCAAAATGGACCACTTAAAGTTGGACCTAAGGTCGGTCGATTTAGGGAGGTTTTACTGTATATAAATATATATATATATATATACATATAAATATGCATATACACATATACACATATATATGTGTATATATATATGTCATACGTTTCTATAGAGAAAGCGGCTTGTGCGATATACACATATATGATGGATTCAATTCGCAGAAGATGGATATGGATATATATCACTCCATATGAAGAGGTTTCTGTTATATATATATATATATATATATATATATATATATATGGTATCATATATAGCATTCAGCTATAAATATATACATATATACATATATACATATACATATATACATATATATATAGAGGTTTCTGTTATATATATATATATAAATTATATATATATATATATATATATATATTCCATCCCTCTCTCTATCTCAACCTATATATATACATGTGTATATATATATATCCACCACATTTCTATAAATATTTCCATTTCCCTCTCTCTGTATAGAAATAAATAAAGGTGTCTGTTTTCCCTGCGACATCCATAGCATATTTTCTATTCACAGCTATTAAATCTTCGGCAGACTTGGTTGCAGGAAAGTTAGTGAGGCGAGCTCAGGAGCAGGGTGGGGACCCGAATGGTCGGGGTCGGTCTCCATAGAGCTTCCCTCTGTCCTCACCAGGGGGCAGTCCGGGGGCGACGTCCACCTACCCAACCACCCCGATCATAGGTGGAGAGGGCAAAGGGGAGTGGAGGGGAGTGCCGAGGGTAACTGAGGGGAGAGGTGAAGGGGTGAGGGAAGGGGTGAGGGGGATTTGAGGGGGTGAGGGTAAGTGAGGGGATGACGGTAGGTAAGGGTGAGGTGAGGGTGATGTGAGGCGTGATGTGAGGGGGTGAGGGGAGGGGAGGGGGATGAGAGGGGGATAAGGGGGAGATGAGGGAATGGGAGTGATGGAATGGGTGGGAGTAAGGGAGAGGTGGAAGTGGAAGTGAGGGAAGTGATGGGGAGATGGGGAGGAGATGAGGGGAGATGGGAGGTGGGAGGTGGGAGCTGGGGAGAGGTGGAGCTGGAGGTGAGGGCGTGGGAGTGGAGATGAGGATACTCTGAGTGAGGGAAATGGGGGTGGGAAGGGGAGGCGGGGAGGCATGGAGGGGAAGCGGGGAGGCGGGGAGGCGGGGAGGCGGGGAGGCGGGGAGGCGGGGAGGCGGGGAGGCGGGGAGGCGGGTAGGCGGGGAGGCGGGTAGGCGGGGAGGCGGGTAGGCGGGGAGGCGGGGGAGCCCCCGGGGGAGAGCACGGCGGTATGGGTGACCTGGTGCTGACCGGGCAGAACGATGGACGCACAAAGGGCTATTGGATAAGAGCTGGTGCTGTGTGGGTATTATGACGAAGTTCATCATGGTCACCCCCCACTGCTCCCCCCACCCCCGACCCCTACCACCTCCCTCCTCCCACACACATACATAGGCACACACGTCCACTATCCCCTCCCAGAAACACCCACCCTCTCTGCGCACATTCACATAATTACCATCTCCTCATCTACCTTTATTCCTTTCACATTTTCTTTCTTTCTTTCTTTCTTTCTTTCTTTCTTTCTTTTCGTGTCTTCCTTTTTTATTATTATTTTTTCGTTCTTCTGGTTAAACATTTTTTTTTTCTTCGATTTATTCTTTGATTTTTTCTTTCTTATTCGTTTGGTTGTTCGTTTGTTTGTTTGTTTCTAACTAACTTAATTTACCTTTCTTTCTTTCTTTTCTGCTCCATCTCGTTCGTTGGTTCTTTCTTTCTTTCTTTCTTTCTTTCTTTCTTTCTCTCTTCCTCACTTCCTTTCTTTTGTACTTAACCTGCTCCCCAGTCCCATTCCCTCTCATTTCGGCTGTCCGGCCTTTCTCCACCCCACTCCTATTTACACGAATTTTGAACCAGCCTCTTTCATGAACATTAAACCCGAGCACCCTCTGAAAAACAAGAACGACAAGAACAATTAAGGATATTATTAACGACGCAAAATTGACCACTTTCTATTTGACCCCCGCCCCGCTGGACCCCCCCCCCCCGGATCCCCCCCCCCCGTACCCCCCCCCGACACCCCCCCCCCCCCCCCCAACACCCCCCCCCCCCCAACACCCCCCCTCCCAAAAAGAAGAAAAAAACCAAATATAAAACAAAGAAAATCAATAAAAATAAAATATAAATAAACTCCTAAGAAACCCCCCCCGTCCAAAACACAAACCCTCTCCCAAAAGAAGAAGAACAACAGCAAAAACACACCTAAAAAATCCACGGACGCCGACACACTTATCGACATTACACCTTATTGTCGCTTCCTAGCCTGGCGCTTTGGAATTATTATGATATGGCAAGGACTGGTTGGCTCAGTGTCAGGATAATGTGACTGAGTGGTATATCAGGTCATGACCCTACATAACCCTACTGACGCCGCCCCACACGGCGAGATTGACCGACAACCCAGGGGTGAATGTGAGCAGTAGTCTGTCCACTCCTTCTCTGGCAAGCACAATGGGGGGCCCCGTCATGACTCTTTCATAGCGCGCAGAATTAACAATAGTTTTCTAATGAAAACGGATCACTCCCCAGGTACACGCCGGAGACAAGCGCATCTGTCACCCAGCTACGTCACAGAGACACGTCATAAATACTTGATGATCGGCGTTTCTTACTTCCGGCGGCCATTTTGAATTTTTTTTTGCGATTCACTAACACGAGTGTTAAGCCCTGAGGGCTGTGGAGGTATGTGGAGTGGGGGTCGGGGTTGGGGTTGGGGGGTAGGGGTTGGGTGGAGGTGGGGATGAGGGTGAGGGTTTGGGGTTGAAGGTCTTGTTGATGGAGGTGGAGGTGGGTTGAAGTAGAGATGGGGTGGGGCTGAGGGTTGGGGTGGAAGGTTGGGGTTGGGGGTTGGGGGTTGGGGGTTGGGGGGTTGAAGGTCTTGTGGTTGGAGGGGATGTGGATGTGCAGATATGGGTTGAAGTAGAGGTGGGGTGAGTGTGTGGGTGGAGGTGGGGGTGAGGGTTGGGGGTTGAAGGTCTTGTGGTTGAGGGTGGATGTGGATGTGAAGACAGGGTTGAAGTAAGGTGGGGTGAGGGTGGGGGTGGAGGTGGGGGTGAGGGTTGGGGGTTGAAGGTCTTGTGGTTGGAGGTGGATGTGGATGTGGAGACATGGGTTGAAGTAGAGGATGGTTGAGGGTGGGGGTGGAGGTGGGGGTGAGGGTTGGGTGTTGAAGGTCTTGTGGTTGGGGGTGGATGTGGATGTGGAGACAGGGGTTGAAGTAGAGGTGGGGTGAGGGTGGGGGTGGAGGTGGGGGTGAGGGTTGGGGGTTGAAGGTCTTGTGGTTGGGGGTGGATGTGGATGTGGAGACAGGGGTTGAAGTAGAGGTTGGGTGAGGGTGGGGGTGGAGGTGGGGGTGAGGGTTGGGGGTTGAAGGTCTTGTGGTTGGAGGTGGATGTGGATGTGGAGATGGGGGTTGAAGTAGAGGTGGGGTGAGGGTGGAGGTGGGGATGGGGGATAGGAGTAAGGGTGCAGTAGAGGTTGAGTGGGAGTGGAAGAAGGGGTGCATTTGGAATCGAGATATGGAATGGAGTTGGGGTGGATGTGGATGTGGATGTGGAGGTTGGGGTGGAGGTGGGAGTTGAGGTGGAGGTGGGGGGTTGGTGGAGAGAGAGAGGTAAAGGTGGGCATGACGTTGGGGGTGGAGGTGGGGGATAAGGTGGTGGTGGGGGATGGGGGTGGAGGTGGGGGATGGGGTGAAGGTGCGGGAGTGGGGTGGAGGTGTGGGATGGGATGGGTTGAAAGTGAGGGATCGGAGGGTGGCAGAGGAATGGGATGGAGGTGGTGGTGGGGGATGGGGTGAAGGTGAGGGATAGGAGGGTGGCAGAGGAATGGGATGGAGTTGGGGGGTGGGGGATGGGGTAGAGGTGGGGGATGGGGTGAAAGTGAGGGATGGGAGGGTGGCAGAGGAATGGGATAGAGGTGGGGGTGGGGGATGGGGTAGAGGTGGGGGATGGGGTGAAAGTGAGGGAGTGGGGTGGAGGTGGGGGCGGGATGGAGGAGGGGGATGGGGTGATAGTGAGGGAGTGGGGTGGAGGTGGGGGCGGGATGGAGGTGGAGGAGTGGAGGATTGTGTAGAGACGAGGGATTGTGTAAATGAAGCTGGGGCGATTTGGGTGGAGTTCGGGGTTGGGGTGGAGGTGGGGGATGAGGTTAAGGTGGAATAATGTTGAGGAGGTAGGAGATGATGTGGATGTGGGGAATGAGGTGGTGAATGGGGTGATGGAGGTGGTAATGGGGTGGAGGATGGGGGTGGAGATGGGGAATGAGGTGATGGAGGGGGATAGGGTGGAAGTGGAAGTGGGGAATGCTAGTTGGGGGTGGGGGGTGGCGTGGTGATGACAAACAGGGCGGTAACACTCTCCAAGCACAACGGCCTTGTGTGATGGTAGTCCTGCGTTATGTGCGTGCACAGTGTAATCCTAGTTTGTGCTGGGAGCCTTAAGCCAGCCACTTGATGGATATAAGCAGACCAATGGGCCTTTGGAATGTAAAGAACATGGGGTGGGGGTCTTTTGAACTACTACCCAGCCTAAGGGCATGATTTGTTGCCTTTTATTTATTTTTATTTGTCTGACAATGGCACTTTTTAAAGCGTCTACTTCTCTCCGTCTTTCTTCTATTTTTAGTCCAGGCTTAGTGCGTACTGTGAAGGACAATGCTTGGGTGATGTCATTCTGAATGATTCGCCTACCGAAGACTATTACGCATTGCCAAGTTTGTGTGTGTTGCGACTTAATATCATACAGCGCGAACTCCCTTCAATGTGACTGTTCTCTTGTGTTAGCTGCTACATCCTCATGCCGGGTTTCAACCAAACAGACTTGTGTTAGCTGCTACATCCTCATGCCGGGCTTCAACAGAACAGACTTGTGTTACTGTTAGCTGCTACATCCTCATGCCGGGTTTCAAGCAAACAGACTTGTGTTAGCTGCTACATCCTCATGCCGGGCTTCAACCGAACAAACTTGCATTAGCTGCTACATCCTCATGCCGGATTTCAACCAAACAGACTTGTTTTACTGCTAGCTGCTACATGCTCATGCTGGGCTTCAACCAAACAGACTTGTGTTAGCTGCTACATCCTCATGCCGGGCTTCAACCAAACAGACTTGAGTTACTCCTAGCTGCTACATCCTCATGCCGGGTTTCAACCAAACATACTTATGCTAGCTGCTACATCTCCATGCCAGGCTTCAACCAAACAGTCTTGTGTTGGCTGCTACATCCTCATGCCGGGCTTCAACCAAACAGACTTGTGCTAGCTGCTACATCCTCATGTCAGGCTTCAACCAAATAGACTTGTGCTCGCTGCTGCATTCCCATGCCGGGTTTCAACCAAACAGATTTGTGTTCGCTGCTGCATTCCCATGCCGGGCTTCAGCCAAACAGACTTGTGCTCGCTGCTACATCCTCATGCCGGGCTTCAACCAAATAGACTTGTGCTCGCTGCTGCATTCCCATGCCGGGTTTCAACCAAACAAGGAGCGGACTCACCCAATTAGGGACTCAAACCCATGACAACTTATGTTCCTTTAATACACAGACAATTCATTTTAGCTAAACAAAATAATTACACCCAACAGTGTAGCACGGACGGGATGAACAAACGAAATGGCCCGCCTCCCATTTTGATAGGTCGTGGGTTCGAACCCTGATCGAGTCAAACCAATGACTTAAAGATTGATACTCGTCGCTACCCCCACCTTTCCGCATGGGAAGCCAATGCTTTTCGAGTCGACCTCCATACCGTCAGTATTGGTTTACATCACTCTACCAGATCAGTTCACTTAGGGGAATCACGGGTGTTGAACTTGAATAAGCTGATAAATGCCGACTGACAATATCCCCGATAATGAATCACCACGCCAACCAAACCAATTAGATGTGGAGTCCCACAAGGGTCAGTCCTAGGACCATTACTCTTCATAATATACATAAATGACATAAAGAAGTGGCTAGATACTGAATGCCCCCAGCTATATGCAGATGTAACTGTCATATATGCTGAGGGCAACACTGAGGAAGAGGTAACAAATAAACTAAATAAACTACTACAGAAGCTCGATGACTGGTGCGAATGTAATAAAATAACCATAAATGCCAGCATACCCAAAACAGTCCTCTTCTCATATAGACCACTACCGAAAAGTAATGCCCAGTGCAAAATAGGAAACCAGGTGCTAGAAAAAGTAAAGCACTACAGATACTTAGGCCTAGAACTGGACAGCCAACTAAACTACAACCTATGTGTGACAAAAATCATACAAAAAATAAATCACAAACTCTGGTTATTTGCCAAATTAAGAAAATTCATGACACAAGAAATGTCAATAAAGGTCTTCAAAGGAATTATGTCTCCATACTTTGACTATGGAGACATAATATACATGGGAGCAAAGCAAGAACTGCTCAACAAGCTGCAAATCCTATATAATAAAGCATTAATAGAAGACTAGTACACCTCAAAACATTCGCATTTGGGTACAGTCACGATAGGAAACACCAAAAGCAACCAACCAGAGATACTCGAATAAACAATGCACCACTAATAAAACAAACAAGAAGCCGCATAAAGGCCCATAAAAGGAGCACATTAGAAATGGCTGCTAAGGCGTGGAATGCCCAATCAGTAAAAGAAAGACAGATCCCTGATCTAAAGACATACAAAAAATATCTATGTAAAAAAGGGAGGATGCTGATGACACCGTAAGGCCAGAACCCCAGATGGGCATGTGATAGGTCACTGCCCACAAACTGGGTTGCCCCAAGGGAGAAACCTGGACCACCCTCAGTAGATAACAAACAACCACAAACCATCAAAAACAGAGACTCCCGATCTGAAAAATTACAAAAATATATATGTAAAAAAAGGGAGACCCTGAAAACACCTAGGGAAAAACCTCAGAAGGGCATGTGATAGGTCATGGCCCACAAACTGGGCTGCCCTAAGGGGGGTAATCGGGACCACGCTCAGTAGATAACGAACAGCTACAAACTCTGTACAAACCTATAAATGTAGAGTAGGCTATTTCATTAGTAGTAAAACAAAAACAAAAAAAACAAAAAACTAATATACTTCATATACTATTCGCAACCACTACAAGGGTGATCAGAAAATAAAAACAATATACCTATCAGAACACCTGATACTAAATAATCACCATGTACCTGCTACTGTGTGAGAAACAAAAACATCTTATCACCTCCTACTCTGTGATAAGATAAAACCACTACTACAACTGGCCAGCATTGAAAACAAGCCCGAGCACTCAAGCTTACATGCTATGGACAGTATAAACACAGCATCAACAAAAAAAAAACCCAAAAGAGCTCGCCCGAACTGATCCGACCAGACAGGATGGCCGAATGAGTTGAGCGTCTGTCTCCCAGGTTGGTAAATTGTGGGATACCAACCCATGGGTTTGAACCCTGGTTGAATCAATCCAATAGCTTACAAATTTATACTTTTCGCTTCCTAGCCAGGCACTCAGCATTATTAGGATAGGGCAAGGCCTGGTTGGCTCAGTGTCAGGATAATGTGACTGTGTGGGATATCATGTCATGGTGCTGGCAGCCTCGTCTCCTAGTGGGGCAGCACTATAAAGTTGCTATGAGTGCACAATGTCACAACTCGGTACCTGTCCCGATATGACCTTAGATGTTGCCAGGACGTAAAACCCCAACAACCAACAAAACCCGAGTTGATTCCGGCTATTCCGGCTATTTCGGCGGTAAACACACTGCATTATGGTACAGTGTCATGCGCAGTGAAACCCAATGATTGGAGACAGCGCCTCGTTTTGGATCTAGCTATTCACATGGTTAGTCATTACGATATGCAAATGAGATACTACTGTTACATAAAAGGCAGTATGGGATAACTCCCCGCCCCCTACCACTGCCTCTCTAAGGCTACACACACAAAGAGAAGTGTAATCATTAACCCACATTGAAGATATACTTACATCCGATTCTCGGAGACAGCGGTAGATAACTGATAACCTGATAACTGATTAACACATAAACTATCTCCTGTAGGCATCATGAGATCCAAGAGGCAATACATTTGATATTCGATTACATCGAAGCATAGAGTCAACACACTCACCTTATACCCATTTGCTTATTTCTTATTACTTTCCTTTTGATTATTTCTTATTAATTTCCTTTTGAATAATGCTTATTAATTTCCTTTCGATTATTTCTGATTAATTTCCTTTTGAATAGTACTTATTAATTTCCTTTTGATTATTTCTTATTATTTTACCTTTGCATACTGCTACTCAATTTCCTTTGATAACTGCTTATTAATTTCCCTTTGATTATTGCTTGTTCATTTTATTTTGAATAGTACTTATTGATTCTTTATCAATAATTACTGATTTATTTCCTTTTGATTATTTCTTCTTAATTTTATTTTGAATAGGACCTATGAACTCCCTTTTAATAACCACTTATTAATTTCATTTTGATAATTAGTTATTAATTTCAATTTAATTATTATTAATAAATTCCTTTTGATTCTACATTTAATGATTTATTCGTTTTGCTGGTTACTTATTTATTTCCTTTTGATTATTATTAATCAAATTCTTCTGATTATTACCTTTTCAAGTCCTTTTGATTCTTGCGATTTCAAACTGATTTGTGTGACTACTTTGTAAAGTCCATTTACTCTGCTGCATTTGAACCAGATTGCGAAAGTCTGGAGGCGGGAAGTTGACAGGACATGCTCCAGGTGGCACCACTGGTACAGCCACTTGCCTTACCTGATCGATAACACAAGAATTAAACAAATTAAAAGTTTGTTTTATTTAACGACACCTCTAGAGCACATTGATTTTTATCATCAGCTATTGGACGGCAAACATATGGTCATTCTGACATATTTCTTTGGAGGAAACTCGCTGCTGCCACATAGGCTACTCTTTCCCATAAGCAGCAAGGGCTCTTTCATATGCACTTTCCTACAGACAGGACAACACATACTACAGCCTTTGATGAACCAGTTGTGGACCACTGGTTGGAACGGAAAATAGCCCAAACTGCAAATGTGTCCACTGAGGTGGACACTCTTACTGTCTGAGTTACGTTCCGCTCCGAATTAAACAAATTCTGCGACAACTGAGGTAAAGCTGCATAGTTTGATGAAGGCATAATATTTTCAAAACCAAAACACTCAGCTAGATTTGATCTAATATCCAATTTAAATATTGATGTACATATTATGCGCTAAGTCTTGTCGCTGCTTAGAAGGTGATACTAAGCCAATTCAATAGAACCTGTTACTGTTTTTTTTTGTTTTTTTTTGTTGTTGTAAATATAGTTTATTCATTGAATAAAGTCTTTTGTCAGCGCCGTGGCACTGGTCTTCCAGCCATGTGACAATACAGTTATTTACAATATATGCATATGTAGTCTGATATTGTCATCAGCAGCTAGCCCAAATCAGCTGAAATAACAATATCAAACATTCATTGGTATAGTTTGACAAAAATAGCAGTTATATGTTGTATTCATACACACTTGATACATACATGTTTATTGATTAGACCTTTAGGTGGTTAGGTGCATAGTTTCCCTTCATAGCTTTGTATGCCTACTATGTTGTGAATTGCAAAAGTATCATGTTGTTGGAGTTAACATTTTGAGATGGAGTGAGTGTTAGTAGAATGGTTTGTTTATTCTGTTAGATATAGTGTGGTTAGCTTGTAGGGTTATGCTTAAAAAGTTAATATCTCAGGTGTGTTTTTTGACTACATGAAGTAGTTTGACTAAGTAGGTTGTTAGTAATGATGGGATAAACAATGCTTGGAGGATTGTACGTTTCAGTCATTTAGTAGTCTAATACAGACTTTATTAGTGTCTATGTTTATACAAAGACCCTATAATACCAAGACTGCTCACTCAGCCCGTACTGTGTAATCAAAATGATCAAACCCACCACTTGGTGCACTGGCTGTTCCCCGGCTAAACATATGCTATATTATATGCACAAATGTATATATGAATGTGAAAGATTTGCGACGATGGTGACGAGGACGCCGATGATGTGTGCCTGTTCATAGCCTGTTAAAGCCTGTAGTTCCCGCATTTTGACAAGGTTGCCAACATTAAATTGGCATGTATTCACTTCAAATATCTCCAAAGTTAGCCATTTAAAATAAAAGTTACTTCAAAGTAAATAAGATTATAATGATCAATCTAATGTATTTACAAAAAGAAATGGCAGAGTGGGGATATTGGGTCATGGTGCTGGTGACCTGATCTTCCAGTGGGGCAGCACTATTCTGTTAGTACCAAATTCGCCATGAATGCGCATTGTCGCAAGTCAGTACCCATCCTGATATGATGATTGTTTCTTTGTTTATTTGTTTGTTGGAATTTTACGTCCTGGCAACATCTAAGGTTATATCAGAACGGGTACCGACTTGGGACAACAACTTTTATAGCACTGCCTCACTGGGAGACCAGGCCACCAGCATCATGACCCGATATCCCACACAGTCGCATTATCCTGATACTGTGCCAACCAGTCCTTATCCTATCCTATCAATACCGAACGCCAGGCTAGGAAGCGACAAGTATCAATTTGATAAATCATTGTTTTGACTCGACCGGGAATCGAACCCCGATCTCCCACACTTGAAACATGCGCTCTATACTGATTAGACCACCGCGTCCGGTGATATGACGATAGATGTTGCTAGGATGGTTAAACCCCAACAACCACAGCCTCCTCCTTCCAAACAGCCTAATGGGACATATGCCCGACGCTGATGGTCGCCTCGATAAGGACGGAGCGCCTGCAGCCAGTGTCAACGCCCTGTGCACACCGGGCATGCGTGCCACACCACACACGTGTGCCTCTCGCAATATTTGGGAAGTAGTCATGCAACAAACACATAAAAGGCCTGCTTTTTGTGGTCCCTCCCACATACACGCATTACCGGACGCACCTGTTTATTATCCCGGCCAACACAGGCCACCAATGCGGGACACTCTGCTGGAAGATATGTCCGGGTTGGGTAGGGCGCCCGCTCCGGCGGGTTCGATCCCCGACCGAGTCTAAGCAATTTGAAAACCGGTGCCTGAGGCTGCGGTGCCTGGTTGCTCGGTGTTGCTGGGATTGGTTTGACTCACGGTGTATGTATGGGGGGGGGGGGGTGAGTGAGATGCTGTGGTGTGGTATCCCAATAGGGCAGCACTATAAAGTCGCTATCAGTTCGCACGGTCACAAGTCTGCATCTGGTATGATATGACGCTCTCTGCTGTCTCTCTTTTCTTTCTCCACCATCTCTGTTTTGTTCTTCTCATTCTACTCTTCCCACTCTTCCTCCCGCTCTCCCCCTCACGTTCCTCCACCTCTTCCTTTTCTTTTTCTGCTGCTCTCCTGGCAGGTGTCTCCTATCTGACTTTTATAAACGACTCTTATAAACACACATTCTGCACCTGAATCGCCTAAATAGTGGCTACTGATGCTTTGTGTTTTGTAATATGTAGTGGTGAAAGTTTGAGGCAGCCATTTCAACAAAACACTGAAAAGACCCTTGGTTAGTTAAGATATGATATATATTGATATGTACATTTGTAAAACTAATTCTTGAACATTACTTGCATGAACATGCTATTTTGAGTCACTATTTGATTTACACTAGATGATGTTATATTGTTGCTCTCATACCATGTGAGGATTCGATAGAGTAAAAATAAAATTATTTGTCATAAAGGTATTTGTCATTTGTCTCCTCCTAGTCCTACCTCTCCCCTCCTCTCCTTTCTACCTCCTCGCGCTCTACCTCACCTCTGCTTCTTCTCCTACTTTCCCCCTCTTCCTACTTCTTCCATCCCCCTATCTTTCCTCCTTCTCCCATTTCTTTCTCCCCTTCTCTTCCTTCAATTACTCTTCCTTCTCCCGCCTTCTATTTCTACTTTCCTCCTACTTTTACCCTCTTCCTGCCTTCCTTCTGCAGTGTCCTTCTCCTTCAAATTCTTCCCTTCTCCTGTCGTTACTTCCCATTCTCTCCCTCTACTTCTCAATTTCCTCTTTCTCTTTTCCATCTTCCCTTTCTTGTTTCCTCCTGCTTCTCCCTCTCATTCTTCCCGTCTTCCTCCTTCTCGTCCTCCTTTTCCACCATCTCTCTTTTCTTTCTTTTCCTCCTTTAACTTTTCTCTCTTTCTCATCTTTCTCTATCGTTTCATTTTCGCCCCTCCTTCGGCTTCTCCTCATCTTTCCCCTCCTCTTCATTAGACTCCCACTCTTGTTCATTTTATCCTCTCCCTTCTCTTCCTTCCTCTCTCCCTTCTTCTCTACCTTCTCTCCTTTCTCCTCCCCTCTTCCTCCTTTCCTTCCTTTCCTTCCTTTCCCCTCCCTTCTCCTCTCCCTTCTCCCCATCCTCATCCTCCGCCTAAAATTCCCCTATCTGTCCATTCTCTCTTCTCCTCCTCTTCATTCTCCTCTTCCTTCTCCTCCTTATATTCACCTTTCTGTCCATTCTCCCTGTTTTGCTAATTTTCACTCTCCTCCTCCTCCGCAATACATTCCCCTTTCTGTCACTTCTCTCCTCCTTCTCCTCCTGAAGCTCCCCTTCCTGTCTATTCTCTCCCCTCCCTTCTCCCTCTCCTTCTCCGCTTCTCTCCACCCTCCTCCTCCATTTGCTAATTCCCTTTCTTCTCTTCCATTCCCAACTCCCCTCCACAATGCCCTCTTCATTGCCCCTCCTTCGTTGATGAGAACACACCTCGAAGTAAACAAGCCAGTTTAAGAATGTCCCCTTCTGTTTGCGCGTTTCGATGGTAACCATATTTTTAATCCCCTTTTTAGGGGTGTGCCGGTTGGTTTTGATGTTTATCCTAGATTCTGGCCTCAGGCAGGGCTGGCTGATTGTTACCCTTGTAGTTCGGCTGTTCGCTGCCAGGGGGCACCACTGTCCCAACCACCAAGCAGAGAGGGCAGGCATAGACCCCCCGCGGAGCACCCAAATGCCTGAGTCTTAATCAAAGTATGTGATGTATTTCTTGGAAATGAGCATACTTTCCACAAATTCTACTCTTTCTCTATTAGGCCAGTTTCATAATTTAACCAAGTGGTTTTTAAGTTCCTGCCACATTTAATAATAATTAAAAAATCATCTTTGCAAATACATATTTGCTGTACACCTTTGAATTACTACATTGTACGTTATTAACCGGATTTTTATTGTAGATTTTCTAAATCGTTTTTACTTCTATCATTAATATTACACAACAGACCTTTCATGGATTGATATAAAACTAGACTCAGCGATGGCTTGCTCCAGTTTTATCATCATCATCATCATCATCATCATCATGCTGTCGGTCGCAATGCAACAAAGACTGCTTTCATTATTTGACTGTCGCTCTCCATTTAGCTCTCTGCTGTGAGAGTGATGTCCATGAGTCGGTCTTAATGTCTCTCAGCTTCAGGTTTCTCTTGGTTTCTCCAGTTTTATATCAATCCACGAAAGGTGTATTGTGTAATCCGAACAGTTCAAAGACTATGCTAAATATATATACAGTAAAACCGCTCTAACCGACACCTCCACAGATCGACCACTCCCCTGTATTAATCGCTGTATTTGGGTCCTAAACGATCGCCCATAAAATATCATTGCCATGATGAAAAACTCCCTACACCGACTGTAAGGTATGTGAATCATGTACGGTATGCAAGGTATGCAAGGCAGGGCAGGGTGGTCATGTGACCACCTGACCACCACCGGGACCGGGACATGTGACCAAGAATAAAACCAGTCTTACAACAGAAATCATCGGGTTCGGACGTGTCCTTCACATACATCACATGGTGTCAGATCAGGACTGAACAAAATGACGACGTTGGGGCTAAAGCCACCGGCTCCGCTGAAATTAGCGAACAACATGGCAATGAACTGGCGTGACTGGCTGAGTTCGTATGAAATATATGCTGGCGCTGCTGGTGTAACAGCAAAGTCAGAGAAGGTGCAGTGTCTCACATTCCTACATGTCGCAGGACCGGATGCGCAAAAAGTCTACAGAACTTTCAAGTTGGAAGGCACCGACAGAGAAAAGATAAGCCCGTTAATTGAAGCGTTCAAGAAATATTGTGAAGGGAAGGCGAATATTACTGTTGTCAGGTATAACTTTCATTCATATAACCAAACAACTGAAGACATGGACTTGTATATCAGAGAGTTTGCAAAACAGAGTCGAGTATTGTGAATATGGAGAGCTAGAGGATTCACTGTTGTGTGGACCGGCTCGTATGCGGAGTGAGAAGCAAGGACCTGCGGAATAGGTTGTTACAGACGCCTAATCTAAATATTGAACGGTGTGTAGAAATGTGCCGCCTCAGCGAACATGCGGACACGCAGTTCAGTAGTAACAGTGAACCGGTTGAGAGTGAGGTGAACGCCCTGTACCAGGCTGGAAGACGGAAGTTCACGCCTGCCGCTGCTACTGCCGCGAGCATGCAGAGGGGCGGGGCCAGCCGGTACCCAGACTACAGCAAAAGGGGCGGGTCCCGCGAGGAGTGTACCCAGTGTGGATACCGACACGAAGGCAGGCCATGTCCGGCGAAAGGAAAGGAGTGTGCAGGCTGTCGCAAAATAGGACATTTCAAGAAAGTGTGTCGAAACAATAGAATGGCAAAGCCGGTAGATAAAATACAAGTCGACAGGCATAACAGGCCAGATGATAGTGAAGACGACGACCAGGACAGAGACCTCTCGCTCGGGGAAATCAACAGTGATTTGTTCGTCGGTGAAATCAGACAGGATGAAGAAGAGGCAGAGTTGTGGTTCTCGGACATGTACATAGGGAATGTAATGGTACATTTCAAGCTGGACACCGGCCCCGAGGCCAATATAATACCTCTGAGCTTTTTCAACAAGCTGAAGAACACCGAAATGAAGCCATCGCGGTGTCGACTCGTGACATATTCTGGGCAACGGATACAGCCAGAGGGGGAGGCAAACATCATGATGAACGACCGGAGCATCCTGTGCCAGATTACCGCGTCTGGAAGTCCCATACTTGGAAAGGCTGCCTGTGTTCAACTCAACCTGCTGACCAGGGTCGGCGAAGTGCAGATACATGCTGACAGCACAGCGGCGAATGAACTGGTAAATACATATCACAAAGTGTTTGAGGGTCTGGGGACTATAAAAAGTAACGCTAAAATTCATATCGACCCGAATGTTCAACCTACCATAGATCCACCACGTCGGGTCCTGCATGCCATTGAAGAGAGTGTAAAAAATGAGTTAGAGAGGATGGAAAAACTAGGAGTTATTGTTAAGCAGGATGAGCCGACCCCGTGGGTCAGTTCGATTACGATAGTCAGGAAGCCCGATAAAATACGCATATGTCTTGATCCAACAAAGCTCAATAAGGCTGTCTTACGCGGTCCGTACCCAATCAGAACTGTAGAGGAAGTCGTAGCAAAAACACATGGCGCGAAATTTTTCACAGTGCTGGACGCTAACAGTGCATACTGGCAGATAGAGCTAGATGAAGAGAGTTAAAAAATTTGCACATTTAATACGCCGTGGGGCAGATATCGGTTCACGCGTCTGCCTTTCGGGATAAAGACAGCGGGTGACATATTCATTGAGCAAATGAACGTTATTCTAGCTGCTGACTTGCCGGGAGTGAACGTAGTAGCTGACGATATTTTGATATATGGGTCTACGATAAAAGAGCATAACGATCGTCTAGAATCAGTGTTGAAAAGAGCTCAAAGTGTAGATCTTAGGTTGAACCAAACAAAGTCTAAGATATGTAGGACACAAGTAAACTATGTGGGACATGTTCTGACTCACGAAGGACTCAAACCCAATACCGAACGCATACAAGCAATTGTAGAAATGCCCTTGCCCACTAGTAAAGCAGAGATACAGCGTTTCCTAGGCATGGTAGGATATGTGTCAAAGTTCATCCCAAATCTGTCTGAAATATCAAAAACCGTTGCGGGTTTTATTAGGTAGCGACGTTGCGTGGCATTGGGATGAGGGCCAACAGAAGGCATTTGACAAATTAAAAAGTTGTTTAATTGAGGCGCCTGTATTGAGATATTACAATGTGCATGAGCAAGTAAAAATACAGGTGGATGCTTCACAGTCAGGACTGGGAGCCGCTTTATTACAGAATGAACAACCTATCGCCATGGCGTCTAAGGCCTTAAATAATGCACAAAGTAGTTACACGGTAATTGAGAAGGAGCTCTTGGCAATATGTTTCGGGTGCCAAAAGTTCCATCAATACATTTTCGGGAAAGAGACCATCATCGAGACAGATCACAAGCCCTTGGTTGCAATCATGGGTAAACCGTTATTCATGTTGTCAGCAAGAATGCAGCGTATGCGCATGCGGCTGCAGAATTATAATTTAATTGTTGTGTATAAAAAAGGTACTTCCATGTATTTTGCAGACACCTTGTCACGCGCACATGCAGCGACCACGAGGCCTGGTAGCCTATTTGACAAAGAGATCACGATAGCTGCCATCGACATCATTGAAGATGAGTTACAGCAGATAAGGACAATAACACAAGCTGACAACACATTCAAAGAAATATCAAATTATGTCAAAACAGAATGGCCAGGGAAAAATAGTGACGTACGAAGTGAGGTTAAACCGTACTTTACATACAAAGATGAGATCACAATACAAGACGAAATACTCATGAAAGGAGACCGAAAACAGTGGTAACGGACAATGGGCCTCAATTTGTGAGTGCCGAGTACAAAACGTTCGCAAAACAGTATGGTTTTAAGCCAACATACACGAGTCCATTATACCCGCAGAGCAATGGGCAGGTTGAACGGTATGTTCAAACAATCAAGATAATGATCAAGAAGGCAATGCTAGAGGGAAAGGACATGAACATGGCGTTGTTAAACTACAGGAATACACCAATAAGTGGGTTAGGGGCATCACCAGCGCAATTGCTAATGAACAGAACGATTGCGATCCAAATTGCCATCACATGATAGCCGTCTAAAACCTCAAGCACAAGCATCGAAAAAACAACAAATCAAACAGATACAACAGAAACAGAAACAGCATTTTGATAAGCGTGCAGGGGAAAATCACAAAGAGTTAGACATCGGAGACAAAATTAGATACCAAACATACCAGAAACAATGGGGAAAAGGAACAATAATAAAAAAAAATAACCCTGGAAGGCGAGACTATGAAATATTAAATGACGAGAAACACAAGCTAAGACGTAATCGAACACAGTTATTTAAGGTACCTACTCAATTCCCAGCCATCGAGTTGGTGGACAGCACCCTCAGCCATGATAAACAACAAAGGGTCACAAGCGAGGCACAAGAGCCAAGGCTGAGGGGGTACATAACAAGGGCCGGAAGGGTCACGCAACCAGTAGATAGACTAGGGTACTCGTGATTGAGTAAGAGGGTCAGGTGAATACAGTAGCACAATTGTGTGTAATTAACAGGTGTTTGGATACTTGTATGTGAGAGTATAGTGCATTAGCGAGAAGAGGCGTTGTATTATGTAATCTGGTAAAAGGTTAGAACCTGTTGTGATATCAGAGAAGTAAAGATAGAGTAAGGAAAACAGGATGTAGTAGATGTATCATATAAAGAACGTATAGATATATGTATATGTATAGATGTCTAAAGCTGCATTAATGTATCATGACCAGATGTTGACATAGAAAATTAAGATGAAACAAAAAAACTGAAATGATATTTATTGTATTATTAAATTTGTTTATTGAATTTGTTTGTTTAGGGAGGAAGATGTAAGGTATGTGAATCATGTACGGTATGCAAGGTATGCAAGGCAGGGCAGGGTGGTCATGTGACCACCTGACCACCATCAGGACCGGGACATGTGACCAAGAATAAAACCAGTCTTACAACAGCACTCATCGGGTTCGGACGTGTCCTTCACATCACACCGACCACCTCCCTAAATGGACCATTTAAAGTCGGTCTCAAGGTCCGTCGATTTAGAGAGGTTTTACTGTATACACCATTTATAGGAACATGAAGAACAGCGACGGTATAATCCATTCCTCCTATGTCTCTACTTATACCAATATTATCCAGGTCATGTCCAACTTGTTGTATGCCAAGTGAACTGCTAATATCTCACCTTCGTGCTTTACTGTCTGCTGTAAAAGGATCAAGCATGCACTTCTATTACCCGACATAATGCTCACACTGTCGTCCATGGCTTATCTATAGATGGTCAACTGTGGGTTGTCATCTGTGGTTTGTCGCCGATGGCTTGTTGTCTGTGGCTTCTCATCTGTGGCTTGGCATCTGTGGCTTCTCATCTGTGGCTTGTCATATGTGGCATGTCGTATGTGGCTTGTTGTCTGTGGCTTGTCATCTGTGGCTTGTTGTCAATAGCTTGTCATCTATAGCTTGTCATCTGTGACTTGTTGTCTATGGCTTTTCATCTGTGACTTGGTATCTGTGGCTTATCACCTATGACTTGTTGTCTGTGGCTTGTCATCTGTGGCTTGTCGCCTATGGCTTATCATCTATGGCTTGTCATATATGGCCTGTCATCTATGACTTGTCATCTATGGCTTGTCATCTGTGGCTTGTCATCTATGGCTTATTGACCATGGCTTGTCATCTATGGCTTGTCATCTGTGGCCTGTCATCTATGGCTCATTGTCCATGGCTTGTCATCTATGGCTTGTCCTCTGTGGCTTGTCACCTATGACTTGTCATCTGTGGCTTGTAGTCTGTGGCTTGTCATCTATGGCTTGTCATCTGTGGCTTGTCATTTATGGTTTGTCATCTCTGGCTTCTTGTCTATGGCTTTTCATATATGGCTTGGGATCTGTGGCTTGTCATGTGGCTTGTCGTCTATTGCTGGTCGTTTGTGGCTCGTTCTCTGTGGCTTGTCGTCTATGGTTTTTCACCTATGGCTTGTCCCCTATGGCTTGTCGTCTGTGGCTTGTCATCTATGGCTTGTCATCTGTGGCTTGTCACCTATGGCTTGTCATCTATTGCTTGTCATATGTGGCTTGTCATCTATGGCTTGTCATCTGTGGCTGGTCATGTGTGGCTTGTCATCTGTGGTTTGTCATCCATGGCTTGTCGTATGTCACTTCTCATTTGTGGCTTGTTGTCCATGGCTTGCCATGTGGCTTGCCATGTGGCTTGTCATCTGTGGCTTCTTATCACCCAATATTATTATCAAAAAGTCATTTCTTATTATAAGCGCATACTCTTGTTATTAAAGGTGTTGCTTCTTATTGGAAGGCCTTGACCTTCTTTGACACGACCTACAATAACCCAGCTATAATAGGAATAGGAATGCTTCTGCGCATATCACTGAAAATCTTCAGGTCACCCTTATGTCTTAAGTCTTTATTTCTGATGACTGCATCAAATAGGGTGCACTTATATTGACATGTATGTCTATACATATATATATATATATATTATGGGTGCAGTGAAGCCACATGTGCCTGAATGCCTCACTCATCGAGCGAACTCTCCCGGCCTAAAGCAGGAGAGTGTTAGTGTAGGGGATCAGCGACCTGTTTATAGAGGACCACCGTTCGACCACCGCCATTCAGGTGACCGACCCTCCCCACTAGAGCAGGGTATTTCAAAGCCTGCGACACATGCCTTGGGGTCAGTTCATGACTAGCGCCCGACCTCTCAGAGGACTAAATGTCGGTACCGACACTGCAGTATTCAGGTGTTTCTTTATTTCTTTCAATTCTGTGGTTCGAGTCTGGAGAACCAACCTCATTACATGAAGATATCCCACTCAGTCACATTATCCTGACACTGAGCCAACCAGTCCTTGCCCTATCCTAATAATACCGAGCACCTGGCTAAGAAGCGACAAACATAAATTTTGAAGTCATTGGTTTGACTCGATCAGGGTTCGAAACCGTGGGTTCGAATCCCATGATCGACCAAAACGGGAGACGTACGCTCCACTCATTCGGCCATTCCGTCTGGTGCACATGAAGATATTAAACATGTTTTATTAACTGAATTGCAATATATGTCGTATATAATTATGGTAATATCAATACTATTCCATCCATATATGACACCATTGGTGTTGTCACCGGTCGTACTCACACAGCTCAATATCAATTAAAATAGTCACCCATGCACACTAGTATCCAACGTATAGCGCATGCGCACACGAAAGTGTTAGTCTTCTGGTGTTGTAGTGTGTTCACAACCTTTTTATTTTGTCACATTCATTGATTAAGTACAGGATATTTCAATCACAGATGATTTGGTCTTCCTCATTCCACTGCTCCTTGTGCTATCCTAGTAATGCCACAAGCCAGGCTAGGTAGTGACAAGTATACAGCTTTATGTCATTAGTTTGACTTAGTTTTGGGTTCAAACCCAGGGTTCCAATCCCATGACCTGTCACACAGAAAGCCGGCTCTCAACTCATTCAGCCACCACCTCGTTTTAGTAACAATTATGTTAAAGTCGCTTGCCAAAGCTCTGACACCATAGACTTCTGCAGTAACAGGTTCTGTTAGATTGAGTCAGTATTGGCTTCTACGCAGAAACAAATGCTTAATAAGTGCATCAGTATCTAACTTTGATATGTCAAATCAAATCTAGATAATTGGTTTGGTTTTGAAAATTTGATATTTCATCAGACTATGCAGCTTCAATGAAATGATTAGGATGCAAAGTTAAATTGTTCTATGGGAAAGCCCACACATAGGACCTAAATGGGCACACTTGAAATAAATAAATCCGGTGAGTACTTATTGTGAGACACAGCTTAATTTTATATACCAGTTTGATATTCGTTTTCTTTTTAGTTTTTAAATTATTGTTTAATTATTTCTCGTTCTTGCACTTGACTATTCATTATATGTTGGATATGTTAAAGCTGCAGTATCTGATTAAAGGAGAACATTTTCTAAACCAGAACACTTGTCTAGATTCTATCCTACATATCAAACTTAGATACTGGTGAACTTCTTAAACACTTGTCTAGATTCTATCCTACATATCACACTTAGATACTGGTGAACTTATTAAACACTTGTCTAGATTCTATCCTACATATCAAACTTAGATACTGGTGAACTTATTAAACACTTGTCTAGATTCTATCCTACATATCAAACTTAGATACTGGTGAACTTATTAAACACTTGTCTAGATTCTATCCTACATATCAAACTTAGATACTGGTGAACTTATTAAACACTTGTCTAGATTCTATCCTACATATCAAACTTAGATACTGGTGAACTTATTAATCATTTATTGCTGCGTTGAAAGGAATCCTACATCAAATTATTCTTTTTAAACCGTTACTGCTGAAGCATATGCCATCCACTATTTCAATGTGCATGCAAAATTAATTTAACATATTTTCACTTCAAATAATTGCAAAGTTACTATATACTATAAATACTATACATACCATATATACTATATATACTATATATACTATATATACTATATACTATATATACTATATATACTATATGTACTATATATACTATATATACTACATACTATATATACTATATACAATTATAATATGCTTACTATGCATACTATATATACTAAATGTACTATATATACTGTACTTACTATATGTATAATGAAAAATGACTACAAATGACTATAGCATAACGCATATCAACCAACCTAATATAGCAATCTAATAAATATAATGCAGAAATTCAAAACCATCCGATTATGCAACTTAAAAACAGTAGGTTTATATATATATATATACATATGCTCCTGCCCTCAGATTCTATATTTAGATTAGGATAGATGGACATGACACTACAATGCATACTTGATTCACAGGGCTTACCCGATTAATTTATTTCAAGTGTGCCCATTTAGGTGCTATGTGTGGGCTTTCCCATAGAACAATTTAACTTTGCATCCTAATTATTTCATTAAAGCTGTATAGTCCGATGAAGCATCACATTTTCAAAACCACAATAATTATCTAGATTTGAGTTTACATATCTAACTTAAATAGAGATGCATTTTTAAAGCATTTGTTGCCACATAGAAGGAAATATTGAGTCAAGTTTAAATCGAAACTGTTACCACATAAGGCTATGGCATCAGAGTTTTGGCATGCTTGCAAAATTTAATTTGGCATCTTTGCACTTCAAATATCTCAAAAGTTAACCATTCAAAATAAAATTTACTTCAAATTAAAGTAAGGTAGATTTATAGCAATCAATTAAATATATTTATCTCAGAAATTGACAGACATTCAAAACCTATCGGACTATTCAACTTTAACCCAACAGCAGACGACATTTAGAATGGCGGCAGATGTCACCGTGGAAATGAAAGCTGCCTCTTCTTGCGCTCATGGGTTATAGTGGATGGAGATTGACCCGCCAGGGGGCGTATCGGTGCGGGCACTAACCCTGGGGGAACGTTATAACAAGGGGGGTCTGGGGGTGGCAGAGGTAACTGCGGCAGTGAGCTGGGGTGTATGCGTGTTGGAAGGGCATCTACCAAGCTGATCATTGATAATGTTCACCAAAATAAAACTGCAAAATATATACATATTCTACAGTTGTGAACAGCTTTGCCGAAATATTGAGGGTTTTGGGATAAAATATAACAAAGAATCAAAATAAGAAAAATACTCACCAATAAATTAATGAATGAACTGACTATCGAATCTAGTCCTCCCCCACCTCCACCATCCCCACCACCAAATTTCTATTAAGTATTGGACCATTTATATTTGGGTAATTCGTTATTTGAAATATAGCCGAAGCATGTTGGATTGTTTGTTGGGGTTTTACATCCTGGAAACATCTACGGTCATATGAGGATGTGTACCGACTTATGACAGTGTGCACTCATGGTGAATGTATAGTGCTGTCCCACTGGGAGACCAGGCTGCTGGCACTATGACCCAATATCACACTCAGTCGCATTATCCTGACACTGTGCTAACCAATCCTTGCCCTACCCTAATAATGCCAAGCGCCAGGCTAGGAAGCGACAAGTATCAATTTCGTAAGTCATTGGGTTTGACTCGAGGAATCGGACTCCCAACCTTCCGCATGGGAATCCTTTGTTCTCTTACCGATTCAGCCCCCCGTCCTGATATGACCTTAGATGTTGCCAGGACGTAAAACTCCAACAACCAACCGATTCAGCCACAGCGTCCGGTGAAAGCATGCCGGATGGAAAAGGGGAGGATGAATTTAGAGAATTAGAAGCCTTCTGCTGGTCGCTGATGTCACACTGTAAATGAACAATGTGATGACAACTTGCAGCCAACAGCCCGAAGTAATGAAGCCGTGGAAAGCAGTTATTACCACAGGGCGTACGTCCGCACTGACAGCTTCAGCCCAAGGTGCAGGCAGGACGCTGGGTCCACCCGTGGGTGTACCACGCCGTGACAGTTACCCCTCTGGGTGCGTGCGCACCCTCCCACAATTCCACCCCTGGGTGCGGCGCACCATGACAGAGCGACACCTGGATGTGTGGCATGTTGACGGCTGAACAGTTGGGTGTGTGGCATGTTGGCAGTTCAACATCTGGGTGTGCGAAATGTTGACAGCTGGACACCTGGGTGTGTGGCATGTTGATAGCTGAATACCTGGTTGTGCGACATGTTGACAGTTCAACACCTGGGTGTGTGACATGTTGACAGTTCAACACCTGGGTGTGTGACATGTTGACAGTTCAACACCTAGGTGTGTGACATGTTGACAGTTCAACACCTGGTTGTGCGACATGTTGACAGCTGAACACCTGGGTGTGTGACCTATTGACAGTTCAACATCTGGGTGTGCGACATGTTGACAGTTTAACATCTGGGTGTGTGACATCAGTTCAACACATGAGTGTGCGACATCTTGACAGCTGGGCACCTGGGTGTGCGACATGTTGATAGTGCAACACCTCGGTGTGCTGCATGTTGACAGTGCAACACCTTGGTGTGATGCATGTTGACAGTGCAACACCTGGGTGTGTTGCATATTGACAGTTCAACACCTCTATGTACTACACAGTGACAGTTCATCACCTGAGTGTACAGATATTGACAGTCCCACCCCTGAGTGTACAGATATTGACAGTCCCACCCCTGACTGTACCGTGCATTGACAGTCCCACCCCTGAGTGAGGCCTTATTGAAAGTTCAACCCCTGGATGTACACACATAAACAGTCTACTCTTGCGTCGTCCCTAAGCAATGTGACCAGTATGCTGAATATACTCTACTCAGCTGCTCAGTGTTCCGTACACAAGACTTCCAAGTTCCACCACTCAGTGTTAACATAGCGCCAACACCAGACCCGCAATTCTCAAATGTTAATGTTCTACTTAAAAATCATACTGAATGAAACACACAATTATTTATTACATCAGAAATCTTGCTTCACCCGACCTTCTCAATAGAAGAATAGAGAAACTACAGCGATTATCTAAAATCCCCGTCACACTAGTGGCTGTGACCACTGGCCACCACTTTGTGACCATAACACCCACTGGTTGTCGACTGGTTGCCAACCTATGAAAATGGTCAGTGACCTCGAGGCGACCATTTTGGTTGCAAGCAGGTTTTTCTGGTGCAGCAGCTGCAACCTCCCTGCGACCATTTTGGTTGCAAGGAGGTTGGCAACAAGTGAGGACCACTATGTGACCACTTTGTGACCACTATGTGACCACTTTGCGACCACTATGTGACCACTTTGCGACCACTATGTGACCACTTTGTGACCACTATGTGACCACTATGTGACCACATTGTGACACTATGTGACCACTTTGCGACCACTATGTGACCACTTTGCGACCAATATGTGGCCACTTTGTGACCACTTTGTGACCACTTTCTGACCACTATGTGACCACTTTGTCACCACTTTGTCACCACGTTATGACCAATTTGTCACCACTTGCGGACATTTTGTGACTGCAAAGTGGTCGCATGAATAGTGTGACCGGGGTATTAAGCAAAAGTATGAATGGCTATATTACAGAAGTAAGCCCTTCCTAGACCCGCCCCCCCCCCCCCTCCATCAAGTTACCTGAATTTATTTTTGCGACAGAGAATAGTTAGTACAGCGGGATTTGGTTGATTATTCTACTAAGATATAATTCATATTGAATAATCTGATGCTTTTGATCTTCTGCCATATATATATATATATTTATTTCTAAATTTGAGGCTCACGCTGAATGAGCTGTGTATCTTTCGTGATCATTCGTGTTCAATGCTGTGCGGCGACAGAGGCCTCTTGGGTAATATTGTTCATCAAAGTCAGTGTCAAGATAGTTCAAGTTAAGTCACATAAATCATAGTGCAATATCAAGGCTGAAAAACAAACATGTTAACACAATGTATATAGTATGTAACTACATGAGCAGCTCCTGATCAGCGCTCAAACCTTCCAGTAGTTATCTTGGGGTGGGTGGGAGGGTGAAATTAGATGTTGCCTGCTCGGGAGTCGGAGGGCGAGTGACGAATGCGCGGCTTGACCCAGGATCCACCTGGCGTCTCGTTGGCGAATTACCGATGTTAGCGGGCCAACATCCCCAATTCACCATCGAGACACCAAGACAACGCAACATATAAGTTATTTGGACAGAATTTAATATAATCTGTTCAAGTTACAATAATCATGTAGCTAGGAGGCACAGGGCCAGACATTTAAGAATCTGCTCACGCTGAATGAGCTGCGTATCTTTCGTGATCATTCGTGTTCAATGCTGTGCGGCGACAGAGGCCTCTTGGGTAATATTGTTCATCAAAGTCAGTGTCAAGATAGTTCAAGTTAAGTCACATAAATCATAGTGCAATATCAAGGCTGAAAAACAAAACATGTTAACACAATGTATATAGTACGTAACTACACGAGCAGCTCCCGATCAGCGCTCAAACGAATAAATTTGCGAGCGCTGCTGGAGCTGCCGAGATGTGAAAGGCCCTTAAGTAGGAGTTGACCGCCGAGCTACACCACGTCCCCGCCGCCATTAACTGGTCTAGAGTCAAACCAGAACCCTGACACGCCTGGGTGGCCCCTCTCCTGAGTCCATGTAGGGACAGCCCTTTGTCAACTCCGAACACCGTGTAGGAAGCCACCCTGAGGGCTCTGGTCAGAGTTGCGAGGGTGAGCTGCGTACCATCAGCCAAGAGGAAAGCAGGGGACTCCGGCAGCAGGGTTACTGCTCGAGAGTAGTTATCCCAGGCGGTCACAGGGCAGCAGGGGGAACCTGGAATGGCCGGCAGGCGGAACACCACCGGGGGTTCTGAGGCGGACCTCGTCTTGGAGGACCTCAGGGTTACTGTGAGCGACCCCCTCCGCCTTCTGATATCGCTACCCTTGAGTACGTGTGGGGAACCCGTGGCTCCAACAGAGAGATTAGCAATGTTTGACTGTCTGATCAGGGTCAGGTAGGCGATCACAAGAGCAATAATGATGACATGCGGCCTGGGGCACATGTTTGTTAGGGACACTATGATAGCCTTGAAATCTCGGGGGGTGACAGGAGTGGCTCTAGCGACTACGTGCTTTGATGCTTTGAGAATACCTCGCTTGAAGGTTCTTAACTCTGGGGCTTCGAAGGCCAAGCCCATACCTGACAGGCTTAAGACCCACACTTTTACTGAACTGAAGTAGTTCAGCACTGCGCCAGGCGATCTCAGCCGGTGGCAGAGGAAGAGCAAGAAGGACATAAGGTCATAGGTGGACGGAGAACTCGGACGTAACTTGTTCTTGTTACAGAAGTCAAGATACACCCGAACGTGGGCTGCCTTATTCTGCCACGTCCGCGGGGCCAGCGCGCAGGTGTAGAGGCTAATGAGCCGATTGTGGTGACTCATTGCGTATCCTGGAAGATAGAGGCAAAAAATTACTATCTTCCAGTGACAGCATTTATATGTTTCATGATAAAATGTTAAGTGAGATGTGAACATTTATTTCAAGAAGATTCCGATCGGCGCACATTTTTTGCGCTTTACTTTCAGCTGTAGTGGAATGTGGGGCTCTACTTAATGCGTCGGCTAGTATCAAGTCATTACCAGGTTTATGGAGTACTTCAACCTCACAGTTCTTATGAGCTGCAATCAGCCATAGCTGTCAGGCACACGCACATAGAACTTTCTCTTTACCTTTACCTGAATCTAGTACCTGTTGTGATGATAGACTGTCGGTGTTTACTTTTATCAAATAATCATGTGGTTCTGATGGTAGTAAATGTGTTACAGCGTGTACTAAGTTAAGTGCTTCTAGTTGCGTTATTGCTAGGTCTTTTTGTAATAATTTAGAATCGTAGATAGACTTGTAGAATGCTACTTTAGAGAACGCTCCTCCCGCCTTTAAGGTGGAGTCGCATTCTATCACCCATTCGGTTCGTGGTGCTTGTGGTAATAATTGCTTACCGTTAAATGCAGATGCGAAACATTGAAACCATTCGAGGTCCCTCAGCATATCCTTATCGAACGTGTATTGACCTGTATGGGGTGCTTTCCGTAATGCTTCAAGTACTCTATTGGAGAATCTAACTGCAGGTTTTATACACTTAGATAAATGTTGCAGCTTGCCTGCTAGGCTTTGTAGTTGCTTCTTAGAGCAGGTACGTTTATTTTCCCAAAGTTGACATTCGTCTAATACATCCTGTAATTTATCTTGGGGTAGGGTAACTGTCATTGCGACCGAGTCGATTAGGAAACCTAACCAGGTGATGGAGGTAGACAGGGGGGTACACTTTTCGAGAGCTAGAGTTAGGCCAAGTTGTGAAGTTAGGTTTATAAATTCAGCGTACGCAGCTTTGGCTTTTGATTCAGTATCCTCGATACCTATAAAATCATCTAGGTAGCATAAAGAAAAGATAGATTGATTACGTAATAACCACACGACTGCTCTGGTTGTACGTGCACATGCTAGTGCGGAAGTTCTGCACCCAAAGGGAGGTGCCAGGTCTATATAAATATTGCCGTTGATTGATATACCCAAGAGGGGAAGGGAGAGTGGGCAGACTCTCAGCTGGCGATAGGCACGTGCAAGGTCACCGCCCCACATCCAGGCACCCTTACCTAGAATTGTAAGTCTGTCGGTAAGGGTTGATACCGAGGGAAGGAAGAAATTAAATGGCTTGCCTAGATAATAGCCCTTAACTATACCCGCGTTTACACTTTTTCCTTTTGGAAAACTCAGGTCAATGATTATTCTTTTTTGGAGTGAGTTCTTTTTTGGACGTGTCATCATCGGGCTAATTTGGCACCAGGGTTCAAATGGAGGGGTCTGGAATGGGCCAAGGAGCGCACCTAGGGATATTTCTTTGTCTAGAAATGCGTAGATGTGTGTGATGTCGTCACTTGATTTTGAGTGATTCTTATACGTGGGGATGGGTACCTTCTTGGAGGAGTAGTCAATAGGCCACCCAAATTCTAGATGATCTACTAGTAAAACATCTGGGTAATTAAGGAGAACTGCACGCCACTTTGGAATATTTAGACCAGAGGGAAGCGATATTTTTGCTCCCATATAGTTAGGGAGACCAGTTGATCGAACCTGATTGTAAATCTGGCCATAGGAGGAAGTGTGTGGGACCCATGCTATTTCTGCGGTATGGGGCCAGAAGGTGCATAGTGAGTCCTTAAACTCCAGTGGTGTGGGGGGGGGGACAAATGTTTGAGACTGAGTTTTGGGTAGAGCAGATAATACAACTTGAATGGGGGCGTCGAACCAGTTAGTTGTTAGCGATGGAAAAGACAGTTGATTATTTGCATTTAACGGAGGATTCAACACAGTTACAGGTTTGAGAGTCATATTTACCGCTTGAGATTGAGTATTATTAGTTTTGACTTTCTCAGGTTCTGAGACGACCTGCGGTTTAGGGCTGATAGATTTATCTTGTTTCAGTTCGACCAAGTTACAGTTATCAATGTATTGCGGGTCATCAAGATTAGAGCTCAAGGGTTGCTTAGTTACCACTGATACGGTTGAATTAAGTGGAAATTGTGGCGACACATTATCAGTACTCGGTTCATTAAGATTACTCTTTTCTAGATTTGGCAACATAACAATAGAATTAGTATTTGAGCAGATATCGTTATAACTTACACCAGTGCCTGCTGCCTCCGCTGCTTTTTTGTCTAAGAATTTTCGTTTCTTTAGACAGTCCTGCTCCTTATGCTGCAGGATGCGCCTAAATTTATAAGCGCACCACGCACAGATGTGGGGGGCTCGATCAGGGGCAGTACCGTGTGATGCATTGAAACCACACTCTTTACCCCAGTTCCAGTTATAACAGGGCTTGCTGTCATTGTCTCTGGAGTACTCCTCTCTCTGGTTGACAGGGAGGGGGTTAACAGGGACGTTTGACGCAGAGGACCCACTCTGTGTAGATGGAGCCGTAGGTCGAGCGGTGGAAACAGGGGTATACCTAGACTCAGTTGCATATTGACCACCCCCCCGTGATTGCAACACTCGTACTGCCTCAGTGGAAACGTCCCGTTGAACGTCCTTGATTGCTATTGCATCTAGCCACCCTTCCTTTAAGCGCCCGTCTGCTACCAATTGGAAAGTTCTTTCCGACCACCGGCGGCAGGTGGGCCAATCCCAGGTGATGGCCATTCTAGCTAGGTCTTCCTCATGCTGGAGGACTGGTGTGACCCACGGTCGAGGGAACTCGGGTTGGGCCAGCATTACTCTAAGCGCGAAGAAGTATTCAGCCCACGTCGCTTCACCCACGCCTATCTTCTTAAAGTTATCGCCCCGCGTTATGAAATTATGTGGGTAGAACTTCGTACCTGGGGGCTTGTGTAAGGCGTGGGTCGAGTTGATCAGGTAGTCGGCTGTGATGGGAGCCTGGGGCTGCAGCTGCTGGTAGAGAGGGGCGGCGGCAGGAGCTGCCGCCGGTGTCGGAGTAGCCGGCTGCGGGGCGGCCGTCGGCGGAGCGTCGACCGTCGGGCGGTTGGATGAGGCGAGACGGGAGACACCAGGAGGCACCCTCTCGGGGGCACGATGTCTAGGAGTTGGAGAGAACGAGGAGAACCCGGAACGAGGGGTCGAGGCGTGATCCGGAGGCGAGTAGGGGCCCGGAACTGGAGTGTGCCCAGTCGGCTTACCGGCGCGTTGTTCTAATGCCGCCAGACGGGCCTCCAAGCCCGATAGACTGCCGGTGGCTGAGGGTGGGGCGATGCCCGGAGTGTCTAGAACGGAAACCCCTTCTGAACCCGACTCTTCTGATGATGACGGGGGTCGGCACGATGAGAACTGCTTACGAGGCCTTAAACCTCTCCGCGAAAGTCCAGACGAACCTGGGGGACGCCCACGTCGTTTCCTAGTAGGGGGTGGCATGATAGGCGAGCACGTTGAAATTAGATGTTGCCTGCTCGGGAGTCGGAGGGCGAGTGACGAATGCGCGGCTTGACCCAGGATCCACCTGGCGTCTCGTTGGCGAATTACCGATGTTAGTGGGCCAACATCCCCAATGTTCTAGATTAATCATTATAATATACTTTATTTTTGTCTAGAAGTAGTGAATTTTATTTGAAAAGTTTAACTTTGGAGATATATTGAAATGAAAACATGCTAAACAAAATTTGACTTGAAAAGTTTAACTTTGGAGATATATTGAAAGGAAAACAGGCTAACCTAAATTTGACTCGCACATTGAAATGTTGGACATCATAGGCTTCAGCAATGACAGGTTCTATTAAATTGACTTAGTAATTATATATTCCTTCTATGCAGTAACACATATCGAATAAGTGCACGAGTACCTAATTTTGACATTTGACATCAAATGCACGTAAATGTTTTGGTTTCGAAAATATAATGCTTTTATTAAAGTTGCATAGTCCGATGGTTTTGAGGTTCTCCCATTTTCTGAGATAAACATATTAGGTTGTTTATTATAATCTACCTCACCTTCGTTTGAAGTAACTTTTATTTTAAATCGCTAACTTTTTAGATATTTGAAATGGAAACATGCTAAATTAATTTTGACAAGCTTGCCAAAACTCTATCGCCATAGGCTTCTGCAGTAGCATGTTCTATTGATTGACTCAGTATGCCCTTATATGTGACGACAAATGTTTAATAAGTGCACCAGCATCTAAGTTAGATATGTAGAATCAAATTTAGATAATTGTTTTGGTTTTGAAAATTGTATGTTTTCATCGGACTATGCAGCTTTAACTTATACAGTTTTACAGAGTTGTCAATTGTTGACAATTAATTAATTAACCCCGTCCTGTCGCCTCCTCCCCTGCCCCCCCCCCCCCCCCCATTCAGGTATGTCGAGTTATTTTCACGATATAGAATGGTTAATACACGGGGGTCGAGAACTCAACGGAGATGTACTCAGAGGAAAGAGGGTGATTATAACCAACCACCACGGGTGCTGTCGTCCATTTGAACGTGACTGCTTTAATGAGAGACTGGGCGCCAGGGGGCATGCGCACCATGTGGTCCCCGCCAGGGGGCATCTCGACACAGTCGACCATATTTCTATATATTATACACAATGCATCCGTTCACAATTGGACCATGATACATGTCCAGGTATGTGTATATCTAACACCTGCCATATATATGCCATATATATATATACCATATATACTATATATGCTGCATATGCTATATATGCTATATATATACTCTATATACTATATATACTATATGCACTATTACTATATCTACTATATGTACTGTATATACTGGATATAATATATATCCTATATATACTATATATTATATATACTATATATACTATATACTATATATACTATACATACTATATATACTATATATACTATATATACTATTTATTCTATAAATACTATATATACTATATACTATATGTACTATATATTATATATATACTATATATACTATATATATACTATATATTATATATACTATATATTATATATACTATATATACTATATGTACTATATATACTATATGTACTATGTCCAGGTATGTATATATTAATAACACCTGCCATATATATACCATATATATGCTGTATATGTTATATATGCTATATATATACTCTATATACTATATATACTATATATACTCTATGCACTATTACCATATATAATATATGTACTGCATATACTGAATATAATATATATCCTATATATACTATTATTATATACTATATATACTATATATATACTATATATACCATATATACTATATATACTATATACTAAATATACTATGTATACTATATGTACTACATATACCATATATACTATATACAATTATAATATGCTTACTATACATACTATATATACTAAATGTACTGTATATACTATACATACTATATGTATTGTATATACTATATATATACTATATGAATGCCATATATACTATATTCACTATATATACTATATATATTATATATACGATTTAAATACTAAAAACACTATATATACTATATATACAATCATAGACAGTTGGTCTTCTTCATTCCATTGCTTCTTAGCCTACCCTTTTAATGCCAAGTTCCAGGCTATATATACAATCATAGACAGTTGGCCTTCTTCATTCCATTGCTTCTCAGCCTACCCTTTTAATGCCAAGTTCCAGGCTCTGTAGCAAAACGTCATTGGTTTGACTCGGCAATGATATTGTCCATTATTACTACTGTACATGCTACTCTGTGGGCTGGCTTCTTGCTTCCCCCACCTGACCAGTGGCACCACCACCATTCCGAATCCTAACTAATAGACGTACCACGTTTTCACTTGCACCTGAATATACGTATATATAGATATAGCCAGGTATATACGCCCGCGTATATGCGGGTGTAAGGAAGGCGCACTGTGGTGCCCCCCGGTGTTTTGCGGGGGAACTCGCCACTGATTTGTGGGACTGCCACCGGATGGCGCTCGATGGTGTGCGCAACCTATGAGCATGCCCCGGCCACCACAGTTGGCTTGTAACACTGCCACACTAAATACCTACTAATAATTTTATTTTACCTGCTATCATCTACGTGCTACCTGTTACCAGCTTCGCAGTACCGACACCATTGTACTGGTATGCCAAAGGCCTATTGCGCTTTCTGCAGCATTGTACATACAGAACCGGTGAATGACACCTGTTATACACGTTTAAACAGGCGTTCGACCAAGGCAAGCACGAAACAATCGGCTATTGCTATGGCTGAGGGAGGGAAATCGACCAGCATAAAGGATGAACAATCAGACAATACAATTGACGTCGACCTGCTGGAGAAGGAAGAAAGGGAGATCACTGAGAGGATCAGGCAACTACAAAGACGGAAGAAACTGGCCGAACTAGAACGCGTGGAGCAAGACTTGCGTAAGGATGTGGTGAAGCTCATGCTCGACCGGACCAGGGACCACAGGAGGGATCGGGCAGTCGACTGTGATGTGGCGGCCCGGTTCAAAAACACGGGGCACAAACAGAGCACCGGAGCAAGTTTGCGTGGCGAGGGTGACATTTGATTGCGAAGGGAGGAGCACTAGCAAGCGTCGGAGCACATCTCATGACCGGCGAGTGCACCGCTACCGTCAGCGCTCATCAAGCTCGCCCTCCTCGGATGAACGATCGAAGAGCAAGGAAAGGAGGGCCAGAATTAAGTGGTCCCTCCGCAGACACGTTGAAGACGGTAAGGCTGTCAAAAAACTATTCCCTTTTGAACTAATAGAAGCCTCCCTGAACTGGGTAGTGGCATCGAGACAGACTGACGGTGAGAAGCTGTTGAGACTGCTAAAAGATATTGGCTATATCGCAGAAAAGGCCAAGTCTGGTACCTTTGTCGAAAAATCACATGTGAACTATGACAAGGCTATCAGGAAGCTAGTGGTGTACGAGGGCTTTGGTGCGTTCTCATCCGGGAACCCAGAAGTCGCATTGAAATATTATGCTTTCGAATTTCTGCGTAAACCCGGGGCTACCTCCCATAGTTATACAAGTAATAAGTCAAGCCCTAATAAGCAAGGTCACCTCTACATTAGGGATGGCAAGAAACCTTGTTTTCCCTTTAACAAGGAGGAGGGGTGTTCAAGGGATAACCGGACGTGTAACTATGATCACTGGTGCTCCCACTGTGGGAGCAAGACGCACATCCGCAGCAAATGCAGCAAGACATATATATATATAATAATAATATATATATATAATAATTCTACTGTTAAGATAATTTTTATGTACAGTAACAGGAGATAAGTAAATGGTAAGACAATAAGACAAGTAGTGCAGTATGAGTTGGTGGTAAAAAGACCCAAAGAAAACCCAAAACACAGACAAAGAAAAGAAACCTTGCATGAGCAGGTGAGAGTCAGGCTGGTGAGCCAACCACTACCAGGAGGTTGTCTACCCTGAGATCGTCAGTAATTCATTCCTGCAATGGAACTTTGAGATATAGGTACACATAGTCGCTTGTCCAGTCCCTCCGGGTCTTGATTTCTTGAATAGAACTCCTGGCCATAAGTAGGTAGGTAGCACTCCCACGCCTCAGGGAGTGGTTCGACAAGAGGTCGGGATTGAAGCCCGACTTGTGGCATAGTCGCTTCAGCACCGCCAAGTAGCTAGCATACTCAAGTGGGATGGATCCCGAGGGGGTGGGTGTCCGGAAGGCTTGATCGTTAGGAGCCGCCGGCAGCTGGGAAAAGTGGCGCTCCACTGCTGTGACAGCTCAGAGCAGCGGGTGAGACACCCTGCAGATTGGGATCTCCAGTGTCCTGCAAGGGAACATCAGTGAAGCAAGCTTTGAACATATCTGTACTGTCACAACTGCACATGGCGTAGGTGGAACTCAGATCAGAATGTCCTCATACCAGACGGCATGGGTGGCGCGAATGGCGTGTGCCGCTTCCACTCCCCGACCGATCATACCGCCGGTGTCCCTGCAGGTGCCGCCCAGCACCTCAGACCCGCTAGTGGGGCAGTCGCCCGGCGAGTCAGCGGCTGGTTGCTACCGCCTCGGCGGCTTGAAAGTGTTGGAACTCCGGTCCTTGCAATCCACGGTCCACGGTGCAATCCACGGTCCACGGTGCGCTGGGTCCCAGCAGAACCTGCAGTTGTGGTAGTCCTCACAACCCTTGCCCCTCGGGCAGCCTGCCGTGCTGTTCCATGCCTCGCAGGCCCCTTTGTGCTGGCTCACACAGTGCCTTGCTGGGTGAGCTCTCGACCTGCTGGCCTGATGGGCGCGCTTCTCCACTGTGAAATGCTCCATGGACACGTCCATATTCCCACCCACGAAGACCCGCATGCCCTTATTTGGGTAGGAGTCAGCCGAGCGCTTCATGACCATGTAGCCTACATGCTTCATGAGCCCGTCCTTATCAGCCACCGACATCGACTTCGATGCCACCGCCAACTTCAGGTTTGCAATACCAATGTCATGGAGCGTCATGTCCTTAGCATCCTTATCCGAAAATTTTGTTAGACTGTATTTACTCCGTAGGCATCGCTGATGGCTGGAGCTCCTGGACCTGCTGCTGGTGCTGCTACCTGAGCGGCAGTGGCGGTGGCGTTGTGACGACTTCTTCCTCCTTTGGAGTGATCATACTTGGAGTCATGGACAATCCAGGCATCCATGGCCTCCTCCTCCTCCTCCTCCGACGAGTGGGCTGAGTCGCCTGAGCCCAGAGACCTCGATCTGCTTCCACGCCGTCGTGGCTGCGCCGGCGTCCGCCGCCCTTCTCAGAGTTGGTGCCACCGGGACGCCCCTGAATTTTCAAGGCCTCTAGCTCGGCTCTATCTCCTCCAACCAGAGATGGAGCATGCGCTCCCTCTTACGGGCGGATGCGGCAGTGATCTTCCAGGGAAGTTCCCTCTCAACCGCCCAGGCCGGCTCCTCCTCGAAGACCTCCAAACTCTGAAAGGTCCACTAGGTAGTCACTGTACATTCCTGGCTCTGGTCCCTCTCCTTGCTTGAGAGCCATGTCTGCTTTGTTCCGCCATGCCCAGGTCTTTACTGGGGTGCTTGCAATCGTCCCGGTGTGGCAGTCCTAGCACACGGTGGAGAACCTTGGTCCCTAATTATAACATATAGTTCCCATTCTATATGTATTTATTGATGTATCTGTGAAATACCATGAGGAAATTTGCAAGAGAAATCTAGTAATGAGCTCGAGAAAAGTTTTTTTTAGCAAATGGGGAAACAAAATGGTGACTCAAGAAATACAGAAAATATGGCATTAACCTAATAAATATTATGTTTGATCATTATTAATAATTATTTCCAGCTGGTCGATGGTGATTTTTGTGATTGATCTAGATAGAGAATTCTTCTGGCGTTCAGATACTTAAAAGATTTTGTGAATTTGTTGAAAAATAAGAAGGTTGCAGCATTTTCCCTAACAACACAGTATGTTTTGATCACACCTTCTTCATTTGGTTTAAGGTTAATTGTGAGGACATAATTTGGCTAATGAAAAATAATGAAAAAATCATAACTTCTTTATTTCTCAATGGATTGCAATGACCTAAGTGTCATTTTCTTTGTCTCTTCATCCTCTTTCAAATGAGCCCAGGTACACTGGAATTGGAGGATTTTGAATTTTTGACTCACATACCTACTTGCTGCTGGCGGCATGAAACGGCGGAGCGTGGCGGGGCGGCAGGGAAGGCGCGAAGCAACACGGGGGGTGGGCAAGGTGCATGCTGGGCACCCACCCACCCCCACCCGATGAGAGGGGGGGGGGGGGGGGGGGGGGGCAAGGAGCCACTCTATAGAACTTATTACCCGAGATAAGGGGTTTATCACTATCCATACAGTAAAACCTCTCTAACCGACCTCCTCCACAAATCGACAACTCCTCTATATCGATCGCTTTATTTGGGTCCCAAAAATACCATTGTAACTATATTATAGCTCCCTAAACCGACCACCTCCCTAAATGGACCACCTAAAGTCGGTCCCAAGGTCGGTCGATTTAGAGAGGTTTTACTGTATTTATTTATTTATTTATATATGCATATTTGAAAGTTGATGTTTATTTGGACAATTCACTTATATTAGAACATACCCCATCCTATATCAATATATATATCCATATAAGCATATTAAGGTTATACCCAACACATTATGTTCTATACAGTTATACATGTATACAATGCACACATTCCTACTGGGGTGATGAGGAATGGAGACAAAGTGATGCTGATTTCGGTTGATATGTTTCTTTTTAAAACAAATTGGAAACGCTCAAGTGAACATTTAGCAACGCCTCCCCATGTGTCTGGTTTCATCAACAACTCGCCTATCACTTCTATCGAAATATACAGAGCACCACCCCCTTCATTAGAGCACCCCACGTGATAAATGTATATAAATTAGGACTTCCAAGTGTGTTTATATAATAATGCAGTGGTATGTACAAAAAAGGCTTAGTTTTTGGCAGTGTGTAATTTTGGTGTTTATGTGTGTGGTTATTTGATGCAGGCGCGCGGTGGTTTGTTTGTGAGCCGTGGCGGCCGTGAGCGGGCAGAGCGGCGCCTGGGGCCTGGCCACTGCTACCTGCAGCATCTAATTACTGCGGGAGGCACAGGTGAATGCGGGACGACTGATTGACTTGAAAGTGCCCTCAGCGCCTCGGGCACCTACAGATAGCAGATAAGGACCGACAGGGTTGGCGCCCGCGGCACTGCGCGGGGGATGGAGGTGAGGGGGCGGGCTCGGGGGGGTGAAGGGATGGGCAGTGGGAGGGGGGGGGTGAGGGAGGGGGAGGGTGTCGACAGTAGGGTGAGGGTGGGTGTTGGGAGTGAGGTGAGGGTGGGACCAAGGTATTGACAATAAGGTTGGGGCAGGGTTTTGACAGTCGGTGAGGGTGGAGCAGGGCATTGGCAATAAAAACTAAAGTAAATGGTACACTCTCAGACCAACAAACTGTCACCCGTGGTGTACCCCAAGGATCAGTCCTGGGACCACTACTATTTATACTATACATAAACGACCTAGAAAAATGGCTGGAGACAGAATGTCTCCAGCTATATGCGGATGACACTGTCGTATATGCAGAAGGAAGCACAGTAGAGGAGATATCAACCAAACTGAACAACCTCCTGCTAAAGCTGGACGGCTGGTGTGAATCCAATAAAATAACCATCAATGCAAATAAATCTAAAACTGTACTCTTCTCACATACAGCAATCACAGGAAGAAACCTACAATGTACACTAGGAAACCAAAGACTGGAAAGTGTAAATCACTACAAATACCTAGGCCTAGAACTAGATAGCCAGCTAAACTACAATATGTGTGTAACAAAAATCATGCAAAAAGTAAACCACAAACGATGGCTATTTGCTAAACTAAGAAACTATATGACACAAGATATGTCAATAAAAATCTTCAAAGGCATGGTACTCCCCTACTTTGATTATGGGGATGTAATTTACATGGGTGCTAAAAAAGAGCTACTAAAAAAATTACAGATATTACAAAATAGGGCCCTAAAGATCTGCCTGAAAGTAGACAAACTACACCCCACTTATGACCTACACAAAAGAACTAAAGTAAAGCTACTAGAAAACAGAAGAATAATCCACCTAAAAACATTAGCATATGGATATAGCCAAGACATTAAGCATCTAACCCAACCACTAAGGGACACCAGAGCAAGCAAGGCACCACTACTAAGGCAGACCAGAAGCCGAATCAAAGCCCATGAAAGGAGCATGCTGGAAATGGCCGCCAAGGCATGGAATGCCCAAACGGTGAAAGAAAGACAAATCCCTGACCTAAAAACATACAAAAAATATCTGTACAAAATAAAAACTGGAAACCCCAACTGAACTGCACCACAAGGGGGCAGGTGATATGTCACGGCCCCCAACTGGACAGCCCAGGTTGGGACAACCAGAAATATAAAAGCCAGATAACATATCTAACAACAATATAAGTCAAATCAAATTCAAACAAACATAACTCAACCACCTATTACGTACAGGCCTATGGACATGTAAATAAAAAAGGCTAGTATAGAATTAAGTAGAAAAAAGCGGAAAACTCTTCCCAAGAAAACCCCAAAACACTAACATAGAACCTTAAGAAAACAACTAATATAGTAATAAGAATAGAACAAAAATACAATGCCAAGAGGGCCCCCCAAAAAAACTAACATAGACTACTAAACATACCAACAGACTATCTATCTGCTACTGAAATGCAGACAATCAAATAACTTATCAGCAGCTACTGCTTGGTAAGACAACACCAAAACTACAGCTGGCCAGCATTGAAAACAAGCCTGGGTACCCGGGCTTACATGCTATGGACAGTATAAATACAGCCTCAATAAAAAAAAAAAGATTAAAAAAAGGGTGTGGCAGGGTGCTGGCAGTCGGGGAAGGGTGGGGCAGTGTGGTAGGAGTGGGGGAACAGTGGGGCAGGATGTTGGCAGTGGGGTGAGGGTGGGGCAGTGGGTTAGCAGTGGGGGAACAGTGGGGCAGGGTATTGGCAGTGGGGTTAGGGTTGGGCTGGCTGTTGGCAGTGGGGGAACAGTGAGGCAGGGTGTTGGTAGTAGGGGAAAAGTGGGGCAGGGTTTTAGCAGTGGCGGGAGGGTGGGGCAAGGTGTTGGTAGTAGTGGTGGGGACAGGTAGGTGTGGGGAGTTTTGGTGGGAAGGGTAGATGTTGGCAGTGTGGGTGGGTTGGGGAGGTGTGAGTGTGAGCAATGAGGTTGAGGGTGCAGGGTGTTGGTAGTAGGGTGGGCTTTGGGGAAGAGAAGTGGTGTGCAGAGGGGGGTGGGGGTGCGGAGGGAGGAGTGCGTGGTGGAGAGTATGGTGATACTGTAGGATGGGTGGTGGTGTGCAGTGGGGTGACGGTGAGATGTGAGATGGGGTGGGCAGAAGGCAGAAGGGTGAAGGTGAGAGAGGCACCGAGTAGTGGGCAAGGGGGATGGAGGTGAGCCGTGGGGTTTGGGGGGAGGGAGAGAAAGGTGTGTGCCATGGGCGATGGATTGAGGCATCGGTGGACGGTGGGCTGAATTTAAATTATGATATGAAAAACACATGTGAAATTGAGCGAGATTGAGTGAAATTTCTCGTTTTCGTCAATTCTTCAATACAGTACTATCTTTAAATATTAAATATTTGTGAAGGATCGTGTACATTTCCTCATACCATGTGTATGTTCTGTTTGCTTACACAGACTGGGTATAAACTGGTGCATGATTAAAATGGTGTACACTTGTACATGTTGAGAAAGAATGACCTGCAGTAGGGCCCATATAGGGTTAACCTACCCTCCGGGAACCGGGGGTACTCACGGAAGGAATGGCTGCAGGAGAAAGCCTTTGATGTATATATATTTCCGAGAAGTCGTCATTGAAATTAAACCAATATCTTACACGAAAAAACTCAAAACTAAATTGCAGATCTCAACGGAAAGTATCACAAGGATGAGAAGGAGAGAGTGGACACTATGAAACTTTATTCTCCTTTTACTGTCATTTTAATAACCTTCTTCAATGAGTATGCGAGAAGTAGAGAGGCTGAGGTGGATCTATTAAATATAAATGGTTAATTGTGCCTTTCTATTTGCCACATAACGGCTAGTAGTACTAGTAGTAGTAATGGTTTTGTAATAGGGTAACATAACATAAATATCTATTATATCTCTGGTATATCTGGTATATATATAGGGTATACATATGATATATACATAGTGTATATATAATATCTCTACACACAGTGTTACACACTTCACCATATATATAATATTATATATAGTATACATATCACATATATGGTATACATATGATAGGTATGGTATATATGATAGATATGTGGTTTCTTATTTATGCTAGAAATATTACATGTTTCGGACACACATTATAATAAATGTGATATAAATACGATATATATATTATGTATATGATATAATTGTAATGCATGGTTTATATATGATGCATAAATTATACATGGATGTTTATAATACAGTGTTGCCCCCATGGGTTCGAACCCTGGTTGAGTCAAACCAATGACTTAAAAATTGATACTTGTCGCTTCCTAGCCAGGCGCTTGGCATTACTAGGACAGGACAAGGACTGATTGGCTCAGTGTCAGGATGATGTGACTGAGTGGGATATCAGGTGCTGGTGCTGGTGGCCTGGTCTCCTAATGGGGCAGCACTCTAAAGTATAAAGTCGAAATGAGTGCGCATGCTCACAAGTAGGTACCTGCCCTGAGATGACATTAGATGTTGCCAGGAAGTAAAACTCCAACAACAAACAAATAATACAGTGTGGCCCCGTTATGATGCAATCGTTGAAGTCCATAAATTGTCATCATGAAAAAATTGGGGTCATGCTAAATCGGGGTTCAAGACAATCAACAAGAGTTCATTTCTTTAACAAAGGATAAAATGACTCATTGTGTTTTAACCGAATTCAAGATAAATCCGGGCACATAACATCGATGTTTCACGCTACATATATGTATGTATATCAATGTGCCTTGCTTTTGGGGTGGTTTGTAACCTTACGGCGGTTATCGGCTGCAGAACTGCAGCAATATCGAAAGGCCCCGATAAATTGGTCTAATCTTTGGTTGAAGATTAATCTTCAGGTGGGACAGTTGTAGAAGCTGGGGGATGTCTTTACAACAATTAAACGATGAATCATTGGGGCGGCCCCGAATCACTCCTGTCTAGCATAGCTACATCACTCATACCCAGATGACAGCAGCAAGGGTTTAGGAGGAAGGGATGGGTAAAGGTGTGTCCAGCAGTTCCAGCAACAAGAACAAAGTGAGAGAAATGATAAGGTAAAGGGCCCCACCCAAGCAAACAACTCCCTTGATCAGGGGGAGAAGTAAGCCTTGGAGAAAATAAAAGAGTAGAGTATAGGAAAGAGAAATGAGGAGAGTTGAGTCAAAGGATCGTGTCTATTTGCTCTATGCTGACCAGCCGGCAAGCCAAAGACACAGACAGAGTAAGAGCAGAAGTCAAATGCTGGTGGGCTCCCCCTCCTGGAAATCTTTTCAGACATTATCAAGGAGTAGCATGTCCAGCAGAGAGGAGATAGAGAGAGGTGTGGACGATGTGCGGACCGGATAGCAAGTTAGTGTCAATATGTCTGTATAATATAAACAGTATACATATAACATATGTCACACACCCTGGTGTCGCTCTGTCACAGTGTGCGGCACCCATCTATAAACAACATACATATGAAGAGTTCAGTCGCAAAACCACGTAAACTCCGATCCCAAAATTTAATTACGTAAAGGATTTATTCCACTTTCTTGTGATTACATAATTATGGAGCAATGAACAAAAAAGTAGGAATCTAAAAAAACTAAACCTTTTGAAGGTTTTTCCAGTGTTTATCTCAATTTTTTTGTTGGTGTTTGCGAGGTACATGAAGGTGTGTATATCTTTTAATGGATATTTCTATACATTCATGCATTCATGGACTTAACCATGTATACCCACACACACGTACTCACACATAGATTCACTTACCTGTGTAGGTGGTGCCGCCTGGTGGTGAATTACCGCACCATTTAACCCCCCTTTAAACTGTGCCTGCAGGGCGTATGCTGGAGCTCGGGCATTGTGGCTGAAAGTAACGACAGGGTCACACCGTGACTGTAGGCGGCGAGGTTAGTCAACGGACCACACCCTGCAGCACACATGCACCCACTCACACAGGTCACACACCACTTCACCTGCACACCACATGCCACACGCAGTCAGCATGGTTACACACAGTGTAACCATGCTGACTCTACAACACAATCTCACACATACATGCACACCACACACCCTGCAACACAAACACCCACTCATGCAGGTCACACGCCACTTCACCTGCACACCATATGCCACACGCAGTCAGCATGGTTACACACCATGTAACCATGCTGACTCTACAACACAATCTCACACATACATGCACACCACACACTCTGCAAAACACACACTCACTCATGCAGGTCGCACGCCACTTCACCTGCACACCATATGCCACACGCAGTCAGCATGGTTACACACCATGTAACCATGCTAACTGTACAACACCATCTCACACATACATGCCCACCACATACCCTGCAGCACATGCGCACTCACTCACACAGGTCACACACCACTTCACCTGCATACCACATGCCACACGCAGTCAGCATGGTTACATGCCATGTAACCATGCTGACTCTACAACGCAATCTCACACATACATGCACACCACACACCCTGCAGCACACACACACTCACTCACACAGGTCACACATCACTTCACCTGCACACCACATGCCACACGCAGTCAGCATTGTTACACACCATGTAACCATGCTGACTGTACAAAACCATCTCACACATACATGCACACCACACACCCTGCAGCACATGTGCACTCACTCACACAGGTCACTTCACCTGCACACCACACGGCTTGATCTAGATGGCGAGGTTAGTCACACCCTGCAACACACACAGACTCACTCACGCAGGTCAGACACCACTTAACCTGCACACCACACACCACACGCAGTCAGCATGGTTACACACCATGTTATGTATAACAGCTCACACATACATGTACACTACACACAGAGTCAGTCTAGCTACATGCAGAGTTATGTATAGCATCTCACACATACATGTACACCACACACACAGTCAGCATAGCTACACACCGTGTTGTCTATAACATCTCACACATACATGTACACCACACACACAGTCAGCATAGCTACACACCGTGTTGTCTATAGCATCTCACACATACATGTACACCACACACAGTCAGCATAGCTACAGACCGTGTTGTCTATAACATCTCACACATACATGTACACCACACACACAGTCAGCATAGCTACACACCGTGTTGTCTATAACATCTCACACATACATGTACACCACACACACAGTCAGCATAGCTACACACCGTGTTGTCTATAACATCTCACACATACATGTACACCACACACACAGTCAGCATAGCTACACACCGTGTTGTCTATAGCATCTCACACATACATGTACACCACACACACAGTCAGCATAGCTACACACCGTGTTGTCTATAACATCTCACACATACATGTACACCACACACACAGTCAGCATAGCTACACACCGTGTTGTCTATAACATCTCACACATACATGGACACCACACACACAGTCAGCATAGCTACACGCCGTGTTGTCTATAACATCTCACACATACATGTACACCACACACACAGTCAGCATAGCTACACGCCGTGTTGTCTATAACATCTCACACATACAAGTACACCACATGCACAGTCAGCATAGCTACACGCCGTGTTGTCTAATAACATCTCACACATACATGTACACCACACACACAGTCAGCATAGCTACATACCGTGTTATCTATAACATTTCACACATACATGTACAAGAAATTTGTCAGAATGACCAAATGGTTGACGTCCAATAGCCGATGATAAAAATCAATGTGCTCCAGAAGTGTTGTTAAATAAAACAAAGTTTCTTTTCCCCTGCACATCCAGTGGCTGAACGGGCTGATTACCAGTCCTTTCCGCTACAGTGGCGCCATCTATTGAGAGAGTGGAGAACTGTAGCAGTACGAGGTAAATGAATGACGACAACAGGATACCGTGATATAACTATAAGATAATAAGAAAACTGTCACAGCCCAGCAGAGTAAAAATAATGGCTTAAGAATTGATACTTCTCACTACCTAGACTGACACTTGGCAGAACAATGATACTAATGATAGCACAAGGACTGGGTGCTAAGTGTCAAGATAATATGACTGCCTAGGATATCGGGTCATGGTGCTGGTGGAATGGTTTCCCAATGGGCAGGGCTATTAAGTCACCATGAATACATGCTGTCACAAGTCAGTGCCCTTCCTACTATCATTGTTGATGTTGTTAGGACGTAAACCCCAAATAAACTAGGACCACGGAGGACGCCGCATCAATGCTGTTTCAGTACCCCCTTTCTACTGACCCCTGGTGAATACATAGTGAACTAATCAGATCTAGATGCACCTACCGTGCCGCCGCCTAGCGGAACATTATGGTAACACGATGAAAAGGGTGAAACCGATCGCATTCGGAAAGGGAAAGATTGTCAACTACCTGGCCAAGGTTATTCTCTTATTGACAACGATTGTTTGTTTATTGGGGTTTCATGACAACAATATTCAAAGTCATAATGTCAGGATAGGTACCATGTTGTGAGAGTGTGCAATGTTGGCGACTTTATAGTGCTGTCCTACTGGGAGACTAGGCCACCCACTCTGTGATCTGATATCCTACTCAGTCAAATTATCCTGATAGTAAGCTAACCAGTTCTTGCCATATCCTATTAGGCCTGAGCACCAGCCAAGGTAGCGACAAGTATCGCTCAAATCCACGACCTCCTGTGTGGGAAGCCAGCCAGCGCTCTTCGGATTCAGCCATCCTGTCAACAAGAATTAAAAAGAAAATATTTAATATGAATCTGTTTCCACATGTTTTCTGATTTTATCATAACTAACCATTAAACATGAAAATAATCTCTTTTCTTACTTTCATGAAGTTAAATAATCTATTGGTTTTAAATTGTTGTCATATTTAATATATATGTTATGTATAATGTGTTATGCGAGTATAACGGCGAGGAAGGGAATCATTCTGTTATATATATGTACATTGCATTTGGTATTATGTACTATACCTCCTCGATTACACCCATGTGACCAGTGGCGCCACCACTGGGCTTCCTTGTCACTAATGTTCGCGCCTCACTGTCAGTCTCACCGGAGGATCTATACGGTTTACCAGTATATCCTATGTTGCTTTGGTTCAGAGTAAGCTGCATGATAATTGGCTAACTTTGGAGAAATTTAGAGTCAAAACATTGAAAATAATATGTCTGCACACACTGTTTGAAGCTAAGTGGAATAATCCATTGCAACTAGGTCACCATATTGCCTGATAAATCTAGCGAGTTTCGACACTCTTAAGGAGTACAAACTCGAAGAGATTATTAATATTAATGAGTGACTCAGTATCTAAGTTGGATATGCCGATCAAAAGTTAGCTTTTCGAATGAGTTTAGCGTTTTACTTTTGAAAAGAATCATGCTTTCATCATATTATTGAACTTTTCTATACATCACATAAAACAAACAAACCAAATACGCTGACTTACATCTGTCTTAATGTAGCATAGTCTGATGGTTTTGAATTTCTGTATTTTTTCTGGGATAAATATATTAGATCGAAAACTAGTATCTACTTTACATTAGTTCAAAGTTACTTTTAATTTAAATGGTAAACATTTGAGATATTTTGGGTGCAAACATGGAAAATTAGTTTTGGCAAGCTTGCCAAAACTCTGACAGCATAGACTTCTGCAGTAACAGGTTCTGTTAAATTGACTCAGTATTTCCTTCTACGCAGAAACAAATGCTTAATAAGTGCATCAGTGTCTAAGTTAGATATGTAAAATCAAATCTAGATAATTGGTTTGGTTTTGAAAATTTGATATTTCATCGGACTATGCAGCTTTAATCTCTTATCACAGCAGCCTGAAGTAAGTGATTTCAAAATGGAGAATATATTTGACAAGAAAATAGACAATGTCTCACAACAATATGCGTTTATTTTAGCCCCAGTACAATACCATATCTAAACATAAAGGCATGTAATTGCCATTTAAAGACCTAGCCATTTAATTCGAGCACGTATTCTTAAAATAAATATTCGCTATATCTGAGAAATTTTTTGAAATGATAGATGTTGTTCTCTGTGGCAGAGTGGTTAGAGTGTCTGACTTTTTGTTTTCATTTTTCTTTCTTTCTTTTTTTTCTCTTGAAGATTTATACTGCCTATCATGGATAAGCCTGAATAGGCTTGTTTTCACCATTAGACAGTTTGTCAATAGAAAGCGCGAGCCTACACTTTTACCGACCCAAGGGATTTTTAACCTCCCACACCACATAGACATGGTATGAGAGCAACTGGCCTTTGATGACGCTGTAAGTTATACACAGCGGTGGAAATCTAAATTGGCAGAGGTGGGGGCACAGGGAATCGAACCACTGACCTTCTGATTAGGAGTCTGACCTAGAAAATAAGTCAGACACTCTAACCACTCTGCCACAGAGAACACCGGACTCCTAATCTGAAGGTCGGTGGTTCCATTCCCCGTGCCCCCACCTCTGCCACTTTGGATTTCCACCGCTGTGTATAACTTACACCATCATCAAAGGCCGGTTGCTCTCATACCATGTTTATGTGGTGTGGGAGGTTAACAATTCCTTGGGTCGGTAAAAGTGTAGGCTCGGGCTTTCTATCGACAAACTGTTTAATGGTGAAAACAAGTCTATTCAGACTTATCCATGATATGCAGTATAAATCTTCTTCAAATATGAACTGTGTTTCCTGAAAATGTGTAAAGGAGTTCTCCACCTATCCTATTAATGCTGAGCACCAGGCTAGCTAGCATCAGATATCAATTTGGTAAGTCATTGGTTTGACTCGGTTGGGGTTCAAACCTATGACCTCCAGAATTGGAAGCCAGTCAGCACTCTTACCAAACCAACCACTCCACCTGTTTGATTAATTAAAGTTGTACAGTTCAATGATTTTGAGTTTCTGCCATTTATTTTAGATAAATATATTAGGGGTATTGTTATAATCTACCTTAATTGAGTTTGAAATAACTTCGATTATATATGGCTAACTTTAAAGATATTTGAAGTGAAAACATGGACAATTAATCGAAATTCTGTCACCATGGGCTTAAACAGAAACAGCTTCTATTAGATTAAATTATTATTCCCTTCTATCCTGCAATAAATTGTTGGTAAGTGCACCAATATCTAAGTTGGATATCCATGATCGATATTTTGGCTTAGACAAAGAATGAGATGCTTCCATGGAACTATACAGCTTTAATAAGGGCACCAGTGTCTAAGTTAACTCGGTAGAATCAACTCTAGATGAATGTCTTGTTTTTTTGTAAATGATATAATTTCAGCGGATTCTGCACTATACTGAAGCCAAAGTCAACAGGCAGCCATTAGTGAGACCTACATCTCCACATGAACACTCCACATCTCTGAGGGGGGACTCTCTACACACAGAACACATGCAAGTACAGCAGGTCAGCCACGTCACGTGACATGTCTACTTCCGGTTCAAGCGAATCCCCAACTGCGCATGTGCGCCAACTGCAGTGCTTGGTGTTCGGGTTGAAGGTGATGAAGCCCGCAGAGCCCCCAAGTGAGTACTGGCAGACAAAGCCCACGCACTGCTCCTCGTCGGGGAAGTTGACGCTGAGCTCGGTGCCGGAGCAAGGAATAGTTGCTGGTCCTGCCGCCAGGTGCTGAACGACGTAGGTGTCGATAGTGGAGCAGGCAGAGGGCGCTCCGTGCGCCCATGCGTTGTAGCGGGTCAGGTGCGTGTCTGTGGGTGACATACATGTAAGGTTAATTGTTACTAAGGTAGTAGTCTATTGGTGACATATATATAATGGTAATTGTTACTAAGGGAGGTATCTATGGGTGATGTATAAATCAGGTTAATTGTGACTAAGGTAGGTATCTATGGGTGACATACATATAAAGTTAATTGTTACTAATACTACAGTAGATATCTATAGGTGATACACAAATTAGGTTAATTGTTACTCAGTTATGTATCTATGGGTGACATGCGTATAAAGTTAATTGTTACTACAGTAGGTATCTATGGGTGACACAAGTAAGGTTAATCATTCCTAAGGCCGGTATCTATGCGTGACATACAAATAAGATTAATCATTAATAAGGGAGGTATTGTTATGGGGGTGATGAAAATGGGAAATATTGCACCTAGAGCAGGACTCGAACCCACATCTCTTTTCATTCCGGGCTAGTGTTCTAACCATTACACCACCTAGGCTCCTTATTGTCACCACACTATCCATGCCTACCTGTCTATGCAGCTCCTTGCCTGAGTGGTCATTACAGACCACTACAATCATCCCCCTGGAATTGTAAGTCTTTTAATGCTTACAATTACATACAGGCAATGCAATGCACTGACATACACAGGTAGGTTCAACAACTATACACCCCATAGCTTTACAGGATCATGGTCACAGCAACCAGAGTCATTGGGGTGATGAAAATGGGAAATATTGCGGCTAGAGCAGGACTCAAACCCACATCTCTTTGCATTCCTGGCCAGTGTGCTAACCATTACACCACCTAGGCTCATTATTGTCACCACACTACCCACGCCTACCTGTCTATGCGGCTCCTTGCCTGACAGGTGAATGCAGACCACTACACGATCAATGGGCAACATACAAAAAAAGGTATCTAAGCTAGATAGGTAGATTCAAATGTAAATATAAGTGTTTTTGTTTTAACAATTTGAATGCTTTCATCAGACTACGCAGTTTTAACGTCGAGAAAGATCTAGACCAAACAGGTTACGTCACCTGCAACATACAGCACCCAGCCGACGTCAGCAGACGCCGCCACCATCACCTGCGGGCACGTGACCAGCTCGCACGCTCCTAGCGACCAGCTCCAGTTGAAAGCCGCGCATGCGCGCCTCCCATCTGCGCAGAGATGTGCGCAGTCGATCAGCGAGCGGCTGGCGGTGGCGCGGAGACCCACCCAGCGCGTGTCCGGAAACTGGGTGTAACGCCGCTCTTGTAGAGTCGCAGCTGATGAGGGAAGCTAACTGTCAGCGTACATGGTTTATGGTTGGTTGTTGGGGTTTTACCTCCTGGCAACATCTAAGGTAATATCAGGACGGGTACCGACTTGTGACAGTGTGCACTCATGGGTGACTTTATAGTGCTGCCCCCACTGGGAAATCAGGCTGCCAGCACCATGACCTGATATACCACTCAGTCACATTATCCTGACACTGAGCGAACCAGCCATTGCCCTATCCTAATAATGCTGAGTGCCTGGCTAGGAAGCAACAAGTATCAATCTTTAAGTCATTATTTTGACTCAGCTGGGTTTTCAAACTCCCTAACTTCCACATAAGAAGCGTCAACTCTAACCGATTCAGCAGGCATGTCCAGTAACATTTGAAATAAAAAATAGCAAATGCACCACCATCGAAATCCAGGCAAACAAATATAATTTTCCAAGCACATAAGACAATGTCACAGTATTCACCTACCTGTCGAAAGCACATTTTGAAGTAGTAAAACCACCATGCACAACATGCCAAACATGTCGAGCAAAGTTTAACCCCAACTGGATTATGGCTTTTCATCCTAAAACTGTGCAGTCTCTAACACGAAGCAGGTCTAACTATTGATTATTTAAAGATGCATAGTCTGATGAAAACATGAAATTTTCTAAACCAAAGTAATTATCTAAATTTCATTCTACATATCTACTTTAGGTTGTGATGCACCTATTAAATATTATCGCCACAGAACGGAATACTGAATCAATTTAAAATATAATCTGTTACTGCAGAAACCTCTGGTGTCAGAGTTTTGACGTGCTTGCCAAAATTATCTGTGCATGTTCGCACTTCAAATATCTCAAAAGTTAGCCATTTAATATCAAAGATACTTCAAACTAAAGTAAGGTATCAACATAATATATATTTATCTAAATAAATGACGGAAACTCAAAACTATCGGATTATTTGACTTTAACAATTAAAGCAATTACTGGCGTCATTAGTGCTTTAAATAACCGACGAGTTGCTGCCGTCATCAGAAAGCGGCGTTGAAGTATTGATTACCAACGCATCGGCGATTCTAGTTACTCCCGCTGCAGTCTCCATGACCCGGCTGCTGTACAGGAAGCGGCGGCCTAGTTGGTATAGCACAGGCACAGGAGTTCGAATCCAAGCCGAGTCAAACCAATGACTTATCAAATTGATACTTGTCGCTACCTAGCCTGGCGCTCGGCATTAATAGGATAGGACAAAGACTGGTTGGCACAGTATCAGGATAATGTGATTGTGGGATATTTGGACATGGTGCTGGCAGCCTGGTATCCTAGTATGGCAGCACTATTAAGTTGTCATGACTGTGCACTGTCACAAGTTGGTATCGGTCCTGATATGACCTCAGATGTTGCTAGAACGTAAAACAACATTTGAAAAAAAGTGTTGTAAGGCAGGTCTAAGGGAATAACCACATGATTTTGCAATCTAATAAGCTAACTGTATTGTTCAAATCTGTATCTACCAGAGCCCGCTCCTTTTGGGGTGAAGAATTGATGAAACAAAATAGATTAATATAATAGACTTGAAAAGTCAAATCGAGAGTATTCAGTGGCCGGCACCTTGCTTTTTGCATTCTCTCTCATTTCACCAACTCTACACCAATATTGAGAAGTACTGAACACTGTCACCCTGAGCTCCAGATCTTATTTATAACAAACCAGATTTTTGCTTGGATTTAGACATAATTGTCATTCACCCCTACAGTGGGTAGAGATGAATATTTTATCCACGCCGATTAGTAACGTATGCTCTATGTGTAAACCTTTTTAAACATCAGGCATGAACGTGTGTAAGATGTAAGCTACTAGACCGTCTGTTGTCAATAACAACGTTTTGCAGTTCTCGTTGTTAACGTCTGCTACCACTAGTACAAGCAATTTAGTCAGGTACCAGTACCCCTGTGGTCACCAGGAGGCGTTGGTATATCTGCTGGTTGGTTGTTGGATTTTTACATCCTGGCAACATCTAAGGTCATATCTGGCCGTGAATATGGCCTATGCTGCCGACACGGCGTAAAGAAATCACCAATCATTCAATCATATCTGGACGGGTAGCGACTTGTGACATTGGACATTCATGGTGACTTTATAGTCCTGCCCCACTGGGAGAGGCCATCAGCACCATGACCTAATATTCCACTCAGTCACATTATCCTGACACTGAGCCAACCAGTCCTTGCCATATCCTAACAATGCCGAGCGCCAGGCTAGGAAGTGAGAAGTATCAATTTTAAAGTCATTTGTTTGATTCGACCTTAGGTTCGAATCCCACGATCTACCAAAACGGAAGACGGACGCTCAATTCATTCGACCATACCATCTGGTCTAGTATGTATGCACATGAGAACCCGCTCCAGCAGCAACATCTCTGGGAACAAAGGCCAGCGGATCAGGCTACCAAAAATAACCACCGAAAGTAAATACCAAATTGTATGCTGCATTACCATATGAGGACATTGGGATTTTGTGGCATTCTCTGTGGCGGAGTGGTTAGAGTGTCTGACTTTTTTCTAGGTCAGACTCCTAATCTGAGGGTCGGCGGTTCGATTCCCCGTGCCCCCAGCTCTGCCAATTTGGATTTCCACCACTGTGTATAACTTACAGCGTCATCAAAGGTTGGTGGTGTGGGAGGTTAAAAATCCCTTGGGTCGGTAAAAGTGTAGGCTCGGGCTTTCTATCGACCAGCAGTGGAGTGGGGAAGACCAGTCGTCTGTGACTGGGATTTCCCCTGCTTGGGACAACTAATGTACACAAAAAAAAAGAGAGACAAATAAGTGTTCACACTTCCTGTCTACTATTCGCTATATCGAAGTTGCTTGGGAGACCCACGATTTTAGAGCCCCCAAAATTTAAGTTGAAAAATATAAAGTTATGATTCATTTGAAATAATAATGCCAGTGCGTTAATGTGGAATCGGGGCCTCCTTGTATGCAAAATGGATGTCGGATCTAGACCATACTGATGGGTGGGGGTGATGGGGGGTTATTGGCCTCAATTATTCTTAAGACATTTCTGTACTGCATTCTCACCTATTTCGATTCGGAATCAATTATGTTCGATTATAGTTTTCATGTTACCTTTAATATGGTGTGCATGTGGCCAGTGTGAATTTAGGACAAAGTGAGCCGTTGCAGTGTGGATCAAATATATGCACGAGCTCGGTCTCGGTTAAAATGTAGAAAGCCCACCAGTCATCTTCCAATTTGGTGCAGCCATCTGGTGAGCGGCATCCGAACTGTTGTGCATTAGTTCAACGTTTACTCACCGTGTGGCAGCACTGTTCAGATGGTAGGCGCATATTTCACTCAGAGCTCAACCGACCCTCTTCTGGACATGAGCGGGGTTGGTTGTTGGAGTTTTACATTCTGGCTACATCTAAGGTAATATAAGGATAGGTATTGATTTGTGTCAGTGCACACTCATGGCAACTTGATAGTACTGCCCCACTGGAAGAGCAGGCCATTGGCACCATGACCCAATATCTCACACAGTCACATTAGATACTGAGCCAACCATTCCTTGTCCTATCCTATTAATAGTGTAGTAATCTTCACTGACCTCACAGGCAAGGGGCCACATAGACAAGTAGGCGTGGGTAGTATGGTGATATCAGGGAGCCTAGGTGGTGTAATGGTAAGCACACTGGCCCGGAATGCCAAGAGTTTGAGTTCCGCTCTCGGTGCAATATTTCCCATTGTCATCACCCCCATGACACTGGTGCTGTGACCAGGATCCTGTACAAGCTATGCACTGTATAGTTGTTGAACCTACCCTGTGTATGAATGTAAGTGCATTGCCTGTATATATGTAATTGTAAGCATTAAAAGACTTGCAATTCCAGGGGGACGAGTGTTGTAGTCTGCACCAACCTCTCAGGCAAGGAGCCGCATAGACAGCTAGGTGTGGGTAGTATGGTGATATCAGGAAGCCTAGGTGGTGTAATGGTTAGCACACTGGCCCAGAATGCAATATTTCCCATTTGTCATCACCCCCCCACGACAATACAGAGTGTCAGCCAGGGTAGATAGTGACAAGTATTAATTTGATAAATCATTGATTTGACTCGGCTGGGATTCAGACTCCCAACCTTCCACATGGGAAGCCTGTGCTCTACCGATTCATCAGTCGCGTCCGCAGAGGGTAAAAGACATATTGTACAGAGCGGATTGCATAGCGGACCCATCAGATGGCGCTGTGGGGCCGGACATGCACTTTTGATGCCAGCCCCTGCCACAGGAGGACCCGCCGGGCGGTCACGTGACCCCAGCCACATGAGGAGATGATGGTCAATGCCTGCTTATGAGCATCTCGTTAATCGCAAACATGAGCAGTTGGGTAGTATGACAGCTGGTAACAAGAGGCAAGGCGCTGTTGGCTTATTGTGGCACGTCAGCCTAGGAAACACAAATAACCTCCATAGAGGAGAAAGTAAGGTTACAGGTATTATATATATATGTATATATACATATATATATATAATACATTCCATAACATGTATGCATATATATAATGTGTAAGATAACAGGTGTAATACATATATATGTGATGCATAATGTATTATGCGAGTATAAAGATTTGCAAGGTAATATTACTTATTATTATTATTGTTATCCTCCGTAAGATACAACACTGTACTGATGGCGCCATCTCGCCCACCTCACCTCCCCTGGATGTTGATCAGTGTCGGTCGCACTGGAGGATTTGTTAAAATAAAGTATATATAAAGATTTGGCTGGAACCGGATTCTCGGGTTAATTAAAGATGCCGTTACAAAACATTGTACCTGTCGGGTCCGCCTCCCTGCGGCACCCGCGCTTTCCGGCTCATTGAGCCTGCTCAAGGCATCACAGATTACATTGTCTCTGCTGCCTATCAAATTAGGATTTTTTTGATAAAGTATATATAGGATTTTTGTTATAAATTATATATAAAGACTTTTTTTATAAAGTATATATAAAAAGATTTTATTTATAAAGTATATATAAAGTATATACACATATATATATATATACATGATGTATAAGAATCATACCGTCAGGCGCAAGTGACAGAGCGGTGCATCCATTGGGGAGGATTTTATCTGGTGTCCGGTCTAATTTGCCGACTCATCCTAATTAATTCCTTTCCTCAAACATTATTTGCAGACCTGCCAGTAGAATGTGGTATTTGAATACACCAGACATTGTGGCTGAATCAGTAAGACTAAAAGTGCTGGTTTCTCATGTGGAAAGTCAGGGGTTGAAATTCTTGCGGAGTCAAACCAATGATTTACAACTCCAACATAACACGCCAACAATTAAACAACAAGTCAAGCTAAGATTCCTTACACACGGTATGCAGTATGTGGTATGCGAATGCGAATGCGGCAAAAAATCGAAACGCATTGAAGTCAATGGGCTACATCCCTTACATGCGGTATGCGAATGCGAATGCGAATGCGAATGCGGCAACTCGATCGGTCCCTGTAGCGATCGGTGCGGCATGCGGCATGCGGCATGCGGTATGCGAATAGAAACATCAGTCGCACTTGTCCATTAGTTTTAGACTAGGAGAGGTGACTGATGATTACGGAACGGTCACACACAGGGGGGCTGAGTGGAAACATATGGTGGTGGTGGTGGGGAGACGCTTGCCGCTTACCACGTAGAAGGAATCCTCCCATTCGCATACCGCATACCACATACCACATGCTGCATGCCGCATACCGCATACCGCGTAGAAGGAATCTTAGCTTAAATCTATATTATTCTCGGGTGGAATGACAGTGTGGCGCATCCACAGCATTGGGACCAGTGCGGGCACCACCTGTCCCCAGATGGGAGGAATGCAGCAAATGCAGAGCAGGATATACAGTGGTAATAAATGGATAATAATAATAATAATATTCACTTCTGCGCCTTTGAACTCGCATAATGCTTATACATAATATATTTGTTGTTCAATTGTTCGGGGTTTACGTTCTATCAACATCTAAGATCATATCAGGGCGGGTTCAGACGTTTGATTGTATGCACTCATGGCAAATTTTATGTTCGAATCCTGGCCGAGTCAAACCAATGACTTACAAAATTGACACTTGTCGCTACCTAGCCTGGCACTCAGTATCAGCCGGGCTATCTCACTATCAGGATAATATGACTGAATAGGATATTGGGTCATGGCGCCGACGGCCTGCTATATCAGCATTACTAGGATAAGGTTACGACTGGTTAGCTCAGTATCACACTATCAGGATAATGTGACTGAGTGGGAAATAGGGTCATGGTGCTGATAATGCGGTCTCTCGGTGGAGCAGCATTATGAAGTCACCATGAGTGCACACTGTCACAAGTCGGTGACCATGCTGATATGACCTTGAATGTTGCTAGGCCCTAAAACTATATAATTATAGTGGTCTCTTTTATATAGGAACACTCTAATAAGCCACACAAGTCATACTTGATTAACACCCCTTGCGCCCCTGTCCTCTCCGACCTGGCCCGGTGGCCCAATCGGTCAATGCCTTGTGTGCGGAAGGTTGGGAGTTGGCTTCCCTGTCCAGTCAAACCAATGACTTTAAGATTGATAATTGTCGCTTCCTAGCCTGGCAGTCAGCATTAATAGGATAAGGCAAGAACTGGTTAGCTGAGTGTCAGGATAATGTGAATGAGTGGGATATCACTTATCAGGTCATGGTGCCATTGCCCTGATTTCCCAATGTAGCAGCATGATAATGTCGCCATGAGTGCGCACTGTCACAAGTCGGTACCCATCCTGTATGACCTTAGATGTTGCTAGGATGTAAAACAACAACAAACAAAGAAACTTGTCCTCTCCCCTGCAGGCATTCACTTTGTACAACCGTGACAATGTTGAAAACTTTGAATGACCCCTTAGGCGACTTGAAGATCTCGACTTCCAACCCATTAATCACTGGCAAAGTTAGCCTCCTCTCAGAAATTTAGACGCGTCTCTCATAGATCGCAGACATTAGTCTGATGGGAAATCTATTTGTGTCGAAGTATATTCTGTGTGCAGAATATGCATTGTGGTGTTCTGTGGTAGTAAACATATTTGCTTTGCAATTTGACAGATGGGTATATATATATGTTTATATATATATAAATTTCTCCCTGAGGGTGTAATTTCTCAATACATCTTAATAGCTATTCCACTTAGATTAGATTTTGAAGCCCTTTTTATATGCTTTCTCTTTTTCTTTTTCTTCTTAACAAAACCTCCCCGCTCGGATCTGACAGCAAATACAAAGCCATGAATGTAGACTCGTGAAAACCCCCCATAAACCAATGTCAGCTATGCCTATGTAAAAGGGCTGTCACACTACGACGAAAGAGCCAACGTAAGCCTGGCGTAGGTGACTTTTTGCCATTACATTGAGGTACGTTGGGTTACGTTATGATGACGTTAGAATGACGTTAGACTGATGTCGAGCTACGTCACATTACATCGTGTTACGTCGGCGCGCGTCAAGGTTTTCAACATGTCCAAAACTTTCAACGTAACAACGACATAAGGGTGTTACGTTCGCCGTACGTTATGTACGTGTTAGGCAAACGTCGATGACGTTAGACGGACGTTAGTCAAATGCTGCTCACTACATTGCACTACATTGCACTACGTTAATGGCAGTGGGAACGTACAGTCCATGTAATGAAAACGTCTGGATAACATATGCCTAACGTATGCCCAACGTACGTTTAGCATTTCGCCACCGTGTCATGACGTATGTAACATAAAGTAACATAACACAATGTAGTTCTGGCGATCGAACAACGTATATAACATACCATGAGTGTAATTACGTTGTCATCTCTCTAATTATTTTCACATTGTACCTACGCTGACGTCATTATGTCGTAGTCTGACAGGGCCATAAACAGAAGTTCACGAAGCTTTCGGACATCGGGGAATTAAACATGTTTTGCTTGTAGACATCAGGATTATAGCATGTAACCATCAATTTTATTGCATGTTTAAATTTTTTTTATGTTTATTGATACAGTATTTATTCTGCCCATAGCGTGTAAGCTCCCTCGAGGGTGCTTGTTTTCAATGCTGTACAGCTGTGAGGAATGTTATGGTGTATGCCTGGGCTCCGGTTCCGGCTTGGTATCCGGGACATCCACCAGCATTTATTTAAGTAGTTAGTATCTATGTTAGTTGTTTTTGTTGTTGGGGGGTATAACTTCCTATCATAATTAATTATCATTGATTAATATCGTAGCCTAGTGTGTACAGTGCACACCCATGGGAACTTTATATTGCTGCCCCACTGGGAGATCAGGCCACCACTACCATGACCTGATATCCCACTCAGTCACATTATCCTGACACTGAGCCAACCAGTCCTTGCCCTATCCTAAAAATGCTGAGCGCCTGGCTAGGGAGCGACAAGTATAACTTTTTAAGTCATTGGTTTGACTCGACGTGGGTTTGAACCTGTTGGTTCGAATCCCAGAATCTGCCAAATCGGAAGACGGAAGCTGAACTCATTCGGCCATCCCGTCTGGTCCGCATGTGAAGGTGATTACTAGTTCTAGCTTTTCACCGTGAATATGGCCCTTCTTGCCGACACTGCCTTAAAGTTGCATAGTCCGATGAAATATCAAATTTTCAAAACCAAACCAAGTATCTAGATTTGATTCTACATATTCAACTTAGATACTGATGCACTTATTAAGCGTTTGCTTCTGCGTAGAAGGCAATACTGAGTCAATTTAACAGAACCTGTTACTGCAGGGATGGGAGGGCAGGTGTCAGAGTTTTGACAAGCTTGCCAAAACTAATTTTCCATGTTTGCACTCAAAATATCTCAAAAGTTTACCATTTCAAATAAAAGTAAGTTTGAACTACTGTAAAATAGATACTAGTGATCGATTTAATATATTTATCTCACAAAAAATACAGATATTCAAAACCATCGGACTATGCAACTTTAAACTATCAACAATCTATCAATCAATCTATATTGGTGGTATTAGTCCTTGACTCGACACACCGCCCCCTGGTGGTCAACCCGGTTCACCTTGGGGGTATTCCCCACGCCTGGAGGGATGCCCCACAGGTTGCAGCTTGGTTGTCATGGATACCGTTTCCGGCCCCAGAAGTTGGCTGTTAGGCGCCCGGAGTGTGCACTGGCCGCGGAGCACGCACCTTCTACCACGTGCGGATCGAGCTGCGCCGCCTAGCGCCAACACTGCTAATACTCCGTCCGAACTCACCAAGGCGACCGGATCAACCAAGCAGCCGACCAAGCAGCCAGCTCAACATGATGTCACGGAGAAAACATCTGATGTCCGAAGAATTTTATTTTGTTGTTGTTATTTTAATAAAAAAATGTTTAGCGTTCATATGTAGACTATGTGTTAAGCTCCAGCAAGACTGTAGCAAGGCTACACAGTGTACAGTTCACTCATTAAATACTAGCAGTCTGGTGGGTTGGTGGGGGGGGGGGGGGTTGATGGGGGAGGCAGACGGGGGAGGGGGAGGGGGAGGGGTGTGTGTGGAGGGGGAGGGGTGTGGTGTGTGGAGGGGGAAGGATGAGTGTTGAGGGAGGTATGTGTGGAGGGGCGGGGGGGTGTATGGATGAGGAAGGATGTGTGTTGAGGGAGAGGTGTGTGTGTGGGGGTGGGGGGTGGAGGGGGGGGGTGTAGCGGGGGGGGGGGGTATGAGTGGGGGGAGGGTGGGGGGGGTATGGGAGGTGGGGTGGGGAGGGGGGTGTGTGTGGAGGAGGAGGGTGTGTGTGTGGGGGGGGGGGTGGGAGGGTGGGATGCGTGGAGTGGGATGGTGTGGGTGGATGGGAGGGTGTGTGATTGGAAGGGGAGGGGTGTGTGTGGCGGGGGAGGGTGTGTGTGCAGGGGGGTGTGGTGGGGGGTGGTGGGGGAGGGGTGTGGGTTGGGAGGGGTGTGGGAGGGGTGTGGTGGAGTGGGAGGGGTGTGTGTGGAGTGGGAGGGGTGGGTGTGGAGTGGGTGTGTATGTGTGGAGTGGGAGTGGTGTGTGAGAGGCAGGGGTGTGTGTGGAGGGGGAGGGGTGTTTGTAGCGGAGGGATGTGTGTGGATGGGGAGGGTGTGTGTGGAGGAGGAGGGTGTGTGTGTGGAGTGGGAGGGGTGTGGGTTGAGGGGAGGTGCGTGTGGATGGGGAGGTGTGTGTGGAGGATAGGGGTGGGTGTGGATGATGAGTGTGTGTGTGGAGGGGTGTGTATGGAGGGGGAGGGTGTGTGTGGACGGGAGGGGTGTGTGGAGGGGAGGGTGTGTGTGTGGATGGTGTGGGTGTATGGGGAGGGGGAGGGTGTTTGGGGAGGGGGGTGGTGTGGTGGATGGAGGGGTGTGGGGAGGTGTGTGTGGAGGGAGGGGGCTGTGGGGGAGGGTGTGTGTGGAGGGAGGGTCTGTGGGGGGGTGTGTGTCGAGGGAGGGGTCTGTGTGGAGGGAGGGGTCTGTGGGGAGGTGTGTGTGGAGGGAGGGGTCTGTGGGGAGGGTGTGTGTGGAGGGAGGGGTCTGTGGGGAGGTGTGCGTCGAGGAGGGGTCTGTGGGGGAGGGTGTGTGTGGAGGGAGGGGTCTGTGTGGAGGGTGTATGTGGATGGAGGGGTCTGTGGGGAGGGTGTGTGTGGAGGGAGGGGTCTGTGTGGAGGGAGGGGTCTGTGTGGAGGGTGTATGTGGAGGGAGGGGTCTGTGGGGAGGGTGTGTGTGGAGGGAGGGGTCTGTGTGGAGGGTGTGTGTGGAGGGAGGGGTCTGTGTGGAGGGTGTGTCTGGAGGGAGGGGTCTGTGGGGAGGGTGTGTGTGGAGGGAGGGGTCTGTGTGGAGGGTCTGTGTGGAGGGAGGGGTCTATGGGGAGGGTCTCTGTGGAGAGAGGGGTCTGTGGGGAGGGAGGGGTCTGTGGGGAGGGTGTGTGTGTGGGGGGGGGGGGCGAGAGGGCAGTGTTTGCGCGTCTTAGTCTAATGGGGTATAACGGACGTAACTAGCTACACGTCACGCTGCACTGTCACGTGACTTGGTCTCCATGACGACGGGACCTCGCCGACTGACGCACGGGGAGGGTCATCGTCATCATGTTGGGTAATTGGATTTATCTCCCACCCTCCTGAAAAACTGAAATTATATATATATATACATCAATAGATACAGTAAAACCGCTCTAAATCGACCGACTATGGGACCGACTTTAAGGAAGTGGTTTGTTTAAGGAGTGAGAATATGCTTACAATGCTATTGTCGGGACCCAAATAAAGCGATCGATATAGGGAAATGGTCGATATGTTGAGGTGGTCGGTTAGAGAGGTTTTGCTGTATATATTTAAAACACCTAGCCATACCCCCATCAACGGACAACTCTGCATCCAAACCGATGTTCTAATATAAAGGGTGTCCTCTATTTGCAGGGGCTGTCAAATAGAAAAATAAGACAGTTTGTTGTCGTTGTTTGTTGGGGGTTTATGGCCTAGTAATATCTAAGGTAATATGTTTGTTGGGGTTTGACATTCTGCCAACATCTAAGGTCATATGTGTCCTGGCAATGTCCTGGCAATGTCTGAGGTATTATATTTGTTGGGGGTTTTACATTCTGGGAACATCTAAGGTCATATGAGAATGGGCTCCGATTTTTGACGGTGCACACAAATGGCTGTCCCACTGGGATATTAGGCCGTTGGCGCCATGGCCCAATATCACATTCAATCACATTATCCTGATACTGAGCTAGCCAGTCTATGCCCTGTCCTTGTAATGCTGAGTACCAGTTTAGTTAGCAACAAGTATCAATTTTGTAAGTCATTGGTTTGACTCCAGACCTTGTGCGTTGGAAGCCTGTGTGCTAACCAATAGACGGGATTGTGCATGTGCTGAAAACGGCATTGGGAACAAAGGCGTAGAGCAATTGAGTTTGCTGATATGCGTAGGGCAAAACTTCCATTTTATTCAAAATTAATAGAAATACATAATAATTTGGCACAAACATGGACGGAAGGATGCAATATAATAATATAATGAATATGTTTAAGATACAACTCTCCATAATTAAGCATTTTGAGCTAATGGGGCTGTCACACTATGACGTTTCTGTCGGCGTGCCGGCAATGTGCAAAATATTTGCAACCAGTCAACGGGTTTCAACGTGTTGTTAACGCGTCCGTAACGCCCCCTCCAACCCGTCGGGGCGCGTCGGGGCGCGTCGAAAGTTTTGTGCAAGCACAAAACGATTGGCGTGCCCCGACGCGTGCTGATGTGTCCATCCACACGTTGCTATCAGTCAACGTGTACTGACGTGTACCGACGCGCCACTAACGCGCCGCTAATGCGTCCCGACGTGTGCTGGCGTTTCACCCAAAAAGGTGACACGTCAGCACGCGTCGATCCGCGTTGGTTAGAAACATCGTAGTGTGACAGCCCCATAAGAAACATACAATTTCAGTCACTTTACAGGCTGATGTTTACATCACCATTGATTAGCCATAAGTAATTCTTGTTCTAAATATTAAATGTCAAATGTGTAGACACAAACTTGTTTGAAAGAAATATATAACCAATATCGGATTAACCCTACTGATTTTGTAGTTCTACATATGTCATTAACCATAGGATACAAATAAAAAGATGAATAAAATAAGTAAAACTGACTCTGGCTATGGCTCTAACACTAGTCTGAGTTCCCAGATTTGTCTAAATCTAAATGCGCATGGCATAAGATGTACTAATTATATTGCTGTAAATGCAATGCTGAATAAAAGATTAATATCTTAATTTATTATGTGAGTCAGCCTCACGAAAATGGGCCAATTGGTGGTTTATTTAAGATGTCGGCATCGCAATTCTTAAAGTGTAGTGCATTTCTTTGTTTTATATTAAATTATCCTAGAAACAAATAAGGTTGTTGTATTTTCTCTACCTTTACATTCAGGATCAATTTAAGGACTTTGCAACACCCCTGCCAATGCTAAACTATAATTATGATGATCGACGCCGACATCCAATGATCGACGCCAACAACTTTACCAGGATGTCGGCATCGCAATTCTTAAAGTGTAGTGCATTTCTTTGTTTTATATTAAATTATCCTAGAAACAAATATGGTTGTTATATTTTCTCTACCTTTACATTCAGGATAAATTTAAGGACATTCCAATACCTCTGTCAATGCTAAGCTATAATTATGATGATCGATGCCGACATCCAATGATCGATGCAGACAACTTCCCCCAATTGGCGTCTTTTCGTGATCCTGACCCATATATATTTTTTTAGTTAGTGTTCTATGTTTCAAGATAGAGCTGAGATAATCTGAAACTAGCACATTTCATAACTGCACCCAGTGTATTAACATGTGCCATGTGCCTCTCGCGGGTTTTATTTGCTCTGACACATCACACAATGCACCGCATGGCTGGAAAGGTGAGTCTATTCGGTGACAGTTTGTACTTGATAAATTGACCGTATAGAGGGAGTGCACGTGACATTATTACTTAGCAATCAGCGGTCAGTGGGCTGCCATCTTGGATTATGAGCACCCTCCCTAGCCATGTTGTGAATGCATGCAGATGCATTAAAACAGAGTTTTGTTGTGTTATGGGAGGTTCTGGGCAGTTTACATCCAATGTGTTTACTTACAGCACTTTAGCAACAACTTCTGAGGCCAAACTGTGCAAAACAGTAACAAATAAACCAACAAATCAGTAAATTAGCACAGTGTAGGCAGTTGCAAGCCTTCTGTATGTCATCCAATATGGCCAGTGAAAGTTGTCTTGTGTCGTCATTACACCCCCTCTATAGGGCAGGGGTTAGCGGGGTTAGCGGGGTCACAGCTTCAGTCCTTCGTCAGCAACCAGCGGTGAAATTAATTCAGAACATACATTGTGATATAGAGCTTTAATAAGCAGCGTGCTTTGCTTTTATTCATAACATGATTCCCTGCAAAGGGTCGGCGACAATTAAGTGTCCTTAAAGCTGCATAGTCCGATGAAGTGTCACATTTTCAAAACCAAAACAATTATCTAGATCTGATTCTACATATCTAACTTAGATCCGGGTGCATTTATTCAACATTTGTTTCTGCATAGAAGGGAACACTGAGTCAATTTAATAGAACCTGTTACTGCAGAAGTCTATGGTGTCAGAGTTTTGGCATGCTTGCCAAAACTAATTTGACATGTTTGCACTTCAAATATCTCAAAACTTTACCATTTAAAATACAAGTTACTTCACACTGAAGTAAAGTCAGTAATAATGATCAATCTAAAATATTTATCTCAGAAAAATGGCAGAAATCCAAAACCATCGGACTATGCAACTATAACTGCTGTTGCATTGACCAGCATGGATGATGGGGGGGGGGGCTGATAGGACCCCCCCCACCCCCCCCCCTTACACCTCGCTCCGCCCCTCTCCACCACCTCCGACCCCATCTCCCCTCGCATACATATCTTGGGTGTCAGTACTATTTGACTAAACTGGGTGGAGTTCATGGCCTGGCACCTTCGATTTTACAATGCAAACAATATAGATGATCCTTTTACTAATCTAAAATGGGTAGACATTTTTTTAGCATTCCTGAGAACATCCAAACACATTCAGAAATGATGTTAATATTATTGTAACTTTTAGAGTATTATGATGGTCTGCAGGTATTGCAATACCTCAGGGAGTTTGATGCCCCTGCCCTGCAGAGTTGTAAACCACTGCCTTGTGGTACAGGTTCTTGACAGAACCGAAGGCTAAGGGAGCAAACCCTAAACAGAAAATCATGTCACTGTGGCAGCATTAAGGGCGGTTCATGTATGAAACTCCCAACATCTCCCGACCAGCCACTGCAGGGACAAATAGTTTTGCGCCTGTCTGGACATGTTCTTGCCCGTGTGAAACCTCTATTTGCTCCCCGAGAGAGTGCCGCTGGTAACTTGCAAAAGCCAGCAGCACTTCAACACTTTTGCAGGCAGCTTTCAAAGCTTTCATGAATCTTAATTTGGATGTTATTATCATTTGCCACAAATTTGGCAAATGCTATACTAACTCAGAAGATACATTGAGATAGAGCTTTGATAAGCAATATGTTTTTATTCATAACTTAGTTACATGAGCTTTTGCAATCTTTCATGTAAACATATAAATGTGTTAAACACAGTTTATTTGTTGTTGTTTTACGTCCTAGAAACGCAATGTCACAACTCGGTACCCGTCCTGATATGACCTTAGATGTTGCCAGGACCTGAAACTCAACCAACCAACCAGATTTCGCTGCCGTGACGTGTGGTGCGTGTTTATCCCTCTAGATGGCGCCACTCTGGTCTCTTCCCCCAATTAACTTTAATTGCGCAGCGTTCACTAGTTCCACAGTTAATTGGTTTCGAGTTACAGCTCCGACTTCCGCTGTAACCAACACCAACCCTTAAGTTATCACCCACTGTCACATAAGCGTTGGGCAAGGCTGAATATTTAATCTATTCTCCAGAAAATTAATCTCTTTTCGCAAAGAGTATATTGTTTTATTCTTGGAAGATGCGGATATCGTCTGATGAACATTGCTTCTGGCAACAGACGATATTTATCAGCTGCAAACAAACGTTGAGTTCCTTTAAACGCCAAATTATTAGTACTAGGAACTCCCTGTGTGTTTCTTCTTCTTATAGCTGATGCTCATACAAAGGAGATCAGTTAATTGCACTATGATAACGCGCAAAAACGGGTGGTATTTTAATAGCTATTTTGGCGGAAGGGGACAGAAATAAGGACTAATTATTTTTCGGCAGTAGTGCAATGCTATCCGGCTTAATTTGCTGACTCACATCAATAATAGACATAATGCTAATTAATTCCTTTCCTCAAATATTATTTGCACATCTGCCATAAATGTGTTAGAACTGCAATGAAGGGCATTCAGTGGAATGTGATATATATATATTTTGTTGGTGAATTAGTTGTTTAAGCAGGGGAAATTTCAGTCATAGACGACTGGTTTTCCTCATTCCACTGCTGGTCGATAGAAAGCCCGAGCCTACACTTTTACCGACCCAAGGGATTTTTAACCTCCCACACCATATAGACATGGTATGAGAGCAACCGGCCTTTGATGACACTCTAAGTTATATACAGCGGTGGAAATCCAAATTGGCAGAGCTGGGGGCACGGGGAATCGAACCGCCGACCCTCAGATTAGGAGTCTGACCTAGAAAAAAGTCAGACACTCTAACCACTCCGCCACAGAGAACGCCATAGAATATTTGAATGCGCAATACACCAGACGTGGTGGCTGAATCGGTAAGACTAAGAATGCTGGGTTCCCGAGATAACAGATTCACCCTGTACTCGCAGTACACAGGTGAATACCCCCCCCCCCCCCCTATATCAAAGCTGTCAAAAAAGCGGGGGAAATGAAATGAGAGCCTAAATCCACAATCTAAAAAGCAATATTTATTCTTTATATATGTGCTAATATTTCCCCGCTACCTTTGAGTTGAAAAATATAATAAAATATATGGTTTAATAGAATTTAAAGGTGAAATCGACAGCGTTCTATGGCTGCCATCTTGTCCTTTTGCATTCTCTCCCATTTCACCAACTCTGTGCTGATATAAGTACCCATTTGATACTGGAGGCAGGCATTCTACTTCCTATTCCATACTAAAGCTATTTTTGCCCGTATTTAGACTACGTTGTTGTTCACCCGTGTACTGCGAGTACAGGGTGAATCCTTTATCTATGGTTTCCCATGTGGAAGGTCAGCGGTACAAATTATTGCTGAGTCAAACCAATGACTTACAAAATTGACACTTGTTGCTACCTAGCCTGGTACTCAGAATTAATAATAGGATAGGAAAAGGACTGGTTAGTTCAGTATCAGGATAATGTAAGTGAGTGGGATGTCGGGTCATGTTACCAGTGGCCTGGTTTCCTAGTGGCACTATGAAGTCGCCATGAGTGTGCACTGTCAGAAGTTGCTACCTGTCCTGATATGACGTTAGATGTTTCGATGACATACAACTCAAACAAACCAGCAAACAAATACATTATATCCCACAATCTCACTGAAAGATTATAGAAGAAGAGTGACAGAGAAAGTTGGTTGGTGGTTGGAATTTTACATCCTGGCAACATCTAAGGTCATATCAGGAGAAGTACAGACTTATGACAGTGCACACTCATGACAACTTTATAGTGCTGTCCCACTGGGAAATCAGGCCACAAGCACCATAACCCAATATCCCACTCAATCACATTATCCTGACACTGAGCTAACGAGTCCTAGCCCTACCCTATTAATGCTGAGCATCAGGCTAGGAAGCGACACATATACTTTTTTAAGTCATTGGTTTGACTGGACCAGGGTGTGAACCCATGGGTTCGAATCCCACGGTCTACCGAACCGGGTGACGGACAGTCAACTCATTCGGCCATTCAGTCTGTTTATATGACATTAGATGTTAGATGACGTAAAACTCAAACAAACAAGCAAACAAATACATTATATCCAACAATCTCACTTAGAAATTACAGAAGAAAAGAGTGGCAGAGAAAGAGTGAGAACGAGAGAGAGAGAGAAGGAAAGAAGTACCAGAAATGAAAGCGAAAAGAGTCAGCAGACCAGATGAGAATAATGTACATGTTATTTGTACATGCATAACCTGTATATATTTCTTCAGGGGCAACTGACGGCATAGGCCAACAATACCTAGTGACGTCATTATCTACAGATGACACTTGACTGTAGGTCTTCTTTAAATATCCTTAATGCAAATCCTGGTCCAAATAAAATTTAAAATTTAAGACCTAAATGCACTGGGATTGGTCCCACTGCTTCACTGGTCACAGCTGGTCCAGTGTATTATTAACAACCCCACCCCAACAACATAATTCATAAACTCACATAACTAACTACACTAGAGTTTCACTAGAATATTTCTAACAAACTGACATTTATATACTGCTTGCCTAACTGCAACTGAACATTAAAACTTACTACAACTTTTCCAACTGAATACAGAAGATAACTTCTGTTTACATTCTAAATACTATGTAAATACTCACATTGATCTGACTAATATTGATCTAATTATATGACACTACTGTTACCATATTGCTATGGAACTTTTGGGTTACAGCATTTCATTGTGTTACATGCTGCAAATTGTGTATTCAACATTTGTGTAAATAACCCTGAATTGAAAAATGGCTGGAAGACCAGTGCTTCGGCACTGACAAAATACTTATTCAGCAGAATAAACATATTTACCACCAAAAAAAAAAAAAGCTTTGCTGCAGGAGGCGAACAAAATGGTGGTTGCATCATGTTCGCTATTTATATTTGGGTCGTTCTCTAAAACTTGGTACCACCACCCTATCCTGATATGAGCTTAGATGTTGCCTGGACATAACATTCTAACAACCAACCAACTGGTACCACATTTTTGGTTTCCACACTGCATTGGCGATGGTTAATTCCTTTGTTTTTTGTAGCAAATCAAACAGTTATTATTGCCTATGTGTCTAAAGGCCCAGTCAGACTTTACCGGACTGAGTACTGGACACCACCGGACAAATAATTGTCTAGTCCATTGGTGTCCGGTGTCAAAATGTGCCAAAATGTACCGAAATGCACCGGATGAAACGGACGCTAAACGGACAAGGAACGTACATTAATGAATATCTACCGGACACTAAACGGACGAAAACCGAATGTCAAACGGACGTACTGGATTGTTCACGGACGTGCTGAAAACATATACTGACCGAATTCCCGCAATAAAAAAAACAAAAACAAAAAAAACAACAACAAAAAACGTCAACGGACTTGGCAGGAAGCAAACCGGAGACGTAACGGATGGGTACCGGACATGAACCGGACAAAACGGACAAAACGGACTTAAAACGGACACCAACCGTACACGTCAGTCCGGTTGTTTCCGGACACCACCGGAGAGAGAACGGACACGCCGGATGGGTACCGTATATAAACCGTACATTGCCGTATTTCACCGGACAGTGTCCGTTTTCTATCCGGTTCCTCAATCCGGTGAGGTCTGACAGGGGCTTTAAGAATGTTACTAATATGTCATTTTAATATATCACACAAAATGTATCAAAAGTATGCTTGTATAATTTTGTGCTGAAGTGAAAATTTGGACATCGACACCATGCATTTACCCAAAGGTTTTGGTGAAGCTCTTTATTGCAAGACACAACCTTATTTGTTTATCTGTAAGCAATACATTCCTGTTTAAATTGATTGTGTGCGTCAAAATATATTCTGGATATGTGCTTGACTTTCATGTCACACAAGTGATTTTACCATTTTGCTCAATTTGTATGAGATCAAAATCAATAAATGAAATAGTTTTTTTTTCAGCTCTGACATATGCTCAGCACGTAATATCACTGTCAATTCTGCTGTCATTTGGAGTGTTTTCTGTTATTCTTTGGAGTTGTTTCACTTTTTGACTCCATGTCAGACATTAATACCCAGTTTCAGAGAATGAACCATTTGCATAATGGACTGTGTAGGATGTAAATATACTATATATGTTTGTATATATATATATATGGGTCAGGATCACGAAAACAGGCCAATTGGTGGTCAATGTCGGCGTCGAGCTTGGATATCGGCGTCGATCGGTATAATTATAATTTAGAATAGACATAGGTGTTGGAAAGTCTTTAAATTTATCCTGAATGTAAAGGTCGAGAAAGTACAACAACCTGAATTGATTTTAGGATAATATAATATAAAACAAAGAAATGTACGAGTCTTTAAGAATTGCGACGCCGATATCTGTTAAAGTTGTCGGCATCGATGATTGGATGTCGGCGTCGATCAGGATAATTATGATTTAGCATTGACAGAGATGTTGGAAAGTCTTTAAATTTATCCTGAATGTAAAGGTCGAGAAAATAAAACAACTTGATTTGTTTCTAGGATAATTTAATATGAAACAAAGAAATGCACTACACTTTTAAGAATTGCGATGCTGACATCTTCACTTGACCACCGATTGGCCCGTTTTCGTGAGGGTGACTCATATACATATACATATATTTATATCATACATATATGTGCACGGTGCATATATACACACATATATATATGGGTTATTCTCCAAATCTGGGCACCACATATTTGGTCTTCACGTTACGATACTGATAATTAAGTCTTCGTTTTATTGATAGCAAGTCAAATAATTACTGTAGCCTCTGTTTATTAGGTATGTTAGCAATTCTACATGAATTGAATTTATCCCACAAAAGATATCAAGATTATACTTGTATGATTTTGCACTAGAGTGAAAATGTGAAAATTTACACATTGACACCATACATGTAGCCAAACTTATTTTTCATTTTTTTTCTTGTAAGTCATAACCTTTTCTGCTTAACAGTAATCAATAAAATCTTGTTTGACTATGTTGTATATGTTAAAATGAGGTTCTGGATGTATCTTTGATTTTCATGTTATAGGAGTGATATTAATGTATTGCTCAATTTGTATAAGATCTAATTCAAAAAGGGAAACTCATTTTTTTCAACTCTGATATATGCACAACATGCAAACCTTCATAGGACATTGGATTAGGCTATTATTTGAAAGGATGTTTGCTATTATTTGGAAGGTTTTCACTTTTGGTTTCCATGTCACACTTTTGTGCCCAGTTTTAAAGAATGACCCATATATTTATATATTTATATATATATATATATATAAATGTACCCTGTTAACAGTACGCAGAATCACGTCTTTTGCTTTGTATTGCGCATGCACAGAACTATCATTAAGCGTATCTCAGGGGATTTGCCCTTGCTAAAAGTCCTAGCTCTCTGGCTTTGACAGACGGCGACATAACTCAGTTAATATCGCCGTTGCTGTCAGGTCCAGAGAGCGTGGAAGCAGGAGTGGGACAAACATTTATTTCAATTTTAATTAGGTCAATCAAATGTGTCACGGTGCGGTTGAGGGCGCGGTGAAAACTGACCAGTTGGTGCCCAGAAGATGGGTGAGGGGTGAGGGATGAGGGTTGAGGAACGAGGGAAAAGGGGTGAGGGATGAGGGATGAGGGATGAGGGAGGGCTCCAGTGAGGGGACACCGAATGGTGAGGGCAGGAGCAGGGGAGGTGTGGATGTACTGAGGTGTGAGTGACAGCCCGTGCTCCCCCTTCCGACTCCTGCCTCCAACCCCCGCCGAGCTGACGTGTGCGCACACAAATTATGTTGTACTCTGAGAGCAAATATCCCCAAAGTTGGCCAATTATAATAAACATTTATGTCTTTATAATGTTAATTTTTTGGGTATATTAGTTGATTAAGCTCGGATAATTTCAATTACGGACAATTGGTCTTCCTCATTCCACTGCTCCTTGCCCTATCCTAGTAATGTCGAGTGCCAGGATAGGTAGCGACAAATATCAATTTTAAATCATTGGATTAACTCGACCAGGGTTCGAATCCCAAGACCTACCAGAATGGGAGGCGGACGCTTAAAAAGGCCGGCACACACCTCCCGTATAAAACCTAAAACTGCGTTTCGCGACTAAGTTTGAGTTTTAGTCGGTTTCAGTCTTTAGGTGTGTGACCACCCCTAACACACCTGAGCCTTGTGACTCGCGTATAAAACTCAGTTTTAGGGCTTCAAACTGGAATCTTATAAGATTCGAAAAATGAATTGGGCCGTTCGAGAAATGGTATATGTGAGCGGTCAGTCGTATCTTATACGGTATATGTGTGATACCCATCGTCCGTTTGCTCTCTTCCATTCCGCCTCTCCCATTCCCCCTCTTCCATTCCCATCTCTTCCATTCCCTCCTCTTCCATTCCCCCTCTTCCATTCCCCTCTCTTCCATTCCCCTCTCTTCCATTTCCCTCTCTCCCAAGCCCCCTCTTCCATTCCCCTCTCTTCCATTTCCCTCTCTTCCATTCCCCCCTCTCCCATTCCCCTCTCTTCCATTCCCCTCTCTTCCATTCCCTCTCTTCCATTCCCCCTTCCCTTGCATTCCCCCTGTTGCGTTCCCCCTGTTGCGTTCCCCCCTCTTGCATTCCCCCCTCTTGCATTCCTCCCTGTTGCATTCCCCCCTCTTGAGTTCCCCCCTCTTGAGTTCCCCCCTCTTGTGTTCCACCATCTTGCGTTCCCCCTCTTCCATTCCCTCCTCTTGCGTTCCCCCTCTCCCATTCCCCTCTCTTCCATTCCCCTCTCTTCCATTCCCTCTCTCCCATTCCCCTCTTCCATTCCCTCTCTTCCATTCCCCATCTTCCATTCCCCCTCTTCCATTACCCTTTCTTCCATTACCCTCTCTTCCATTCTCCTCTCTTCCATTCCCTCTTTCCATTGCCCCCTCTCCCATTCCCCCTCTTCCATTGCCCTCTCTTCCATTCCCCCTCTTCTATTCCCCTCTCTTCCATTCCCCCCTCTCCCATTCCCCTCTCTTCCATTCCCTCTCTTCCATTTCCCCCTCCCCTTCCGTTCCCCCTGTTGCGTTCCCCCTGTTGCGTTCCCCCTGTTGCGTTGCCCCTGTCGTGTTCCTCCCTGTGGCGTTCCCCCTGTTGCGTTCCCCCCTCTTGAGTTCCCCCATCTTCCGTTACCCCGCTTCCATTCCCCCTCTTCCATTCCCCTCTCTTCCATTCCTCCTCTTCCATTCCCCCTCTCCCATTCAACCTCTTCCATTCCCCTCTCTTCCATTCCCCTCTCTTCCATTCCCTCCCCATCCATTCCCCCTCTTCCATTCCACTCTATTCCATTCCCTCTCTTCCATTCCCCCTCTCCCATTCCCCTCTCTTCCATTCCCCTCTCTTCCATTCCCCTGTCTTCCATTCCCTCTCTTCCATTCCCCCCTCCCCTTGTTGCGTTCCCCCTCTTCCATTCCCTCCTCTTGCATTCACTCCTCTTCCATTCCCCCCTCTCCCATTCCCCTCTCTTCCATTCCCTCTCTTCCATTCCCTCTCTCCCATTCCCCCTCTTCTATTCCCCTCTCTTGCATTCTCCTCTCTTCCATTACCTCTCTTCCATTCCCCCTCTCCCATTCCCCTCTTCCATTCCCCTCTCTTCCATTCCCCCTCTTCCATTCCCCTCTCTTCCATTCCCCTCTCCCATTCCCCTCTTCCATTCCCCTCTCTTCCATTCCCCCTCTTCCATTCCCCTCTCTTCCATTCCCCTCTCTTCAATTCCCGTCTCTTCCATCCCCATGCAAGAGGGGAAGGAGGAGGGGGAATGGAAGAGGGGGAATGGGAGAGGGGAATGGAAGAGGAGGGAATGGAAGAGGGGGAATGGGAGAGGGGGAATGGAACAGGGGGAATGGAAGAGAGGGGAATGGAAGAGAGGGGAATGGAAGAGAGGGGAATGGAAGAGAGGAATGGGAGAGAGGGGAATGGAAGCGGAGGAATGGAAGAGAGGGGATTGGAAGAGGGGGAATGGAAGAGGAGGGAATGGAAGTGGAGGGAATGGAAGAGGGGGAATGGAAGAGGGGGAATGGAAGAGGGGGAAGGGAAGACAGGGGAATGCAAGAGGGGGGAATGCAAGAGGGGGAATGCAACAGGGAGGAACGCAACAAGGGGGAACACAAGAGGGTGGAACACAACAGGGGGAATGGAAGGGGAGGGAATGGAAGAGAGGGAATGGAAGAGAGGGGAATGGGAGAGGGGGAATGGAATAGGGGGAACGGAAGTCCCAAATAAGAACGTGGTGTTCTATGTGGCAGAGTGGTTAGAGTGTCTGACTTTTTTCTAGGTCAGACACCTAATCTGAAGGTCGGTGGTTCGATTCCCCATGCCCCCACCTCTGCCACTTTGGATTTCCACCGCTGTGTATAACTTAGAGCAACATCAAAGGCCAGTTGCTCTCATACCATGTCTATGTGGTGTGGGAGGTTAAAAATCCCTTGGGTCAGTAAAAGTGTAGGCTCGGGCTTTCTATCGACAAACTGTCTAATGGTGGAAACAAGTCTATTCAGAATTATCCATGACAGGCAGTATAAATCTTCAAGTAAGACGGGGGAACGCAAGAGGGGGCAACGCAAGAGGGGGAACGGAACGGAAGGGGAGGGAATGGAAGAGAGGGAATGGAAGAGGGGGTATGGGAGAGGGGGGAATGGAAGAGACGGGGGAACGCAAGAGACGGGAAAGCAAGAGGGGGAACGCAACAGGGGGAATGGAAGAGAGGGGAATGGAAGAGGGGATAATGGAAGAGGGGGGAATGGAAGTCATGAAACGGATGGTATATGTGAGCGGGTCAGGTCGGGTTGTGACGGGTCGCGTCGGGCAGTCAGTTTTAGCGCGTGAATCGTATATGGAAGGTGTGTACCAGGCTTAACTCATTCGGCCATCTTGTTTGGCTAAAACAATTCTCTGTACTAAAATAGAGTAGGTTATAATGGCCATGGTCATTGTCGTCGTGCGCACTGAATGTGGAATCAAGTGTTGGGAATTGTGGGCGTAATCTATTAATCAACTCGGGTCACCCGAGCCACTTTTTGATGCATGCGCACATCCTACAGACTCGGGTTGAATAAACGAATACACTCGGGGTGGAAAAATGGTGGCTTAATCTAAAACTTAATTTTTTTTGTCAATAACCGATATATGTACAGCAAAATAGGACTTAGAGCATTTTATGATTGTAGAAGCTGAAAATCTGGGTTATTAAAAAAAAAGCATTAAAACAACACGTAGGACCTGTATGGGTAGCTGTTATCCTACAGGTACCAGCAGTACAGATGTGACGTCATGACTCCTAGCAAACCTCAGCCAAGAGGTGGGTTACTGGGGTGGGTTCGTTTTGTACACGGCACGTGTAATTCTCGACTCCACTCGCGGTGTTCGATTTGAAGTTCTGATGACTCGGGTGACCCGAGTCGCTTGGGTCGTGTTAATCGATTACGGCCTGTATGACTAACCAGTGGTCCACAACTAGTTCATCAAAGGCTGTGGTATGTGCTGTCTTGTCTGTGGGAAAGTGACTATAAAGGACCCCTTACTGCTTATCGGAAAGAGTAACCTATGTGGCGGCAGCGGGTTTCCTTCAAAGAAATATGTCAGAATGACCATATGTTTGATGTCCAATAGCTGATGATATGAAAATCAATGTGTTCTAGAGGCGTTGTGAAATAAAACAAGCTTTACTTTTGCGAATTGCATGACTTTATTCTGGGGCAGCCTTGCAGTGGCCTTACACTGAGCTCTGGGGCTTTTGTTGGGAAGATAACACTGAGACAAAGGCATGTAAGTACGGCGATCGGAGTAGATGAGCAAAATGACTAAAATGAGAATGTGAACACTGTAACAATTTAACTGATATTAGGTAATAAGTGACCCAACACCTCGAAATGAGTCACGTTGTCCCAAATAAGAAAAACTTAGTTAAGGACATATTCAGAAAGAGCAGAGTGTAAACTTTAAAATGATACCAAATTTATAGCTGGATGGTGCGAAGATGGCGGCGGCTGGGACGGTTGTGCGCGGGTTTCAAACTGACGTTGGGTCACGTGACCGGTGTGGCGGTTTCAGCTTGTTCCCGTGCTCAGCCGTGTGCTGTTGCTTCTGCGCATGCGCGGATTTTGCATCAACTCGGGTCACCCGAGACACTTATTGGCGTATGCGCACATCCTACAAACTCGGGTCGAATAATCGAATACGCTTCTCTGCGCTCGGGTGAACAATTTTTTTTTTTTTTAAATAACCGATAAAACTACAGCAAAATAGGATTTAAAGTATTTTATGATGGCCTAGTTTACCTATATTTCCATTTAATTAATCTAAGTTATTCTTTTTTTGCACACGGCACGTGTATTTGTTGACTCCACTCACCGTGTTCTATTTGAAATTCTGACGACTGGGATGACCCGAGTCGCCCGGGTAGTGTTAATCGATTATGGCCATGGTTTTTAGATTCTGACGCATGCGCAGAAGCAAGGTACACGTCTGATCACGGGAACACGCTGAAACCACCACACCGGAATGGCGGGAAATTTGATCTGGGAGTCGCAGTTAGTTCGGGCTGGAGCCGGTAGGTGGCGGCACAGTGTCTTATTGGTGATATTTATCGGCTGTCCAGACTCGTGTCCGAATTACCCATGGTAATTATAACATGTACAATTTTACCCAGTGGATATGAAAATATGCTGAGCAAAACCAAGTTTTATGGAATAAACAACAACAACAAATTTCACCCACATAAACTTTGATGGCATATTACTCAAAATGCATAGGTGTGTCATTTTGATGAGTCGGGTCACATATAAGCTGCTTGATTGGAAATTAATCGGCAATCCACAATCCACCTCCTGCCTTCCGCCCTCAACCCTCAGCCCTCTGCCCCCACAAAAATCAACTATGCAGGGGAAGAAGGCATTTAGGTTTTGCCCCACGTACTTGTCATCGTCTTTGCTGAAAGGGTTAATCAATAGTCTGTACGTGCCAACAAGTGGTCACGTGGTCACATAGACAGGTGGCATCCCGCGTCCGGGGACTCACGCCACATCCACTTGCCGGAAGTGACGCCCACACTTCCTGGAAGTGATGCGACATTCATGCGCAGTGTATTGTGAAACGCTGTACTGCCCACCTGAAGGCTAAAGGCATGACCGGACGCCATGGCCGAGTCAGTAGAGCGTGGGCTTCCTGTGTGGAAAAGGAACGTTTGTTTTATTTAACGACGCATCTAGAGCATATTGATTTTTATCATCGGCTATTGGACGTCAAACATATGGTCATTCTGATATATTTCTTTGGAGGAAACCCACTGCCGCCACATAGGTTACTCTTTCTGATAAGCAGCAAGGGGTCCTTTATATGTCTTCCCGTCTGGAAGTTCGGGAGTTCGATTCCAGGTCGAGTCAACCCAATGACTTAGAAAATTGGTACTTGTCGCTTCCTAGCCTCGCTCTCGGCATTAATAGGAGAGGGCAAGTGCTGGTTAGCTCAGTGTCAGGATAACAAGACTGAGTGGGTTATCGGGACATGGTGCTGGCGGCCTACTTTCCCAGTGGGGCAGCACTATAAAGTCGCCATGAGTGCAGACGGTCACAAATCGGTACCCGTCCCGATATGACCTTAGATGTTGTCAGGACGTGAAACTCCAACAACCAACCAACCTGAAAGCACGACGAAGGGCACGAGCGACCTGGACACGGCTCATGCACAGTGAAGGCAAAGCAACAAAAGAGGCAGCTTGAAGTCATTGGGTTATTAGTTCAAGCTGCATAGTCACATGAACACATCACATTTTCAAAACCATAGCCCTAGCCTAGATTTGATCCTACGTTTTCCAACTGATACCCCTGTCACACTACGACGTAACGAGCAACCGTAAGCCTGATGTGATCATGTTTCGTCATTACGTTGACGTACGTTGGGTTACATTATGATGACGTCAGAATGACGTTAGACTGACATCGAGCTACGTCATGTTACGTCATGCTACGTCGGTGCGCATCAAAGTTTTGAACCTGTTCAAAACTTTCAACGTAACTCAAACGTAAGGGTTTACGTTCGCCGTACGTTCTGTACACGTTCTGCGAACATCAATGACGTTAAATGGACGTTAGTCAAACGCTGCTCACTACGTTCAACTACGTTCCACTACATTGACCCACATTAAACCCAGTGGAAACGTCCACGCGGCGTAATGGGAACATCAGGAGAACATCAGGAGAACGTCAGGAGAACATACGTTCAACATACATTCAACGTTTCGCCACCATGTCATGACGTATGTAACGTCATGTAACGTAGTTCTGGCGATGGAATAACATTCATAACGTTCCGCGAGCGTAATGACGTTGTCCTCTTTCGTTGAATAATGGTATCACTATGCTTTACCGATGTTACACTCTCATCAACTACGCTGCATCCACGTTCAACTTGTGCCCAAATTTGCATACTACGCCGAGAAGTTCAACGTTCTTCACGTTCTCCCTATGCTGACGTCGTAGTGTGACAGGGCCTTTAGATACTGATGCACTGATTGAACACCAGTTGCTGCGTGGAAGCCAATTTAGCAGAACCCATTACAAGCCTTTGGTGTCAAAATTTCGATGCGCATACCAACATTAATTTTCCATGTTTAGCATTTCATAATAAGTTCCTTCACCTTGAAGTAAGGTATATTCTAATGATCAACGTAAAGTCTATCTGAAATAATGGCAGAAGCTTAAAACCATCGAACTAGCCAACTTTAATAAAACACCACGTGTCGTAAAAGTGAAAGTGAATGTGGAAATAAAAGTGAAAGTAAAAGTGAAAATAAAAATGAAAATAAAAGTGAAAATAACAAAATATAAATGAAAGTAATTGCACACTTTCTTTCACTTACGCTTCTTTTGACCGGAAATTTAAGGCTGCATAAAATTGTCAAAATTGTCAAAACTAAAGCACTTTCAACGGAGTCAATGGTGCACTTATTAAGCATTTCTTGCTATCTAGAACAAATAGAAGAGAATATGGGTAAATTTAATAGAACCTGTTAATGTCTATGGTTGCCCAATCTCAAAATTAATTAATTTCTATTCCACATCAAATATCTCCATAGGTTAGCATTTGAAATAAACAAAGGCCACTTCAAACTAAAGCAATGTGCATTATAACGATAAACGATAATTCTGTAAATAAAATGCCGGAAACTGAAAATCATCGGACTGTGCGACTTTAAATAAAGCGCTCTCTCCTCAATCACCAATCACTAGTAAACCCATCTTCCACTTAACCAAGTATAAACTGGTGTCATCTGTACAATTACAGACATATACTTATCAAGGATGATCAAGGAGGATCAAGGATGAAAATATCATGGACAAAGAAGATCACCAACAAAGAAGTTCTCAGAAAAATTAAAAATAAGAAAAGCTTGTTTGCCACTATACAGACAAAGAAACTTATCTATTTTGGCCACATCATTCATCAGAGTTCAATATACCGTACATTGTTAGAAGGGAAGGTGAATGGCAGCAGAGGGAGAGGGAGACCAAGAACATCATGGTTTACAAATATTTCACAGTGGACAGGCTTGAATTATTCACAGTCTATCAGAACAGCACACCATCGGGACAAGTGGAGAATCATTGCATCCAACCCTCGACTAGAGGTTGGAACTATTGATTGATTGACTTATCAACAAGTGACCTTCACCTTGTTGCAAAACTTTAAATAGTTGAATTTGCTATCGCATAAAGACTTCAAAAAGAAAGAAAATCCCCTGAAACCACTACTCAAATTTCAATAGTTGCACATCCATTATTGTGAAAATGCACCATATTGATTCCACAGAGCATGCGCAGATAGCGAAGATCCTTAAGTGTTAGTTCTTCCCACCACTACCAGAATTCAGGTTAGTGGTGGAAATCCTCTACAGGACATGCTGCAGAGTGAGCTGTTTGTTGGATCATAACCATCAAAGGGCACGATGGTTGTGGAAACCCCTCTACAAGATTTCAATTTGAGATGCAACCCTCATTATTTGTTCCACTGCTATCAGAGGGAAGCTTGCTGGTGGAAATCCTCTGTAAGACCTTTTCCACAGAGTATGTTGCACAGTGAGCTGTTACCCAAAGCAGGTTATACTATTTCTGGATGCCCGGCCGCATGAACACTAGATAATACTACAAACTCTTCCCCCTTCATTTCACCAGTGATGCCTCCCTTAAACAAACCCTTAAACAAACTCATAAGGAAGAAAGGGAAGACAAGTCACACAAAATTAACAGTGAAGAAGTTGTGCTATATTGGCATCAACTACTGTTAACCTACTAGTGACCTATCACCCTCACCCCTTCTATCCATACAGAATCTCATTACCTCTTTAGCCTGTCTATGAATCAGTGCCTACAGCCCATTGAATTTGAAACGGAGTCCCTTGGTTGTTGCACTCAACTCAATTTGTATATAGGAATTTTGATAGCATCAGACAGAGTGTCTGGGGGTCCTGCTCTAGAGTAGTTGTGTCCCACTCAAGAGCCAGGAGTAGAGTGATCACTCTCCAGTGTGCCTGAAACAGTGTCTTGAATAATTAATTAATCTCAAAGTGAGGCTAGTGTGGTCACTGGGCCAAGGTAGTGTATGTGACTGGGCATTCCCACAGCCAGCCAATCACCCCACAGCCCGGAGTGGGTGACACCCCCCAGTAGTGTTGGCTGTCACTCAACCCAGCTGCAGGTGGTGTTCTGTGTGTATATGCAGATTAGGCTGGTGTGCCCACCCAGTGGTCATGTAGGGACAGATAGCTGTAGACAGTTACAATAGATCTCTGCTAAAATGGTCTTTTCTCCAATTGCACTCTTTATGGATGCATAGAGAAGCATTTCAACAATCATGTACTGCCTCTTAGATAGGAACATCTCTTGATTAATCTCAGGCATCATATATGAACATATATTTCACACAGCTTATATCATGTCAGAATAGGAGTGACAAATTATAACTTTTAGTTTACATAACAGTGTCCACACTCCGTCGCCCAAGAATAATAATGCTCTCTGCCAATATATAATTCTGAACCGAAAATCCGTATATTTTTACAAGGTGTTCTTGTCACTGTTATCAGAGCGTGGATTGATGATTTAAAATCACTATTAAACCTTTCCATAGAGCATCTTACCCAGTGAACTACTAGTAGTTCTTTCACTACCAGTAGAGGGTGAGATGATGATAGAAATTGTCTCCTGCTTTTGTTAAATTAAATGAAATAGTAACTGGCTAAAGAAAATAAACAAACACGTCAAATTTCGCATATCGTCGCTGACTAATACATTAAAAATGGCGGCTTAGTTCCTTTTTAGGCTTTGCCCCCTAGCAACAACTAAGGTCATATCAGGACAACTAAGGTCATATCAGGAAAGTGCTCACTCATACTGACAATGCTGACCCACTGGGAGATCAGGCTGCTGGCACTAGCAACATTTAAGGTCATATCAGGATGGATCCCGACTTGTGAGTACATACTCATGGCTATTTTATAGTCCCTCTGGGAGACCAGGCCACCAGCACCATGAAATGATATCCCACTCAGTTACATTATCCTGATGCTGAGCAAACCAGTCCTAGCGCTATCCTATTAATGCTCAGCGCCAGACCAGCTAGTGACAAGCATAATTTGTGTAAGTCATTGCTTTGACTTAGTAGGGATTCAAACCTATGACCTCCCGCACAGGAAGCCAGCCAGCCTTTTTACACATTCGACCATCTCGTCTGGTCTCAGCTTCTGGATAATGTAGCACATTACAGGGTCTGTTCCAGGGGTGGTGGTAGAGGGGGGTGGGTGGTGGTGGGGTGGGTGGTGGTGGGGTGGGGGTGCGGTTGGTCGGTGTGGTGGTGGTGTTGGGAGTGGTGTTGGGGGTGGGGTTGGGGGTTGAGGGGTGGGGTCACACGTGTGCCTTATTATAAAAAAACGTAATGAACATCCTGGCCCAAGAACACTGAGTGTTGAAGCAGTGACAGTGTTGGACCACTGCACTAACAATTCCACCGAGAGTACGGCGTGTCAGCCAGTAAGGTCTGAAATATTCCAACATAAATAAATGCAGCTTCGCATACAAATCAATGAGGGTGTTTTATTTATATATATATATTTTTTAATATAAATGCCAAGCTACATAAACGGAATATATATATATATTACAAAAAATCTAAACCTATATATATATATTCTAAATTGAAACCAATGAGTCGATTTCACAACACAGATACTGTGAATGAAATACCTCGTTGATTGCATAATTAATTCTGGTGGTGTTTTCTTTTTGTGTCTGTGATTTCAGACAAATTGAACTGAAATCTTATTTAGGTGGAGACACAACAACAAAAGAAAAAAGGCAAAGAAATCCGGCAAACAAAATCAAACCAAACCAACCCAGGTCCGTCCCTGTCAGGTGCAGCAACGTGCCGAAGCATTCTCTTAGCTGAAGTACCAGAAAGAAGCCACTTGGGAAGCCACTACTTATGGAAGCCATTCTGGAGCCTCTTGCTGCCTCCCTGCTCCCCCCCCCCCCCCACCTCACACATACGTGTGTGATGTCACACTCACCCACCGTGACGTCACTGACATCGTGACGTCACACGCACGGATGGTGACGTCACACACATCAGGCAAACTGAAAGCGCTAACACTTACAGGCATTTTCTTGTTACCTTCTTTCGCGGCTTCCACCCACCCCCACCCCCACCCCCATCCCCACCCCGCCCCACCCCCATCCCACCCCAACCGCACTCCACGCTCGCCATTACACCCCGTAATGTTTCCATTTCCGGTGAGCTGAGCCTGCGCAGATGTATCGTTCACTGTGATGACCTCAGCCTGCTCCTCGTGAAATCCACCTACCTCCACCTCGATCCCGTATCTCACAATTCCACCATCTAGATCTGATCTCAGATCTTACTTGTTTTGGTGAGAAACCACGTTACTGAGTGTGTGTGTGTGGCTCTCTGTACAAATGACAACTGTCAAGTCCCCTTTCTGAGCAGGACTGACCCTTGCTTCATTTGGTTTCTCCCAATTGCAGCATTTACACACCTGGCGCGGTGGCTGAATCGGTAGAGCGCGGGCCTGGCGTGCGGAAGGTCTGGAGTTGGGTTCCCGGTTGAGTCAAAACAATGACATAAAATTGATTTTCCAGTGGGGCAATACTATAAAGTCACCATGGGTGTGCACTGTCACAAGTCGGTGCTCGTCCTGATATGATGTAAAGGCCCTGTCACACTACTACGTAACGACGTCAATGTAGGGAGAGCGTGAAGAACGTTGAACTTCTCGGCATAGTATGCAAATTTGGGCACAAGTTGAACGTGGATGCAGCGTAGTGGATGAGAGCATAACGTCGGTAAAGCATAGTGATACCGTCATTCAACGAGAGAGGACAACGTCATTACGCTCATGGAATGTTATGAACGTTATTCCATCGCCAGAAGAACGTTACGTGACGTTACATAAGTCATGAGACGTTGAACGTACATTGAATGCACGTTCTCCTGACGTTCTCCTGATGTTCTGACGTTCTCCTGACATTCCGATTATGCCACGTGAGCATTTGCGCTCGGTTTAATGTGGGTCAACGTAGTGGAACGTAGTTGAACGTAGTGAGCAGCGTTTGCCTAATGTCCGTTTAACGTCATTGATGTTCACTGAACGTGAACAGAACGTATGGCGAACGTAAACCCTTATGTTTGAGCTACGTTGAAAGTTTTGAACATGTCCAAAACCTTGATGTAACTCGATGTAACACGACGTAATGTGACATAGCTCGACGTCATTCTAACATCATTCTGACGTCATCATAACATAACCCAACGTACATCAACATAATGATGAAAAATGACCACGTTAGGCTCACGTTGGCTCGTTACATCATAGTGTGACAGGGGTATTAGATGTTGCCATGATATAAATCTCCAACAGCCAATAACCAACCAACCAGCACCATTTACATATGAAGAGTTCAGGTGCAAAACCATGTAAACACGCCACTCCAAAAATGTAGTTTAAATAAACGATTTTTACATGAAAATAATTTTAATTCTCACTAATTCCACTTTTACTATGATCACATGGTTATGGTGCAATGAAGCAAGAAGTAAAAATATCTAATATAAACACTTTTTGAAGGTTTAATTCCAGTGTCTATCTCCATTTTTGGATGGGCGTTTAAGTGTTTTTGCACCTGAACTCTTCATGTGCTCCGTAGTTGTTACCAACAATTAAGTGCCCCCTCCGACAAGCACAGACCTGCGACATTGACCTGGTCTGGTGGGTGGCACTTTTGGGTGTCCGGCCTCGGCAGATATGGATCAAAAAGATATGGTAGACTTGGTCAGGTACCAGCCATAAATACAAAAGCCTCACACTCAACAAGGACACTGCGGGAGGAAGTCTTTCTGTCCAGAGAGTTCAGCTTTTCAATTCAATGTCAACTTACATAAGAAACCAATCAAACTGCAGTGTACAATCGTTCAAAGAGCAGCTTGACAAGGTGCTAGCAGCAATACCAGATGAACCTCAGATTCCTTGATACACCCAGCTAACACTAGCAGATTTAAATTAATTGCTACACATGACAAAACTGAGCAGAGCATCCTCAGCACATGTAGTGGAGATTCAGAGTGGAGTCTCTGACTTGGCCTGAGCATATAGCTCAAACACTCTAATCTAATCTAATCTTATCTAATCTAATGACCATTCTGCTCAGACCCCACTTGGTGGGCGTCTGTTTCATGACGTCACATCTGCACATATTGCGAATCAACACATAACAACTCATATTGCACAATGATGTCATGCTGTCTCACTTCTATCCACCTGTTGCTATGGAAACCTACATGGATCTGACAGAGATTTGACCATTTTTGTGCTTAGTGTAAATTTCAATGTAGGTGCATGCATGTGATTGACAAGACTGACGTAATAGATGCCGTTAGTTTTTCATTGTGAATATGGCCCTTGCTGCCAAGACGGCAATCGCTCACTCAATCAATCAACAATCTACTATACCCCAGGAGCCAACGTTACTTGACTCACTCTATCATTGTAGTTGTAGATTACAAAGATCTACTTCCTGTATTTATTCTAAAAATAGGACAGAACCTCAAAATCATAAGATTATGCAACTTTAAAAAATACAAACCCTGCCCATACTGAATTAATTATTGTTCCACATACATGCATTAATACTGCTAAAAGAATGTGTGCTAAATGAAGGAATGGTCTACTCCACCTACCGGTTCCCGTCGGTATTGTTCCAATTGGTTCCCAGGTGACCCTGGTATTCGTGACATGCGTCCTGCTGTTGTGGTTACACGCAGTGAAACCTGCTATTATTCCTGATTAAAGCCGCATATTCCGATGAAAGCGTCACACGTTTGAAACCAAAACACTCTCCTTATACCATGACCCGATCTCCCACTAAGCCAAACTATTATTCTGACACTAAATCAACCAGTCCTTGCCTTATCCGAGTAATATTGAGCGCCAGGTGACACCAATTTGGGTCAATACCCCAAATCTAGGTCATCATGCCAAATCTGGGTCATCTCTCGAAATTTGGGTCATCACCCGAAATTTGGGTCATCTCCTCAAATGTGGGTCATCATCCCCCCCCCCCCCAATTTGGGTCATCATTACCCGGCACTACACTACAATAGAAAACTCATCGGGCATCGTTTTGAATAGCTGTGCATTTTGAAGCCCTTATTTCAGACCTATTTCAATGTTTACTAACATCGTGTATGCGCACGCAGCTTGGCTGCAGAACAAAGGCACACTGCCATTGAGTTTGAGGGTATGCACAGTGCAAAACGTTTATTTTATTCTAAATTAATAAAAATGCAGAACCCTACCCTTATAAATTTAATATAATCTGTTCGTTGAATATGGTTTCTATATGTTTTCCAAGCGGTTTGTCTCTAGGTGGTGTGGTTTTAGAGATATTTCACTTTTTCTGTGTGAAGATTGCTCACGGCCATGGACAATGCATTGAGTTTGCCAGTATGCACAGTGCAGAACGTTTATTTTATTCAAAATTAATAGAAATTCAGAACCCTAACCATATAAATATAATATAATCTATTTGCTGAATATGTTTTCTATATGTGTACCAAGCGGGTTGTCTCTAGGTGGTGTGGTTTTAGAGATATTTCACTTTTTCTATATGAATATAATTAAAGATTGCTCACAGCCATTGATGATGCATTGAGTTTGCCGGTACATGCAGTGCAAAACGTCTATTTTATTCAAAATTAATAGAAATACAGAACCCTAACCTTATAACTTTAATATAATCTATTCGTTGAATTTGTTTTCTATATGTGTTAAAAGCGGGTTGCTTCTAGGTGGTGTGATTTTAGAGATATTTAGCCTTTTCTCTATGAAGATTACTCATAGCCATTGAGTTTGCAGTGTGACAGTGTGTCGTCCTGCAGCCAAAGGGCGTGCGCACTGACCTAGATACCCATGCTGACGTCACATGAAATAGGTCTATTGAGATCCAACTTGACCTAGGGCAGTTGGTCTCAGACCTCATAATTGTGTAGGGCTTAGTTACACTGACTCTCTGACAGGGACTGGTCGTGGTGGTCGGGAGTTCAATTCCTGGTCGAGTCCAGCCAATGACTTACACAGTTGATACTTGTTGGTTCCTACCCAGGTGCTTGGCATTACTAGGATAGGGCATGGATTGCTTGGCTCGGTGTCAGGATAATGTGACTGAGTGGGATATCAGGTCATATTGTTGGTGGCCTGGTCTCCCAGTGGGGCAAAACTATAACGTCACCATGAGTGTGCATTGTCACAAGTCGGTACCCATCCTGATATGACCCTAGATGTTGCCAGGGCATAACACTCCAACAACAAACCAACCATCTCTGACAGGATTGCTAACCAACCAATTAGAAAATGTGTTGGAAGGCTGGGTTATTGAAACAACCACATGATTTTGCAATCTAATAAGATAAATAAATTCTGCAAATACTTATCAATTATAGCCCACTACTTTTGGAGTGAATAAACTGAGAAAATCATGAAGATTAATAGACGTAAACAAAATAAAAAATCTAGAGCTTTCTGTGGCAGCTATCTTGGTGGTTCTTTTTGGCATTCTCTCTCAATTTCTCAACTTTAAGGCAATATAGATTACCAAATCAGTTTTTGTTGGGATTTAGGCAGGGTTGTCAGACATCTCATGTCTGTGTGCGTCTTTTATGTAGGTAGAGCTGTGGTTTTGGTTGTGTCTAGAGGGTCGGGCAGAGAGCTATGCCATTACCGGTGTGATCAGAAATAGCCTCAGTAGGCTCTCCCCCGGAAAACCATACTTCAGCAAACACTCTGCTTAGGGATTACGGAGTCCGACAGAAGAACTATCTATGACAGTGTTGTCCCGAATATGTATGTATATATATATATATATAGTGGTATCTGCAATCAATGAAGGGAGCGAGACGTAGCTCAGGCGGTAGAGTGTCCACCTGTGAATGTGTGGGTCATCCAATCGATCCTGCTCAGTGGACCCATTTGCAGTTTGGGCTATTTTCTGTTCCAACCAGTGGTCCACAACTGGTTCATCAAAGGCTGTGATATGTGCTGTCTTGTCTGTGGGAAAGTGCATATAAAATACCCCTTGCTGCTTATTGGAAAGAGTAGCCTATGTGGCGGCAGCGGGTTTCCTCCAAAGAAATATGTCAGAATGACCATATCTTTGACGTCCAATAGCTAATGATGAAAATCAATGTGCTCTAGAGGCATCATAAATAAAACAAACTTTCTGAAATCAATGGGCAAGTCTACATCCAGCCCATAGTTAGACCTGAGATTGCATGTGTCATGTGATCAAGGGGAAAATAAATGTAAAATGCTAAAGTAAAACAGATAATACTGGTCAAGTTTATATAATTATCTAAAATAAGAAAAGATGGCAGAAACTCAAAACCATTGGCTTAAGAATATTAAGTGAAATTTTGTTCTTTTCCTTTCTTTTTGATATATTAGTTGATTAAGCAGGGGTAATTACAACCGCAGACAATTGGTCTTCCTCATTCCACTTGCCAAATGTATGTCTAGGTAGTGACGAGTATCAATTTTAAGTCATTGGTTTGACTCGGCCAGAGTTCAAACCCATGGTTTAGAGAAATCTACGAGCTACCAAAAAGTCAGAAGCTCAACTCATTCGGCCATCCCATCTTTCACATTATATTATCGACAGGCTACCCTCACACCTAATGAGACCAATGAGGGACCTCCCATGATGCAACGCGCGACCTTTTGGAAGTTCACCGCCGTGTCTCTATATATCTGGCTAATTAGGTACCCAGCTCTGGCCTATTCACTACTAAATGTCCTTATAATATGGACACAGACTTGCCTCCTTGTGGAGATCTGACCTATAATCTTGACTTCAGATTGCTCAATAGACCTTGTCCACCCCCCCCCCTCCCCCAGGACCCATGGCTTCCATGCTAACCTATTACTCCCCTTTCTCCCACAACAGCAACACCAAATCAAACCCACAATTGAACATCATACAACAAATATCACACGACTGGATCCTCAAAGTTCTGTTCCGAAACTCCTATTTATAACGATTATACTTGCCAACGAATAAATGGATAATGTACTTCTCTTATTTAATAAATTATTTGTTTCATATATTTGTTGTTTCTGTAGGCGAAATTTCAACTGTGAAGAGTTGGTGTTCGTCATTCCATGGTTCCTTGCCCTATCCTAGTAATGCCAAGCGCCTGGCTAGGTAGTGACAAGTATTAATTTGGCAATTGATTGCTTCAAGTCGACAACTGATCGAAGCGACAACCTTCCCCAAGGGAAGCGTGTACTCAACTCATTCAGTCATCCTGGTGGCCGAATCGGTAGAGCGCCAGCCTCGCGTTGGGGAGGTCGGGGAGGTCTGGGAGGTCTGGGAGGTCTGGGAGGTCTGGGAGGTCTGGGAGGTCTGGGAGGTCTGGGAGGTCGGGGAGGTCGGGGAGGTCGGGGAGGTCGGGGAGTCCCTGGAGTCCGGGGAGTCCGGGGAGTCCGGGGAGTCCGGGGAGTCCGGGGAGTCCGGGGAGTCCGGGGAGTCCGGGGAGTCCGGGGAATCCGGGGAATCCGGGGAGTCCGGGGAGTCCGGGGAGTCCTGGGAGTGCGGGGAGTGCGGGGAGTGTGGGGAGTGCGGGGACTGCGGGGAGTGCGGGGAGTGCGGGGAGTTATAGCTTATTGGCCTGGCGCTAGGCGCCCCCGACCACACACCCGAGAACCCCCAATCCACATCTTCCCCCACCAACTTACCCCCGCACCCAAACCCAACCCCACACACACACATCCCACCCCTCCTCTCCCTCCACCCACACCCACCCCCAGCAAACCCAGCACCACACACCACCCACACACGTGATCCATCGCCACATCGCCACACAAACCTCCCAGCCAGGTCAACACCACCACACCCAAACCTCATCGACACCCACACCCTCACCCAAAACCACACCCACACTCACACCCACTTCTGCACCCACTCCCGCTCCCGCACCCACACCCACCCCCACACCCACTCCCGCAGCCACACTCACACCCACTTCTGCACCCACTCCCGCTCCGCACCCACACCCACCCCCACACCCACTCCCGCAGCCACACGCACATCCACACCCACTCCCACACCCACACACACACCCACCCCCGCACCCACACCCAAATGCACACCCACTCCCGCACCCACCCCCACTCACACTCCCATACCAAAACCCACCCCCACACACATCCTTGACATACTTCACGCAATTGAAGACATTCTCCGCCCAGGAACAACCAGCGACCCACTGGGTTCCATAATCCATATGTTCATTGGCTTTCTCCGCACCACAGCCCTCATGCCACAACCCACAACCACCACACCACCACACCACCGACCAACTGCAACACCCTGAGCCACCAACATGGATACACAACGTAACAACCGCCACACCAACTGCCACACACACCCGACACCACCTCCAACAAACTCTGCCAACCCCTCAGTCCTCTCCTAGAACTGTGCAGGCCTACAAACAAAACTGACACCCCCTCATCAACAAATTAAAAGCCAACCATATAGATGGGGCTATGCTCCAGGAAACATGGAAGATTGATCCACCACCCATCAAAGGCTATACCACTTACCACTTACCAGTAGCATCACATATCGGGGCCAGACAACAGGGAGGCACCACCACCTTACTCAACAACCACATCCATGCCACCAAAATAGCAAACTCCAGAGCCAACCCCATGGCCGATATATTGCGTGTATGCTTCAAACTAGCCACAACCACAATAGACAACTTCAACATACCCAATACACCCTTGACCCCATCCTCCAAGCACACCACAACGCAGCAACACACCGAATAATCATGGGAGACTTCAACACCCACCACTCCATCTGGGGAAGCAACAAGACAGACACTACCAGAGGATGCACACTACTTGCAGAAGTCCTTGACTCGGCGAATCACTCCTTAATGAATGATAGTTCGCCCACTCATCACAGCAGCATGTCCATTGACCTCTGCATGCTAGACACACAACTCGTGGCCACAGCCTCATGGAAACTGACTGACCTGTACTCAGACCACCACACAGCTCTCCTATGCGCAAACGCAACCAAGGTCGCCCGCACCCCCCACCCCCCACAAACGCCGGCCAGATTCAACCTGGACTGAGCTGATTGGGAAGTGTTCAACCAACACCTACAACATCTCACACACACCAATCCTCCCAACACGTGCGACGAGTTCACTGTACTCATCCATGATGCCATGAAGGCCACCATCCAACAGACAACAAACCGCTGCCTCCCCAGCACCACAAACTCTCCCGCCATCAGCCACAAAATGCCACAAAAACAAACTCCTCCGCAAGTGCCATTCCAACCCCAAACCAGGCACTGAAAAATTAGTAAACATAGCCACCGAATGGTTGAACGAGCTCATCACATCCGAAAATGACAGAATGTGGAAACTCTGGTGTACCAAAATTTCATGTCACACCTCCCTCACACGCCTCTGGCAAAAGCTAAAAACCTACAGGAGACCACCCCTGTGCACCCCTTGAGCCAAACCCACTACAAACAGGTACAAACCACCTACATCAACAGAATAGACCCACAACTCTGCTTACCAAACACACACCTACAAGCCCTCACTAGAGACCCCCCCTGGCGAGAGGATGTCATCAACGATGCCATAGACCTCCCTTCCACCCATGACTTTGACGGACCCCTCACAAAGACTGAGCTTGAGAGGAAAACGTCCCTGGAGCAGATGGTGTACCCACCTCTCCACACACAACAGGGAAACACTGCATCCCCCTCCTAAACTTGGTCTACACACAAGCGACCACACCGCCACCGTGGAAGGACGCGGTCATTATTCCCATCCCCAAAAAGACTCAGGCGAGTTCAGGCCGATCTCACTGCTGCAATCACTCGGGAAAGTAGTAGAGAGAATTGTGCTGGGCTGGCTCGAAACCTTCTCCAGCAACCTGGTCAGCAGCTTCCCCAAAGAACTGGTCGGGTTCCATGGCGGATGTGGCATGCAGCATGCTGTCCTCACCCTCCTCGAGAGATAGTACACGCCAGTGGACGACGCTTTGGCATGGCTGTCATATTCCTCAACCTCGAGAAGGTCTTCGAGCTGGTCGACCGTTGTCCTTGCCTCCATCGTTGAGCAGGGAGACACCGGGAAGCCTCTGGCGTTCGTAAAGAACTACCTACGTGACAGGTGAGCCAGTGTCCACTTCCAGGGCAGCAGACCATTGGTATTCCTCATTCCACTTGCCAAATGTATGTCTAGGTAGTGACGAGTATCAATTTTAAGTCATTGGTTTGACTCGGCCAGAGTTCAAACCCATGGTTTAGAGAAATCTACGAGCTACCAAAATGGGGAGTCAGAAGCTCAACTCATTCGGCCATCCACCTCTCCCCTCAATCACCTAAAAAATGGCATCCCTCAGGGAGCTCTCCTCAGCCTCTTCCTCTTTAATGCTGTAGTCGCCGCCCTCATAAGCTGACTAAAAACAGGGATTACTGAGCGCCACCTCAAACATGTCAAAATCCTGTGCTATGCAGACAACATTGCTATATTCTGCTCATACACCAGGGATGTGGACCTCCTCATGGCAGATGTCTTGCTCCTACTTAGCGACACTTGCCGTGATCTGGGGCTCAAAATATCCTCAACCAAAACAAAAGCCATGATGATGTTCACTGATCAGCCTCCCCAACCACTCCAAACCACAGATCTGGACATCGAATGGGTGGACACTTTCGACTACCTCAGAGTCAGGCTTGATCACAAACTCACCATGAGACCACTTGTGAAGCAACTGGCCTCCAGAATGAACAAGAGACTTCTTCTAATGACTAGAATCTCTGGGTTCAACTGGGGAGCCCCAGCCGAAGTGCTCAGTCTCTTCTACAAACAGGCTGTGTGGGCCCTCTACGACTATGCAGCCAACACCTTTTCCTGGATTGGTTACTGCAGTCATGCTCTTGAGGACTGGTACAGGCGGTTCATCGACAACCCTGCATTGCAACGATGTACGTGCGGTGACCAAATCTTCAACATCACCCACATCCTGGCTTCATGTGTGGCCTTTGACAGGACCACCATCTGAGACTTCCTCGGCCCACCACACAACCTGTCTGACAGCCGAACTGCGCTTGCCATCCTCAGGAGGCTCTCTGAGTCCTCTTGGGAGCCACTCGAGATCGTCAGTGGCCCTGAACCCATCGCCGACGACTCTGAACCCGACAGTAACGATAGTGACTAGCAACCACCAACCTGCAGGGTTGCACCAAGCTGCACCCTCTGACCTCCCTGAGAGCCCTGTGCGGTCCCATAAGGGAGCCCTGTGAGGTCCCATCAGGGAGCCCTACGTGGCCCCAAAACAAATCCAAAACTAAAATAAACAGGAGGCAACTAACCCCGACCCACCCACCACCCCTGGCTCACATGCCGCCAGGGCTCAGGACAAAACACCCCCAGGCTGAGAGCCCCATGAGGTCCCGACCCCAAAAACACAACAAAAAACCACACATAAAAAAAGCCACAACCCACTAAAAACTGCACACACTGAGAGCCCTGTGAGGTCCTGGACACTGCACCCACACCGGGAGCCCCGTGCAGTCACAGTTACACTGGGTGTGACAGCCTGGACCCCCGTGCCCACAATGTCGGTTCCTGCTTCGATCACCGATGGAGTGGGTGCTTGGGGCACGGACGCCAAGTCACATCCACCAACCACACCCGGTCCAGGAGCTGTTGGCCCTGGATCACCCACCCTGCGATGGGGGCCTGGAGGACCAATGCACCGCCCATGGCCCTGTTGCCAACGACACTGGAGATCGCTTTGCTCTCCATTTGAGGTACAGGACTGTAGGCCCCAAGAATGTGTTGCCACCTGCCGGGCCACCGCCGCACCATGCCACCACCGCACCAACGCCATTAAGAGCCCCCCCTCCTGGCCCCCTGCCATTCCACAAGTAAAAGAGCTGGAAGAGAAGGAGAACAAAAACAAAAAAACGACCCAAAACAGCCCGTTTTAATGGCGCCGTTTAAACAAGGCTGCAGTCCTGCAGCCAGTGACCGCTAGGTTACGAACCCCCCCCCCCCCATAAGCAAGCGCTCATCATTAATAGTATAGCTCAGTGTCAGGATACTGTAGTGACGTGGATATCGGGTCATGGTGCCGGTGGTTTGATTTCCCAGTGGGGCAGTACTATAAAGTTGCCATGAGTGCACACTGTCACAAGTCGGTACCCATCCTGATATGACGTTAGATGTTGCCAGGATCTAAAACTCCAACAACCACCAACCAACCGACCAAATAGTAGCTCAGATTACTAGTGTGCGCTACTAGAATCTGTTATTTGATTGTGTTATTTAAATTATAAGTAAGAAATCAGGCCACTGTGCTGGTCAATGGTAGTTATTTCCACCCACAGATGCCGCCACTATAGCGGGGAAATGGAAGTATGCCCCGAAGTATAACATATATATATGATGTATTAGGATTAACCTAGTATAAATGTGCTGAAGGGAACTGTATTATCATTATATATTGGTAGATAATATTGGGTAAGTTAAATAGTAAACGAGAACTGACTTGACATTGTTCTTGTTTATACTCGCATAATGTATTATAGAGCACAAATATATATAACTGGAAGACCAGTCTCTTGGTGCTGAAAAAAATGTATTCGGCTGAATAATTGATCTATTTAAAAGAATATAAATAGCTATGTCTTATTTCAATAAACAATGGCAGAGGCACTGGTTCTCTCTCGTAGAATACGAACCTGCTGGTTCCAGGAGTGCGTGAGTACCAGCAAGTCTGCGAGTTCATCATCCAAGTTGTGTTTGCCTCACAGAGTGTTGTGCGCATTGACGTCATCTTATCTCACGACGGCACGCCCTAATTTCCGGACATCACTCGATACTGATGGCCTCTTGAATTGCATGACCCCGCTGTGAACCCCTTCTCGCTGACCACTTCCCCTTTGTGACGTCATACATGGACTCTAGACCATTGACTGCGGCACTACGGCTCGCTTGTCGTCTGCTATGACTAAAGACACACTATTAGGCAAAACACTTCTTGGAGACTATAAATACAGCGGGAAGGGGGGGAGTTCTCAGTGAAATTAATCAAATTAGGGTGGATTTGATGAACGGCAGACGACATTTAGGAGGAGCAGACGACATGGCGGTGAGCCGTCTAGAACATCCGCCACTGGTGGCTGTTGGTACCAGGGGCCATATGCAGGACGCGGTGTTAGCGAGCCAAAACGCGTTTAGACGGGATTTCTGGTTTAGCCCCGAAAAGTTGGTATGCACGAGTCAGTGATAGGCCTAACACCACAAGCTTAAACTAGGTTATGCTAAACCTAAAACATACGTGGTTTAAGGGTGGTGTTAGGTATCGATGAGGCCCAAATCTATTTAATGGCATCATATTTAACAGAATTACATACGCAATAAGTGAAATTTCATTAAATTAACCCTAAATTCGAAGCAATATTAACGCTTCCGCCGCATTGGCGGCGATATTAATATTGTCATATCGACGAATGTAAAGTAAACAAATCGCCGCCGTCGCGACTGCCGCGTCGACGTCGACATCCATACTGGCCGACGTCTACGCATTGGCGTCATCGATTCGAAAATATTAATATTAATATCGCTGCCGTTACGGAGGCAGCGTTAATATTGCTTCGAATTTAGGGTTAATTTCCTCAAATTTCACTTATTGCGTATTTAATTCTGTTAAATATGATAGCATTTAATAGATTTAAGCCTAATATATGGGTATAGACACAGAGGGATTTCCCAAATCTATAAATAAATTCACATTTAGCTATAATGAAAGTGTTACGCGCTCCTGCATACGACTTGACACAGTTCCCGACGTCGATGATAGCTAAACGGTAATAGGCTCTAACACCAAAGCCCGCTAACATTGACTCCTGCATATGGCCCCTGGTGGTGGGCTGCTTGTACGTGGCAGGATGCAGGCAGCAAACATATTCACGGCCGGAAGTGAGTGCTCAAACCAGCGGAGCAGACGACACGAACAGCCGGGAAAACTGCATAAAACACACTGTCACGTGACCCGGGGTAAACTCTTATTATATCGAAGGAGTCAGGGGAGGTAGAGAGTTGGGAAGTGTAGAAAGGTTGGTGTTGTTGCGTCATTATGGAGGGGGTGGGCGTTGTTATGTCATAATGCAATGGTGGGTTCTTCTGTTATTATGTAGAGGTGGGTATTGTTATGTCGAGGTGCATGTTCTTATGTCATAATGTAAGGATGTGTGTTCTTATGTCATACTGTAGAGGGGGGTTTTCTTACTGATAATATAGGAGTGGGTGTTCTTATGTTATAATGTAGGGGTGTATTTTCTTATGTCATAATGAAGGAGTGGGTTTTCTTATGTTATAATGTAGGGGTGTATTTTCTTATGTCATAATGTAGGAGTGGGTTTTCTTATGTTATAATGTAGGGGTGTATTTTCTTATGTCATAATGTAGGAGTGGGTATTCTTATGCTATAATGTAGGGGGTGTTTTCTTATGACATAATGTAAGGGTGGGTATTCTTATATCGTAATGCAGGAGTGGGTATTCTTATGTCATTACCTCGTGGTGGGTGATGTTTAGTCATAATGAAAGGGTGGGTGTTCATATGTCACTATGCAAGGGTGAGTGAATATTATGTCATAATGTAGGGGTGGGTGTTCTTATGTCATAATGGACAGGTGAGTTTTCTTATGTCACAATGTAGAAGTGGATCATAATGTAGGGGGTGTTTTCTTGTATCATAATGTAGGAGTAGGTGTTCTTACACAATGATGTAGGGGTGTGTGTTCTTGTACCAAAGTAGGGGTGGGTGTTCTTATGTCATAATGTAGAGGTGGGTTTTCCTATGTCATAATGTAGAGGTGGGTTTTCTTATGTCACAATATAGAAGTGGATCATAATGTAAGGGGTGTTTTCTTATATCATAATGTAGGAGTAGGTGTTCTTACACCATGATGTAGGGGTGTGTGTTCTTGTAACAAAGTAGTGGTGGGTGTTCTTATGCTACAATGCAGGGGTGTTCTTTCATAATATTCTTATACTGTAATATGGATGTAAGTGCCATGTTATGTTATATGGATGTGGATTCCCTATGGCTGTATTGTGGGGGAGGAATAATCCCTATGTAGTTATGTGGGCATGTGTCTCTTGATGCCGACGTCATGTGGGATGACTAGGTGTCCGAATGTTCTAAGTTATGTAGGTGGGTGCCAGTATCATGTTACCGTTGCATCGGGGTGCATGTGGTCCTGTTGGAACGCGGTGGGGGGTCGGCGTGGTGGATTAGGCAGGAAACCAGGTGGGGGGGGGGGGGTCAAAGGTAAGATTGGTCTGCTTTGTCGACAGTATGTAGAACCGAGAAGCGGATGAGGATGGATAGTTGGGAGTGAGAGGGTAGGTTACCCGGGGTGAGGTGTCGGGGGTGGGGTGCCGGGGGTGGCGTGACGGAGGTGGGGTGTCGGGAGTGGGGTTGGTTGGGTGTTGGAGTTTTACATCCTGGCAACATCTAAGGTTATATCAGGATGGGTATTTGCCTGTGACAGTGTGCACTCATGACAATGTTATACTTATAGTGCTTCCCCACTGGGAAATCAGGCCACTGGCATTATCACAAAATCTCCCACTCTCTCACATTATCCTGACACTGAGCTAACCAGTTCTTGCCATATCCTATTAATGCTGAGAACCAGGCTTGGAAGCGACAATTATATGTCATTGGTTTGACTCGACCGGGAACTGATCTCCCGATCTCCCGCACGCGAGGCCAGCGTTCTAGCGATTCGAGCACAGCGCCCGGTGCCGGGGGTGGGGTGACGGGTGTGAGGGGACGGGAGTGGGACACTGAGGATGGAGCAGGGGTGAGTGCTGAGGGAATGGCTATGTCGGAGGAAGTGATGGGGCCGGCACTTAAGCGCATACTTCTAAGACTAAGAGTAGTCAGTCAGTGTATGCCCCGAGCCTACTTAGCGCATGCGTACTTACCAATATCGGAAGCCAAGCGGTTGTGTACCCGGCGTGCCGCGCTCTCAAGGAAGGAAGGAAGGAGGAGCAGAGGAGGAAATGAGAGTGAGGGCGGGGAGGAGCGAGAGATGAGGGAGCAGGGAGAGATGAGGGAGCAGGGAGATAAGAGGGAGTGGGATTGGGAGGAGAGTGAGGGGAGAGAGGAGAAAGGTAAATGGAGGAGAGAGGAGAGGGAGAAGAAGGAAGAGAGGGAGGAGGGGGCAGGGGGAGGAGGCAGTCGGTACAGAGGAAATATGAGGAGATGAAGAAGAATGATGGGAGGGCGGATAGATTAGGGGGAGGGGGAGGAAGGAGATCTAGGGGAGAGCAGAGGAGAGGGGACGGATCCTGGCGGGGAGAGAAAAGGAGGGGAGGGAGGAGGTGGAAGGTGAAGAGGGGATGAGGGAGGACACAGGAGAGGGGAGGGGTGGCGAGCTAGGGGAGAAGTGAGGCGAGCAGATTGCAGGGAGGAGAGAGAGGAGAGCGGAGGAGAGGGGACGAGGGCAGAGGAGAGGGGGATGAGGGCAGAGGAGAGGAGGAGGAGGCTGAGGAGGGGGAGGAGGCGGTGGGGATGGAAATAGAGAGCACAGGTAGCAGAGAAAGTTAGGAGGGGAGGAAGGGGGAGAGAGGGAGAAGAAGGAAGAGAGGAAAGATAGGGAGGCGAGGGAGACGAGGGAAGAGAGCGAAGAGAGGGAGGCGAAGGATGAGAGGGGGGGGGGGGGGCTCGCGAATGTTGGCCACGCACACAGGACGGCCTGCTAACCCTACTGGCGACAGGCACTTTCCGGCTTCTATATAAGGTGTAATTATTTTACTGGTATATGCAGCGTGGTTCCTGTCAAGTTGACCGTAGACAACATATGCACTGCTTGTTCATGGGTTATTTGTCAGAACTGATCCACATCTACTCATTTAATCTTACTTCCCTATTTGCACCATATACAGCAGTTCTGTCAATTATATTGACATAATGCACTACACAACACAAACGCCCACAAACTAGCCTGGCCATCGTCTAGCTAGAGAGGTTGGTTGGTTGCTGGTTGTTGGAGGTTTATGTCCTGGCAACATCTATGGTCATATCAGGATGGGTACCGACTTGTAACAGTGTGCACTCATGGCGACTTTATAGTGCTGCCCCAGTAGGAGACCAGGCTGGCAGTGCCATGCCCTGATATCCCACTTAGTCACATTATCCTGACACTGAGCCACACAGTCCTTGCCCTATCCTAATAATGTCGAGCATCTGGCTCGGGGAGTGATAAGTATAAATCTCTAAGTCATCGATTTGACTTGACTATCCCACGATATACGAAATTGGGAGACAGACGCTCAACTCATTCGGCCATCCCATCTGGTCTCTAGCTGATTGATTGATTGATTGATTGATTGGTGGTTGCTTTACGCCGTGTCGGCAGCATAGGCCATATTCACGGCGAGAAATGTTTGTTTTTTGTTCAAACCATCGCTTTTACATGTAAAAGCAGACAATCAATTATGTGCCAATAGACACTAATTAAATTAGAAAGCTCACAATCATATATCTGTGGTCAAGGGAAACAAATTCCCATAGAAAAAGAAAAGTTTCATTAATAATTAATAGAATCCATTTAGTAAACTATATAAGGTGGTACAGTCCAGCTGCCCTCAAAAAGGCTAAAATGTTTTCCTGTTTTACCTTAGTTAAAAAGGTCATGCATACTGTCTGCAGTGTAGAACCGTTGGCGCAGGCCAAAAAATCACGCAACTTAGTAAAATGTGTTTGAGTGTCAGTGGGGACTGACACCCAATACTTTCAGGGGGAGGTTCCCCCTTGAGCAGAAAAGCATGTGTAAGCCACGAGTGGCCAACACGGCAGCGACTAAGGACCACTTGGTCCCGCCGACCTCCCGCATGAGTCTGTGGTGACTTTCCCACAGATGGTTCAATTTCTTTAAGTTTATTGATGTTTTCATCCCACTCATGTTGCCATTTGGATTTTATGTGGGTGGCTATTAGTGGTTTCAGATCAGAGTGAGGGATCAGACACGGTTCAAGATCACAGTTCAGGGCCTTCTTCGCAGCCTGATCAGCTCGTTCGTTTCCTTGTATGCCAGCATGGCCAGGTACCCAGCACAGGTGGATATCATACCCATCTGTTGTCAGTTTGTTCATTTTATAAATGACCGTTGCTAGAATAGGGTGATTCATTTCAGTCCAGCAACAGCCAGGAGGCAAGAGAAGGAATCACTGTATATAACATAGTTAGTGTGGTTGGATACCTCGATACACTCCAAAGCGAGAAGGAGTGCTCGGGCCTCTGCAGTGAAAATCGAGCTCTGATCGGGCAAACGTACACCAAATTTTTCCCGTCGGCAGACTGCCGCAGCAGCTACCCGACTTTGGTCTTTCGAACCATCAGTGTATATGGAGAGGTGGTCTGCAAACTGGCCTTGAATCTCTGCATGCAGTCCTTTGTACTCGAGTGGATGTGTCCCAGATTTCCTCAGTTCCGTGAGTCGGAGGATAACCGACCACGGGGGATGTTCTGGGACTTTGGCATCCTCCAACACGTCCAAATCCACGCCTAAGGCCTCCAAATGAGGTTTCATTCGGAGCCTCAGTGGCCGGATGTAATTTGGCCTGGCTTCATACCTGGATTCGTCATGTTGCTCGAATAGACAATTGTGTGCAGGATTCAATGCATTAGTTTTTATCTTGACTATATATTGCATGGCCAGTTTGATTCTCCTGTTATTAAGTGATGGTTCATTGGCTTCGACATAAAGGCTCTGAACTGGTGGTCTCTAGCTAGAGAGGAGTGGATAACATTTACACTCTATACACATCGTTTAGGTTTTTTTCTATATTAAACATAAGCACACACCCTCTGTCCACTCATTGCACTGTCATTCTCCCTTTCTCCCTCCGGCTTGCACACCTTGTAGAACCTCCCCCCCCCCCGCCTCAAGCCGCTCCATTTTCCTCCCTCCTCCGACCAGATGGAATATGCCGAATGAGATGAGCATCCGTCTTCCGTGTTGGTAGATCATGGGATTCGAACCAACGGGTTCTAACCCTGGTCGAGTCAAACCAATGACTCAAAAATTGATACTTGGCGCTTCCTAGCCTGGCACTCGGCATTATTATGATAGGGCAAGGAATGGTTGGCTCAGTGTCAAGATAAAGTCACTGAGTGGGATATCAGGTAATGGGTAGCACTAGAAAGTCGCCATGAGGTCGCACTCTCGTTACACGTCCTGATATGCCCTTAGACCTAAAGCTCCAACAACCAACCAATTCTCTCTCTTGCTTGTGTCCCCGGCCCACGTCACCCACGCCTACAGCAGCCTCAACCCCCCCCCCCCCCCTCGCCAACACGCCCCCCCCCCCCCTTCCAACCACGCCAGCAGCAGGACCGCCCTCACACACACTCCCACACACACACCTTCTTCTCCTTCTACACAACCACCCACCATCTTTTCAACTTCCCAACTGGGACATTGCACAAGGGCATCCACAGATTAGCACCCTGTCACCCATCATCGACTGACCGGACGCGGTGGCCGAATCGGTAAGACCGTAGACTTCCGTTGCAGCCGAGTCATACCAATAACTTACAAAATTGATAATTGTTGCTGCCTAGCCTGACACACAGCATTATTAGTATAGGGAAAGGACTGGTTGGCTCAGTGTCAGGATAATGTGACTGAGTGGCAAATCGGGTCATGGTGCCAATGACCTGGTCTCCCAGAGGAGCTGTGCTGTAAATTCACCATGAGTGCACACTGTCACGGGTCGGTAGCAATCCTGATATGACCTTGTATTTTGCCAGGATGGAAAACCCCAATAAATAAACCAACGCATTATTGAATACTCCTCGGATTAACTCTCCCTTCACGTAGTTGACATATATATCTATATGCTGTGCCGCTTCATGTCTGACTTTGCTGTATACTACTTACTCATTGGCCTGCCGCAAGTCCTGATTCGTCAAAATAGTTGGTTGGTTGTTGGGGTTTTATGTCCTGGCAATATCTAAGGTCATATCAGAACGGGTACCGACTTGTGATAGTGCGCTATGGTGGTGACTTTATAGTGCTGCCCCAATGGGAAATCAGGCCGCCGGCACCATGACCCGATATCCGACTCAGTAATGTACATTATCTTGACACTGAGCTCACCAATTCTTGCCCTATGGTAATAATTTAAAATGCTGAGTGTCCGGCTAGGAAGCGACAAGTATACTTCTTTTGACTCGATCGGGAACCAAACTCCCGAGCTTCCGCACACGAGGCCCGCGCTCTACCGATTCGGCCACCGCGCTTGGTAATTAGTCTAGATATAACACTTCATGGGTTTGACCAAAGACCCTATAATACTAAGACGGCTCACTCCCTATCTCTACAATGGTAATGTAAATTTTGCACTGCCACCTTGTGGTGGGTTTGATCAGCCGGCTGCTGGTTGGTGTTTCACATGTAAACACATACAATTATATTATACATGAGATAGGTAAGTATGAATACACATCAATATGAAATTGCTATGAACAAACACACATCATCATCAGCATAATCACCATCATCACCATCATCACACATCTTTCACATTCATATATACATTTATACATATAATATAGCACCTGTTTAACTAAGAGAACAGCCAGCGCACCAAGTGGTGGGTTTGATCATTTTGATTTCACAGTACAGGCTGAGTGAGCCATCTTAGTATTATAGGGTCTTTGGTTTGACTAATAAGTTCATGGGTTTGACTATAAGCAGTCCATTGTACCTCTAAATTATTATATGTAATAGTATACCACGATGCTGCTGGAACCATACATTTACCAACCAGTGGTCGCAATGTTCGCATTGCATTTGATTCTGTGTGAATGACAGATCTAACCCTACCCACTCACTCAAGCGTCAATTTAGTAAATCGTTGGTTTGCGGCGGCTGCGATTTCGAACTCCCGACCTTCCGCACGGGAAGCCTGCACTCCACCCGATTGAGCAACCACGCCCAGTGTGTTTCTCCTGCACTTTCTGTCGCCTGGCAACGGTCACCCCCCGCACGCCATCTAGCGGTTTCATCCGGTACAACTTCTCACCAACCAACCGCCTCTCCCACTATCTTTGTGAACCCGAACTGGCGCGGTCAGGATCAAACTCAGCCCCTCAAACTAGCCACGTACCCACCCTACACAGAAAAGTCACTCAGCAGGATTGAGTGCCAGATGAACAATTTAATAGCATGACTTCAGATCTGAACCAGTGGTCCACAACTGGTTCATCAAAGGCTGTGGTATCTTCTGTCCTGTCTGTGGGAAAGTGCATATAAAGGATCCCTTGCTGCTTATCAGAAAGAATAGCCTATGTGGTGGCAGTGGGTTTCCTCTAAAGAAAAATGTCAGAATGGTCAGATGGTTGCATTCCAATAGCCAATGATATGAAAATCAATGCGTTCTGGAGGCATCGTTAAATAAAACAAGCTTTTTTTTTTTCTTTTTTTACTTCAGACCTGGGGTGGGGGTCGAGATCGAACCATAAGTGAAAAATAAAAGCACTTCTATACTACTTCCGTGTTGTGGATTATTTATCATGACCCCAATTAACTGCTGATCAGAAGCAGATTTCCCTAGCTTCCACCCAGCCATGTTATTTCCCCATGAAGTCAACACCGGCGCCATATAACTGCATTAGGCACACTGCATTTATCTGGACTTTTAATTTAATTTAAAAAAAAAGGTTTTGTAAATGTAATTTTATTCATCGCATAAAGTTACTTTTGCAGAATCAGGCCACTGGTTTTCAGAAAACAGATTAATGGTTGTTGTTGTTTGTTGGGGTTTTATGTCCTGATAACAGGTACCATTTGCGACAGTGCATACTCATTGTGACTTTATAGTACTGCCCCACTCGAAGACCATGGGTCTGATGCGGGAGATATGTGTGCAACCAAACCCACCCACATACCAACACACACACCAAGACGCTCGACACATACACCTACACGTACAACAACACACATAGCGACGCATACACCAACACACACAACACACACAATGGCACACATCAACACATACACCAACACACATACTAACGGGGTCACCAAATCATCATCATCATGCTGTCGGTCATGATGCGACAAAGACGGCTTTCATTACTTGACTGCCGCTCTCCATTTAGCTCTCTGCTGTGAGAGTGATGTCCATGAGTCTTAATGTCTCTCAGCTTCAGGTTTCTCTTGATGGTATCCTTGAACCGGAGACAAGGGCGCCCTCTCTTTCTGTAACCAGAAGACAGTTGAGAATAGAGGATCTGCTTTGGTAGCCTGTCTGATGACATCCTCATGAGGTGTCCAGTCCACCAGAGATTCTTTTTGATCAGAAGATCTTCCATAGAGGGCAGCCCCATCCCTTCGAGTATTTCCTTATTTGTCACTTTCTCCTTCCAGGTTAGCGTCATGATTAAACGCAGATGTTGCATCATGATGCATGTCCCAACAAGCTGCATGCCTTCATGACCAAATCATGCCCCTACAAACACACCAAGATGGCCGCCACATCACCCAACACTCACACACCCTATTACCCACCCAACACCACTTTAATCAAACCCCCACCCACACACCCACCAACACACCGATACACCACCACTCACAAACTGCTCCAGCCCCTTCCCACCCACCCATCATCATCATCATGCTGTCGGTCACGATGTGACAAAGACTGCTTTCATTACTTCACTGCCGCTCTCCATTTAGCTCTCTGCTGTGAGAGTTGCGTCCATGCATTTCATGAAAGCTGCCAGCAAAAATCTCAAGCGCACCCGCCTACACCCACACCACCCCACTCCCACAAGCCAATACAGCTCCCACACCCCCCACAACCTCAACACACCCACACCACACCCGCCCCACGCCACCCTCCCACATACCATCCAACATCCACCACCCCTAAACCCACCCCACCGACACCCCAAGCGCGCCCCCCTACCCCTCAGTCCACCGACAGAACCCACCCACAACCAGCCCTACACCTCCACCCAGCGCCCTCACCCACATGCACCCAATCCACCCCATACACCCCCACCCACCCACCACCCACACACACCCAACCCCCCACTCAACCCACCAACACACTGCCCACCCTCCCCAACCCCCCCACCACCCCCCACCACCACACCCCCCAACCCCACACCCACACATCACAACCTCACACCCCCCCAACCACCCATCCACCCCCACCCACCAAACCACCACCCACCACCAACCACACCCCCCCCCACCCCACCCCCCCACCCAACCCCCCCCACCCCACCCACCCCACACCCCCACCCCACACCCCCACCCCCCACCCAACCCCCCCCCCCACCCCCCACCCACCCCCACCCAACACCCACCGCCCCCACCCTACCCCCCACACCCCCCACACCCCCCCACACCCACACCCAACCCCCCCCCCACCCACCAACCACACCCCACACCCCCCCCACCACCCCCCCCCCACACCACCCCCCCCCAACACCACCCCCCCCCCAACCACCCACACCGCCCGCCCACACCAACCCACCACCCCCCCCAACCCCCCCCACCCCACACCCACCAACACCCCGCCACCCCACACCCCACCCCCCCCCACCCACACCCCCCCCCCACCACCCCAACCCCCCACCCCCACCCCCCACCCCCAACACCCACACCCACCCCCACCCCCCCCACCCACCCCCCACAACCACCACCCCCACCCCCCCCCCACCCAACCCCCCCCCCCACCCCACCCCCCACCACCCCACCCACACCCCCACCCCCCCCCCCCCACCCCCCCCACCCCCACACCCCACCACACCTCCCACGCCCCGACACCCACCCACCCTCCCTCCCTCCCACCCTCCCACCCACCCACCCTTCCACCCGCCCACCCTCCCGCCCACCGCCGTCGTCATCCAGCCGGCCAGCAGCCATGAAAGCCGGCAGTCTTCCCGTGAACGCCAGCTAAAACCCCCGGGACTTTGTAGCGGCCGCACGACGACGAACGAGACCCGACACAGGCTGAGCGAGCAACACACAGCACACCGACCCACCACCCGACTAGCGACTAGCGACTAGCGACTAACGCCGACCCACTGCAGCCAACGCCAATCGCGAACACACCGAACCGACTGAACTAGCACCGACGGACAGAAGAGAAGGAAGCAAGAATCAAGAATCAAGAATCAAGAATCAAGAAGTAAGAAGTAAGAAGTGAAAAGACACCGAATCATCAAATCGGATTCTCGCGCGTGCGCAGAAACACACACAACACACGCGCACACACACGCACACTCACACGCGCATTTATGACATATATTTGGGTGCCTACATCCTGTTAGAGATTTTCAGAGAGTTTGCTTCCGCTTCCTGCTGCGCGCTCCGGTTTTGGAAGAGAGATTCTCTGTACTTCCGGTGGATTTGGTGGTGGGCTTGCTCCTTCCTCCGCGTTACCCAAGTCAGCCGGAACTCGACAGACGCAGCTTCCAGGGACACTCACCCTGAACAGCACCTCCACCACACCGCCGTACTTCCTCCAACACAGGTAAGGCGGGGAGCTTCTCAGTCAGTTACAGTCGTTAGCTATATATGGGCTATGTAATTCATTATGTGAATATAAATAACGGAAGTACTCACTTATTTTATTATTATTATTATTATTGTAGTAGTCTGTACTGACGTATCAGGATAAAGCACCACATACACAGGTATGCATGGATACGGTGGTTATATCAGGGAGTCTAAGTGGTGTTAGCACACTGACCCGGAATGCAAGAAATGTCGGTTCGATTTCAGCTCTATGCACAATATTTCCAAGTATCATCCTCCCCCACAACATTATTATTACTATTACCATTATCATATCATTATCATCATTATTGTAGTCTGCATTGAACTCTCACGATAAGGCACCACATAGCCAGGTAGGCGTAGATAGGGTGGTCACACCAGGGAGCCTAGGTGGTGTCATGGTTAGCACACTGTCCCGGAATGCAAAAGGTGGTCTGGGTTCCATTCCTGCTCTAGGTGCAATATTTCTCATTTTCATCACAACCATAACATTATTATTATTTGTTTAATCATATTATCATTATTGTAGTCTGCACTGACCTCTCAGGATAAGGCACCACACATATATATGTACATGAATAGGGTAGTGGCATTAGGGAGCCTAGCTGGTGTAATGGTTAGCACACTGGCCCGGAATGCTAGCGATGTGCGTTCGATTCCCGCTCTATGCGCAATATTTCCCATTTTCATTACCACCATAACATTATTATTACTACTATTACCATTATCATATCATATTATCATTATCATTATTGTAGTAGTCTGCAGTGAGGTCTCAAGATAAATCAACACATAGACAACAGGTATGCGTGGATAGGGTGATTGCATCAGGGAACCGAGGTAATGTAATGGTTAGCACGCTAGTTCCGCAATGGCATGACGTGCAGGTTCGAATCCTGCTCTAGCTGCAATATTCCCCATGTTCATCACACCCATCAATCAATCAATAGTTCCGTCCTCTAGTCGAGGGTTGGATGCAATGGTTCTCCACTTGTCCCGATGGTGTGCTGTTCTGATAGACTGTGAATAATTCAAGCCTGTCCACTGTGAAATATTTGTAAACCATGATGTTCTTGGTCTCCCTCTCCCTCTGCTGCCATTCACCTTCCCTTCCAACAATGTACGGTATATTGAACAGCCCAATACATTAGAGTAGACCACACATAACACTGAAGAATACGCTTCCTTTTTTGTATTAATATCTTACTTGATGTTAACACTCTATACATTTTGGAGAATGTTGTTCGGGCTATTGTTATCCTCACCCCCATGGCATTATTAAATATTGCATTGTAAAAGAAATGCGCACAAGTAATATCGGACGGTACCGGTTTTATCAGACCAGCGAAAAATCATCGGGGTTTAAACTGTGTATCGCAATTGGGAATGTGTTGTCAATCAGATTTGGTTTCATGGGGGTGGAGGTACATTAGTTGATGAAGCAGGGGAAGTTTTAATCGCAGACAATTTGATCTTCATCATTCCACTGCTCTTTGCCCTATCCTAGTAATGCTGAGCCCCAGGCTAGGTGGTGAACAAGTATAACTTTTTAAGTCATTGGTTTGACTCGGCCAAGGTTCGATCCCATGACCTACCGAAATGGGAGGCGGATGCTCAGCTCATCCGGCCCATTCATCTAGGGCGTAATCGATTAATCAACTGGGGTGACCCGAGCCACTTTTCGGCGCATGCGCACATCCTACAGACTCGGGTTGAATAAGCGAATACGCTCGGGGTGGATATAATGGTGGCTTAATCTAAAACTTAATATTTTTTTTCAATAACCGATATATGTACAGCAAAATAGGATTTTAAGTATTTTATGATTGTAGAAGCTGACAATCTGGGTTATTAAAAAAAAAGCATTAAAACAACATGTAGGACCTGTAAGGGTAGCTGTTATCCTAAAGGTACCAGCACAGATGTGATGTCATCGCTTCTAGCAAACCCCAGCCAAGAGGTGGGTTGTGTTAATCGATTACGGCCCAAGGTATCACAATAGAGAATGTGTTGTTCCTATCAGTAGGAAATATTCAAGTCATTGCGACGCGATTGTAAATGGCTTTGAATGATGTGGTTAATTCTATCATGAAACTGGCAAATTTAGTCGCCCTGTTGGATGGATTCGTACTGATATTGAAGGACAATGCACGAGCGTTTGCATTTTTGTTTGTTTTGGTCCATTAGTTGTTTAAGCAAGGGAAATTTCAGTCATAGACGACTGGTCTTCCTCATTCCACTGCTGGTCGATAGAAAGCCCGAGCCTACACTTTTACTGACCAAGGGATTTTTAACCTCCCACACCACATAGATATGGTATGAGAGCAACCAGCCTTTGATGACGCTGTAAGTTATACACAGCGGTGGAAATCCAAATTGGCAGAGCTGGGGGCATGGGGAATCGAACCACCGACCCTCAGATTGGGAGTCTGACCTAGAAAAAAGTCAGACACTCTAACCACTCCGCCACAGAGAACATTTTGACGGTCCCATTCCACCAAAAGCATCAAACTATCGGAACAAAGACACTTATCTAGATTTGATTCTGCAGATCCAACTTAAATACCAGTGCACTTATTAAGCATTTAGTGCTGTATTGAAGGGGATACTGATTGAATTTAATCTAGGTTGGGGAGGAGAGAAGGACCATATGGGTCAGTCAGCCCTGGTATCCCTCCTCACTGAATAGGGAGAGTGGAACGTAGCTCAGGTGGTACAGTGTCCACCTGTGAAGGTGTCAGTCATCCTATCGATCCTGCTCAGTGGAGCCATCTGCAGTTTGGGCTATTTTCCGTTCCAACCAGTGGTCCACAACTGGTTCATCAAAGGCTGTGGTATGTGCTGTCCTGTGTCTGGGAAAGTGCATATAAAAGACCCCTTGATGGCTATCAAGGCAGCTTATGTAGTGGCAGCAGGTTTGCTCCAAAGGAATATGTCAGAATGGCCATATGTTTGACATCCAATAGCCGATGAACTTAAAATCATTGTGCCCTGGAGGCATCATTAAATAAAACAAGCTCTATTTTGTTGTATATATAGTCTTAGGATATAAATATGTTATTACTACATATAGTGTTTTTATGTATATATAGTGGTTTTTCTATACATAGTGTTTTAATTATATATAATGTTTTTACTATATATAGTGTTTCTCCTATAAATAGTGTTTTACGATTTGCAGTATTTTTACTATATATATTGTTTTACTATATATATAGTGTTTTTACTATATATATTGTTTTACTATATATATAGTATTTTTACTATACATATTGTTTTACTATATATATAGTGTCTTTACTATATAATGTGGTTTTACTCTAGGAATAGTGTTGTACATTATATAGCGTTATCACCATGTATAGTCCTTTTACTATATATAGTCTATTTACTGTACATGACATTGTACCGTATCTGAATCCCCGAACTGGTCTGAGATCAGTCAGTTTTACTCCATATATAGTATTTTTTAAACTCGATCTTGTATTTTTACTATATACAGTCTTTTTTAAAACTATATATAGCCTTTTTACTATATCTTTATCTCTCTAACCCGGCGCGGTGGCCGAATCGCTGGAGCGCTGGCTCCCGTGCGGCAGGTGGGGAGTTCGAATTCCAGCCGAGTAAAACCACTGACTTATAAAATTGATACTTGTCACTACCTAGCCTGGTGCTTGGTATTACTATGATAGGGCAATGACTGGTTAGCACAGTATCAGGATAATGTGACTAAGTGGGATATTGGGTGATGGTGCCAGCAGTCTGGTGTCCCAGTGCGGCAGCACTATAACGTCGGCATGAGTGCGCACTGTCAACAGTTGGTACCCGTCCTGACTTGACCTAAGATGTTGCTAGGACATAAAATAACAACAAACAAAAGTTATACTCTCCATATTTTTCATTATCTATATACTGCCAGACCAGTCGGGATGGCCGAATGAGTTAGAGCGTCCGTCTCCCGTGTTGGTAGATGGTGGGGTCGTGGGTTCGAACCCTGGTCGAGTCAAACCAATGATTTGAAGATTGATACTTGTCGCTTCCTACCTGGCGCTCGGCATTATTAGGATGGGTCAACGACTGGTTGGCTCAGTGTCAAGATAATGTGACTGAGTGGGATATCAGGTCATGGTGCTGGCGGCCTGATCTTCCAGTAGGGCAGCACAAAAATTCGCCATGAGTGCGCACTGTCACAAGTCTGTACCTGTCCTGATATGACCTTTTTTTTTTTTTTTTGTTCTTTGGTACATTAGTTGTTTAAGCTGGGGAAATTTCAGTCACAGACGACTGGTCTTCCTCATTCCACTGCTCCTTGCCCTATCCTAGTAATGCCGAGCGTCTGGCTAGGAAGCGACAAGTATCAATTTTTAAGTCATTGGTTTGACTCGACCGGGATTCGAACCCACAATCTACCAGCATGGGAGACAGACGCTCTAACTCATTTGGCCATCCTGTCTGACCTTAGATGTTGCTAGGACGTAAAACAACAACAAACACATCTATATACTGCCAGGAAAAGGTGTCTTATAAACAGGTGTCCATGTCCAGTTATAATAGATGACTAGTGGCCACAGGCAAATCAAAATGTGAGAACAGTTTTCTCATTGATGGAGTGTTTGTTTGGGTTTTACATCCTGGAAACATCGAAAATGATATTCTCGCATTGGGGCAGCACTATAAAGCCACCATGAGTGTGCACTGTGATAAGGTTGCACCCGTCCTGATATGACCTTTGATGTTGCCATGAGGTGAAACCCCAACTTGCAATCTCTAAGGTAATATTCAGCACCGACTTGTGACAGTTCCCGCTGATGTTGACTTTATAGTGCTACCTCAGTGAAAGACCAGACAATTGACACCCTGACCCACTAGCCCACCTAGGTCACATTATCTTGATACTAAACAATCCAGTCCTAGCCTTAACCTATTAATGCCGAGCACCAGCCTAAGTGAATATTCCATTAAGACATGGTCTTCTCTGTGGCAGAGTGGTTAGAGTGTTTGTCTTTTTTCTAGGTCGGACTCCTAATCTGAAGGTCGGTGGTTCGATTCCCCGTGCCCCCACCACTGCCACTTTGGATTTCCACCGCTGTGTATAACTTACACCGTCATCAAGGGCCGGTTGCTCTCATACCATGTCTATGTGGTGTGGGAGGTTAAAAATCCCTTGGGTCGGTAAAAGTGTAGGCTCGGGCTTTCTGTGGACAAACTCTCTAATGGTGAAAACAAGTCTATTCAGACTTATCCATGATATGCAGTATAGCACCATCTTCCGCATGGAAAGCCGGCTGTCAGTGCTCGTATTGCTTCAGTGTTTCTAAATGGTAAAAGTATTCGCATATGGCTGGGTTAGCTGATCTTCTTTAACAAAAAAGTAGCAAAGAATATTAATTTTGTTAGTCATTGCCTTGACTCGGTCAGGGTTCGACCCCACCATGTTCCGCATGGAAAGCCGGCTGTCAGTGCTCGTATTGCTTCAGTGTTTCTAAATGCTAAAAGTATTCGCACATGGCAGGGGTTAGCTGATTACAGGGATCAATTAATACAGATCCCTCTGTAGAACATAAATCGATGGAGTAGAGGAATGTTCAGCGAAACACAAATATCCCGAAGTCCCTGACAAAATCTTCACAAAGCCTGTTTTGAATAATTGTGAATTTGTACTGTAGATGTAATTGTACCGATCTCTGCCTTGCCTGACATCACACATCACAGGCACAGTTGATCTCCAACGCATAAGGGATCAGTACTTCAGAGGAATTTTATAACTACACTACAGAGCATGCCCATTGGTAACTTAACAATTCTTCTAAATTCAATGCAGTTGAGCTATTTAGGATATTATGAATATTTTGTCAAACATGTGTAGTGGTCTGCACTGACCTCTCAGGCAAGGAGCCGCATAGACAGGTAGGCGTGGGTAGTGTGTTGATATCAGGGAGCCTAGGTGGTGTAATGGTTAGCACACTGGCCCGGAATGCAAAGAGATGTGGGTTCGAGTCCCGCTCTAGGCGCAATATTCCCCATTTTCATCACCCCCATGACACTGATGCCGTGACCAGGATCCTGTACAAGCTATGCGCTGTATAGTTGTTGAACCTACCCTGTGTATGTAAGTGCATTGCATTGCCTGTATGTATGTTATTGTAAGCATTAAAAGACTTACAATTCCAGGGAGACGAGTGTAGTGGTCTGCACTGACCTCTCAGGCAAGTAACCACATAGATAGGTAGGCGTGGGTAGTGTGTTGATATCAGGGAGCCTAGGTGGTGTAATGGTTAGCACACTGGCCCGGAATGCAAAGAGATGTAGGTTCGAGTCCCGCTCTAGGCGCAATATTCCCCATTTTCATCACCCCACGACACATGCATAATCTCATAAAATCATAACATTTTCACTCATTAAACATATATTACTGCATCATAGCACACTGTTTCTGTGCTATGATGCTACGACCGGACGCGGTGGCTGAATCGGTGAGAGCACAGGCTTCCCGTTCGGAAGGTCGGGAGTTTGAATCCCGGCCGAGTCAATGCAATGACTTTCAAAATCGATCCATGTCACTACCTAATATGGTGTTTGGCATTACTAGGCTAGACCGAGAACTGATTAGCTCAGTATCAGGATAATGTGACTGAGTGACATATCGCGTCACGGTGCTGATGGCCTGGTCTCTCAACTATAAAGTTGCCATGAGTGCGCACTCTCACAACTCGTTACCTGTCCTGATCTGAAATTACATTTTGCTAGGGTGTAAAACTCCAACACGCAAACAGCAGACAAAGCCTATGTCCCAGCCCACCAACTGGACAGCCCAGGGCGGGATAACCGGAAATATAAAAGCCAGATAACATATCCAACAACAATATAAATCAAATCAAATTCAAACAAACATAACTCAACCACCTATTATGGACATGTAAATAAAATACGCTAGTATAGAATTAAGTAGAAAAAAGCGGAAAACTCTTCCCAAGATAACCCCAAAACACTAACATAGAACCTTGAGAAAACAACTAACATAGTAATAAGAATAGAACAAATATACAATGCCAAGAGGGCCCAAAAAAACTAACATACTAAACGTACCAACAGACTATCTATCTGCTACTGAAATGCAGACAATCAAATAACTTATCAGCAGCTACTGTTTGATAAGACAACACCAACACTACAGCTGGCCAGCATTGAAAACAAGCCTGGGTACCCGAACTTACATGCTATGGACAGTATAAATACAGCCTCAACAGAAAACAAAAATTATAAAAAAAAAGAAATGTCCAGCATTTCGGTGTGCCGACTGAACTTAATTTTGAATGTCTTCCTTTCAAATATCTCCAAAGTTAACCTCTTTTAAAGGGCGGTTTCTTCAAACTAACATTAAAGATTAGAGCGATTCACATAAGATATACATCTAAAAGAAATAGTGAAGAAACTCAAGTCCATCAGAATATCCAATTGTAAACCATGGTGAATATTCTGTGAAGAGATGGTGAAAATTCCATTAAGACATGGTGAATATTCCATTAAGACACAATGAAAATTCCATTAAGAGACAGTGAATATTACATTACATGGAATATTCAATTAAGACATGGTGAATATCCCATTAAGAGGTGGTACATATTCCATTAAGACACGGTGAATATTACATTAAGAGACATTGAATATTCCAATAAGATGCAGTGGATATTGCATTAAGACATGGTGGATATTCCATTACAACACGGTGAATATCCCATTAAGACACATTGAATATTCCATTAAGATATGGTGAATATCCCATTATGACATGGTGAATATTCCATTAAGACACATTGAATATTCCATTAAGACTCTGTGAATATCCCATTAAGACATGGTGAATATTCCATTAAGGCACAGTGAATATTCCATCAAGGCACATTGAATATTCCATTAAGACACGGTAAATATCCCATTAAGACACAGTGAATATTACATTAAGACACGGTGAATATTCCATTAAAACATGGTGAATATTGCATTGAGACATGGTGAATATCCCATTAATAAATGGTGAATATTCCATTAAGACACAGTGAATATCCTATTAAGACACAGTGAATATTCAATTAAGACACAGTGAATATTCAATTAAGACACAGTGAATATCCAATTAAGACACAGTGAATATTCAATTAAGACACCTTGAGTAATTCCTCATGACACCTTCCTTTCTCCTAATCAGTAAGGATCGAGAGGGCTCCATTGAAGCTCTTTAACCAGGCCTCGTCAGATTTCCCTTTTCTCCATGGCCCACTAGTCTTGTTCGCCTTTTGATGTCTTTCTGTCACTTCTTCGCTCTGTCTATCCTTTCTTCTCCCGACTCTCTCATGACCTTTCAAGGTGATCTCTACAAGCACATGTGATCATGCTGTACCTGGCTGTACAACTTCAATGTACACTTCTTGATCACCGTGAGCAAGTGTTTTGTGTGGTTTTTACTCGAGTCTCATTAGTAACATCATCCTTGTATGATATTCCCAACATTTTCAGACAACACCTTATTTAAATATCTCATAAAAAAGTCATATATATCTTCCTTTGTGGGGATCAGCTGAACTGTCTCATCACATTTCGCAAGTGAATAAACAGAAGTGCAGAGCAAAGCCATACGCTAACCTTACCTCCCAAGTGACAATTTTCTTCTTGAAGATTTATACTGCCTTTATCTGATTATGGATAAGTCTGATCAGATTTGTTTTCACCATTGGACAGTTTGTCAATAGAAAGCCCGAGCCTACACTTTTACTGACCCAAGGGATTTTTAACCTCCTACACCACATAGACATGCTATGAGAGCAACTGGTCTTTGATGACACGGTAAGTTAGACACAGCGGTGGAAATCCAAATTGGCAGAGGTGAGGGCACATGGAATCGAACCACTGACCTTCAGATTGGGAGTCTGACCTCGAAAAAGGTCAGACACTCTAACCACTCCACCACAGAGAACACCACCTGGTGACAATGATGCTGCTACCGTTACATCCACTAAAGCGCTGCTGTTGTAATCTATCCAATTTAGGAAAATATTATCCCAAGCTTGAACGCATCATCTGTGATAATTTATCACAAGTATTTCAAACCTTTTTAATTGTTTCAAATTTTCCGGTTTCCTCTGTGTATGGGACGCCGTGGCCGAATCGGTAAGGGCTTTCCAAGTTCAAGTTTGGGCACTCCAATCCCAGTGTAGTCAAACCAATGACGTACAAAATGTATACTTGTTGCTATCTAGCCTGGCGCTCGGGATTTCGAGGATAGGGCAAGGACTGGTTACCTCAGTATTAGGATAATGTGAATGAGTGGGATATCAGGTCATGGTGCAAGTGGCCTCATCTCCCAGTGGGGCAGCACTGTGAAGTCACCATGAGTGCGCACTATGAGTAGGTAAACATACTGATATGACCTTAGATGTTGCTAAGATGTAAAACCCCAACAAACAAACGTGACCTCTGTCTCGATGGCCTGTTTTAAGAGGTATTGGTGAGCACATTGACGTCTATGCTGTATACTGTTGAGATTTGTGTCGAGACACTCCTTCTAGTTGGCTAGTTCTTGTTCTTCTCCTCTGGACAAAAAAAATCCATGTGCTCTAGAGGCGTCCTTAAATGAAGCAAGCTTTCCTTTTTGTTCTTCTCCTGCTAAGTTGGTCAGTGTCCTTGAGGAAAGCAAAATATGCAGATTGTCCTGCATCCGATGCTGGTAGTAGCAGTGACTTGATGGATTTTCCAAGAGTAGCTTGACTGATCTGTTCCAGTTACATTTTTCTTTTTTCTTGAAGATTTATACTGCCTATCATGGCTAATTCTGAATAGACTTCTTTTCACAATTAGAGAGTTTGTTGATAGAAAGCCTGAGCCTACAATTTTACCGACCCAAGGGATTTTTAACCTCCCACACCACATTGACATGGTATGAGAGCAACTGGCCTTTGATGACGCTGTAAGTTATACACAGCGGTAGACAACCAAATTGGCAGAGGTGGGGGCACGGGGAATCGAACCACTGATCTTCAGATTAGGAGTCTGACCTAGATAAAAGTCAGACATTCTAACCACTCTGCCACAGAAAACATCATGTGATGATCGCGCTGCGAAGAAGGCTCTGAACTATGTGACATTGCACCGTGTCCGATACTCCAGTCTGGTCTGATCATTTTTATTCATATCGTCCATAATGTGATGAAAACGAAAAACATAACAAATTGCATGTAATCATCCCATCTGTGAAGAAACCATCACAGACTCATGCGGGAAGGGGTTAGGATGAGGGTGGGGGTGGGGGTGGGGTGGGGTTGGTCGGTGGGACCAGGTCACTGCTGTATTGGGCAATTGTTGCTTACATATTTTTTCTGCGAAAGAGAGTGTTTGTGTGTAAAAAGAGTGTCTGTGTGTCGGGGGATGGGGGACCTCCCTCGCCCCCGCATGTTGAAGAATATGAGTCATAGTAGGAATAAGTAATTGGTCATTAGTGAAATAAGTAGTGCCGTATTTATTTCAAATTTCATTTCGAATTTTGCATCATCAATTTATTGTGTTTTTTTGCTGCAAATTGGGTATTTAATGGCTATTGCCATCTTGTGTGTAAATAATCCTGAATTGAATCGATGGCTGGAAGACAATTCTACATATCTATCTTAAGGCCCTGTCACACTACGACATAACGACGTCAGCGTAGGCACACCGTTAAAATAATTATATTATGTCAAAGTTCTTGGCATAGCATGCAAATTGCAGCACAAGTTGGATATCAATGCAGTGTAGTTGATGTGGGTTTGATGTTGCCATGACGTTGGGCTAGCATATTGTGTAAACGTCGGACTGGCGACACTCCAGCATGCTCGACACTGGGCTATGATGACTTTGATGGTGCCTTAGCGTCGGACTGGCATGATCACGCCAGCCCCAACGTTGCCACTTCCGACTCGACCCTTATATCTCGACGTAAATTGACGTCGGTCGACCGAGAGCGTAATGTCACCCTAATGTCATGCCAACATCGTCAGCATGATCACAGCGCGTGGCTGATGTGCTCGACATAATGGGAACGTGGGCCGACGTCAGTCAAAGCACCCGACCCACCCACGCCTTGTGTATATACATTCACACCATGTTTATAACACGTTCGAATGATGTCACCGACGTTACACGCATGCTAAAGGGTCGTCAACAACATCAACGATGTCAACTACGTCAGGACACGTTAGCGAAACGTTGGAGTGACATTCGCCATGTGCCAGAGACTCATTTGGCCGATGTTAGAGCAACATTGACTTAACGCTGGCCGCACATTCCTCCTCGACTGTGCGTCGCTCTGACGTAATGGAACGTAGATCTAACATCACCGACGCAGCTGTAACAGTCAGCTACGTCGAAAGTTTTGGACATGTTGAAAACCTTGATGCACGCCGACGTAATACAACATAATGTTACGTAGCTCGACGTCAGTCTAACATCATTCTAACGTCATCATAACGTAACCCTACGTACCTCAACTTAATAACGAAAAGTCACCTATGCCAGGCTTATGTTGGCTCTTCCATCGTAGTGTGACAGCCCCTTTAGATACTGATGTACTTATTAAGCATTTCTTGCCATATAGAAGGGCATACTGAATCACTTTAACATAACCTGTTACCTGGTTACTGCAGTAGACTATCGCGTCAGCGTTTTGGCATACTTGCAAAACTAATTTGAAATGCTTGCACTTCATATATATCAAAACTTAGCCCTTTAAAATAAAAGTTATTTCAAACTAAAGTAAGGTATATTATAACAATCAATTTAATATATTTATCTCAGGTAAATGACAACAATTCTAAATCATCGGACTATGCACCTTTTTAGACGAATACGATTTTAATCAGACTGAGGCTCTATGGGCAGGACATGGACAGGGAACAATGATAGGATCTGTGTACCAGGATCTAAGTTTGCACTGTAGGATCAAATCTAGGTAAGTGCGCTGGTTTAGAAAATAGGATGTTTTCATCCGTGTAGCACGTGTAGGCAGTTTTCAGACATTCCTTTGTGTACACTAATCTCATACAGCCCTCAGTTCACCATTCTACATTGGTGACCTTTATACGTAGGGCTTCCTTATTGGTGATCATAGGACTATCCCTATATCCACCATCACATCAGTACCATGAATAAACCAAATCTTCCGAGATAATCTTCTAACTTTCCACGTCGAAAGTCACTCTATTTAAGTTACTATGTCACATTTTAATTTAGAAAAAAGACTTCTTTTTACATTCGTTGATTAAAGGGCCTGTGATATGAAGCAACATAATTTTATTCATTCATGATTTCTAATATGATGAGTCATGGTTGGTATATCTTGAAACACCATAATTGCTGCAAGTTATTTGCGGTCCAATCAAGGCTGAGGGCCATTTTTAGTAAAGCTGTGACTGTTAGTGTTAATCTGCCCCAAAGATCCTTCTCAGTTCTTAGAGGTTAGAGTCGTCCTTTGTAGTTCTCAGTGTAATACTCTAGTTAATATTTCTAGAAATTGACTATTTCAATCAAATATATCTAATGTTCAAGTACAAAAATTAGATTTTAAAATCGCGTGGCCAGATCCTTAAATCAGGGGAAAATTTCAATCGTGGACAAATGGTCTTCCTCCATTCCCTTGGCCTATGCTAGTAATGCCGAACACCAGGCTAGGAAGCGACAAATATACATTCTTAAGTCAAGGAAAACAGTGCTTCCAAGACTGGGTTGATTCATTAGAGTTTTATATCATAACAACATAATATAGTCATATCAGGATGGGTTTCAATTGATGACAGTGCGCACATATCGCAACTTCATAGTGCTGCCACATCGGGGTGCCATATCGCCAGCACCAATATCCACCCACTCTCCCACCCAGTCACATTACCCTTATCCTGCGCCAATTAGCTCCTGCTCTATCCTAGTAATGAGAGCGCCAGGTTATGTAGCGACAAGCATTAATGGTGTACGTCTTCGGTTTGACTCGGCCGCGGATTTATCCCATAACCTCCCGCATGTAAAGCGGGCGCCCTACCCACTCAGCCATCCCGTCCGGTTGCTATGAACAGATACCTTAACCACAACAAACATGTCAGTCTACATAGATCATGGCCAACTGCTCACACTGTGACAATATTGACAACACATATTTCTTGGTCTGGTTCTGGAATATTATCATTAAAACATAAATTCTCTTAGCCTGAGACAGAAAGAGAGATCGTTGTAGATCTTACTGGAACTTATACTGGAAGTGGTGACCAAATCTGGAAGAGCACTGGGCCACGTTCAGGGTCCATCTCGGAGGCGCCTCGGCGACGGGCCTGACGTCATGCTAGTCTGAACGGATTTAACTGTTGGCCGCCTCGAAAATGGCGGCCTCCATAGGCGGCGGCCATTTGCACTGGAAAAGTTGCACTCTGATTGGATGAAACCACTGAATAACGGCGGCCATTTTCGAGGCGCTTTTCATCTCCAGTCTGAAAAGGGAGGCGTCGCTGAGACGTCGCCGAGACGCACCCTGAACGCAAATAGACCAAAAAGCATCGCCGAGACGTCTCCGCGGCGCCTCCGAGACGGACCCTGAACGTGGCCCTGGCTTCCCATGCAGAAGGTCAAGAGTTCAAAAGCCAGCCGAGTCAAACCAATAACTTACTTCCGCCTACGTCTCAACAATTTACTACATAACTCCAATTTATGCATATATATATTTTTCAATGCAGCCTTCAATGGATTTCTTTAAGTTCCAATAGCCGATGATGCAAATCAATGTGCTCTAGAGGCGTCGTTAAATAAAAACAAACTTTCCTTCAATAGATTTACGGAGTCAAGAAACTACCAAGATAAAAAAGAAAAAGCCCCAAATTCTGCTTAGACATCAGAAATGCTCAAAAAGCTAAAAGGACACACAAAATCATCCCAACAAAACACACACACACACACAAAACTACAATTAAGACAATGGTGATTGTTGCGCGCGTTATTTACTTGACTTCCTTTGTGGTGCCTCGTTTTCATTGCGCTTTCTGCTGATGCCCGCCACGTTTGACTAAATGGTCGTCGCTCATTGACGGCCCCTTTTAAACGGTAATTCTTCTTAGTACACCGTGCTGCCCTCTGTGGGCGAGTAGTTAGCGGGCTAATTGCACTTTGAGCTCCCCCCCCCCCCCACCCGACACTCCCCCATTTCCGGTATGCGCACTATGTGGATTCCATCCGCCTTGTCACCCACTCCCACCCGCTCCCACCCGCTCCCACCCACTCCGCCGCCCGCTCTTCATACGTTGTCACTCACCCCCATCCACTCCGAAGACGTCACGTCCGCTCCCACACCTGAGATGTCATACCTCGCCACTCACTCTATCCACTTCGCAAACCTCAGATACCTTGTCACCTGTTACCACCCGCTTGGCACACCTAAGACCTTGCCACTCGCTCTTGAGATTTCTCCTCACATTTCACACCGTGCCACCCGCTCCGACCCGGTCCGAATTGCCACCTACTCGTTCCACTCTACACACCTTACACACCTTCTCACCCACTCTCACCACTGCGTACAATATTCGGTCTGCCACTCACACTCCCCCCCCACCCCCACCTCCACCCCCCGCTCTCAGCTCTTCCTCCATCTCCTCACCATATCCCCCCCCCACCCATCCACCCTCCACCACCCATCAGCGATATCCCCACCCCAACGTGGGTTCGAGTCCCGGTCGAGTCAAACCAATGGCTTTAAAATTGATACTTGTCGCTTCCTAGCCAGGCGCTCGGCATTATTAGGATAGGGCAAGGACTGGTGTGCTCAGTGTCAGGATAATGTGACTGAGTGGGATAGCAGGTCATGGTGCCGGCGGCCTGGTTTCCCAGTGGGACAGCACTATAAAGTTGCCATGAGTGTGCACTGTCACAAGTCGGTACCCGTCCTGATATGACCTTAGATGTTGCTAGGACGTAAAACAATATCAAAACCAACCCACCCCAACAAACCAGCCACCACCACCAACCACCGATCACCAACCACCCACCACCCCCCACCCTCCAGAACCCATCAGCTATCCCCACCCCAACAAACCAGCCACAACCACCAACCACCGAACACCCACCACCCACAACCCACCACCCACCACGCACCACCCACCACCCACCATCACCCACTACCGACCACCGACCACCCATTACTCATCACCCACCACCCACCACCAAACACCCACCACCAACCACCGACCACCAACCACCCACCACCTATTGCTAATCACCCAGCACCCAGCACCGAGCACCCAGTACCCACCACCCATCACCCACCACAAACCACCCACCACCCACCACCTAGTTACCCAACACCCAACACCACCCATCCACCACCCGCCACCCACCTTCCATCACCCACCACCCACCAACTCAACCCATTATTCCCCCACCCACCACCCACGACCACCCACTACCATCCACCACACACCACCTCCAGGCATTCCCGCTATTTATCTACCTATCAATATCAAAACTATTTAACATTAAATATCCACGAAATGATGTTATTTTTTTATAATATGCACTTGAGCCTGGCATGCATTTGAACGACTTCCTAATTGAATCCTCCGGAAGTCCCGCCTGTAAGTGGAGCTCACAAGTGGTTCTTCTGCTAACCAACTCGCCGCCTCGTGAAGGTACTTCCTGCTGCGTCTGTGTTGCTAATTGCTCTCAGCTGCGGGAGTCGCCTGCACCGGAAGCACACCTGGGTGTGACCTAATTGGCGCACTTCCGGTGCGGGCACATGTTTCACGGAGCGCGAGGCGGGTCGTGTCGGAGATGACGCAACAGTTCGCGTCGTTACGGCAACAATCGTGGTCCATCTAGCAGTCAGGCCCCCGTCATAAACATATATACAGTAAAACCTCTCTAAATCAATCGACCATGGGACCGACCTTAAATAGTCCATTTAGGGAGGTGGTCAGATTAGGGAGTTTTTCTAATCGCTACAATTGTATTGGATTGGCAATCGTTTGGGACCGAAATAAAGCGATCGATATAAGGGAGTAGCCGATCTGTGGATGTGTTCGGCTAGAGAGGGTTTACTGTATATATATATATATATTTTTTTTTTTGCTGTATAAGCATTGTTGCGAATATAATAAGGCCGGGTGCTTCCTTCCACCCGATCCTCAGCTCCTAGTCATCGGGGGCATGAACTAAGTCATCCACTGGTTTAACCTACGCAACCTCAGGTCGCCTGTGGCGCCACCTGTTCACTCATGCTTCAAAGGGTCTAGCGACTCAGTCACTGTACCGTTGCACCATATTTATACATATCTCTCTCTATATATAATGCTTCCATAACACCAGAGAGCGTGTATATAAACAGATGAGAGGGACAACTCCCATACTAGACCGTGTAACAGCTGCCGACTGTGGCGCTCCAAGTGGTGGTTGTTGAACAGTATATGACACAGCTGTCAAACTCAAGGCATTGTCAATGGCCTTGAGTAATCTTCGTACAGAAAAAGTGAAATATCTCTAAAACTACACTACATAGGAAACAAACTGTTTGGAACACATATAGAAAACATATTTAACACTGAGACTATATTAAATTTACATGGCTAGGGTTCTGAATTTCTATTAATTTTGAATAAAATACACGTTTTGCACTACACGTACGGCAAACCTCAAGGCATTGTCAATGGCGGTGAGCAATCTTCATACAGAAAACGTTAAATGTCTCTAAAACTACACCACATAGAAACAAACCGCTTGGAACACATATAGAAAACATGTTTACCAAAAGGATTATATTAAATTGATAAGGTTAGGCTTCTGTATTTCTATTAATTTTGAATAAAAACAAATGTTTTGCACTGTGCATACCGGCAAACTCAAAGCTTGTTCAACACTAACCGCCAGGAACGCCACTGTAGCCTATGTTACCGATTTTCGCGGGAGTTGTCCCTCTCATCTGTTTATATACACGCTCTCTGATAACACCTGTAATGAATAGGGAGTGGTGATTGGTTCTCCCATCATTTCCTCTTTGTCATAGGTGGGGGATTAGACCATTCCCTGCTCTTCGAATGGCTGGATCCCTCCCCCTGTGTACTACACAGATATATTTTGTGTGTTAGTGGAAATACAAGAAGAGGGCGCCACCTGCCATGGGGTGGGTGGCGCCAGAAGGGTGGTTCGGTAAATAGGAAATAATGATAAGTTTTGTTATTTATATTCACATAATGCATTATATAGTATATATATAAGTATATATAAGTATACATAAGTAGTTAAAGGAGTAGTCACATGACCAATACAACTTTATTTATGCACACTTATCATGGTCGAATATGATTAGTTGTAGTTTATATATCCTGAAACTATCTTTTCTCTGCGAATGATATAGGACCCAGTCAAGGCATATATATAATTATACCCATATGTATTATATATATTCTATATAAAGTGTGGCTACGTATAGGAAGGAAGGATAGAGACACGTGTTGGGTCGGACACTTTATTGAGCGTCTGGCAAGCGAGATAACAGGCATACCGGTAAAAGTTTGAAATCCAGTGGAGCAGTGACTTGCCTGGGGGATTGGTGAGAGAAGCGCCCGGTGGTGGCGCTAGTAGTAGGCAACCGGGGCAAATCAGGGCAAGTCAATGATTGGATAATAATAATATATATTGAAATAACATGATGGAATAATAATATTAATAACATACTCCGCCTATTTATACGTACTATATAATATGTATGCAAATAAGTTTGAAATCCAGTGTGGAAGTGACTTGCCCGGGCGGATTGGTGAGAAAAGCGCCCGGTGGTGGCGCTAGTAGTAGGCAACCGGGGCAAATCCGGGCAAGTCAACGATTGGACAATAATAATATATCGCAGTAACATGATGGAATAAATAATAATAATAAAATACTCCGCCTATTTATACCTGCATAATAAATTATACGTACTATATTTATTTATTTAGCAGAATTCTCGAGAATCGTTCAATTCCGAGACTGGCTTTTGTAATCTTGTAAGTCCTGTGGGGAAAAATGTTGATTGAACTGATTAAAACTGTGCTGGAAATAAACCATTCCCACCAACACCCGGTCGTCTGAATGTATTGACAGAACTAATGGTTGTGAAGAACAGTTCGATGTGCATTTCCGGAAAATATCCACTATCAACTCACCCTCTGGTGGCAGTGGGAGGAACTACTGTTATGGATGAAAGTGTATTATCTGGGTAAATACTTGTTATGCAAAATATCTAGGTTCCGTATAAATAACAGGTGGTTAGTAATAAACCCATCACATTTACTGTGCTTGTTTAGAGTAAAGAAGAGATGGTTAGTAATAAACTCATCGTGTTTAATATATCTTGTGCATAGTTCACATTAAAGGCCCTGTCACACTATGACGTATGGTGGCGGCGTGTGCGTAACTTGTCAAAATAATTTGAAAATAAAAATAGGTCAAGATACGGGGACCTGCGCCGACCTATGCCGACCTATGCCAAGCATACTCGACCTATGCCCAACCTATACGTAACCTATGATGCCGTATGCCGACGTGTTGGTCAAAATTTGCCTAGGTCGGCATAGGCTAAGGCCATACATCGTAGTGTGACAGACAGCCAACATGCTGGGTATACGCTTGCTGTACGCTCACAATACGTTAGGGGTATGCGAGCACATGCTAGAGGCACATTAGATGTAAGCTAGGCATATGCTATATACGCCAGCGATACGCAGAGGACGCAGGTTCAACGTATGGCTAACCTATGCTGACCTACCCCTAACTTATGCATAACCTATGCCGGCGTATGTCCAGCATACATACAGTGTATGAGAAACATATGAGCCACACGCCGGAATAGGTTTAAAAATTTGAACATGCACAAACAATTTTCGGTGGCTTGACCTATGCCGACTTATGACAACCTATGAAAAGTGTATATGACCTATGCTCAACCTATGCGTAACCTATGACGGCCTATGCCGATGTGTTGTTTGAAAAGCGCATATGTCGGCATGTGCTAATGCCATAGGTCGTAGTGTGACAGCCCCTTTAAGAGAAGTTCTGTGTTACGGATATCTTGTGCATGGTTCACATTAACAGGGGTATTTCAGACATGGCTGTAACACATCCATACATTCCTGTCCTGTCTCTATATATATACACCTCTATTTAGAATGTGTGATCTTATCACCGGTTCTCTGATGGTTCTCTGATGCTGAGTCTTAAAGAGAAGTTCTGTGTTACGGATAAGATGCAGCCTTATTTACTTCCAAGCCTGCGCCATCTTTGATGTAATTCAAAGACATCCAAAAGATGATCCCCCAATCCCTAACAAAAGTATACTAGCAGAATACTCGACTCGTTTTAATTAAAGTTGCCTAGTCCGATGGTTTTGAGTTTCTCTCATTTTCTGAGATAAACATATTAGGTTGTTCATTATAATCTACCTTACTTTAGTTTGAAGTAACTATTATTTTAAATCACTAACTTTTGAGATATTTGAAATGGAAACATGCTAAATTAATTTTGGCAAGCTTGCCAAAACTCTAACACCATAGGTTCTGTTAAATTGACTCAGTATTGCGTTCTACACAGAAACAAATGCTTAATAAGTGCATCAGTATCTAAGTTAGATATGTAAAATCAAATCTAGATTATTAGTGTGGTTTTGAAAATTTGATATTTCATCAGACTATGCAGCTTTAAATACGATATATAAAAAATACACCAACAAAAACAGCATATACACACAAAACCCAACTTAACGGGTTAAATGGGAAAGCTAAAAAATTCAATAGAAACTGCGCCAACAAAACTGTAGCCTTTCAAATGACTTGAATTATGCAATTCCGGTTCCGGTCCCGGTCCCGCAGTGAAGGGCTTTCATATATCATGTGTCACGTGACCTTTGATGACGGGTACACAGGATGTAAGAGCGAATTATGCATCAGGCACGGCACAATTCTGACACAATAGCATAAATGCATCAGTGGTTCACACATCTTAGAGCAATTAGAGTGATAGCTGGACCGATCCTCAGTTCACACAGGTATGTCACATCTAGCCTTTTAAAGGTCGACGTATATTACACGATAATTCATCTTGAAGCAGGAGAATAATTCTTTTCTTTTTTTCATAAGCGAATCATTTCATAAGCGATAATTCAACTTGAAACCCGATCATAATTTTATTTTCTGAATTTAATAATTGAGATAGTTGGAAAAGGGTGATGATGTTGTGGCGAGGGGTGCTTTTGCAAACTACAGAAATGGCGTCCCTAGAGTGAGACTCGAACCGACCGTTCTGCCATTTTGGGGATGGCGTCCTAACCTTTAGGCTCAACCATGTGGCAGTTCGGCCAGGGGCGTCAGTGCATTTCAATACACTCTCTCTGTAGACTGGTAGAATTGTAAGTCTAATATTCACAATCATAAATATCCAGGTATAGCGCACATACAATGATACATGCACAGGGAAGAATAGACAATACACAATACACAAGACTGTGGTCACGGCACCAATGCCATGAGGGCGTTTCTTTTTTTTTTTTGCAAACAAAGGACATCTTTTCACATAGAGTGTGACTCTAACCCACATTTCCGCCTTTCCGTAGCCTGCATCTTAACCATTATACTATCTAGACTCTGTGATACAATCACCTTACCCACACCTACCTGGATATAGCGATATAGCGATATAGCGAATGGTAGACAGGAAGTGTGAACACTTATTTGTCTCTCATTTTTGTCGTCATTTTTTGTTGTTGGTACATTAGTTGTCCCAAGCAGAGGAAATCCCAGTCACAGATGACTGGTCTTTCCCTCTCCACTGCTGGTCGATAGAAAGCCCGAGCCTACACTTTTACCGACCCAAGGGATTTTTAACCTCCCACACCACATAAGCTGTATTCACACGGGCAAAATCTAAAGCGATCTCCAGAAGGCGAATCATATGAAGCGATTTAGATGCGCGTTCACACAGGCAGTACTTGGGCCGGAAATCGATATCTGCGCATGAGCAAGTCCAGACTAACCAGCGCCATTTTGGGTTCGACGATGCTGGCACCAGAGAGTGTGGGTTCGACCTAGATATGTAATGACTGAATCGTATTGGTTTGGAATGGTCAAAACTTCTGCTGGGCAGTGAAACCCTAAAAATAAATGATGAAAAAAATATATATGCACAGCTAGCGGTTTAATAGACTAAATTATATAATATGCGCTTTTGATCGACCAGAAAGTCAACAAACCAAGGTCTTGACTGCGCATGTGTGTGACGTCCTAAATCGCTTCATATGCGTTCACACGGGCAAGATAAAACGTTTCAACATAGATCGGTTCCTGTAGACCACCTAGCGAAGTGTTTTACATTAAACGATTTATATGAATCGATTCAGCCGTAAAACGCCTCACCGTCGCATTCACACGGCAAATTTGAGGTGCACTACGCAAGGCGTTTTGCGTGAGGCGTTTTAACTCGCCCGTGTGAATATAGCTAATGACATGGTATGAGAGCAACCGGCCTTTGATGACGCTGTAAGTTATACACAGCTTTGGAAATCCAAATTGGCAGAGCTGGGGGCATGGTGAATCGAACCGCCGACCCTCAGATTAGGAGTCTGACCTAAAAAAAGTCAGACAGTCTAACCACTCCGCCACAGAGAATGCCACTATATGGCATTTAACTCTGTGCAACTACAATAACAAGATAACAAATAACGAGAGTTCTTTGCGACTTTCCCGATGAACTCTCTTTGTCACTGATACTACTCTGCGCGTTCACATAGGAAATGTGAGTCAAATTATCGCTTTCTGTGAGGCAGACTTTACAGTCGGTCCATTGTTAGTTCTTCACCATGAATAAGATGAGGGGTTTGTTGTTGTGTCTGATGTCTTCTAACATCCGTCCTGGAGATTGTGACACCGCGAATCGATAGTCTAGATGCAGCCACAAACTCAGCCCGAGAGGCTATTGTCGCTAGGGGCGCTGCAACTTGCAAGCAAAGGGAACATCACATCTAGAGCGGGACTCGAACCCACGCATCTGTCATTCCAGTGCAAGCATCCCAATAATTATACTACATATATAGGGTATTCCCATGACGTCATCAAACGGAAGTGCGGCCATTGTGGCGATATCAACTAGTAAACAACCTGACAATGCATTGAGTTTGCCGATAGGCGCAGTGCAAAACGTCTATTTCATTCAAAATTAATAGAAATCCAGAACCCTAACCGTATACATTTAATATAATCTATTCGTTGAATATGTTTTCTATATGTGTACTAAGCGATTTGTTCCTAGGTGGTGTAGTTTTAGAGGTATTTCACTTTTTCTGTATGAAGATTGCTCACGACCATTGACAATGCATTGAGTTTGCCGGTATGCGCCGTGCAAAATGCTAGTTTTATTAAAGATTAATAGAAATCCAGAACCCTACCATTATCAATTTAATATAATCATTTGGGTAAACATGTTTTCTATATGTGTACCAAGCGATTTGTTTCTAAGTGGTGTGCTTTTAGAGATATTTCACTTTTTATGTATGAAGATTGCTCACTGCCATTGACAATGCATTGAGTTTGTTGGGCTTGTCATTGTGGTTGTATCTCCACAATGGCCGCACTTCTGTTTAGTGTGACGTCAGTGCATACCCTCTATAGATGCAGTCACAACTAACTACCTGTGTATGTGGCATTTCACCTAGCTAGGTGTGTGAGTCGCACTTCAGTCACGCTAGAAGGTGGGGAGGTACTAAGCACACATGTAAGAAGTGCTATTTTATCTCATGTAAACTATTTCCAATGACAATCTCATTCACAATTTGCATTAGAAACAAATGCATGGCTGGACAATCTACCAAGGTTGTTCATCTCGAAGCATGTGGTTATTAATGCAAAGTGAGTTTAATGTATAGTTTGTTTGTTGTTTTACGTCCTAGCAACATCTAAGGTCATATCAGGACGGGTACCAACTTGTGACAGCGCGCAGTCATGGCGACTTTATAGTGCTGCCCTACTTGGACAACAGGCCACCAGCACCATGACCTGATATCCCACTCAGTCACATTATCTTGACACTGAGCCAACCAGTCCTTGCCCTATCCTAATAATGCCGAGCACCAGGCTAGGAAGTGACACGTATCAATTTTTAAGTCATTGGTTTGAGTCGACCAGGATTCGAACCCACAAACTCATGGGTTCAGATATCTCGATCTCCCAAAACAGGAGCCGGACGCTCTACTTTAATGCATAGGGTATATAGTGAAGGATAAAGGTGGTAGGGAGACCAACTCCTCCAACTAACTTCCGGTGTGTATGCCGAAACTGTGACTTGGCATGCTTAGTCACAGCTTCAGTCATTCCTAAGGGATCAGCGGAATTCGGAACACACATATTAACCACCAGTAGTTTATGCCCGCCACTTAGAATCTGGCCTTTCAATTAAATTTAAATCTAAGTTTCATTTTTAGTTTACCCCGCCCCTTCCATATAATCACCTATATGGAAATATACTCATTTCTTCCTTCTTTCTCTTTCTCTCTCTCCCATTGCGCAGACGCCGACCTCATGGCCCACATCCGGTTTCTAGTTCAGGCAGCGCTCGCCCTGCTCGTGGTGGCGCTGCTGAGTGGCGCCACGCATGCGGACAAGTCGGAACGCATGCGTGTAATGGCGGCCGTGAGGCCGCCCCAACGGCCCTCCTCCTTCTCCGACATGGTGGGGCTGAACAGGTACCTGAAGAAGCTGCAGCAATACTACGCCATAATCGGCAGGCCCAGGTATGTATGTTGGTTGATTGTTGGGGTTTTACGTCCTGGCAAGATTTAAGGTCATATCAGGATGGGTACCGATTTGTGACAGCACCCACTCATTCTGACTTTATAGTGCTGACTCACTGGGAGACCAGGCTGGCAGGACCATGACCTGATATCCCACTCAGTCACATTATCCGGACACTGAGCCAACCAGTCCTTGCCCTATCCTAATAATGCTGAGTTCTGTAATAAGTGACAAACGACAAGTATCAATTTCTAAATCTGACAGCACCTGTGTGATCATCATCATCATGCTGTCGGTCGCGATGCGACAAAGACTGCTTTCATTACTTGACTGCTGCTCTCCATTTATGGTGTTTTGTGCGGTTGTACATGTCATGAAAGCTGCCTGTAAAAGTGTTGAAGTGCTGCTAGCTTTTGCAAGTTACCAGCAGCAATCTCTCGGCGAGCAAATCGAGGTTTCACACTGGCAAGAACATGTCCAGACAGGCGCAAAACTATTTGTCACATTGGAGATATCTGAAGTGAAAACATGTTAAATAAATTTTGGCAAGCATGTAGAAATCTTGACAACAAAGCCAGCCTAATCTTCAGCGGTAACAGGCTATATTACATCGGCCCTTATATGCAGCAACACATATTTAACATCCCAATCACACCAAACTAGTTCTCAAAACGTCCGACTACGTTCTAAAACGGGCTGTGGTCAGGGTAGAACGTGGCTGCAAGAAAATATTGGGCATGCTCAAAGTTCTGGAGCACCATTCCATTCTAGCCTGTCCATTCCATTCGTAAAAAGACTGTAAAAAGTTGCTACTACGTCCATTCCGTTCACACACAGCAACATTTTCAAAGAACATAGTGAGAACTACTTTGGTGTGATGGGGGTATAATAAGTTTGCCAATATCTAAGTTTGACTGGTAGGATCAAATCTAGGTAACTGTTTTGGTTTTGAAAATGTTTTGCAGCTTTAATAGTGTAGTGCTCTGCACTGACCTCTTAGGCAAGTAACCACATAGCCAGGTAGGTGTGGTGATATCAGGGAGCCTATGTGGTGTAATGGTTAGCACACTGGCCTGGAATGCAAAGACATGTGGATTTGAGTCCCGCTCTATGCGCAATATTTCCAATTTTCATCAGCCCCACAACACTGGTTGCCATGACCAGGATCCTCTACGAGCTACAAGCTGTATGGTTGTTGAACCTACACTGTGTATGTATGTGTTAGTGCATTGCCTGTATGTATGTAATTATAAGCATTAAAATACTTCCAGGGGGACGAGTGTAGTGGTCTGCACTGACCTCTCAGGCAAGTAACCACATAGCCAGGTAGGTGTGGGTAGTGTGGTGATATCAGGGAGCCTAGGTGGTGTAATGGTTAGCACACTGGCCAGGAATGCAAAGAGATGTGGGTTTGGGTCCCACTCTAGATGCAATATTTCCCATTTTCATCACCCCCACGACTATGGTGCCATGAGCAAGGTCCTGTACAAGATATGTGCTATATGGTTGTTGAACCTACCCTGTGTATGTATGTGTTAGTGCATTGCCTGTATGTATGTACTTATAAGCATTAAACGACTTACAATTCCAGGGGGACGAGTGTAGTGGTCTGCACATACTATCATGCATTATCACAGACTACCCTTAACTACCATGCATTATCTCGCACTATCAATCAGCATCATGGACTATCACATACTGCCATTCACCACCATGCATTATCACACACTATACATGCATTATCACAGACTACCCTTAACCACTATGCATTATCTCGCACTATCAAGCACCACCATCACATACTATCATGAACCACCATGTACTATGAGACACTACCATTAATTACCATGCACTATTACACAGTGCCATCTACCATCATGAACTATTAAGACAAAATATGCTGGCATTCATTCGGGGGCCTTAATGCACAAAACACTCAGTTCCTGCCCTGAATCCCGAGCTGAATTAAGGCATAATACACCCAGGAGGTAAGCTATAAACTTAAAATCAAAATCTAATGACCACTAAAGAAAGAAAGTGAAGGCAGTCAGGGAAAGTAACAACAATTCTAACCAACTGTAGAACGAACAGACTCACAGCGGAAAGGGAGATGTTAGAGAATGCTTACAAACAGAGAAAGAATACATGCAGGAGATAGCTACGCAACAACTGAAAGCAACAAAACAAGGGGAACCACAGGACTATTACTGTCTAGCAATGAAAACAAATCATTAGACTTGACTGGTATGGGCAGCATAAATAACCCATCACAAAAAAAACAACCCAAAAACCAAATCCCAAGACTTACATAATTGATACTTCTAAGCACAAAATATGACTGAGTGACATATCAGGTGATAATATCGCTGAGTAAGATATAAGGTGACTTGGTATCCTGGTGGGGCAACACTAGAAAGTCATCATAAGTACGCATGCATTGGTACAAGTTGGCACCTGCCTTGCTATGACCCTAGATGTTGCTATGAGGTGAAACCACAATGCGCCAACCAAAACCATCGGTATAATGTCCTACCTCAGGCATTGTGTTGGGTGGGTGGGTTTTCTTTTACTGATGACCTGTGGGGAACACAAATAGATGACCACCACATAGGATTGCCTGACAGGCCTGTCTGCACAATAAGAGTGAAGTGGGGCAGGAATGATAGCTCCATGAATACTGCAGGTACCTAGGTGACATGTGGTGTAGCATGACATATAGCATGAGCCTGATACTCGCTGTCATATGTATAAGTAGTCATCCCTAACTCACAGATAAGTAATCATCGCTAACTCGTAGATCATCCAGTCAGATATTATGAGACGTCCTCGCGTCTTGCCTGCAGTCGCGGAGTGATTGTGCCATTTGTGTAGCAGCCACCACTTTATGGAATAGATTGCCGGCAGAGAAATTTTGTTTTTTGTTTTTACATCTTGGCAACATCTGAGGTAATATCTGGATTTGTTTGTTGGGTTTTTGCACCACCCTGCCAACATCTAAGGTCACATATGGATGGGTGGCAGTGCGCACTCATGATGACTTTATAGTGCTGCACCACTTGGAGACCAGGCTGCTGGCATCATGATTTGATTTCCCACTCACTCACATTATTCTGATATTGAGCTAACAAATCCTTGTCTTATCCTAGTGATGCCAAACATCCGGCTAAGTAGCGACAAGTATAAATTTTGTATGTCAATGGTTTGACTCTGTTGAGATTCAAACTCCCGACCTTCCATAGGAGAAACCTGCGCTCTTTCTGATTCAGCCACCATGTTCGCTGTCAGCAGAGATAAGAAGAAATACACCATATCTTCACAAGTTTATATCTCTCAAATGTAAATCTATGCTTAAAACCTATTTAGGAAATATTTGTCTGGTAAGTGAAATTTCTGCATTTTGCAAGAAGCTGTAAAAATGTCCTTTTGCGGGGTTTTTTCAACAGCATAATATAATGACTCCTGCTAGTGGGAAGGTCTCTATTAAGTCTACATTTTAGAATTACCTGTTGTCAATAGTCAATTAAGTGCATATAGTGACAGAATCAGTAAGAAAGCTAGCTAGCTTCCTGTGGGGAAGGTTGTGGGTTTGAACTCTGGCTGAGTCAAACCAATGACTTACAAAAATGGATACTTGTTGCTACCTAGTCTGGTGCTCTGCATTTCTAGGATAGGGCAAGGACTAGTTTGCTCACTATCAAAATAATATGACTGAGTGAGATATTGGGTCCAGGTACTGCTGGCGGCCCAGTTTCCCAGTGAGGCAGCACCATTAAGTCACCATGAATGTGCACTGTCATAAGTCGGTACCCGTCCTGATATGACCATATATATTGCTCGGGCATAAAGCCCCAGTAAACAAAAAAAATCAATGGACAATTATGTAGCCATACCAATATTCTCCTGACTTAGCAGTAGCCCAGTCATATGAGCAATAATTAAATGAAACAAAGATAGTTTATTCATTGAAAAATTGTCTGCAAACGCTACATAGCAAGGATTTGTGAGTTGGTGATGTTATACGGTGACGGCCACTAGCGCGTATCAATAGTAATAATAAGCTTCCATTGTCTGTTACAGGTTCGGTCGCAGCGTCTCCTCGCTCGGAGCCTCCGATTCGGGGAGAGACTGATCGTCCCTGATGACGTCACACGCCCCCGCTGATGTCTGCTCGTTTTACAAAGTAAGCAAAAATAAAGTGCTTGTATTAAAAAGTGAACACGCAAGAAGTTTTCTCACCGGTGGTGTGTGGTTTAATGAATCTCTTTTACCAGGTATATAAATGGTTTTATTAAGTAATTTTCAACTGTAATCTTTAAGTTTGATTGAGTAATGCCAAAGACCCTATAACACTAAGACGGCTTACTCCCTATCTCTCCCATGGTAATGTAAATTTCGCAGTGCCACCTTGTGGTGGGTTTGATCAGCCCGGCTGCTGGTTGGTGTTTCACATCTAAACACATACAATTATATTATACATGAGATAGGGAAGTATGAATACACATCAATATTAAATTGCTATGAACAAATACACATCATCATCAGCATCAGCATCATCATCACCATCATCACACATCTTTCACATTCATATATACATTTATACATATAATATAGCAACTGTTTAACCAAGAGAACAGTCAGCACACCAAGTGGTGGGTTTGATCATTTTGATTACACAGTACAGGCTGAGTGAGCCGTCTTAGTGTTATAGGGTCTTTGGTAATGCTGACTTTACACTGTGTTGAAAGGAAAGGCCATACTCACATAGAGAGAAGTGTCCAAATTTAATTAGGTCATGTTGCTACTTAAAGTTGCATAGTCCGATGGTTTTGAGTTTCGATCATTTTCTGAGATTTGGAGGATCGTTATAATTTACCTTAAGGCCCTGTCACATTACGGCGTATGGCGGGAGCGTATTGAAAACCTACATAGGTCCTGCGCGTGCCGGCCTATGATGACATTTGGTGACCTTTTGGCTGGTTTTGAGCGTATGGGGAACCTATGAGGAGCATACGAGGAGCGTATGAGGAGCGTGTGGGAGCGTGCTGTGACATTTTTTGACAGTTTTGATTGGCATGTGGAGCGTACGAGTAGCATACGCATAGCGCATGCGCATATGAGTAGCGTGCATATGCTGTGCATCCGCTAGGAGTATGCTCCCATACGTAACTTGTAGGTTATGCGTAGGCTACATACGCTAGAGATACGCTAGAGATACGCCGGTGACACAAGTTGAGCGTATGAAAAACCTATGCCGGCATACCCCTAGTGTACGAGGAGCGCATGCCGGCATATGAGGAGCATATGTCGGCGTATGAGTAGTGTATGGGCCATACACTCTCATAGGTCGAGATGTTTTGAGCATGCACAAAAAAATGTGGACGGACGGATTTATGAAAGCGTATGGTGGCGTATGCCTCATAAGCCGGCATCTGGCGGCATCTGGCGGCGTATGAGTAGCGTATGCGTAGCGTATGCGTAGCGTATGAGTAGCATATACAGCGTATGCCGACGTATATGACGTAACGCGCCTACACCGCCATACGCTCCCGCAAAAAACCCTAATGTGACAGCCCCTTTAGTCTGAAATAACTTTGCTTTACAAGAACTAATGTGGGACATATTTGAAGTGAAAACATGCTAAATTAATTTTGGCATGCTTACCAAAACTCTTACCCCATAGGCTTCAGCAGTAACAGGTTCTATTAAATTGACTTAGTATTCCCTTCTACGTGGCATCAAATACGTAAAGCTGCATAGACCGATGAAAACATCAAATTTTCAAAGCCAAAACAATTATCCAGATTTGATTCTACATAGTGTAGTGGTCTGCACTGACCTCTCAGGCAATTAACCACATAGACAGGTAGGCGTGGGTAGTATGGTGATATCAGGGAGCCTAGGTGGTGTACTGGTTAGTACACTGGCCTGGAATGCAAAGAGATGTGGGTTCGAGTCCTGCTCTAGGCACAATATTTCCCATATTCATCACCCCACGACACTGGTGCCATGACCAGGATCCTGTACACGCTATGCGCTGTATGGTTGTTGAACCTACCCTGTGTATGTATGTGTTAGTGCATTGCCTGTATGTATGTAATTGTAAGCATTAAAAGACTACAATTCCAAGGGGACGAGTGTAGTGGTCTGCACTGACCTCTCAGGCAAGTAACCACATAGACAGGTAGGCATGGGTAGTGTGGTGATATCTGGGAGGCTAGGTGGTGTAATGGTTAGCACACTGGCCTGGAATGCAAAGAGATGTGGGTTCGAGTCCCGCTCTAGGAGCAATATTTCCCATTTTCATCACCCCCACAACAATATACAACTTAGATACTGGTGCACATATTAAGCAGATGTCGCCGTATAGAAGGGCATACAGAGCCAATCTAATAGAACCTGTTACTGCAAAAGCCTATGATGTCAGAGTTTTGGCATGCTTGCCAAAATGATTTGTGGATGGTTGCACTTAAAATATCTCAAAAGTTAGACATTTAAAATAAAAGTTACTTCAAACTAAAGTAAGGGAGGCTATAATAATCAATTTAATATATTTAACTCAGAAAATGACAGAAACTCAAAACCATCGGACTATGCAACTTTAATAACTGCGCCAGTATCGAAGTTGGCTATGTAGGTTCAAATCTAGACAATGGTTTCACTTTAACAAAATTGATGCTTTCATTGGACTACGCAACTTTAAGCGTCACGCTTATATGTGTAGTGGTCTGCACTGACCTCTCAGGCAAGTAACCACATAGACAGGTAGGCGTGGGGAGTGTGTTGATATCAGGGAGCCTAGGTGGTGTAATGGTTAGCACACTGGCCCGGAATGCAAAGAGATGTGGGTTCGAGTCCCGCTCTAGGCGCAGTATTTCCCATTTTCATCACCCCCCACGACACTGGTTGCCGTGATCAGGATCCTGTACAAGCTTTGCGCTGTATGGTTGTTGAACCTACCCTGTGTATGTATGTGTTAGTGCATTGCCTGTATGTATGTAATTGTAAGCATTACAAGACTTACAATTCCAGGGGGACGAGTGTAGTGGTCTGCACTGACCTCTCAGGCAAGTAACCACATAGACAGGTAGGCGTGGGGATTGTGTTGATATCAGGGAGCCTAGGTGGTGTAATGGTTAGCACACTGGCCCGGAATGCAAAGAGATGTGGGTTCGAGTCCAGCTCTAGGCGCAGTATTTCCCATTTTCATCACCCCCACGACATATGTGAAATGTAACAACTCACAATCAGGTATACTTTCGTGCAAAAAAAGACAGTTTAAGAGAATGTAAATGCTCAAAATTGATTCTTTACATAACGCTAACCGACCTAGGCCCTACCGTCTGCTAATCGGGCAAATGGGAACAGCCAGAAATCCGAATTCCTCCCTCCGGCGGGGCTTACTTGCTAGTGTGGCAGGGTGGGGTATGTGTGTAGTGGGGTAAGGGGAGGTGGAGGTACGTGAGGAGGGTTGTGTGTGTTCTGAGTTCCGCTGGTCCCTCAGGAAATACTGACGCTACGACCCAGCACGCCGGCTCACAGCCAGGCCACAGCTTACACACCGGAAGGTGGGGATGCCTCCTCCCTCTCCCAGACCCAGCCTTCATTATCGCTTTAGTTACTCCCGCAGCACTGATCGCGGTGCCCGAATCGGTCGAGCGCAGTCTTCCTGTGTGGAAGGTTGGGAGTTCGAATCCCAGCTGAGTCAAACCAATGACTTACAAAATTGATACTTGTCACTGCCTAGCCTGGCACTCGGCATTAATAGAATAGGACAAGGATTGGTTAGCACAGTATCAGGATACTGTGACTGTGGGATATCGGGTCATGGTGGCGGCAGCTTAGTCACCCAGCGTGGCACCCATATAAAGTCACCATGAGTGGGAACTGTCACAAGTCGGTACCCATCCTTATATGATCCTATATGTTGCTAGGACATAAACAAATACAAATACAAATGAACAAACTCTTGTAAATGTCGAGTTTTACTAATTTTACAATGTTGCACTTAAAATGAATATCTCTAAAGTTAACCATGTAAAATCAAAGTTACTTCAAACTAAAGTAAAGGAGATAATAATGATCAATCTAATATATTTATCTCAGAAAAGCTCAAAACCATCGGACTAGGCAACTTTAATGTTGTGTGTTAATTAGTTCATCTGCCTCACTGGTGTAATGGTTAGCACACTGGCCCGGAATACTAGCGATGTGGGTTCGATTCCCGCCCTATGCGCAAATCTTCCCGTTTTGTGGTGTTCTCTGTGGTGGAGTGGTTAGAGTGTCTGACTTTTTTCTAGGTCAGACTCCTAATCTGAGGGTCGGCGGTTCGATTCCCCATGCCCCCCGCTCTGCGAAATTGGATTTCCACCGCTGTGTATAACTTACAGCGTCATCAAAGGCCGGTTGCTCTCATACCATGTCTATGTGGTGTGGGAGGTTAAAAATCCCTTGGGTCGGTAAAAGTGTAGGCTCTGGCTTTCTATCGACCAGCAGTGGAGTGGGGAAGACCAGTCGTCTGTGACTGGGATTTCCCCTGCTTGGGACAACTAATGTACAAAAAAAAAAAAGAAGAGAGACAAATAAGTGTTCACACTTCCTGTCTACCATTCGCTATATCGCTATATGTCGGTGCTATTTGACAGGTCGGAATGCTGACTCCACCGGATGCTGCGCGGTCTGGTGTCAGGGTCGAGCTACTCAGGTGTCCTCAGACCACGTGATGACGCATGCTCAGACGGCTTTTACCTGGGAAGGAGGGACTGCCGCAGGGTGTCGTTAACGGCACCACTCACATAATAATAACAACAATTATACAATAATTAAAACACCGATGAATACAACAATGAAAACAACAACAATATAATGATATAATTATATAAAACAACAACAATATAATAATATAATAATGCAATACCGTAATAGTACACTGATAGAATAGTGTAATAATATAATAACATAATGAAATAATAAAATAATGAAGTAATACAATAGTAAAATAATGAAATAATACAATAATACAATAATAAAATAATAATAAAAAATGTAATATATAATTAAAAATAATATAATGAGATAATTATATCAACCATTAAGATATAGCAATATTATGATAATACGATTCGTTTCTTTCTTGTTGTTTTAAGTCCTAGCAACATTTAAGGTCTGATAATAATGATGATGCGATGATATGATAATTTGATAATATAATACTAATAAAACGCAAAGAAATATATAAAATATAACAATGCTAAGAATAATAACAACAACAATAACGTAATAATACTAACAATAAAGACAATAATAGTATAATACCTTTACAAATAACAATAAAATAGTAATATAAAAATGTACCCCTGATCACACCTGCACTCCCCCATCCGATTCCACCCCCCCCTCCCCACACACACCCTAATCCTCACCGTCACACTCACCGTCACACTCACACACACATAGACCTGCGCCAAACACACCCCATGCAGCCCACTCCCCACTCCCACCTTCCCCCCACTCTCACTCCCCACTCCCAACTGCACCCCCCTCCCACTCTCACTCCCCACTCCCAACTCCCAACTCCCCCCCCCCCCCCAACTCTCACTCCCCACTCCCCACTCCCAACTGCCCCCCCCCACTCTCACTCCCCACTCCCAACTGCACCCCCCTCCCACTCTCACTCCCCACTCCCAGCTCCCAACTGCCCCCCACTCTCACTCCCCACTCCACTCCCCGCTCCCAACTGCTCCCCCCCCCCCCCCACTCTCACTCCCCACTCCCCGCTCCCAACTCCGCCCCCCACTCTCACTCCCCCACTCCCCCGCTCCCAACTGCCCCCCCCCCCACTCTCACTTCCCCACTCCCCCCCCCCCCCCACCTCACTCTCACTCCCCACTCCCCAACTCCCAACTGCCCCCCCCCCCCCCACTCTCACTCCCACTCCCCACTCCCAACTGCCCCCACCCCACTCTCACTCCCTACTCCCAACTGCCTCCACTCTCACTCCCCACTCCCAACAGCTCCCCCCTCCCGCCTCATTTCTCACCTCCTTACTCAACCATTCACCATGAAGTGAAGCATATTCGATTAAGAAAGACATGATAACAAAATATCAACAATAACACACTAATAGTTGCCTTGATTAAATAAGAAAGTACCGTGCACAGACTGTATGAGATGAAGGAGGCGGCAAAACGACGTCACTCCACTACGTCATGATGAAGCAGATAATTACCGGGAATCACCTGTCACGTGATCGCTGCACTGCGAGAGACTACTGGCGCTTACCTTTGTACCCCATATGATGTATATTTATTTATGTATTGCCAAATAAATATTTGATGAAGGATTTTTGTACTCAATCGTTTCTGCTCATCCGTTCAAAAAAAAAGAGGAAAATTAAGAGATTATTTTTGTAATGTTGAAATTGTATAATCCGGTGAATGTATGACACTTTTTAAACTAGAAGAAATGACCTAGATTTGATCCTGCACATGCACTGGTGCACTTGTTAAGCATTTGTTGTAGTTTGATGTTCCTGTGCCGAGCTGCCATGTTGGAAAATTGCCAAACATGGTCGATGTCCAGCACTTCGGCATGCACACCAAAATGTAGCTGGTTTTCACTTCAATTATATTCATAAGTTGATGCTTTAAAATAAAAGTTACTTCAAAGTATTGTAAACTAGATGATAATGATGGGTGATTTAATATAGTAATACCTTTTTAAAACGGCGTATTCTGGAAACACTGGCGACCTCATCGCCATCATGCTGTCGGTCGCGATGCGACAAAGACTGCTTTCATTACTTGAGACTGTAGCTCTCCATTTAGCTCTCTGCTGTGAGAGTGACCTAATCCCTATATTAGGGGAAATATAGCAGTTCTCGCCCTAATATGGGGTTTAATATGGGGTTTTAGTTTATATTAAATTACATTTCTTTTCTAACTTTATCCATTTTCAAATAGTATGAACTGAAAATTAAATATGTTTGGATTCAAATAACCTGGAATATTCAAGTCATATCGAACTGGCCAGTCCAATATCAGTTTGATCAGATGGGACAAGCAACCAGGACTTCCAACCGATGTCACTACAGAGGATAGCAATTTAGTTTTTTGTGTGTGATGATGTGAAGACTTTTGTGAAAAAAACAAGAAAACCTAAATTATTACCATAACAAAATTTAAAAGAATTGAATCAAATTACAATAATGCTGCATAGTGGTGAAAACAGGTGTTAACACGCTTATCTATAATGGGCAGACTAAATAAATCCATAACAAACAAGATTTATATACAAAATCTGGTCACCTACGTTTAATTCACTCAACGAGACAAATAAGGCAACACACACATATAAGATTAAATAACCGAAAAGTTAATTTTAATAAAACAAGTCTGTGACTCCAAGGAAGTCGAGCTTTCGTGTTCAGTTTAGCGTAATCGGCGACAAGGCCTACTCTTAACTAGTACGATTTAAGGAATGAATCAGACGGAGATAGAACCCCAGGTTAAGACTAGTACATTAACAATAGCTTTGTCCTGATATGTGGACCAATGAATAGTCTTGGATATGATATACTATAGCGGATAAAGTAACAGTTGGCTAGATATACATACAGTTAACAGTTAACAGCGCTCAACCCCGGGTGGGTGGGTGGGAGAGCGAACCTGCTGCTCTGACGGTCAGGCGAAAAGTGACTACTTTGCGTACTGCGATTACGCAATAAGACTCCTCGCACCAGTTGCCTCGTCGAGCAAATTACCCATGTTAGCCTCGCCAAAATAATTAATGTGTAATCCCTACATGAATATTCGTCACGTCTTAGAGAAAGATTCATATCTCAGAACTATTAAGTACATTGAGCTAAGACCGTTTAAGAATACCCATCAATGTAACATTCCTGGAAGCTTCAATCCAAACATGCAAGGTTAGAGGTCAAGCATCCTTCGTATGTCAAACCAGCTGGGGTGGCCAAATGAGTTGAGCATCCACCTCCCGATTTAATAGTAGGTCATGAGATTCGAACCCCTCAATTTGATCCCTGGCCAAGTCAAACCAAAAATTGATACTTGTTACTTTCTAGCCTGTCATTCGGCATTACTAGGATAGGGCAAGGAGCAGTGGAATGAGAAAGGGAAATTGTCCATGACTGAAATTTCCCCAACTTAAAGTTTCATAATCTGATGAAACATGAAATTTTCAAAATCAAAGCACTCACCTAGATTGGTTCTACATATATCTAACTTAGACACTAACGCACTTATTAATATTTCATTGCCACATCGAAGGGCACACTGAGTGAATGTAATAGAACCTGTTCCTGCATAACCCTATGGTGTCAGGGTTTTGGTATGCTTGATAAAATTAATTTGGAATGCTTGCGCTTCAAATATCTCCACAATAAAGGCTCAGAACTATTAAGTACATTGAGCTAAGACCGTTTAAGAATACCCATCAATGTAAAATTCCTAAACTCATACACTCATCCAGATTGCTTGTCTTTCTCTGTGGCCAAGTCAAGACATTCAAAATTGCTATACTCTTGAGAGAGTGTCGCTGGTAACTTGCAAAAGCCAGCAGCACTTCAACACTTTTGCAGGCAGCTTTCATGAAATGTATGAGGCTAAGCTGGAATGACAATGTGACAAATAAGGAAATACTCGAACGGACGGGGCTGCCCTCTATGGAAGATCTTCTGATCAATAAGAATCTCCAGTGGACTGGACAGCTCATGAGGATGTCATCAGACAGGCTACCAAAGCAGATCCTCTATTCTCAACTGTCTTCTGGTTACAGAAAGAGAGGGTGCCCTCGTCTCCGGTTCAAGGATACCATCAAGAGAAACCTGAAGCTGAGAGACATTAAGACTGACTTATGGACGCAACTCTCACAGCAGAGAGCTAAATGGAGAGCGGCAGTCAAGTAATGAAAGCAGTCTTCGTCGCATTGCGACCGACAGCATGATGATGATGATGATGAAAGGCTCAGTCACACCTTACCGGATTGGGATACTGGATAGAAAACGGACACTGCCCGGTGAAATACGTCAATGTCTGGTTTATATATGGTACACATCAGGCATCTCCGTTCTCTCTCCGGTGGTGTCCGGGTTATACCGTGGCAAGTTTTGAACATGCACAAAACTTGTACCGGACACCACCTGACTGACGTGTACAGTTGGTTTCCAGTTTAAGTCCGTTTAGTCCGTTTTGTCTGGTTCATGTCCAGTACCCATCCGTTACGTTATGTCTCCAGTTTGCTTGCTCAAGAGTCCGTTGATGGTGTTGCGGGAATCCTGTCCATCAGTTTTTTATATGTTTTCGGTGCGTCTGTGAACAGTCCAGTACGTGTCCGATTGATGTTCGGTCCATCCGTTTGACATTCGGTTGTCATCCGGTTATCATCCGGTTATTGTCCGGTGGCTATTCATTAATGTATGTTCCTTGTCCATTCAGCATTTGTTTCGTCTGGCGGCCTTTGCAACATTTCGACACATTTTGGTACATTTTGATACCGAAAACCACTGGACTAGAAAATGCTTTGTCCAGTTGTGTCCGGTACTCACTCCGGTAAGGTGTGAGAGGCACTTTAGTCATGTAAGATAAAACTTACAACAGTCTAAAGTAAAATAGATTATAACAATTAAATTAATATATTTATCCAACTTTAATTAACTAATATATTCCCCCCCCCACCACCAACACACCAAAAAGAAACTGACGTTAAGCAGGGAAGGGGTAAGTGGAATTGCGCAGACTAAAGGTTCCAGGCGAAGGTCTTCAGCTTCATTATTATTTATAGAAGGCTTTTTGGCAGTGTTTCTGGAAGGTTTTCTGACGCTGTCCTAGTGCAGGAGACTGCTAATTTATAAACCGTCTCTGTAATTACCATATTCTCGTGGGTTAACGCCCTGGGCGTTTAAATTGGCAAATCACTGATGTTTACCCACACATGGGCGTTTAAGGGGTGGGCGTTTACAAAATATTGGCCAAGTGGGGGGTGGGTGTTAACCCACACATGGGCGTTAACCCGTGAGAATACGGTAGGGACCATAGTTGGCCTAATCAGGAGTCAAGTCTTGGCCACAGAGAAAGACAACCAATCTGTATGAGTGTTCTCTGCCCTACATCACCCACATCTCAGGAGGGTCATTAGTGCTGAGTCATTATGTCAAAGCTGCATAGTCTGAAGAAGCATCACATTCTCAAAACCAAAACAATTATCTAGATTAGATCCTGGTGTAAGCATTTGGTTCTGCATAGAAGGGAATACTGAGATAATTTAATACAACCTGCTACTGTACAAGTCTATGGTGTCCGAGTTTTGCCGTAGCTGCAAACACTAACTTGACATCTTTATACATTAAATATCTCAAAAGTTAGGCATTTAGAATAAAAATTACTTCACACTAAAGTAAAGTAGATTAAAAGCATCAATCAATTTAATATATTTATCTCAGAAAAAAATGACAGAAACTCAAAACCATCGGACTATGCAACTTCATGGCCCTATCACACTATGACGTAACGACGTCAACGTAGGGAGAACGTGAAGAACGTTGAACTTCTCGGCGTAGTATGCAAATTTGGGCACAAGTTGAACGTGGATGCAGCGTAGTGGACGAGAGCATAACGTCGGTAAAGCGTAGTGATACCGTCATTCAACGAGAGAGGACAACGTAATGACGCTCACGGAACGTTATGAATGTTATTCCATCGCCAGAACTATGTTGCTTTATGCTACCTTACGTTAATTACGTCATTAAACGTTGGCGAAACGCTGAACGTACGTTCTCCTGACGTTCTCCTGACGTTCTCCTGACTTTCCCATTACGCCGCATGGACGTTTCCACCGGCTTTAATGTGGGTCAACGAGTGGAACATAGTGAGAAACGTTTGCCTAACGTCCGTTTAACGTCATTGATGTTCACTGAACATGAACAGAACATACGGCGAACGTAAACCCTTACGTTCGAGCTATGTCAAAAATTTTTAACATGTCCAAAACCTCGCGTAACTCGACGTAACACGACGTAATGTGACGTAGCTTGACGTCAGTCTAACGTCATTATGACGTCATCATAACGTAATCCAACGTACATCAACGTAATGACGAAAAATCACCACGTTAGGCTCACGTTCGCTCATTACATCATAGTGTGACAGGGGTATTAAGGACGCCTTGACTACAGGGGGGGGGGTAAGTAACTGTCACATAATAGTTATTTCCAAAGTACATAAATCATGAAGACAAGGTATCCAGGTGCAAAATTTGTCTTACACATCAAAACAAACCGCATGCCGAACCATTAGTACCACACCATATATATGACATGCCTTTCTACAAAGTGGGCATAGACTTGTTCCAAGTCCACCAGAAACAGTATCTGGTGTGAACCGACTATTATTCCAAATACCCGGAAGTTGTGCGACTATTGTCTACATCCAGCAAAGCTATAATAGACTCTATGAAAGACATCTTTGGTAGGCACGGTATTTAATCATGATAGTTATAGTTTCATTTAATTATGATTGTTAAAGTTGCATAGATAAAGACATAAACTTTTCAAAAGTAAAGCAATGTTCTAGATTTTGAACCTACATGTCCAACTTAAATGCTGATTTCCTTATTAGGAATAATTATTACTGCATATAGTGGCATCCTAAGCCAGTTAATACCGACCCACCCAGGGGGGAGGCTAAGGACTAACATGTGTATATATATATACATAAACGATACTCATACTCATAGAGGTGGACAATGAAATCACCAAAATCCAGCAAACGGAAACGGAAATAGCTCGTCAAACTTCGCTATGCAGCACACAGGGTGGATGACAGCGATTGGTTAATAATTGCCCATGGGCTTAACGCCTTGACGATGCCTCACCGCAGAGTAGTGCACACCGAATCGAGGAATAACTACATTGGTCCTTCCCTACAAATCTTCCATATATGGTCTGATGACGTCACCGGGACCAGTGTATGTGTTCCTCCATGCTACTCTGCTTAATCCACCCAGCTAAGATGTTTTGCACACGACATGTGTATTTTTCTACTCTACTGGCGGTGTTCGATTTGAAATTCTATCAACTCGGGTGAAATATATTGGGTCAGAGTTTGGACAAGGATGCCAACATTTATTGAGCATGTTTACATTTCAAATATATCTTATGTCAGGTTGGTTGGTTATTTGAATTTTACGTCATGGCAACATTTAAGGTCATATCAGGATGGGTACCGACTTGTGACAGAGTGCATTCATGGTGAATTTATAGCACTGTTCCATTGCGAAATCAGGCCACAAGCTCCATGACCCGATATCCCACTCAGTCACATTAGCCTGACATTGAGCTAACCAGTCCTTGCCCTATCCTATTAATGCTGAGTGCCAGGCTAGGAAGCGATAAGTATTACTTTTATAAGTCATTGTTTTGACTCGACCCGGAATCGAACTCCCGATCTCCCGCACGGGAGACCTGCGCTCTTTTTAAAAAAAAATTTTAAATTTTTTATTGAGGCTGTATTTATACTGTCCATAGCATATAAACCTGGGTATTCAGGCTTGTTTTCAATGCTGGCCAGCTGTAGTGTCGGTGTTATCTTATCATACAGTACCTGCTGATAAGGTATTTGATTGTTTGCATTTCAGCGCTCTACTGATTTGTCCACCCTGTCCGTTCCTGTGTTAATCATTTCAAAGCAAAGTTACTTCAAACTAAACGAAGGCAGATTAAAACGGTGTTCTCTGTGGCGGAGTGGTTAGAGTGTCTGACTTTTTTCTAGGTCAGACTCCTAATCTGAGAGTCGGCGTTTCGATTCCCCGTGCCCTCAGCTCTGCCAATTTGGATTTCCCCACTGTGTATAACTTACAGCATCATCAAAGGCCGGTTGCTCTCATACCATGTCTATGTGGTGTGGGAGGTTAAAAATCCCTTGGGTCAGTAAAAGTGTAGGCTCGGGCTTTCTATGGACCAGCAGTGGAATGAGGAAGACCAGTCGTCTATGACTGAAATTTCCCCTGCTTAAACAACTAATCAACCAAAAACAAAAAAAAACAAAAAAACAGACTCTGCTTCGTGAGCTTGGTTTCGCTATTAATTACAGCAAGCTGGTAGGTCCTCTCCCCTGCACCACCAGTTTGGTTGTCAACATTGACACCGTTCCCTCAAAACTCAAAACCATAGGACTATACAACGGTAAGAAAATGTAAAGTTGGTATAATCACTGTAGTGTCCATTTACGGCATATGTTAAATTGCTGAATAGGTAGGCAACCAATACCCAGGCAGAGCAAATAGATGACAGAAGCATGACCGTGGAAACAAACCAAAGTTAGGTGTCCTGTTTGACTTTCTTTGAGAACATGGCACACATATAACTTCAATCTAGACATGCTGATACCGATCCGGTGAAAGTATCAAATTTGCGAAACAAAAATCAATGCCTCGATTTGACCCTCCATGTCTAACTTATGCTGCAGTCACATTATGACGCTTCTCGCCGGCGCGCCGCCAACACGCAGAATAAGTTGTACGCGTCGAGACACGTCCAACGTTTCGGCGGTGTTGGGAAAAAGTTTGGGGTCAGCTCAGCGTGTTAGTAACGTGCGGCCAACGTGTGTCGACGCGTGCGGAAAAGAAAGGGTGGTCTGGGGGTGGTCTGGGGTCCATGGTAGCCCGGGGCCAGTCAGGCCCAGTCCAGGTACAATCTGTGGAAAGACCGGGGAGTCCTGGGGTGGTCCGGGGTCTATCGGGGCTCATCTGGGGTGGTCCGGTGTCGATCCAGAGTCATCCAGAGCTAGTCCATGGATACACCAGGGAATCTGGGGGTGGACCAGCTCGGTCCGTGGTGATCCGCCCTCTGGTCTGGGGCTCATCCATGGCTCGTCCGGGTACGTGTGACAGCGAGGCCAAAAACGACCAAAATAATAATTTTATCTGGGGCTGTCCAGGACAGTCCGGGCGACTGGTCCGGGGGTGGTCCGGCTCAAAATCCGGGGCTCGTCCGGGTAGGTGTGACTGGGGCTTGAGGACCTTCTAATGTAGTGGCGGGTGGCTTCTCATACAATGCAGGAGCTACTTACTGCTTATGTTACTAACGGGCGGGTCAAAGGGCACACAGACAGTGGGCTAAGGTCATGACCCCACTTCCGGTGAGGCGCTTCGAGAACACCTCACTATTCATACCATCCGGCTCCTCGCTCGCTCAGCCAGTGCTCTTACCAATTCAGTCATCTCCTCCAGTCCCCACACAAGAAGCCAGCCAGCACTCTTACCAGCGCTCTTACACTGTCTGGTATTCTCTTACCAGCCAGACAGCGCTCTTACCGGGTCTTGCGTGCAGGAGATCGGGAGTTTGGCTCTCGGTCGAGTCCTCCAGTCCCCACACAAGAAGCCAGTACTCTTACCAATTCAGCCGTCCACACCAGTCCCCACACAAGAAGCCAGCCAGCGCTCTTACCAATTCAGCCGTCTCCTCCAGTCCCCACACAAGAAGCCAGCCAGTGCTCTTACCAATTCAGTCATCTCCTCCAGTCCCCACACAAGAAGCCAGCCAGCACTCTTACCAGCGCTCTTACACTGTCTGGTATTCTCTTACCAGCCAGACAGCGCTCTTACCAATTCAGCGCTCTTACCATGATTGCGGCATGATTGTGTCCTGCGGTGTTCTGATTTTCCGAAATTAAGATAACTATAACTTTAAATAACTGCAACTGCTTGTGGCTAGCAAAAAACTACACGGTAACTGTACGGTGACTGCAACCCACCGTGCTGTTACCGAATGGTCTGGCCGATGTAGCAACTAACGGTCGCCGCAAGCATGCACTAAAGCATTTGTGACTAAGGCTTTAATGAGCGAAACCTCGGGTCACTGGGTTTCTCGACGGCTAAGTGTTGCATAAGCAATACCACAGTCCGTGATACTAATTATTAACTTATAGTTGCATTATATATATATATATAAATATATATATATATATCCGGCGCGGTGGCCGAATCGGTAGAGGGCAGGTCTTGCGTGCAGGAGATCGGGAGTTTGGCTCTCGGTCGAGTCAAACCAATGACTTATCAAATTGATACTTGTCACTTCCTAGCCTGGCGCTCGGAATTAATAGGATAGGGCAAGGACTGGTTAGCTTAGTGTCAGGGTGATGTGACTGAGTGGGATATCGGATCATGGTGCCAGAGGCCTGATTTCCCAGTGGAAAAGTACTTACTATAAAGTCGCCAGCCAGTGCTCTTACCAATTCAGCCGTCCACGCCAGTGCCCACACAAGAAGCCAATGCTCTTACCAATTCAGCTGTCCACACCAGTCCCCACACAAGAAGCCAGCCAGCGCTCTTACCAATTCAGCCATCTCCTCCAGTCCCCACACAAGAAGCCAGCCAGTGCTCTTACCAATTCAGTCATCTCCTCCAGTCCCCACACAAGAAGCCAGCCAGCACTCTTACCAATTCATCCATCTCCTCCAGTCCCCACACAAGAAGCCAGCCAGCGCTATTACCAATTCAGCCATTCCCTGCAGTCCCCACACAAGAAGCCAGCCAGCGCTCTTACCAATTCAGCCTTCCCCTCCAGTCCCCACACAAGAAGCCAGCCAGCGCTCTTACCAATTCAGCCATTCCCTGCAGTCCCCACACAAGAAGCCAGCCAGCGCTCTTACCAATTCAGCCGTCCCCTCCAGTCCCCACACAAGAAGCCAGCCAGCGCTCTTACCAATTCATCCATCTCCTCCAGTCTACACACAAGAAGCCAGCCAGCGCTCTTACCAATTCAGCCGTCTCCTCCAGTCCCCACACAAGAAGCCAGACAGCGCTCTTACCAATTCAGTCATCTCCTCCAGTCCCCACACAAGAAGCCAGCTAGCGCTCTTACCAATTCAGCCATCTCCTCCAGTCCCCACACAAGAAGCCAGCCAGCGCTCTTACCAATTCATCCATCTCCTCCAGTCCCCACACAAGAAGCCAGCCAGTGCTCTAACCGATTCATCCATCTCCTCCAGTCCCCACACAAGAAGCCAGCCAGCGCTCTTACCAATTCAGTCCATCTCCTCCAGTCCCCACACAAGAAGCCAGCCAGCGCTCTTACCAATTCATCCATCTCCTCCAGTCCCCACACAAGAAGCCAGCCAGCGCTCTTACCAATTCATCCATCTCCTCCAGTCCCCACACAAGAAGCCAGCCAGCGCTCTTACCAATTCATCCATCTCCTCCAGTCCCCACACAAGAAGCCAGCCAGCGCTCTTACCAATTCAGCCATCCCCTCCAGTCCCCACACAAGAAGCCAGCCAGCGCTCTTACCAATTCAGCCATCCCCTCCAGTCCCCACACAAGAAGCCAGCCAGCGCTCTTACCAATTCATCCATCCCCTCCAGTCCCCACACAAGAAGCCAGCCAGCGCTCTTACCAATTCATCCATCTCCTCCAGTCCCCACACAAGAAGCCAGCCAGCGCTATTACCAATTCAGCCATTCCCTGTAGTCCCCACACAAGAAGCCAGCCAGCGCTCTTACCAATTCAGCCGTCCCCTGCAGTCCCCACACAAGAAGCCAGCCAGCGCTCTTACCAATTCAGCCATTCCCTGCAGTCCCCACACAAGAAGCCAGCCAGCGCTCTTACCAATTCAGCCGTCCCCTCCAGTCCCCACACAAGAAGCCAGCCAGCGCTCTTACCAATTCAGCCATCTCCTCCAGTCCCCACACAAGAAGCCAGCCAGTGCTCTTACCAATTCAGCCATCCCCTCCAGTCCCCACACAAGAAGCCAGCCAGCACTCTTACCAATTCATCCATCTCCTCCAGTCCCCACACAAGAAGCCAGCCAGCGCTCTTACCAATTCATCCATCTCCTCCAGTCCCCACACAAGAAGCCAGCCAGCGCTCTTACCAATTCAGCCGTCCCCTCCAGTCCCCACACAAGAAGCCAGCCAGCGCTCTTACCAATTCATCCATCTCCTCCAGTCCCCACACAAGAAGCCAGCCAGTGCTCTTACCAATTCAGCCGTCCCCTCCAGTCTACACACAAGAAGCCAGCCATCGCTCTTACCAATTCAGCCGTCCCCTCCAGTCCCCACACAAGAAGCCAGCCAGTGCTCTTACCAATTCAGATGTCCCCTCCAGTCCCCACACAAGAAGGCAGCCAGCACTCTTACCAATTCAGATGTCCCCTCCAGTCCCCACCCAAGAAGCCAGCCAGCGCTCTTACCAATTCAGCCGTCCCCTCCAGTCCCCACACAAGAAGCCAGCCAGCGCTCTTACCAATTCAGCCGTCCCCTCCAGTCCCCACACAAGAAGCCAGCCAGCGCTCTTACCAATTCAGCCGTCCACTCCAGTCCCCACACAAGAAGCCAGCCAGCGCTCTTACCAATTCAGCCGTCCCCTCCAGTCCCCACACAAGAAGCTAGCCAGCGCTCTTACCAATTCAGCCGTCCCCTCCAGTCCCCACACAAGAAGCCAGCTAGCGCTCTTACCAATTCAGCCGTCCCCTCCAGTCCCCACACAAGAAGCCAGCCAGCACTCTTACCAATTCAGCCGTCCACACCAGTCCCCACACAAGAAGCCAGCCAGCGCTCTTACCAATTCAGCCGTCCCCTCCAGTCCCCACACAAGAAGCCAGCCAGTGCTCCTACCAATTCAGATGTCCCCTCCAGTCCCCACACAAGAAGCCAGCCAGCACTCTTACCAATTCAGCCGTCCCCTTCAGTCCCCACACAAGAAGCCAGCCAGCACTCTTACCAATTCAGCCGTCCACACCAGTCCCCACACAAGAAGCCAGCCAGCGCTCTTACCAATTCAGCCGTCCCCTCCAGTCCCCACACAAGAAGCCAGCACTCTTACCAATTCAGTGATCCCCTCCAGTCCCCGCACAAAAAGCCAGCCAGCGCTCTTACCAATTCAGTCATCCCCTCCAGTCCCCACACAAGAAGCCAGCCAGTGCTCTTACCAATTCAGATGTCCCCTCCAGTCCCCACACAAGAATTCAGCACTCTTACCAATTCAGTCATCCTCAGTCACCACACATAAACGGCCAGCACTCTTACCAATCAGTCATCCCTCCAGTCCCCACACAAAGAAGCCAGCCATCGCTTACCAATTCAGCCGTCCCTCCAGTCCCACACAAAAGCCAGCCAGTGCTCTTACCAATTCAGTGTCCCCTCCAGTCCCCACACAAGAAGCCAGCCAGCACTCTTACCAATTCAGCATGTCCCTCCATCCCCCCAAGAAGCCAGCCAGCGCTCTTACCAATTCAGCCGTCCCCTTCAGTCCCCACACAAGAAGCCAGCCAGCGCTCTTACCAATTCAGGCCAGTCCCGTCCGAGTCCCCACACAGAAGCCAGCCAGCGCTCTTACCAATTCAGCCATTCCGTACACAAGACTGCCAGCGCTCACCAGTCCCCCCAGTCCCACACGAAGCCAGCCAGCGCTCTTACCAATTCAGCGCCCCACGCGTCCCCACCACAAGACAGCCAGCACTCTTACCAATTCAGCCGTCCACCTCGTCCCCACACAAGAAGCCAGCCAGCGCTCTTACCAAATCAGCATTCCCCTCCAGTCCCCACACAAGAACAGCCAGGCCAGTGCTCTTACCAATTCAGCCAGTCCGCTCAGTCCCTCACCACACAAGAAGCCAGCCAGCACTCTTACCAATTCAGCCACCCGTCCAGTCCCCACACAAGAAGCCAGCACTCTTACCAATTCAGTCATCCCCTCCAGTCCCCACACAAAAAGCCAGCCAGCGCTCTTACCAATTCAGTCATCCCCTCCAGTCCCCACACAAAAAGCCAGCCATCGCTCTTACCAATTCAGATGTCCCCTCCAGTCCCCACACAAGAAGGCAGCCAGTGCTCTTACCAATTCAGTCATCCCCTCCAGTCCCCACACAAGAAGCCAGCCAGCGCTCTTACCAATTCAGCTGTCCCCTCCAGTCCCCACACAAGAAGCCAGCCAGCGCTCTTACCAATTCAGCTGTCCCCTTCAGTCCCCACCTAAGAAGCCAGCCAGCGCTCTTACCAATTCAGCCATCCTGTCCAGTCCCCACACAAGAAGCCAGCCAGCGCTCTTACCAATTCAGCCGTCCCTTCCAGTCCCCTCACAAGAAGCCAGCGCTCTTACCAATTCAGCCATTCCCTGCAGTCCCCACACAAGAAACCAGCCAGCGCTCTTACCAATTCAGCTGTCCCCTCCAGTCCCCACACAAGAAGCCAGCGCTCTTACCAATTCAGCCGTCCCCTCCAGTCCCCACACAAGAAGCCAGCCAGCGCTCTTACCAATTCAGTCATCCCCTCCAGTCCCCACACAAGAAGCCAGCCAGCACTCTTACCAATTCAGTCATCCCCTCCAGTCCCCACACAAGAAGCCAGACAGCGCTCTCACCAATTCAGCGATCTCCTCCAGTCCCCACACAAGAAGCCAGCAAGTGCTCTTACCGATTCGGCCAGCCCATTCGACATTATTAGGATAGGAAAAAGGGGATAGTGGAATAAGGAATAAATATAAAATTGTCCGCGATTGAAATTAACCATTCTTAATCAACAAAAGAAACAAATTTCTGTTTGTTTATTAATGTGACATACTATCGGTCATGTTAGTGGACCTATAAGTTTATGGTCTGCTCTTGACATGCCTTTCTCAGGTGTCCCATACCAATGAATCACTTGACTGCTATAGAATCAGCGGCATTCCCTACTAAGAGTACCGTTACCATCCACTATGCATAGACGACACAGACGCTGGTGTAGAATTCCCATTCTCTATTGACTTCACTGCTGCCTTATCAGTAGCAGTTCCGGGTAGCCATTGTTTATTGAACCCAACACGCACCGGCCTGAGTGGTCATGACGGCTGTTTGTACGCAGATCGCTCAGTGCTATGCCCTTTTCCACTGACATCAATTGCTGATTCAAAGAGGGTTTGGTTGATTGATTGCGATGTATTGCCTCTGTTACAGGCAACACCATCTGCATCCGTTTCGGGACGACTACCCACTTGGGACAGTGTGCGTCAGTACTCCTGCTGGCTTTATAGTGTTGTCGCTGTATAGTGCTGCTCTACTGAGATACGGGCGGTACCGTAATAATTATGAAAGCCCAGCGAGTCACCTCAGCCATTCACTGAGCTAACCAGTCCTTGTCCTAACCTACTAATGGCAAAAATGCTCTGAAATATTATAAGATACCGATTTTGTAAGTACAGTAAAGCCTCTCTATACCGACCACTCCCCTATATCGATCACTTTATTTCGGCCCCAACAATACCATTTTAATGATATTCTACCTCTCTAAAGCGGCCACCTCTCTAAATGGACCACTTAGAGTCGGTCCCATGGTCTGTAAATTTAGAAAGGTTTTACTGTACTTTCTTTAACTGAATCAACAATCATCTGTTCATGAAAGAAGCATGCTGGAAATGGATGCCAAGGTGTGGAATGCCCAACCGGTAAAGGAACGACAAATTCCTGACCTAAAAACTTACAAAAAATATCTGTGCAAAATATGGCTCGGAAACCCCCAATATGCTGCACTGCAAAGGGTAGGCTAGTCTAGTAATAAGAGTAGAACAAATAAATACATATATACCAAGAAAATCCAAAAAAACTAACATAGGCTATTAACCATACCAACCAATTATCTATCTGCTACTGAAATGCAGGCAATCAAATACCTTATCAGCAACCACTGTGTGGTAAGATAACACCAACACTACAACTGGCCAGCATTGAAAACAAGCCTGGGTACCCGGGCTTATATGCTATGGACAGTATAAATACAGCCTCAATACAAAAAAAAATATATTAAAAAAATACTGCCTATCATGGATAAGCCTGAATAGGCTTGTTTTCACCATTAGACAGTTTGTCGATAGAAAACCCGAGCCTACACTTTTACTGACCCAAGGGATTTTTAACCTCCCACACCACATAGACATGGTATGAGAGCAACTGGCCTTTGATGATGCTGTAAGTTATACACAGCGGTGGAAATTCAAATTGGCAGAGGTGGGGGCACAGGGAATTGAACCACTGACCTTCAGATTAGGAGTCCGACCTAGAAAAAAGTCAGACACTCTAACTACTCTGCCACAGAGAACACCACGACCTCCCGACCGGCATAAGAAGCAAATGCTCCACCAACTAGTTAATCCTGTTCATCGTTGATTCGAGGAGAGGTTAATAGTTTGGAAAGTGTTTATTCTGGCTTGTCACAGAGAACCAAATAAACAGAGTATGACATGCGGTGGTTGGTGGTGCGGAGATGGGAGCTCTAGCTAATCAGGTTGGAGAGCTTACCTCGTTTGGGCTATGGGGTTTTTGAATGTCCGATTGAATTACGAAGTTCGAATTTTATATAAGATTAATGTGCAGTTTGACAGTTTTGGCTGTGACACACTGAGTTTTGGGATGTTTCCATATTGGAATACATGACTAGAAAGCAAAACAATATATCTAATTTCCTGCATATTTCCATGTCATTTAGTGGGGACCAGATTGAGTAAATTAGCAGAGAATATTAGGAAATAATTCATTAGTTACAACAAATAGCTACAAGCCAGAACTGCCATTGATAGTACTGTGTTGGTATAACCATAAATCCCAAACAATAGACCTCCAGTCAACCATGGGGGGTATATGCTGGTCTGTGACTCACTGACATACTTCCACTTGCCACTGGGGGAGGAGGTCCTGCGGGGACTGTTGTAGATCATTTAGATATAATTTTGCATACAAATATGTATTTACATAATATATAATTCACTGTGATTATAATCTTATGCATAATCACCATCTATATGGCTTTTCTTGCTGAGACAGAAACATAAAAAAAGACATTAGCTAATGCCGCGTGTGTCACCCCCCCCCCCCCCATGCTATTGTAAGGCTCCCTCTGATGCCAAAAGCCATGGTTACACGGGCAATTGTGAAGCGATTTAGGCAAATCGATTTATATGAAGCGATGTAGTGGCGCGTTTACACGAGCGAGTTTTAAAGTGTGTCGGCTACCGGGAACCAGCAGCCTTAGTGGAGCGCCTGTAGCCGGCGAGTACTGCTATTTGTTTAGTTTAGAATATGAATAACGACACCAATGTAGCGGCTACGTTAATATCACTTGGAATTTAGGGTTAATTTAATTAAATTTCATTATTTGAGTATGTAATTCTGTTAAATATGATCGCATTCAATAGATTTCGGCCTAATCGGTCCATAACACTGCCGGGCACCAGCGATAGTTACAGCTGAGCCTGTAGCCGGCGAGCACTGCTATTTTACACTATCGCCGCCCGGGAACCAGCTGAATCGCTTCATATAAACCACCTCCCGAGGTGGTATACATGAAGCGTTTCATATACTCATACTCATCCGCTTCTGATTTTGTTAGGCTTATAGCCTGTATCAGGTCGATGCATGTCAAAATTTGATTTACTAGGATTAAATGCATCGAGTACCGGATGTGTGCAATATTGCAGCCCCCTCCAATGCTTATCCAGTCTGCCTTTGAAGGCGTTGACGGAAGGCGCTTCTATGACATGTTCAGGCAATGCGTTCCAGGCATTTACTATCCTGTTACTGAAGAATAGCTGTCTGACAGGTTTTATTGCTCTTTCCTTCTTCAGCTTGTATCGATGACCTCTAGTTTTACAGTTGGCCAGCTTCAGGTATCTAGCATCAACCGCATATCTTCCAGTGACGTGTTTGAATGCTTCTATTATGTCTCCCCTGGCCCTTCGGTAGTATAAGCTGGGTAGGTTGAGAATCCTGAGACGTTCTTCGTATGGTAGTTCTCTTATGGTTGGTGATAACTTTGTAGCAGGTCTCTGTACACTCTCGATCATTGACATGTCCTTCTTGAACTTCGGTGTCCAAGCCGTGTTGCCATACTCAAGGTGCGGCCGGATCAGTGTCGTGTACAGTGTCTTCACCGTGTCATTGTCTAGATACGTGTACGAGCGGCGTATCATGCCTAGAAGCTTGTTCGCTTTGGTCACCTTTTGAGAAGGTGAGTCCGATGTCCATGTATATGCCAAGATCTTTCTCTAGTTCTGTCACTTGGAGCTGGACTTCTTCTCCATCTTGGTGCATGTAGTAACTGAGATTTTCATTTCTGTTACCCAGTATTCAGCCCTAAAATGCCACAGCGTCGCATTTACACAGCAAATCTGAATCGATCTAGGCAAGTAATTTTATATGACGCGTCTTAAATCGCCCGTGTAAACAGGGCTCATGACAGGCTAGATTCGGGTAAATAGATCCGATTCTTTAACGCATGAGTTCTTACACCGTGTCTGGTTCATTCCATTTATACCTGCTCCGAATATCTAAAGATGTACTTAATCACGCCTGTTGCTAGGATGAAAGACCCCAAACAAATCGTTTAAACCACGCACACCTTTCTTGCGCAATGCTTTAGAAAAACCGTGTCTCGTGTAGGTTAGTCGGTTCATGCTCCTGGCCACCTGGTGTCGAATAAAGGAACTACCGCAGCCCGGTAAATGAACGGGGCCATTACTTCGAGGCTTGAGTGGCGCCACCTTGCGGAGATCAACTGTAGCAACCACAGCGTTCGGTGACGAAGGGGATTCTGGGTGTTGTTTTGCTCGTTTGACATACAAGCACTCGGCATTAATAGGATAGAGCAAGCACTGGTTAGCACATCATCAGGATAATGTCACTGTGTAGGATATCATGTGATGTTGCCTAGTTTCCTAATGGGGCATCACTACAGCATCGCCATGAGTGCGCACTATCATAAGTCAGTACCCGTCCTAATAGTAATATGTTGCAAGGACATTACACCCCAACAAACAACAAACAACAATTAGTGATCCATAAATCTAAGCAATGTCACGTTTCAGTATTATTTAAGAGAGAAAGGTTATCCAACGATATCAAATTATCCTACCCTAAGTATTCCCGGACTGGCAAAGTTTGTTTTATTTACCAACGCCTCTAGAGCGCATTGATTTTTATCACTGGCTATTGGACGTCAAACATCTGGTCATTCTGACATATTTCTTTGGAGGAAACCCGCTGCTGCCACATAGGCTATTATTTTCAAGAAGCAGCAAGGGGTTTTTAATATGCACTTTCAAACAGACAGGACAGCACATACCACATCCTTTGGTGAACCAGTTGTGGACAACTGGTTCCCCATACTGGCATCACCATAACAAGTGAGAAGGGTCACTATGGACAACTGACTGCCGAGTCTAAAGCCCTGTTTACACGGGCAATTGTAAAGCGAATTAGACAAAGCAATTTATATGAAGCGAAGTAGTGGCGCTTTTACACACGTAGCGGTTTAAGGCGGAAATCGATATCTGCGCATGAGCAAGTCCACACTAACCAGCGCCAGTTTCGGTTAGTCGACGTCGCCACGAGAGTGTGGGTTCGACCTAGATATTGTAGTGGTCTGCACTGACCTCTCAGGCAAGTAACCACATAGACAGGTAGGCGTGGGGAGTGTGTTGATATCAGGGAGCCTAGGTGGTGTAATGGTTAGCACACTGGCCCGGAATGCAAAGAGATGTGGGTTCGAGTCCCGCTCTAGGCGCAGTATTTCCCATTTTCATCACCCCCACGACACTGGTTGCCGTGTTCAGGATCCTGTACAAGCTTTGCGTTGTATGGTTGTTGAACCTACCCTGTGTATGTATGTGTTAGTGCATTGCCTGTATGTATGTAATTGTAAGCATTACAAGACTTACAATTCCAGGGGGACGAGTGTAGTGGTCTGCACTGACCTCTCAGGCAAGTAACCACATAGACAGGTAGGCGTGGGGAGTGTGTTGATATCAGGGAGCCTAGGTGGTGTAATGGTTAGCACACTGGCCCGGAATGCAAAGAGATGTGGGTTCGAGTCCCGCTCTAGGCGCAGTATTTCCCATTTTCATCACCCCCACGACAATATGTATGGACTGAATCATATTGTTTTGGAACGATCAAAACTTCTGCTGGGTAGTGAAAACCTAAAAATAAATGATGAAAAAAATATCTGTGCACAGCTAGCGGTTTCATAGACCAAATCATATAATAGGCGCTTTTGATCGACCGGAAAGTCAACAAACTAAGGTCTCGACTGTGCATGCGTGTGACATCCTTAATTCGGCTCATCTAAGCCGCTACCGTTCACACTATGAACTTGGGCCGACTTAAGCTAGTTCACTTCATCAATACTACCTTGCGACGTGGTTTACTTGAAGTGAACTAGATGAATCGACTCAGCCCTAATCTGCCTCAGTGTCGTGTCCACATGGCGAATGTGAGCCGAACTAGACAAGGCAAACTAGTTGAGGCGACTTAACACCCGTGTGTGAACACGGCTCCATAGTCACAGGAAATCTTTACATTGCCTTCATTGGACCCTAAATTGGACCAGACAAAAAATACAAACTGCGAATAGGCATTTATATATGGCTATGGTAATTCTGAATAAGTAAATTAATAAGTAGTCTTTAAGTGAATTATTATACTACAGTATTGGAATGGCAATTGAATAATTATACATTGAAATGTATTGTATGCACTAGTTATTGGTGAAGGATAGTTGCAGTGGATGGATCACTTCCAAAATGCAAATGCGTATAATCTCAACATTGAGTGATGTGTAGCCCCCCCCCCCCCCCCTTCATGTCTCTCAGCTTCAGGTTTCTCTTGATGCTATCCTTGAACCGGAGACGAGGGCACCCTCTCTTTCTGTAACCAGAAGACAGTTGAGAGTAGAGGATCTGCTTTGGTAGCCTGTCTGATGACATCCTCATGAGGTGTCCAGTCCACTGGAGATTCTTTGTGATCATTTCATGAAAGCTGCCTGCAAAAGTGTTGAAGTGCTGCTGGCTTTTGCAAGTTACCAGCGGCACTACTCGGGGAGAAAATAGAGGTCTCACACCGGCAAGAACATGTCCAGACAGGTGCAAAACTATTTGTCCCTGCAGTGGCTGGTCGGGAGCTGTTGGGAGTTCCATACATCAACTGCCCTTGACGCTGTCACAGTGACATGGTTTTCTGTTTAGTGTTTGCTCCCTTAGCCTTCTGTTCTGTCAAGAACCTGTACCACAAGGCAGTGGTTTGCAACTCTGCAGGGCAGGGGTGTCAAGCTCCCTGAGGTATTGCAATACCTGCCTACCCGTCTAGACCCACATAAACACCTACATATTAAACCCACACAAATACACACCCACACTCACACAAGCACAGCCACATACACATACCCCCTACCCTACACCCCTACTCACATACACACACACCCTACCCTACACCCCTACTCACATACACCCCCTACCCTACACCCCTACTCACATACCCACACCCCCTACCCTACACCCTTGCTCACATACACACCCCCCTACCCAAACCCTTACTCACATACACACACCCCCTACCCTACACCCCTACCCCCATACACCCCCTACCCTACACCCCTACTCGCATGCACCCCCCCCCCCCTACCTACTAGGTCTCAGTAACCTAGACGCACGTACAAACTCTCATGCACTCGCGTGTCCACCCCCCACCCCACACTCACACTCACAATGCACACCCACACCCTCATGCACACAACCAACCACACCTGTGAGTGTGAGTGTGACCAGCAGACGATTAGTCTAATAGCAGGCTGCACTAGGCTGACCGTCCTCACCTCATCACAGACGGGGGCGACACTCAGAGGTAGGCGGGGACAGCTTGTGTAAATGCATGTGTATGATAAGTAATTGTTTCTGTGTGGAAATATGTGGCGTTTAACCACACCTCTGTATGCACACCACTTCCCATACAACGTATATTTAAAGGATTTTAATCACAGAGTCAATTTGGACGACGGGTGGCAGAAGGGGGAGGAAGCGGGCTTTGGTAGTAATACAGCAGTTAGCAATACGCTAATTAGATCAGTAATTTATCCGTTGTTTAATAAATAATTTACTTTGCAATGAATATTGCCGTTTGTTGCTGACAGGGAGTACATATCACCGTCACTCACTCCCCCAATCTCACCCTCCCTCACAGCCTCCCTCCCTCCCTCCCTCCCTCCCTCCCTCACTCACTCACTCACTCACTCACTCACTCACTCAATAACTAAATAACTCAATAACTCACTCAATAACTCACTCAATAACTCAATAACCCACTCACTCACTCATTCACCCACTAACTCACTCAGTCACTCACTCCCTCACCCACTTACTCACTCACCCACTCACTCCCTCAATCTCACCCTCCCTCACAGCCTCACTCACTCACTCACTCACTCACTCACGCACTCACCCACTCACTCACTCACTAACCCACTCACTCACCGACTGACTCACCCACTCAATCACTCACTTACTCACTTAACCACTCACTCACTCAGTCACTCACTCCCTCACCCACTTACTCACTCACCCACTCACTCCCTTAATCTCACCCTCCCTCACAGCCTCACTAACTCACTAACTCACTAACTCACTCACTCACCCACTCACTCACCCACTCACTCACTCACTCACCCACTTACTCACTCACTCAACCACTGACTCACTCAGTTACCCGCTCACTTACCCACTCAACCACTCACTCAATTACCCACTCACTTACACACTCACTCATCTACCCACTCACTTACCCACTCACTTACCCACCCACTGACCCACCCACTCACGTACCCACTCATCCACTCACTCACTAACCCACCGACCCATTCACGCACTTACCCACTCACTCACCCACTCACTTACCCACTCACTTACCCACTCACTCACTTACCCACTCACTTACCCACTCACTCACCCACCCACCTTGCCTAGTTCGGTTTACATTTGCCGTGTAAATGCGACGCTGAAGTGGATTAGGGCTGATTCGATTCATATTATTCGGATTTTTTAAACCACTTGTGTAGGTGGTTCATATGAACCAAATTTTATGATTTGACTTATATCGCCCATGTGAACGCAACCGACTTACTTGAGGCGGATTAAGCATGTCACACTATATAACATAATTTGGTCTATGAACCTGCTAGAGGTGCACATATATTTTTTTCATGATTTATTTTAAGGTTTTCACTGCCCAGCAGAACTTTTGACCGTTCCAAACCAATACGATTCAGTCAAAACAGATCTAGGTCGAACCCACACTCTCTCGTGCCGACGTCGACTAACCAAAACTGCCGCTGGTTTGTATGGACTTGCTCATTCGCAGATATCGATTTCCACCTTCAAACTTGGTGCGTGTAAATGCACCACTACTTCGCTTCATATAAATCGCTTTGTCTAATTCGCTTTACAATTGCCGGTGTAAACACGGCTATAGTCATACACGCAGTGAAACTGAACCCAGCCCACAACCCCATCCACAAACATTGTCTATTACTATCAGCCGACCGTTCGGTGGTTTTCAAGGCTACAACGACCATAACAACGGACACAAGGTGGCGCCACTCAAAGCCCCACTTGGTTAGGATACTGGAAACAAGGGGGCGCCACAGGACTATATCTTAAAGCAGGAGAAACTGATATTGATTGTCGGTCACAATAAGAAGCAATCAGTCAGATCCTCCTGGGATCACTCTGTACGACTACACCGACTCGGAAACGGAGACTACGGAACCCCTGTGTTGTTCCCAGTATTCTTCGTGTAACATATATAACTAATATATTTGAATATTTCTGAGAAACCACATATATCTCAGAAACCAGACTCCCCCTCCCATGGTTTCTGTTCTAGCTTATTGGATTAGGGTTAATTTCCTCTGTAGGTATACGATTATACATATTTTATATATTTTATACATATGCATGTACAGTAATACCTCTTTAAATCAACCGACTATGGGACCGATTTAAAATGATCCACTTAGCGAGGTGGTCGGTTTCGGGAGTTAACAAAAAATCACAACGGTATTGTATGGGCGATCGTTTGGGACCCAAATAAAGCAATCAATATAGAGAGTGGTCGATATGTCGAGGTGGTCAGTTAGAGAGGTTTTATATGTAAACATGTACAAGTATGGATAGTAAATACAGTATATGTAACATATCTATAATTAATTGTACACTTATAGCAATTATAGCAAATTCCACTTTGTTTTCAAATAAAAACCACCCTGGGACGATAAGCGTACCTAGTTACGGACACTCTAATGAACGACCATTAAATGAAGACGAGCTCTCCGACCTGTTTACAACCAATCATATGAGGTATTCTTCTCACTTCCGGTCAGACTAGATCAGAAGGTAGGCAGCTCGACATCTCCCCATGAAGATGTCCTTAATCACGCCTGCTTATTGCCATGGACACCGGACACTGATCTACGGATGTCGTCTCCATAGCAACAATCACGTGATAATGTAGACGCTGGTTGCTGGCGTGCGGTCGTACTTCAGGGGGGTGGTTTGCCAATGATTTACCGACCACTTCGGCATTGAGATGTCATGTACATCAGATGTGCAGAGGCTTCCTGCAGTAGCCCGCAGGTGGCACCGCCGTGGTGGAATAATGAACTAAAGGATGCCACTGTGTGGCTACGTGCATAATATAGCAGTCCTATCTCACATAGGATTTGTTTTTGTTGTTGGTTTACGTCCTAGCAACATCTAATGCTAGGTACACACCTACTGTTTACGACTCGGGCACTAAAACTCGCGTCCCGACCCGACCCGCTTAAAAATGAAAACGGGCCAATTCATTTTTCGAATCGCGAATCGCAATCATAAGGAGGCACTTTTAGCTCTAAAATTGAGTTTTAAGTCGTGAATCGCAATCGGTAGGTGTGCTAGGGGAGTGCACACCTGAAGACTTTTGGGCAAATTTTGATCGAATACCTAGCATTAGGTCATACTAGGACGGGTACCGACTTGGACAGTGCGCACTCATGGCGAATTTATAGTGCTGCCCCACTGGGAGACCATGCCACCAGCACCATGACCTGATATCCCACTCAGTCACATTATCCTGACACTGACCCAACCAGTCCTTTCCCTATCCTAATAATGCCGAGCGGCTGGCAAGGAAACGACAAGTATCAATTTTAAAGTCATTGGTTTGACTCAACCAGGGTTCGAACCCACGATCCCATGGTCTACCAAGACGGGAGTCGGACGCTCTAACTCATTCGGCCATCCCGTCTGGTCTCTCACATGGGATGGTTGGTCGTTGATAGGCACATAATGCACCTATGTTAATTATAAGAATGTATAATATATTTAACAAGTATTATTCACGGATCAATTATTCAAACTGCATCGTCCAATGAAAGCATCGCGTTTTCTTAAACCAAAGATATCAGAGTTGATTCTCTGTATCCAACTTTGTAAGTATTTATTGCTACATAGAATAAATATTAAATCAATTCCATTATGACCTGTCACTGCTGCAGTCAATTGTCTCAAGCATTTTGACGTTCCTACCAATATTAAATTAACATGGTGTCCCTTCAAATATCCTAACTTTAATTAGATTTGTCTGTACATTAGTTGGTTAAAGTTGCATACTCCGATGGTTTTGGATATCTGTATTTTTTCGGAGATAACTATATTAGATCGATCACTAGTATCTACTTTACATTAGTTCAAAGTTACTTTTATTTTAAATAGTAAACTTTTGAGATATTTTGAATGCAAACATGGAAAATTAGTTTTGGCAAGCTTGCCAAAACTCTGACCCCATAGACTTCTGCAGTAACAGGTTCTGTTAAATTGACTCAGTATTGCCTTCTACGCAGAAACAAATGCTTAATAAGTGCATCAGTATCTAAGTTAGATATGTAAAATCAAATCTAGATAATTATTTTGGTTTTGGAAATTTGATACTTCATCGGACCTAGATACAAGATTCACCCCGTACTGCTGCAGTAGGGGTGCAAACCAACCCTATGTAAAAGCTGTCGAAAAAATGGGTCAATGAAATGAGAGCCTAATTTCACAATCTAAGAAGCAACATTTATTCTTTACATATGTCTTATTGATAGCCCGCTACCTTTGAGTTGAAAAATATAATATAATATCTAGTTTAATAAGATTTAAAAGTGAAATCGACTGCATTCTACGGCCGCCATCTTGTCTTTTTGCATTCTCTCCCATTTCACCAACTCTGTACCTATATAAATATCCATTTGATACTGGAGGCAGACATTCTACTCCCTGTTCCATACTAAAGCTATTTTCGCCCGTATTTAGACTACGTTGTCGTTCACCCATGTACTACAAGTACCGGGTGAATCTTTTATCTACATCGGACCATGCAGCTTTAAGTGGGGGAACTTTCAATCATGGATACTTGGTCTTCCTCACTCCACTGCTCCTTGCCCTATCCTAGTAATGCTGCATGCCAGGCTGGGTAGCAGCAAGCATAAATGTGTGGGGCATTAGCTTGAGTCAGCCAGGGCTTGAAGCTGTGGGTTCGAGGCCCACCAACAACCAACACCATTTGATGTGGTATTATAATTGTAAAAATATCTCGAAATAGCAGCAGATTACTGTGGCTAGAAATGAATAGTGGGGTTCTCCAGTTAGCCCTTTAAACCTGCATAGTCCGATGAAATATCAAATTTTCAAAACCAAACCAATTATCTAGATTTGATTTTACATATCTAACTTAGATACTGATGCAATTATTAAGCATTTGTTTCTGAGTCAATTTAACAGAACCTGTTACTGCAGAAGTCTATGGTGTCAGAGTTTTGGCAAGCTTGCCAAAACTAATTTTCCATGTTTGCAATCAAAATATCTCAAAAGTTTACCATTTAAAATAAAAGTAACTTTGAACTAATGTAAAGTAGATACTAGTGATCGATCTAATATATTTATCTCAGAAAAAATTGAGAAATTCAAAACCATCGGACTATGCAACTTTAACGAAAGCCACTTCAAATAAATTACACTGACCAATCTAATACATGTATATGCATTATGTGTATTATAATGTATTATAATAATATAAAGGAACGGAGCCATTCCAATATTGATATCATATTTCATTGTACGATTATTTGCGTGTATTTGGATTCGCGCACCCACCCCCTCTATGGGCACGCGATTGGGGCGCCAACTGTTTGGTGCAGAAATGATTCAAACCACTGTCACTTCGCTCACATTTTTATTTTTGGGAGGGCATATTAGTCCCAGCCAGAGAACTAATAAAGAACTCAGCCCAACTATGCTTTGTCTAACCTTATTGCCTAGTGGTTTATATAAAACACTGCAGAAACTACAAACCATTGGACTCTCCAATTTTACCTCCTGGTTATATTCAAAGATATATATACAAGTTTAATAATAACATGTCTGTTGGGATTTTATGACTTAATAGGAAGAGCACACATGTGACTTGTGCTAGTGTGGTTTCTAGGTATCTATGCTCAGCAACACCATAAATATATCAACATCTGAGAGAAACAGTGTCAGGTATGAGAAATTTAAGTCGCATGTGAACAGCTGTTGAAATAAGCAGTACCTCATTTCGGTTCTGCCTCAGAGAATATCTGAGACATTATCTGTCTAAGTTTTCTTTTGAGGACTTAATGCCACAGCTAATATTAACGGTTATTTAAAGCTTTGATAATTATTACTTTGGGACAGTGAAATTGAACGGTATACCATCGATACCTACTGACACACTATATTAAGTCATATATATAAATATATATAATTACATATATAATAGAATATATATAAATAAATAAATATACATATATACAAAATATATATAAATGTATAAATATAGTATGTATAATTTATTATGCATGTATAAATAGGCGGAGTATTTATTATTATTATTTATTCTTCAATATATTATTATTGTCCAATCAGTGACTTGCCCTGAGTTGGCCCGGTTGCCTACTACCAGCGCCACCACCGGGCGCTTTTCTCACCAATCCGCCTGGGCAAGTCACTGCCACACTGGATTTCAAACTGTACACACCTCAGCACAGTCTACTTCCTACCTGTGTTGTGGGGGTGTATTAAGTTTACTTCTGCCGATCGACCGAGCCAGCGGACGACTAGAACCAGATTCAAGCGACGATGTGTGTCGTTTCTTCACGAGTTGATCGATCGTCGAGTACGGTATCGTAAAAACATTTATATATATCGACTGTTTTTCGGTCGACACTTGTTACAAAGCCTACAAACGGCATGTTTGTCGACCATCGGCGGCATGTTGGAGCTGCACGATCGACGCGGATCGACGCGAGAAGCCAAGAGTGCAGATATGCTGAATTACACGTTTAAGCATGACATTAATCGAGCCGACTAACCAAGTTGAGTTGTTTAAACATTAATTCATTACTTACTGCTTTCGTTATTATGTTGACCATATCGATTTGCAAGCAACATGACTGTCGATTATAATATTGAAAATGCTGTTCATAAGCTACATTAAGTTATAGTTAATTTGAAATAATGGTCGTTATGCACACGTCGCAGCTCTCAACGACGTGGGTTACTTCACTAATCCGCTTAACCACTTAGGGCTTAATCCGCTTAATGAAGCGTACCTTAGTACTTTAGAGTTTAGGGATTAGGATGTCAGGTGCAGGTTACTGCACTGACTGCGGCTCTACCCACAAACAGGACCAGGTAAATTGCTCACGCAAAAGTATCGACACACTGGGCCAAAGTAGCATGTCGACGCGCAGCGGTAAAGCTTCGTCGAAATATACGAGACCGGCAGCAGAGCACTCCGATAGCCTCGACATGGACTTGACTACTGCAGCAATGTCAACTCTATCACTGGACGACCGGGAGCGGAACGCGAGGGAGGCGATCGACACCATCAAGGCCGAGATGCGTGTAACCGATTTGGAAGACAAACTGGAGGCGTTGAAGGAGGAGAGGGAGAGACGACGGAATAGGCGCCGGATGACCGCAGCAGTGGACGACGGACGACGGGCGCCGACCTTGCCGCCACCAACACCTATCGTACTTCGGCTCGGCACGCAACGAGGGACGACACGCCGCACGCGGACGACCGAAAACGGACGACGGACGTTACCCTGCCTCCTCCTACTTGGACGCGAGGATCCGATCGTGATGATGGACACTCGACCTTCGGGCGTTCACCTCGACGGTCGAGAGGGTCGAGCAGGCGGAGAAGGCGCTCTTCCAGGTCGAGCAGCGACGGCAGCTCGTCTAGGCACAGGAGAAGTAAGTGGTCTCTCAGGAAATACGGGCAGGGGAAGGACGTCCGGAAAATGAAAGCTCATGAGCTGGTGAAGGCTTCCTGTCAATGGTGCCTGGACATTCCCTGCCTGACGATAGCCGACTACAGGTCGTTCATTGAACACGTCAGCTTTATCTCTTCAAGAGCCAGGCAGGACCACTACAAGGACATTGCACATGTTGACCACGTACTTGCTATCTGCAAGCTTGGTGAGACCGTCGGGTTTGCGGCCTTCTCCAAGATGCACCAAGACGAAAGCATCGAGCATTACGGTCCTCATAATATGAAGACGAAGAAGGCCGCAAACTGGAACCACAGTGCCGGGAAGCGTTCACCGGCCAGATCAGCGCATAGGGCATGCTATGCATGGAACGGGGACAATGGATGCGTTCGCTCAGACTGTCGTTTCTCCCATGCTTGTTCCCTATGTGTTACCTTCGATGTTTCAGGTGTTGGTGACGCTGTTGCTCTCGGTAATATTAGCGAGACCCAGTTACGAGTCAGGGCATTTGGTGATGGTTTACGCTGGCTGCAACCAGCTGGCGCCAGTCGTGTAGATCGCCTGTTCGTGGAGCAAGGCGATCCTAGTAGCCTCCTTGTTCATATTCGGGAACGGGAGGGGGAGCCACCCGTGATGATTGAGGTCATGAATGATTGTGTGGTTGGCTCCTGTGGGTGCGTCCATAATATCGCCGGTGTCGCTACTCAGCTGAGACCCTGTAGAGTCTTCGCCAAGCTATTTTTGCGGGGCGACACCGATCCCGATTGGTTATATATTCTGATCGGAGTTACGTTCGGTTTCCGGGTGGTTAATCCCGGGTGCGCGGTGAGTTACACTCCAACGAAGACTAAAAATATACATGTATAAATAAATTAAAAAAATATATAAATATATATATATATTAAGATATATATACATAGGTATAAATATATATAAAAATATATATATATGAATATATGTGAAGTGGGCGAGACTACTTGACCGATTATTTGCGGGCTCGCATTTTGCCCTTATTTGCGTGGGCTCGCATTTTGCCCTTATTTGCGTGGGCTCGCATTTTGCCCTTATTTGCGCGGGCACGCATTTTGCTATTATTTGCGCGTGCTCGCAACTGCCACATTTGCGAGGCCGGGTTCCCTGCTGTAAAGCGTTGCTTGGATATGTTGATTGTGACTATCCTAGCAATGATAGAAGGTCGGGCATTCGGACCCAGACCCGTCAGATGTGTTTCTGCACGCTCCGATGTTTTAGCCGAGATTTAGGCCTTTATTATGGACATTCCAAACTTATTTAACTTAATTATATGGGAGGGGATTTGACTTATAACATACATTCTACTGTTGAACTATATTTAACTAAGATCATAGGCTATATTGATCAATTCATTCTCATGGTCAGAGGTAAGAATAAAAGGGTGAGCTCCTAAGAAGTGACATGAACATTCCTTGCATTCTTTACTATTCTCCAGACTTATATTATTAACCACTATGGTCAACTTCAGATTGCTATTTGGATTGCTCTATAATCTTATTTAATTAAGGGCCTTCTGTGCATGGTCTGTCAGGAGTCAAACTCTCCACCTCGGACATTGCTAGTCAAGGGTCAGGCTGGCAGGATGACAGACAACCGGCGGCAGGAGGCACAAGACATTCACATGGAAACAATTATTTATATTAACACATAGGCTCGCCTTAAGCGGGGGTGGAATAGCCCGACGGTTAAATATATATATATAAATATGTATATATATTGCTGCTGCTTTTGTGATAATCGTCGAATAGATGAGATACCTATGCCCTATGATACTACATGACAATTTGAAAATGTTGATATATGAGAAAGTTATCAATTATGATTTTGCTTATTGCTTAGAAGTTGGCGGTAAGTGGCTATTTATATATCTGCATCGAAAGGTGAGATGGGATGGCCAAATCAAAGGATTAATGATAATGATTATCTCTAAACATGGGCCTATCTTGATAAATTACAAGCAAGGTATTAACTTCCACATCTTCCAAAGGATGCTGCAATGCAAGGGCAGGTAGTGTAAGGAATGGGTTCAACTATCACAGCATAATATGTGACTGATGTTTGGGCTGCTGATATGTGCACATCTCTGTACCAGTTATCCAATCACCAACCAGCCTTCCCTAACAATTCCATACCAGTTAATTGCTACCAGCTGGATAATTCAACCATTACTGTTTTCATTAGTTCCTAGTGGTTTCTTTGCCTTTCACCACCAGTTCACTGCCTACCTGCATCTACTCGATTCCTGCATTTGCATCTTATCTCAATCAAACCTATCATTACTCAGACTAGACACAACAAACTGGAAAATTACAAAAAAACTAACATAGGCTATTACTAACAACCAACATTGCAGAAGGCTGACCTGAGCAGACACAGGTAAACACTCCTGGGCAAAGGAACAGATCAAGACAGCGCCACAGCTGTCCAGCATTGAAAACAAGCACCCTGACAGGAGCTTATACGTTATGGGCAGAGTAAATACCTCGTCAATAAAAAAAAAAAAAAAAAGCGATAGCCAATGTCGCGTTTCAAACACCGGTTCTCATCTGATCACTGAAATTGAGCCTTGTCAGTACTTGGGATTACGAGGTGCCATAAACATCCTGATATATGCTCATTCCCAACTAAATGAGTAGTGGGTAAAGAAGTAAGGAAGCTAGTGCACCTGGCCTAGCAGACATATACAAGTTACCAAGACAATATAGCCGACTTGATGTACCACATTAGATAGCAAGACGGTCTACAGCGGTAGATCTCAATTAAGAGGAATTACATCCATTTACATCAATTTACCATGAGAATAAGCGAGTTCCATCACCAACCCGCCCTCTGACGTCAGTGGAAGAACTAGCGCTATTGCTTTTAGTAGATAGCTGTGCAGCAGCGCCTGTGGAAAGGGTCCAATATAAGAGTTCCATCACCAACCCGCCCTCTGACGTCAGTGGAAGAACTAGTGCTCTGGGCTTTAGTAGCTAGTTGTGCAGCAGCGTCTGTGGAAAAGGTCCAATAGTAATAGAAGAGTTCCACCACCAACTCACACTCTGAGGTCATGGGGAAGAACTAAGATTATCGGTAGAAGCTCACTGCATTTTCTTTTCAGAAAACTATAATGTATTTCAATTGGCCATCAGAAAATGAACAGATTCATTCAATATTTGCTCAATATATCACGATAATGACACTACATGGAATCTATTAAACACGACCGCTTTAAAAGTATGCAGGGGGAAGACAAACTTTATACCTGCATAATCTGATGAATCCATTTCAAAACCTAAGTATTTTCGTAGATTTGATCCTGCATATCTAACCTAGATATGGTGTTCTCTGTGGCAGAGTGGTTAGAGTGTCTGAGTTTTTCTAGGTCGGCCTCCTAATCTGGGGGTCGGTGGTTTGATTCCCTGTGCCCCCACCTCTGCTAATTTGGATTTCCACCGCTGTGTATAACTTACAGCGTCAACAAAGGCCAGTTGCTCTCATACCATGTCTATGTGGTGTGGGAGGTTAAAAATCCCTTGGGTCGGTAAAAGTGTAGGCTCGGGCTTTCTATCGACCAACTGTCTAATGGTGAAAACAAATCTACTCTGACTTATCCATGATAGGCAGTATAAATCTTCAAGAAAGAAAAAACAAAAAAAACTGGTGCACCCATTAAGCATTTCATTGCTGCGTAGAAGGGACACTAAGTCCATACAATAGAACCACCTGAAGCTTATGTCCACCACTTTCACATGCAGGCATAAATTTAGTTACATGCTTTCACTCTAAATATCTCCAAAGTTAACCTTTAATTTAAAAGTTACTTGAAACTGAAATAAAAATAGATTATAACCAGACGCGATGGCCGAATGAGTTGAGCGTCCAATTTCCATTCAGCTAGGTCGTGGGATTCAAACCTCCGGGGTCGAACCTTGACCAAGTTAAACCAATGACTTAAAAATTGATACTTGTCACTACCTAGCCTGGCACTTGTCATTACTAGGATAGGGCAAGGAACAGTGGAATGAGCAAGACCAATTCTCTGCGATTGAAATGTCCTCTGCCGAATCAACTAATGCACCAAAGATAAGACAAGAAAAAGAGCCATGTTTACCAGACATACTTACTTATGCACAAATAAAAGTCTGAACCTCCACATGCTTGGAATATGCAACTTTAAATACGACCACTCCAAAACTGCCTGGGTAGCAGAACAAATTTAAATGAGATATTAATCTGTGAAATATTATGACGCATGCGCTTTGTGAAACAGGACTTGAGTGCATCTGGTTTCTGATTGAGTCTGCGGGAGACTGTAACCATGATGAATGTGGGATCAGGTTGACGGACTGACAACTAATTGATACATCTGGAGGTGAGTGCGGGCTGCAGGCCTCGTGATATCCCGCCAGATAGATACGGATGAGGTGTTGAGATTGGGGTTAATGATATGTACATACAGATGCCATCTATTCGGGGTAGAAAAGTTAGCGCTATGGGAATTTCCATTGATGGCCTATAGCGATCTATTGTTATCGCAAAGGGAGATTATTCTATATTCATCACACAAACTAGCAGACATAATATCGTTGGTTTTCATTAAAGGTACATAATGTCACAAAGCCATAACATTTTCGAAACCAAAGGATTTGTCTGCATTTAATCTGAGGCTGTATTTATACTGTCCATAGCATATAAAAGCCTGGGTATTCAGGTTTGTTTTCATGCTGGCCAGCTGTAGTGTTGGTGTGATCTTATCACACAGTAGCTGCTGATAAGGTATTTGATTTCCTGCATTTCAGTAGCAGATAGATAGTTGGTTGGTATGGTTCGTAGTCTATGTTAGTTTTTAAAAGTTTTCTTGGCATATATGTGTTTTATTTTTCTACTCTTACTACTAGACTAGCCTACTCCTATTTACTTATCATAGGCTTGTACGTAGCTGTGTGGTGTGCTATCTGGCTACTTTTGGCATGGTTACCTTCCATTGGGCGTCCCACTGGTGGGCTGTGACATATCACATGCCCCTTTGCAGTGCAGCTTACTGGGGGTTTCCTAGCCTTATTTTGCACAGATATTTTTGGTATGTTTTTAGGTCAGGAATTTGTTGTTCCTTTGCCGTTTGGACATTCCACACCTTGGCAGCCATTTCCAGAATGCTTCTCTCATGAGCTTTTATTTGGCTTCTGGTCTGCTTTAGTAGTGGCACATTATTTGCTCTAGTAGCCCTTTGTGGTTTTGTTATGAATTTATTGTTTTGACTATAGCTATATGCTAATGTTTTCAAATGAATTATTCACCTATTTTCTAGTAATTTTATTTTGGTTCTTTTGTGTATGTCATAGGTGGGATGCAGCTTATCTACTCTAAGGCAGATTCTTAGGGCTCTGTTCTGCAGTATTTGCAGTTTTTTTAGAAGTTCTTTTTTTGCACCCATGTAGTTTACATCTCCATAGTCAAAATAGGGGAGGACATAGATAAAAGATTCACCTGGTACTTGTAGTACACGGGTGAATGACAACGTAGTCTAAATACGGGTGAAAATAGCTTTAGTATGGAACAAGAAGTAGAATGCCTGGCACCAGTGTCAAATGGTTACTTATATCAGCACAGAGTTGGTGAAATGGGAGAGAATGCAAAAAGACAAGATGGCGGCCAGAGAATGCCATCGATTTCACTTTTAAATTGCATTAAAGTATATGGTTTATCATATTTTCCAACTCACAAGTAGTGGGTAAATATGAAGACATATACAAAGAATAAATGTTGCTTCTTAGATTGTGAAATTAAGCCCTCATAAAGACGCATTTGATTAGCCCACTTTTCGACCGTTTTGATAACAAGCTGGTCTTCACCCGTGTACTGGAAGCATGGGGTGAATCTTTTATCTAGGGAGCACCATGCCTTTGAAGATTGTTATTGACATTTCTTGTGTCATGTAGTCTCTTAGCTTTGCAAATAGACACAGTTTGTGCTTTACCTTTTGGATAATTTCGTTTATACATAGGTTGTAGTTTAGTTGGCTGTCCAAGTCAAGGCCTAGGTATTTGTAATGGTCTACATTTTCTAACGTTTGGTTTCCTAGCCTTCAGTGTAGTTAACTTTGCATGTTCAAATATCTCCAAAGTTAGTCATATTTAATCAAAGTAACTTTAAACCAAGGTTAAGTTTGTTTGTTGTTGTTTTACATCCTAGCAACATCTAAGGTCATATCAGGACAGGTACTGACTTGTGACAGTGCACACTCATGGTGACTTTATAGTGCTGTCCCACTAGGAAACCAGGCCGCCGGCACCATGACCTGGTATCCAACTCAGTCACATTATCCTGACACTGAGCACACCAGCCCTTGCCCTGTCCTAATAATGCCGAGCGCATGGCTAGGAAGCGACAAGCACCAATTTTCAAGTCATTGGTTTGACTTGACCAAGGTTCGAACCCATGATCCCACGATCTACCAGCACTGGAGACGGACGCTCCAACTCATTCGGCCATCCCGTCTGGTCTCTCCAAGGTAAAGTAGATTGTAATGATGAATCATATATATGGGTCAGGATCACGAAAAGAGGCCAATTGGTGGAAGTTGTCGGTGTCGAGCATGGATGTCGGCGTCGATCGGTATAATTATAATTTAGCATTGACAGAGGTGTTGGAAAGTCTTTAAATTTATCCTGAATGTAAAGGTTGAGAAAATACAACAAGCTGATTTGTTCCTAGGATAATTTAATATAAAACAAAGAAATGCACGAGACTTTAAGAATTGCGATGCCGACATCTGTTAAAGTTGTCGGAGTCGATCATTGGATGTCGGTGTCGATGTCGGTAATTTAGCATTGACAGCGGTGTTGTAAAGTCTTAACATTTATCCTGAAAGTAAAGGTCGAGAAAATACAACAACCTGATTTGTTTCTAGGATAATTTAATATGAAACAAAGAGATGCACTACACTTTTAAGAATTGCGATGCCGACATCTTCACTTGACCACCGATTGGCCCATTTTTGTGAGGCTGACTCATATATATATATATTTATATATATATATATGTGTGTGTGTTTCTTTGTTGTTCATTTACGTCCTGACAACATTTAAGGTCAATATATATAGATATATGTTTTAATATGGCAAATACTCAAAACCATCTGATTCTGCAGTTTATAATAGTTACAAACACAGACAGACACATATATAACCACATGCCACTTAGATCTGAAATAGTCTGTACTGACTTCTCAGGCAAAGAGCCACATAGACAGGTGGGCATGGATAGGGTGATTGCATCAGGGAGCCTATATAGTGTACTGGTTCGCGCACTGGCCCTGAAATGGCAAGTATCATGGGTTCGAATCCTTCTCTAGGCACAATATTTCCTAATTTCATCACCCCCATGACAGATCATTATCTTAAATGAAATAATGTTATTATGTTGCTAAGAAGTGGGTGTTTGGCTTTCCGGTACTTATGTCCTATTTGTCCTATTGTGATAATGATAATTTTCATTAAGCCAACTATTGGTATACACGCTAAGACTTTTTCTATTCTGTAACGTGTCATTTTTCAATACTGATGCACTGATATTTTGGTCACACAATTTTGCCACTATTTCCAAAACCATTAACATAGTTATGATTAAGACAATCTACTGATAGCAAAACAAGTTTCAGTAAGTGCAAAATATGTATAAGCATACATGACTTGATCAACATCTAGAATGGTCGCATCGGTTGCGGTAATTATCAGGCCTGCACAATGTGCACCACATAGGAATCAGTTATCAGATGTATGGCGTTGGACAGGAAGGGGAAGGAACGGAGGCAAGTGACAGCGGGGCACAACAGCAGGTATTGAAGTAGATAACAGATTCACCTTGTACTCGCAGTACACGGGTGAACAACAACATAGTCTAAATACGGGCAAAAATAGGTTCAGTATGTAACAGGAAGTAGAATGCCTGCCTCCAGTATCAAATGGGTACTTATATCGGCACAGAGTTGGTGAAATGGGAGAGAATGCAAAAAGGCAAGATGGCAGCCATAGAACACTGTTAATTTCACCTTTAAATTCTATTAAATTATATGTTTTATTATATTTTTCACCTCAAAGGTAGCGGGGAAATTTCACCACATATATAAAGAATAAATATTGCATTTTAGATTGTGGATTTAGGCTCTGATTTCTTTTCCCCGCTTTTTAGACAACTTTTATATAGGGGTGGTATTCACCCGTCTGCTGCGAGTACAGGGTGAATCCTTTATCTAGTATTGAAGGTGGAGGAACCATGGCGGAAGTAAGGCAAAGGGATGGCTGGGGCAGACGTGAGGGATATCCTCTATTCGATATTGATAAGGGCTTGTGTATGCAGGTATTGCAATACCTCAGGGAGTTTGACGCCCATGCCCTGCAGAGTTGTAAACCACTGCCTTGCGGTAGAGGTTCTTGACAGAACAGAAGGCTAAGGGAGCAAACCCTGAACAGAAAACCATGTCACTGTGGCAGCATCAAGGACGGTTGATGTATGGAACTCCCAACATCTCCCGACCAGCCACTGCAGGGACAAATAGTTTTGCACCTGTCTGGACATGTTCTTGCCAGTGTGAGACCTCTATTTGCTCCCCGAAAGAGTGCCGCTGGTAACTTTCAAAAGCCAGCAGAACTTCAACACTTTTGCAGGCAGCTTTCATGAAATGTACAACCACACAAAACACCATACCAACTTGGTCGTCACCCAGGTTACCAAGGACTGCGCTGCTCGATCTCATCTTCCGTCCACAGTGGAAAGAAAATCAGGGAGAGCGACAGTCAAGTAATGAAAGGAGTCTTTGTCGCATCGCGACCGACAGCATGATGAAGGGCTGGTCCAGTTAACTCTTTCTCGAGCCCTGCCTTGAACCCAACAGCAGTTGGTCATGATCATTGAAACACTATGAAAGCCAACAGTTGTTGCTTTTCATGCATGGTCTAATTATATTTACTGCACCGTCATGATATGACCTAAGATGTTGCTAGGACGTAAAACTCCAACAAACAAACTATGTTTATTGTTAAAGGCTAGCTGAATGAACTATTAGTGCCAGTGAAGATCCCCCTTGATAATCTTATACTTCTGCCAGTGGGTTGCAACTGAAAGACCTGATATGACCTTAGCTGTTGTCAGGACATAAAACTCCCAACCAACCAACCAACTTGAAGACCAGAGCACCAGCACCATCACCCGATATCCCACTCAGTCAGATGAGCAAATCTATCACATTAATACTGAGCGCCAACCTAGGTAGCGACAAGCATCCATTTTGTAAGTCATGGATTTAACCCAACCAGTGTTCGAACTCATGAACCAACCAATGCTCTGGCGGATTCACCATCCCCTCCGGTAGCCAGAAAGTGCTACCCGAGACGTAGTGTGGAAATCACCCGCCGAGTGGCGCCAGGTGTAATTTGATTTGTGTATATTTGGATCCTCTGGGTTTTATTTCTTTGCTTTTCACTTGGCATACTGCGGTTTTAGGAATGGGTTTTACACCGGGTCACTTGCACTACGTCGTCTGCCTAGCTTCATTACATCTCTGCCCGCTGCTTAGACCAAATTAGTCGACTACTCTACTGATCAGAGCCGCTGATTTACCTGTTTTTGTCAGAAGCTCCCAAAGGTGGCTTCAAGGTCATTCATAAAAAAATAGAGAGAGAGAAAAAAAGTAGGTGGTTGGCCCAGATTGGATATTGGGGATGAAAGTGTTGGGGATGATTCTAAACCACTTAGTTCAGGACCCAGTTTACTGGGGTCCCCTGCGGCTGTGACATTTTGCAATTGCTACAAACTGAAGTTATACCCCTGTCACACTACGATGTAAGGGCCAATGTAAGCCTAGCGTAGGTAACTTTTCGTCATTACGTTGAGGTACGTTGGGTTACATTAGGATGACGTTAGAATGATGTTAGACTGACGTCGAGCTGCATCACATTACGTCGTGCTACATCAAGTTACCTCGAGGTTTTGGACATGTTGAAAACTTTTGACGTAGCTCGACGTGAAGCCGTTACGTCGGGATGATGTCACACTGACGTTAGGCCGACGTTAGGCAACCGTGACAGCTGCGTCGGTGATGTTAGATCTACGTTCCGTTACGTCAGAGTGACGTATAGTTGGGGAGGAACGTGTGGCCAGCGTTAAGTGAAAGTTGCTCAAATGTCGGCCGAACGAGTCTGTGGTGCATGGCGAACATCGCTCCAATGTTTTGCTAATGTGTCCTCACGTAGTTGACGTTGTTGACGTCATTGACAACCCTTTAGTGTGAGCGTAATGTCGGTGACGTCATTCAAACGTGTTCTGAACATGGTGTCAACGTATATACACAAGGTGTAGGTGGGTCGGGTGCTTTGACTGATGTCGGCCCATGTTCCCGCTACGTCAAGCGCGTCAGCCATGCCCTGTGATCACGGTGACGACGTTGGCATGACGTCAGGGCGATGTTAGGCTATAATGGTCGAGTCAGACTTGCCAACATTCGAGCGAACGTGATCATGCTAGGCTGATGTTAGAGCACCGTTGGAGTCACGCTAGCCCAGCATCGAGCGCGCTGGAGTGTCGCTACTCTGATGTTGACACAATATGCTAGCCCGATGTCAGGATGACGTCACACCCACTTTAACTACGCTGCATCGACGTCCAACTTGTGCCAAAATTTGCATACTACGCTGAGAAGTTGGACGTAACATAATTATTTTCACGTTGTGCCTACGCTGACGTCGTTATGTCGTAGTGTGACAGGGCCTTTAAAGTTAAAGTAGATTTATATAACTCAACATAATATATTTTATTTAATGAATGTGGAAGAAATTCAAAACCATCGGATTATGCAAAATTAAAAATCTGGTCGCAAAATATATACATATAATGAATATGCACTATATCTTAACAAAATATTCATATTCTGACACCATTTACTGCATTGCACTTAGACCCACTTAGAATAGTCTTGGAATACTTGGTCTAATAGTGTTGGACAGATAAGTTTCGACTCGCTTGGCTCAGAAACCCATTATGTGATATCGTGCATGCAAGGGATAAATTAAGTTATACGGGGTATAATAATACATAGTCAAAGGACTAAATATTGACCATTACATTAGTCACAATAGATTTATGGTCCTTTCCTTAAGGATCTCAATTGCAGTGACATATTTCTTTATAACCCTCCTCTAGAGCCGTGTTTACACGGGAAATTGTGAAGCGATTTAGGCAAATCGATTTATATGAAGCGATGTAGTGGCGCGTTTACACGGACTGAGTTTGAAAGTGTGTCGGCGCCGGGAACCAGTAGCCTTAGTGAGCCTGTAGGCCGGCGAGTACTGCTATTTGTTTAGTCGCCGCCCAGGAACCAGCTGAATCGCTTCATAAAACCACCTCGCAAGGTGGTTTACATAAAGTGAATCATATGAAGCGAATCAGCCCTAATCCGCCTCAGAGTCGCATTTACACGGCGAATGTGAGGCGAACTAGGCAAGGCGATTTATATGAAGCGATTTAACTCTCCCGTGTAAACACGGCTTTAAATTAGTGACCGATGAGTGTAAATTTTTTTTAATTTTTGTATGGGGTGTTTATGCTGTTCATAACATATAAGCTCGGATGATCGGGCTTGGCCTACATCATTGTAGCAGCTGAGAAGGGTCATATGAGCTAAATGACCTTTAATAATCACAGTTTGACCAGAGAGACTCTCAGCCTTTGTTCGGCCAAAGATGACTCCCGGAGATAAGCCTGCTTCACGATATCAAAAACATTAATTTTGTCGGTGATGAAAATGATGATTAAGTTGGTTGGTTGTTGCTTGTTGGACTTTTACATCCTGCCAACATCTAAGGTCATATCAGGACCGGTACCAATTTGTGACAGTGCACACTCATGGCGACTTTTATAGTGCTGCTCCACTGGAAGAGCAGGCTGCCAGCACCATGACCTGATATCCCATTCCACCACATTGTGCATGTTACGCTAACATGGGTAATTCAACCAACGCAAGACAAGTACAGTATAAAGTGGCATTTATTCTTACTATTTTGTTGTTACATTAGAGCCATGAAATGTTTGATTTATTAAGATTTCGAGGATTTCAGGCACGTAGCCCTATGAATGTCACTTGTAGTTTGGGTGGGAGGGATGGCAAATCCAAAGGAGAGAACACGTCCTGTCGATCGAAATGCTCTGGTCAAAGTGTCTATAATGAAACTGGGTCGCATCTTGTTATGCCAATTTACAGCAGATGGCGCCACAGTCAGAGCATTATTAATCAGAAAGACTTTATAGATGGCGCCAGTAGTCGCCTCCATATTAAGTTTGTACTTTTACTTGCGGGTTAAATGACCCATGTTGAAATCAACATTGACAATTTGCGCCGGGACTGAGACATGGTAGGGAACCTCCTCCCATTGTCCACTGTTGCTGCCACCTAACGTTCATTCGGGAATCACTCAAACTACGACCTGCTCCTGTCGCCGACTAGCAGATCTCTTCAGAACTGGCCACGGGGCTTAGGCCCACCATCGCCATATGCCAGAAAATTCAGACACTAAAGAAACATTTCCTCCTGCCGCCGCCTAGCTGGTTTGGCATTCGGCAGTGACGTCAGAGCCCATTCTTTGCTCCCTTGCTCCCTTGCTCACTCACCGCTTGAATCTGAACCCGTGAGGTTAAGGAGAACGCCCAAGAAATTGCCGCCACTCACCCCTCAACTAACCATTGATGTTTCATTTCTAGGGTTGAGAGTTCCCGAGCTGCATTGATTGTTGTTACTTGATCCTGATTGATGTTGAATAAAGGCAACTTATACTACTCTCTGTCTCGTCAATGAATTATCCTGACACTAAGCCAACCAGTCATTGGCCTATGCTAACAATGCAGAGCGCCTGGCTAGGAAGCAACAAGTATGCATCTTTAAGTCATTGGTTTGACTCGACCAGGGTTCGAACCCATGGGTTCGAATCCCACGATCTACCAAAACGGGAGATGGACGCTCAACTCATTCGACCATCCCATCTGGTCATAATGAATAAGTGAAGTTGTGTTTGCTCATGTTGGTAATTGTTACTTCACCTTTGTACAAATATTGAGGGAATACTGAGAGATGTGATTAGGGTGGAATACCTCCGCTGCATCCAAGTAAAGGCCCTGTCACACTACGACGTAACGACGTCAATGTAGGTAGAATGGGAAAAATGTCGAACTTCTCGGCATAGTATGCAGATTTGGGCACAAGTTGAACATGGATGCAGCATAGTGGACGAGAGAGTAACGGCGGTAAAGCGTAGTGATAGCGTCATTCAACGAGAGAGGACAACGTAATTACACTCAGGGAACGTTATGTACGTTATTCCATGGCCAGAACTATGTTGCTTTATGTTACCTTATGTAGTAGTCTGAACATGAGCTCTACTATCACGCGGTAGCAGCGGAGACTACGACGCCATCAGCGCAGTACCATTACACTGCGCTAGGTGGCGGTCACGGTAGGTGGCCCGACCACGGTCAGACCCCAACTGGGCTGACCTCTACTGCGTGTGGTTGACCCCACCCACCCCCACACACACCTATAGAGTCGATGTGGGATCTGGCGAGTCAGGGGGCGGGTCAGACAACTACTGACGCCGCGGAGAGCAGATGGTTCAATAAACCAAGGGTGAAGCGTACACTGAATTGAATCTTGGTGTTCTTCCGTGTGACTGCGTGCGAGTGAGAGAGTTGGAGGGCCGTGGGCCATTACACTTACATTATTTACGTCATGAAACGGTGGCAAAACGGTAAATGTACGTTGGACCTACGTTAGGCGTCCGTTATCCCGACAGTTTCACTTGGCGGCCTGCAGGTTTCCACTGGCTTTAATGTGGGTCAACGTAGTGCAATGTAGTGCAATGTAGTGCAATGTAGTGACCAACGTTTTAATAACGTCTGTTTAATATCATTGACATTCGCCGAACGTGTACAGAACGTATGGCGAACGTAAACCCTTACGTTTGAGGTACGTCAACAGTTTTGAACATGTCCAAAACCTCGATGTAACTTGACGTAACGTGACGTAGCTCGACATCAGTCTAACGTCATTCTGACATCATCATAACGTAACCCAACATATGTCAACATAATGACAAAAAATGACCACGTTAGGCTCATGTTCGCTTGTTAAGTCATAGTGTGACAGGGGTATTACTACAGCGAGCATGGTAGTCAAGGGGAGTCAGGGTAGTGGTGGTGGGGGAGTGGTAAGAAAGTAAGACACTCCCTGCATAGTGTAATCCACCCTATTATTAGCTGAATGTTCCTGTTCACTGGACACCAGTTGACCGAGCCCCCTGGGATAGTACAGCGCTGTTGTACCAACAAATCCTCCCTATCCAATAACTAAGTTAGACTATAATTAAATACTCATTTCTTGTAAGTTACTACATATTCTGTTGAATGCTACTTATTGTCGTGGGGTGATGGAAATTTGGAAATATTGCGCCAACAACAGGATTCGAACCCATACTTCTTTTTTAAATATTTTTTTATTGAGGCTGTATTTATACTGTCCATAGCATATAAGCCTGGGTATTCAGGCTTGTTTTCATTGCTAGCCAGCTGGGCCCGTATGCATGGAGCGGTGTTTGATTTGTGTGGTGTTATCCCTCTAACACAGGGTAGCTACCACCGGTTATCGGCGGCGTCGAGAACTATGTCATGCCATATGCATAGTGGCCTAAACGGTAGGTGTTAGCTATATGTGAATTAATTTATTCATTATGGAAATCTCTCTGAGCCTGTTGCTGGCGAGCACCTGGTTGGGCCTAATATATAGCCGCCGATTCGGCGGCGGCGGCGGCGATGTGGGTTTTGTTGATATGCGACAGTATGGATATCGACGTCGAAGCGGCGGCGGCGATTTGTCGATGTGCGACAGTATGGATATCGATGTCAGCGATTTGTTTACTTTACATTCGTCGATTCGACAATATTAATATCACCGCCAATGCGGCGGCTGCATTAATATTGCTTCGTTTTTAGGGTTAATTTGATGAAATTTCACTTATTGCGTATGTAAATCTGTTAAATACGATAGCATTGAATAGATTTGGGTTCCATCCTGACACTAACCTAACACTTACACTGCTGTAAACCTGCTGGGGCTGGGGTTAGAATCTCCGACTTTAAACACGTGGTGTTAGGCCTAACACTGCTCCATGCATAACAACTTTTCCGCACTAAACCAGAAATCCCCCCCTAAATGCGTTTTGCCTCGCTAACACCGCTCCATGCATACGGGCCCTGTAGTGTTGGTGTTATCTTATCACACTGTAGCTGCTGATAAGGTATTTGATTTCCTGCATTTCAGTAGCAGGTTGGTATGGTTAGTAGCCTATGTTAGTTTTTTAAAATTTTCTTGGCATATATGTGTTTGATTTTTTCTACTCCAACTATTAGACTGGCCTACTCCTATTTACATATAATAGGCTTGTACGTAGATGTGTGCTGTGCTATCTGGCTACTTTTGGCATGATTACCTTCCATTGGGCGTCCCGCTGGAAGGCCATGACATATCACATGCCCCTTTGCAGTGCAGCTTTGTGGGCGTTTCCTAGCCTTATTTTGCACATATATCTTTTGTATGTTTTTAGGTGAGGAATTTGTTGTTCCTTTACCGTTTGGCCATTCCACACCTTGGCATCCATTTCCAGCATGCTTCTCTCGTGAGCTTTTATTTGGCTTCTGGTCTGCTTTAGTAGTGGTGCATTATTTGCTCTAGTAGCCCTTTGTTGTTTTGTTTGGAGTTTATTGTTTTGACTATAGCTGTATGCTATTGTTTTCAAATGAATTTTTCTCCTATTTTCTAGTAATTTTACTTTGTTTTTTTTTGGTGTTTGTCATAGGTGGGGTGCAGCTTGTCTACTCTGAGGCCCATTATTTGGGCTCTGTTCTGCAGTATTTGCAGTTTTTTTAGAAGTTCTTTCATGCTTTGAAGATTTTTATTGACATGTAGTCTCTTAGCTTTTCACATAGCCACAGTTTGTGTTGTACCTTTTGGATAATTTTGTTTATACATAGGTTGTAGTTTAGTTGGCTGTCCAACTCAAGGCTTAGGTATTTGTAATGGTCTACATTTTCTAATGTTTGCTTTCCTAGCTTACAGTGTAGTTTTTTTTATGACATTTGTTTATGCGAGAAGAGAACTGTTTTTGATTTGCTTGTGTTGATGGTTATTTTGTTGGACTCACACTACTCGTCTAGATTTAGTAGGAGCTTATTTAGTTCAGTTATTACCTCATCTTCTGTGGAACCAGACGGGATGGCCAAATGAGTTAGAGCGTCCGTCTCCCATCTTGGTAGACCATGGGATCATGGGTTCGAACCCTGGTCGAGTCAAACCAATGACTTAAAAATTTATACTTGTTGCTTCCTAGTCAGGCACTCGGCCTTATTAGGATAGGGCAAGGACTGGTTGGCTCAGTGTCAGGATAATGTGACTGAGTGGGATATCAGGTCATGGTGCTGGCAGCCTGGTATCCCAGTGAGGCAGTACTATAAAGTTGCCATTAGCGCGCACTGTCACAAGGCGGTGCCATTCCTGATATGACCTTAGATGTTGCTAGGACATAAAACAACAACAAACAAACAAACCTCATCTGTGGTGCCCTTTGCATATATGACTGTGTCATCTGCATATGGTTGGAGGCATTCAGTTTGCAACCATTTTTCAAGATCGTTTATGTCGATTATAAAGAGCAGTGGCCCTAACACTGACCCTTGTGGTAAACCACATCTGACAGGTTGGTTGTCTGATAGTGTATTGTTCATTTTTGTTTTCTGTTGCCTGTTGTTCAGGTAGCATTTCATCCAGTCCATAGTGTTGGATTTTACGCCCATGGTTTTTAGTTTTTCCAGTAGTATGTTGGTTATGGTCTACTGTATCGAATGCTTTGCTGAAGTCAATGAAGGCTGCTCCAACTAATTGTTTTTGGTTCATTGATGCCAGCATGTCATTTGTTAGGATAGCTATTGTTTTTGATGTGCAGTGCAGTTTCCTGAAGCCCCCTTGTCTTTCGTTTAGTATATCGTTTTTTTTTCAGGTGTTCATTTATGTGTCTATGTAACACTTTTTGCATGAGCTTGCCTGGGGTTTGAAGAATTGATATTGGCCTGTAATTTCCCATGTTTTGTTTGTCTCTATTTTTGTGAATGGGGGTGATGGTTGCTATTTTCCAGGCTGAGATAAAATGCCACTGTTCAAAGGGGATGGTGAATAGGTCTACTATAGTGGCCGGGATGGCTTGGAGTGCCTCTTTCAGTATTTTGGTTGGCATTTCGTCTGTTCCACTTGGTTTATTTGTGTCTATGTCATTTACTATTTTTTTTCTTTCTATTATATCTGTTTTGCAGGTGGGGTTTCTAGTCATTCCAAGGCTTACACTATGTCGTGGGGTTCGAACCCACATTTCTTGTCATTCCAGTGCTAGAATTCTAACCATTTCACTACCTAGGCTCCCTGATGCAATCACCCTATCCATGCCTACCTGTCTACATGGCTCTTTGCCTGCGAGGTCAGTGCAGATTAATACAATATTAATCCCTAAATGAGCCTTTCCTTTCTAAAAACTACAACCCCAAGAACAAAACAAAAACAAACAAACAACTTTGAAATGATCTGAGAGCCAACGTAAATGAAACAAACCCAGTAACTATCGGCTCAAGTTGCTTTTGTTTCTTTAATTCAAGGTTCAGGTTGATGTAGTCAGTTGGTTGGTTGGTGGAGTTTTACGTTCTGGCAACATCTAAGGTCATATCAGTACAGGTACTGGCTTGTGACAGTTCGCACTCATGGCAACTTGTATAGTGATGCCCCACAGGGAAATCAGACCGCTGGCACCATGACCCCCATATCCCACTCAGTCACATTATCCTGACACTGAAATACAAAATGGCTAACCATACAACACAGCCATCCCACCTAGTCGCAGTCCTGAAGGGTCCAGGGGTGTTCTGGCACACTGGTGTACTATCTAAAGAGAGGGCATGGGTTAAAGGATGCTGTAACAAACCACAATGGGATGGGATCCTCTCCCACAGGCCTGTATATCATCTGCGTAAATGTACATAGTAGGCTAAGTTATCATATACAGGTTATACAACTTGAAAATTAAAAAAAACTAATATAGAAACTACTAACACCCAAAACCGCAAAGGTTGGCCGAGAAAGATCAGGTAAAGACTCCTGAGTGCGGGACCAGACCAATCCAGTATCACAGCTGTCCATCGTTGAAAACAAGCACCCTCACGGGAGCTTATACGTTATGGGCAGAATATAAAACTTGTCACAAAAAAAAAAAAAAGCCTTTGCCCTATCCTAATAATGCCGAGCGCCAGGCTAGGAAACGAAAAGTATAAATTTTATAAGTCATTGGTTTGTCTCGACAGGGAACCAAAATCCCGAAATCCCGCACGCGATTCCCGCGCTGTGCTGATTCCACCCCCGCGCCCGGTAGGTTGATGCAGTAGTGTTGGGGCGTGTAGGGTGGGTCTCCTCCGAGACTGTGTACAAGTGTGTGAGGTGGCCGAGACGCGCCCAATTAACCCGGGGGATATATCGTCGGGGGCCTTGTGTTCCAGTATTCGCGCCATCCCTTTCAGACCGCCGACCAGCAGGGCGCGGCGTACTAAGATTAACAGTTCAGGAACACCCGAGGGCGAGGTGCAATAACACTTCACTGTCACAAGTCGGTACCCGTCCTGATATTACCTTAGATGTTGCCAGGATATAAAACTCCAACAACCAACCAACCTTCAACAACACTAAGTGCACGGAGCACTATCATTTTTAACAAATCTCTCGTTGTTCGGTGCACTGTCACCTTAACAACTAGATACAAGATTCACCCCGTACGTCCAGTACAGGGGTGAAAACCAACCCATTAGAAAAGCTGGTGAAGAATTTCGACATGCTGGGTTAATTAACTGAGCTGGTAAATTCTTAATTTAAGAATCACAATATATTCTTTCTGTACGTCTTCATATTTACCCGCTACCTTTGGTTTGAAAAATATAATAAAACATCTAGTTTAATAAGATTTAAAAGTGAAATCGATGGCGTTCTGTGGCCGCCATCTTGTCTTTTTGCATTCTCTCCCATTTCACCAACTCTGTGCCGATATATGTAGCCATTTGATCCTGGAACCACACTTTCTAGTTCATGTCCCATACTAAAGCTATTTTCGCCCGTATTTAGACTACAGTGTCCTTCACCCGTGTACTACACAAGTACCAGGTGAATCTTTTATCTACTTAACAACCAGAACGGGCGTGGTGGCCCAATCGGTAGAGCACAGGCCTCGCGTGTGGAAGATCGGGACTTCGCAAGTTCGGTTCCTGGTCGAGTCAAATCAATGACTTAAAAATTGATACTTGTCACTTCCTAGCCTGGTGTTCGGCATTATTAGGATAGGGCAAGGACTGGTTAGCTTGGTGTCAGGATAATGTGACTGAGTGGGTTATTGGGTCATGGTGCCAGCAGCCTGATTTCCAAGTGGGGCAGCACTATAAAATCGCCATGAGTGCGTACTGTCACAAGTCGGTACCAGTCCTGATATGACCTTAGATGTTGCTAGGATGTAAAACAACAACAAACAAACCTTAACAACCCCCGGGGATAAGTGCACTAACATTTTAACAACAACCCCCCCCCCCGCCAGTTGCAGGGAGCTCACTGTACAACCCCTGGGACGCCTTGTGCTAACAGCTTGACAAGATCTGCGGCACGAAGTACTAACAGCTTAACAACCCTCAGGGGGTGTTACACTACCAGTTTATCAATCCCACAGTTGAAGTGAACTAACAGAACAACAACCCTTGGGGCGCCATGTACTAACAGCTTACCATCATCTGGGGCACGATACACTATCAGTTTAACAATCCCTGGGGGATGTGCATTAACATTTTAAGAACCCCACATTTGAAGTGAACGAATAGTACAACCCCAGTGGCACAGTGTACTAACAGCTTAATAATAGCGACATCTGGGAAACGATGCATTAACAGTTTAGCAACCCTCGGTGGACGTTCACTACTAGTTTAACAACCCCACAGTTGAAGTGAACTAACAGAAAACACCAAGGGGCAATGTGTACCAACAGCTTAACAACACTCATGGCACATGACACTAACAGTTTACCAATGCCTGGGTGGACGTGCACTAACATTTTAGCAACCCCACAGTTGAAGTGAACTAACTGTACAACAATACTTGGGGCGCCGTGTACTAACAGCTTAACAACATTTGGTGCACGAATCACTAACCGTTTAACAACCCTCAGGGGGAAGTGCACTAACAGTTTAACATCCCCCCCCCCTCCAGTTGCAGTGAACTAACTGAACAACAACCCTTCGGATGTCGTGCACTAACAGCTTAACATCTGGACACGATACACTAACAGTCTGACAACCCTCGGGGAGAGTACACTAACAGTTAAACAACCCTACATTTGAAGGGGAATTAAAAGTGCAACTCGATAAGCACCGTGTGCTAACAACTTAACAAGATTCAGGGCAAGAGGCACTAACAGATACGCTGCCGGAGGGCGCAGTGCACTGACAGAACCAACAGTCTAAAGCTGCGTCGTCCAATGAACGTGTCAAATTTTCGAAACCAAACATTTGTTGAGATCTAATTGTGCCTATCCAACTTAAATACTAGTGCACTTATTAAGAAGATGATTATTTGATGATATTATACATACGCGTATTTTATTCACAACTTCTGTACACAATGCACAAGCATAAATTAAGCTGTTGATAATAATTGAAATTGTAGGAACAGTGTAACCAAAATGGCTGTCTTCCCACTGGCCCTCCATAAAATGGCGTAGGATGCATGGGTACCAACTTGTGACTGTCTGCACTCATGACGAATTTATAGTGCTGACCTTCTGAGAGACCAGGCTGCTAGCACCATGACCTGATATCCCACTCAGTCACTAAGTGACTTTAATAGAACCTATTATTGCTGAAGCCTGTTCTCTGTGGCGGAGTGGTTAGAGTGTCTGACTTTTTTCTAGGTCGGCCTCCTAATCTGGGGGTCAGTGGTTCGATTCCCCGTGCCCCCACCTCTGCCAATTTGGATTTCCACCGCTGTGTATAACTTACAGCGTCATCAAAGGCCGGTTGCTCTCATACCGTGTCTATGTGGTATGGGAGGTTAAAAATCCCTTGGGTCGGTAAAAGTGTAGGCTCGGGCTTTCTATCGACAAACATGTCTAATGGTGAAAACAAGTCTATTCAGGCTCATCCATAATAGGCAGTATAAATCTTCAAGAAGAAAGAAAAAAAAAAAAAAAGCCTACGGTGTTTAAAGATTTGAAAAGCATGCACAAATGAATAAAGTATGTTTGCACTTCAAATATTTCCAAAATTAGCAATTTGTAATAAAAGTGCCTTTAAACTAAAGTAAGTTAGATTAAAACATTCAACCTAATATATATATATATCCCATAACAAATAAAAGAAACTTAAAACCATCTAAATGTGCACCTTTAACAATCGGCATTGCCCGGATGCATCTGTCAGTGCGGCCTGTGTGGGAGGCAGCCTTCAGTAATACAGGTCGTTGCACACACCGCATGCCTGCACTACCCATCATCCAAGCACTGATTCAGGCAACCTAAAAGTCTGCGTATGCGCCTATGGATAATAGATGCATATATATTCACTCCTCCACCCACAGCCCTCCAAGCCCCCCCTCCCCCCCGACCCCGCTCCACACAACCCCCAGCCCCCCTCCCACTCACCACCTCAACACTTCCTCTTTTCTTCTTCCTGTGTCGTAGTTGCATAATTTCTATAGAGCCATCTGACATTATAGTCAATCCCCGTTTCATCTAGAAATCTCGCTACTCGCTATCCGACCAAAGTTATTCCTGGAACAGATTTCCGCCATTCATTTTATCCATCTAATATTAAAAACCATTTATCCGATAATCTCGCTAATCAGACTTTGGGTGCTGGGAACAAACATGGTTTGGATTAAACGAGGGTTGACTGCGAGAACATCGCCATTTTCTTTTTCGCTAGCGCTCCATCCCCCAATCACACTCTCGCTCCACCTAACTATTCTCCATCCATGCAGCGTCTGTTCCCTTCCTTCCCCATTCTTTCCCTTTCTCTCATTCTCTCTTTTGCGTACCTAGCTCACATCCACCTTTCTGCTTACTTCCCACCCTCTTCATCTTCCATCCCCTCCCTCTGCTCACTCACTCTCTGTCTCCCTTTCCATCCATATCCTTCACATGCTCTTCCTTCTCTTCAGTTACATCACGTATTTATCCCTTCCTTCCCTCTCCTCCTTTCCTTCTTTTATCTACTTAACAACCAGAACGGTCGTGGTGGCCGAATCAGTAGAGCACAGGCCTTGTGTGCGGAAGATCGGGACTTCGCAAGTTCGGTTCTCGGTCGAGTCAAATCAATGACTTAAAAATTGATACTTGTCACTTCCTAGCCTGGTGTTTGGCATTATTAGGATAGGGCAAGGACTGGTTAGCTCAGTGTCAGGATAATGTGACTGAGTGGGATATCAGGTCAGGGTGCTGTCAGCCTGGTATCCCAGTGAGGCAGTACTATAAAGTCGTCCTGAGCTAAGTGGGATCTGCGGCGAGCAGGCTCCACGTCCTGACACGACCTTATATGTTGCGAGTTGCCAGGACGTTAAACTCCAACAAAAAACACACAAGCTATTGAGAGATTGGGGTTTGTCGCACAAGTTGGTTGAACATGTGGGACATCCTGTCCTTCACGCGTGAGTCCTGTTGGTTACGCCCCTAACCGCTGACAGGGTGGAGTGGCGGTGGGTGTGGGTTGGTGGGTGGGCATTGATCTAGATAAGCTGCGACATGCTCACGCCTCGGTTGTTCATTTCGGTGACTGACATGTCAGTGATAACCCAAACTTACTTCATCTGGAATTCTCATTACCGACGTACATTATTTCCCGTCATTCTCGCTTCTCTCCTTGCCTTCCCTTGCCTTCTTTGTCTTCCCTTCTTTCACTTCCTTCCTTGCCTTCCTTTCCATCTTTCTCTTCCTTGCCTTGCTTTCCTTGCTTTCCTTCCCCTCCTAGTCTTCTTCGCCTTCCTTGCTTGCTTTCCATTCTCTCCCTTCCTTCCCTTGCTTTCTTTCCTTCCCTTGCTCCCCTTCCTTCTCCACCTTCCTGTCCTTCCTTTCCTTCCCTACCTTCCATTCCTTCCATCGCTTACCTTGATTACCTTCTTTCTCCACATTGCTTCCCTTCCTTTCCTTTCCTAGCTTCCATTGCTTTCCGCCCTTTGCTTCCCGAGCTTCCATTCTTCTCTACCTTCCTGTCCTTCCCTTGCTTCCCTTGCTTTCCTTCCCTTCCTTCCCTAGCTTCCATTCCTTCTCCACCTTGCGTTCCTTGCTTTCCTTCCCTTGATTCCCTTGCTTTCCTTCCCTTCCTTCCCTAGCTTCCATTCCTTCTCCACCTTGCTTCCCTTGCGTTCCTTCCTTTCCTTACCTTGCTTCCCTAGCTTCCATTCATTCTCCACCTTGCGTTCCTTGCTTTCCTTCCCTTGATTCCCTTGCTTTCCTTACCTTGCTTCCCTAGCTTCCATTCCTTCTTCACCTTGCTTCGTTTGCGTTCCTTCCATTCCTTCCCTTGCTTTCCTTACCTTACTTCCATACCTTCCATTCCTTCTCCACCTTGCTTCCCTTGCTTTCCTTCCCTTGCTTCCATTGCTTTCCTTCCCTTGCTTTCCTAGTTTCCATTCCTTATATACCTTCCTTCCCTTCCCTTGCTTCCCTCGCTTTCCATCCTTCCCTTCCTACCTTTTACCTCTTCCTCACGATCCTACCTGTGACTTCCCTCTCCGTTCACAACACTTAAACTTGCATAATCCGACCGGTTTGAGCTTCTCCCAAATTATTAGATAAATATATTATAATGATTATCATAATCTAATTTAATCTTAGTTTGAAGGTAACTTTCATTTAAAAGGGTTCGGAGTAATTTGAAGTGACTGCGAGTACAACTAATGTTGTGACTGATCGAAATTGTGGAGATCATATGCTTCAGCAGGGGAAGGCTCACCAACTGGACAGCCCAGGGTGGGATAACCGGAAATATAAAAGCCAGATAACATATCTAACAACAATATAAGTCAAATCAAATTCAAACAAACATAACTCAACCACCTATTACGTACAGGCCTATGGACATGTAAATAAAATAGGCTAGTATAGAATTAAGTAGAAAAAAGCGGAAAACTTTCCCAAGAAAACCCCAAAACACTAACATAGAACCCTAAGAAAACAACTAACATAGTAATAAGAATAGAACAAAAATTCAATGCCAAGAGGGCCCCAAAAAAACTAACATAGGCTACTAAACGTACCAACAGATCTATCTGCTACTGAAATGCAGACAATCAAATAACTTATCAGCAGCTACTGCTTGGTAAGACAACACCAACACTACAGCTGGCCAGCATTGAAAACAAGCCTGGTTACCCGGGCTTACATGTTATGGACAGTATAAATACAGCCTCAATAAAAAAAATAAAAATAAAAATAAATAGGCTCTACTAAGCTGAGTGACTATTCCTCAGATGCAGCAATGCATAGTTAATGAGTACACGACTATGTATGTTGGCCCTCTAGGACCACATCTTTGATTAAGAACATTTCATGCTTTCTTCGGACTGTTCGGCTTTAGGATTCCTCACCAACATCTCCCCTTAGATGTTATCAGGATGCAAAACCCCAAGAAGCAGACAAGCCCCCCTCCGTGTCGATACTCTACAACCCAAACTCTTTCCTCCAATAATGCCCAACTGCGTATTTGCAATCAGATGTGGCAAGTAATCGAGTTATATTCGTGAGATAAAGAATTAAGACAGCATCATAATCGGCTATACTTTGAATGTACAAACAAACCAACCCATAATCAGATACTTTTTCACTTGAACCGGCAATGTGGAATTCTCTGACGGATTCATGTCGGATTGTCGCGTAATGTGCAGCGGCCCTAACCTGTCAAATCTCAGACAATCGTGGGGTAGATAAACAATTAAAGGCCGCCTCATCATCGTTGATTCTTTGAATATAAAAAAGAAAAAGAATAAAAGAAAAAGAAAAAAACAACAACCCCAAACCAACTTAATCAAAAAAGTTTCGCTTGAAGAACCCAGTCATGGATTCAACTCAAATTGTCGCATAACGTACACGGTCTTCACCTGCTAATTCGTAGAGCCATAACTGAATCGTGCGAAGCCATTACACACAATTGCACTCTCTAAGAAACTTGCGCGTCGCCATCTGAAACCACGGCGCATGCGCGGTAAGCCAGTGAGTCGGCAGGCGGCCATCTTGGTTGACAGGTACATATTTTATCGCGGAAACACAACTGATCGCAAAGCATGATAGATCGGCGCGGAATAATTAAATGTGCGATGCTTAATTAACACCGCCATAAAAGAGCCATCAACCCACCTTGTCGCAAAATCAACTTTTTAACAATTTAAACAATTAGAATCTGTGCCGCTATTATTTATTTGTATTGGCGTGAGGGGGGTAGATTCCCTGATTAATCAGGGTTAATTTCAATCGTTGACAAATGGTCATGGCCATTTCTCTGCTCCCTTCCCTGTCCCAGAAATGCTTAGCACCAGGCAAGATAACTACAAGTGTCAATTTTTGTAAGCTTTTGTAAGTTTTTGGTTTGACTCGGTGGGGAATTAGATCCAGAATTGGGCTATGAAGCTTTAGTGTTTCAGACTTGATGGATATCTGAAATTGCTTACTTCTGCGACTTCGCTTTGAACTCTAATTAGACAAATTACATTGTTCATATTGTTTCGCAATATGGGTAATTCGGGACCGAGGAGGAGCTGACCCCCCCCCCTTCTATCCTCACCACCTTCCCTTCCCCCCCCCTTTTCCTCCAGCACCCCCCCCCCCCCCCCCCCCCCCCCCCCCCGGGCTTGATACCCCCACCTACCTCCAGGTGGCGGCACCCGCCCTGCGCTGGTGCCGCTGCCCGCACCCAGCAAAAACCCTCACCTCTTCCGCCCCCAAGCCCACAGCCACTTCTCACCCAGACGACCCACCGACAACACCTCCAACTTCGCCGCCCACTCACCCAACTACCATACACCCCCCCCCCCCCCCCCCCACCCCCCCCACTCCTAAGGTTGAGGCCCGGGTCACCTACAGACCCCTCACCACACGACCTTGACTTCTACCTACCTCGATTAACTGTCCTTATGACTAACGGACCACTACGGACCGATCAACATGAACACTGAACATTACCTACTTAAGACACTATGACTCTACCCTAGTCCGATCATGAACTTGAACTTAACCCACATGCCTATACATCCTTATAACCCCTACATTTACCATTACCTTACCTCACTCCACTACCATTCTTCCTGAATAAATTGCCATACTATAGCTCCGTCTCGTGTCCTGAATTAAAATATATATCGATTTAGCACAACTCTTCCTGTCGCCGTATCAGCATATTATTACTGATCATATTAGCACAATAGAGTTCTAATTTTATGATCATAAAAATATACTTATGTTAAAGCTAACCATATATGAAAATAACCTATTACATGGGGAAATAATAAATATATTGTTAAGGCATCTACTTTGTCTTTGTTACCTGAAAAGAAATATACGCAACAGACTCTTATGTTAACATTTACAACCTATTTTGATTTACTCGGTTCATGAAGTTTTCTTTATAGCAGTCTGGACAGGAAATAAATATAATAAATCCATCAACTTTTTTCAGTTCTAGTATTAATAACATTGTTCTCACTGTTGAAATCTAAAGTAATCAACAAATAAAAACATGAAAACTAGAATTATCCATATACCATTTTGCATTTTACATAAACATTGAGTATCAGCCATTATTAAATCACCAAAGTTGACGTCTAACGTGGCCATGATTCTCTCCTGACTTATACTGTTTGACCAGCACTACTTTCACTTCTTTTCTTTGCTATTTCTAGCTGAACAAATCTGATGTTCTACAATGTCTGGCTATAAAGCTTGGACAAAACCGAATTAAAGAATCGTGCCAGTTAATTCCAAGTTAATCTTCTTCTTTTCTTTTTTTTTTACCAAAGATTAGGCATTTCTGAATAATAAGTGAACAGAATACTAGGAGTGTGTGCAAACATTTTCTTTTATTTTCTGAAGTGGTTTTATCCCTCTGAAGAACATAAATGTTGCAATTGGTGATGCATTAGTCTTCCTGCCCTAATTCGCTACACTCGGCTGTAATGGAGAGAAAGATGAGGCAAGATAGAAAACAGAAGGAGAAACTGGTTTAAATAATATATTTAATAGAAAACAAATTGGACCTTGGCAGGTGGATCAACATGTATCAGGCGGCGACAGGGCCAGAAATCATATGCTGACTGGGATGTGCAACCAGGAAGTTCAGTCCTATTACAGGTGGTAGTGCATTCAGGCAGATTCAAGTCATGGATCAGTGCTCACCCCCCGAGAAAGAAGGTGGGTGGGTGGGGAAACGATGTGTATGGTAGCAGTGTCAAGAGCAGAGTGAGTGAAAGTAGGCAAGGCGATTCAGCAGGAAAGGTAAACAAACAGCAGCCTCGTGAGCAAATTACCCATGTTAGCCTCAGGCCAACATGCACCATGACAAATACCAGTACACACCATAGATAAAGTTAGAACAATATAGATGGACACTTCCAAGAAAGCTTAAAGCAAAGCATCGATTTGAATGATGCATAGAGAATGAGATAAGAGAAACAAGAAACATAGGCGGAGGTTAGCTATGTCAAGATAGCATGGTAAGAGGTAGTAGGGAGGCATAACTGAATATCTGAATTAATGAGGGTTTACAATTTTTGTTGTTGTTACTAAATGTATTTTATTCGGCGAATAATGTCTTTTGTCAGCGGCAGAGCACTGGTCATCCAGCCATTCATTACAATTTGTTGGTACATAAATGACAATATCAGTTGCAATAATAACCACATGAAAAACCTGTTCGATAATAGAAGCATAATATAAATTGACTATTCATTGTAATAGTAACTGCATAGAATTCCAGTTCAACATATGTATCATGCACTTGGTGAGTGTGCATCAATAAATGTACAAGATGATCCTAGAATTGTGTTTAAACACTTCTTTCTTCCTTTGCTTTCTCTCTTCTTTTTTTCAAAAAGATATAACATATCTCCAATACACATATACATATATATATTATATTGTAAATATGCAAATCAGTGGATCCAATCACCAATACCAAATGTGAGAAACCTGCCCATTTTGTAATCCCATCACAAGTGTCATCATTCAGATGACCGGGCTTTCCTATCATAGGTACTTATCAAACTAGACTCAGCCGCTACACAGCTTTGTCTGGTTTGATATTAATCCATGACCAATGCGCCGGATTTGAACCCACACTTCTGCCATTCCGAGGTGACTGGTTAGCTCAGTGTCAGGATAATTTGACTGAATGGGATATCGGTTCATGGTGCCGGCAGCCTGATTTCCCACTGGGGCAGCACTATAACAGTTGCCATGAGTGTGCACTGTCACAAGTCAGTACCTGTACTGATATGACCATAGCTGTTCCCAGAACGTAAAACTCCACCAACCAACGAACTAATTACACCAAGCTGAACCTGCTCCCTGAATTAAAGAAACAAGAGCAACTTGAGTCGATAGTATGGTAGGACGTAAAACAACAACTAACAAACAAACAAGCCATTCCGAGGTTACTGTCCTAACCATTAAACTATCTAATCTCCGTGATGCAAACCAACATACTCATGTCTGTCCGTCTATAGCCGTGTTTACATGGGGAATTGTAAAGTGAATCAGGCAAAGCGATTTATATGAAGCGATCTAGTGGCGCGTTTGCACGGACCAAGTTTGAAAGTGTTTCGGCGCCGGGAACCAGCAGCCTTAGTTCCGCCTGTAGACGGCGAGCACTGCTATTTGTTTAGTTTACATTCGGCGATTCGATGCCGATGCAGCTGCTACGTTAATATCGCTTGGAATTTAAGGTTAATTTAATTAAATTTCATTATTTGAGTATGTAATTCTGTTAAATATGATCGCATTCAATAGATTTCGGCCTAATCGGTCCCTAACACTGCCGGGCACCAGCGATAGTTACAGCTGAGCCTGTAGCCGGCGAGCACTGCTATTTTACCCTATCGCCGCCCGGGAACCAGCTGAATCGCTTCAAATAAACCACCTCATGACCAGGTATTTATAAAGCGAATCATATGAAGCGAATCAGCCCTAATCCACTTCAGCGGTGCGTTTACACGGCGAATGTAAGGCGAACTAGGCAAGGCGCATTATATGAGCCGTTTTAACTCGCCCGTGTAAACACTGCTTATGTCAACTTTCTGCTGGGGAGGTCCCCACACTTCAGTACTCTCCACCCACTGCCCCATATATTAGTACTACTGTGGTTTACGTAAATATTGAGGTAGCAACGAAGGCGGACTACACCAGTCGCGTGTCATCAGCACACACCATCAATCCACTGCCCCAGATATTACCTCCTATTATCTACACAGGCGTTTGCCATCCACTTTCCTCACTCTCGGCCAAGTGCCCGTCAAAAGTGCTTCTAACAACCGGAAGTCAGTTAGGTGCCTACAGTTCAGCGCATGCTCCAATCAGTGGCGCCACCCCCGGACAAAAAAGGCATTCCACGTAGGCCGATACAACGCCCTGAGCGTACGGAGATTACAACGGACACTCTCACTGCTTGCCAATAGTTGGACTAGGATGATGTAGTTTACATTGATGCCGCTGGGGGGCAGCACCTCTAGCTCCCTACCTCCCCTCTGCACACACGCACATATTGTAGTAGAACTGGCGCGATATTGATTTCTCGTGTTGTGTTTTTAAATAAATCATTGAATGTTTTTTCCACGTATACACACTGACTATATCAATGCATATACACATATATCCAGTATATATATATATATATATATATATATGCATATATATATATATATATATATATGTATATATATTATAACATAATACAAACAAGTTAACGACTGAAATATATATATATATATATATATATTTACACTATAAATGTAAAACATTCCTCACACACGTACACATAATTATACATATTTCAACCAGTCCTGATATGACCTTTGATGTTGAGAGGACGTAAAACTCCAACTACCAACCATCTATATAATTCAATCGTCAACATTCTTTTTTTAAATTTCACTTTTGGAGGAGATAGATAATAACCTAGGAAAGCTGGTTTGAATTTAGCCAGCTTCAGTTTCTTGTGCATTCTAATAATAATATCTATTCACATTTGGGAGTTCACTGTATATAGCCATTGCTTAGGTATTGTATGGAGATAAAATTAGTTCTGATAGCAGACAGGCAGAGTGTAGTATTTATTAATCTGCAGGACGTGCTGAGGGCTAATGGAATATGAACATTGTCTCAAAGGAAACATCATTTTAACAAAGGCATATGTGACATTCTATGCTGGTGAGGTGATAAAGACGAGACAGTGGACCTTAATTACTGTACTACTTACTGTCCATATACCATTAGTATTTGATCCGACGAGGTCCGAGCATATGTATATATATATATATATATGTATATATATATATATATCGACATCAAAGCTTGATTAATCCTAAGTAATATAGAAGCTTCCTCCAAGAATTATAATTCATCTACAAGAAAGTTTTCCATTTGAAATTAAAAAGACGCTAAGTTCCAAGTTCTAACCTTTCAACCGGCGTTCAGATGTACATTATTTTCCTCTGGTGGGCCTATATATATATATATATATATATATATATGTATATATGTATATATATGTGTATTATATGTAATAGTCTTCAGTGAGCCCAACTATATATATAAAATCCTCTGGTGCGACTGACACTGGTCTACATCCGGTGGAGGTGAGGAGGGTAGGTGGAGCCACCTGTACAGTGTGTCTTACGGAGTATAACAAATAAAGTAATAATTAACCCTTACGTATCTGTATACTTGCATAATTCGTTATACATCACATATATGTATATATATGTGTATTATATGTAATAGTCTTCAATGAGCCCAACTATATATATATATATATATGTATATATATGTGTATTATATGTAATAGTCTTCAATGAGCCCAACTACCACAAGGTGGCCAATTCTAATGGGCTGACCCTTGCTGGTCAGAAGTATCGGCAGGTGGCAGTACACTAGCAGGGGTGGACCCTATGATGGACCATTCCACCCATGGCTCTAGTGGTGACCCCTAACGGAAGATCGCACGCGATATAGCCGGGTTGTGACAGGTCATTTCTATTCTGACCGGGGTTGAACAAACCAGAGGGAGGACTTACAAGCTTTGAAGCAACTCCAGTGTGACCTCTATATTATATATAAATATTATATAAATATATATAAATATGAAGTGGGCAAGACTACTCGCCTTGTGACAATTGCGAGCTTGGGCCGATTAACCCGCATTTGGAAATGCGGGCTACTCGCCAGGGCAGACTCGCAATTGCCACCATTTGCGAGGCCCCGGGTTTCCGGCCATAAAGCGTTGCTAGGAGACGTCAATTGCGACTCTTCTGGCAATGATAGGAGGTCGGGCGTTCGGACCCAGACCCATCGGACGTGTTTATGCACGCTCTGATGTTTTAGCCGAGATTTAGGCTTTGATTGTCGAAATTATAAACTTGTTTAAACTTAATGATATGGGAGGGGAGTTAATAGTTCATATACAACATGTTGCTATGGTCCTTTGTTAGTCTTTGGTAAGAATAAAGCTGTGAGCTCTTGGAAAGGTAAATTGGAACGTTCCTTGCATTCTTTACTTTCCTCCAGTCTTCTTGTAGACTAACCGCTATGGTCAGTCTTGATATTCGATTGCTTTGTATGTAATTAAGGGCCTTATGCCTAATAGGCCTTATGCAGCTAATTAACCCATCTGCGGGAAGATAATAACAGACATATTAACGGAATTAACGTAGTGTTATTTTGGCTAAAAGTATGACAGTAACTTAGTCTGATTAACAGTGACAGAGGCAGCAACACAAGCATGTCTGCTTAGTTCTGGATTAATTTAATCATATTGATATACACCGAACGGTGGGGAGGACAGCCAGTTAGTTGAAATAACCTAGTAATTGTTTTAGGCCGATAAATGCGAGTAAGGGCAAAACCCGTATTTAGATAATACTCTGGCTGGTCGCCCTTAGCCCGGGAATGACATCGACGGCGACGGACTACCTGCAGACGGGACGAGAGGCAGCGGCGGCCCACGGCAGGCCCAGGAAATTCACATGGAAATAATGACATAAATTAACACGTAGGCTCGCCTTAAGTGGGGGTGGAATAGACCGACGGTTAAACATATATATATTATAAATAAATAATGAATTATCCGAGTATAAATATATGGAGGGAATAACGTAATATTATATTTAGTACATAGTAGTGTGTTATATTCTGTGCTGCCGGCCAGCTACTTAGTGTGGGATGTGGCGCCACCTGCGGCGTTTATTGTAACTAATCCTGAAGCGCCGTTACTTCAGTAAGCCCCGACAATTGTGAATGTGATTATTACAGCTTTGGGACTTGTCATGGATATAAAAGAAATCCATTTCATTATGAACATATAACATATAAGCCACAGGGATTTCATATAAAGACTGAGTAGCCTTGAGAAAGGGCTAAAATTAAAATTTATCGCTTTCATTTTCTAGACAGATATAATTCTACATTAAAAAAAGAAATCCTTCATCCTCCTGTCGTAACTTATTCACGGCCCAAATGACCATGTTATTAAAGCATGTTTTTGTTTGTTTGTTGTTGTTTTACGTCCTAGAAACATCTAAGGTCATATCAGGATGGGTACCGACTTGTGACAGTGCCCACTCATGGCAACTTTATAGTGCTGCCCCACTGTAAGTCCAGGCTGCTAGCACCATGACCTGATATCCCACTCAGTCACATTATCCTGACACTGAGCCAATCAGTCCTTGCCCTATCCTAATAATGCCGAGCACCAGGCTAGGAAGTAACAAGTATCAATTTTTAAGTCATTGATTTGACGCAACTGGGGTTCGAACCCACGACCCCACGATCTACCAACACGGGAGTCGGGCGCTCTAACTCATTCGGCCATCCCGTCTGGTTGATTAAAGCATGTCAATTGTCAGATAGAATTAGAAGAATTTGAAGGAGTATTCGGAATTTTAACTGCTCTCTCATACGTTGCCCTAATTATTCGTGAATCTCTCGGGTCAGGGATTTGAACTGGTGTTCAAGATGTCTATTCTGAGATACGAAAGTTAATCGCCAACCAACACTAGCTACGCTGTTGTCGGGGTGAAACACATTGCACTTTTCCAGAGAATTGATGCAGTGTACATGTCGAGTAGCCATTGGGTCTTGCACATGTACCTTGTCCCCTTCCCGTCCCCGCCTCCACTCAGGCCAGACACAAGGGGTAGGTGCGTAATACCCCCATCAGACCAAACTACTTCTCCATACGTTTTTGAAAATGTTGCTGAATGGACTCAAACAGTGTGCAAACGGAATGGACATAGTAGCAACATTTTACGGTCTTTTTACAAACGGGATGGACAGGCTAGAACGGAATGGTGTTCTGAGCCCTGACCCGGTAGGGGCCAGGACTAGGAATTCAAAACGTCTTGCGTTCTTAAGGCGTATTGAAAAACCAAGACAGTTTACATATAGAAACAAATAGGGGTGAGCTGTCACAGGCTGCGACTACTTTAATATTAAGGATGGAACCTAACAAAATATATCATTAGAATGGGTGTAAGTAGCTCTTTACAGTTTCTCCAGCTCGAGCACTTCAAGGGACCGTTCAGCCAGCCGCAAACGAAAAGCGCGAAGTAAGTGGTACCTATGCAGACACGTTGAAGGTGGGAAAGACATGAACAAACTTAGACCTTTCGAACTGATTGCGTCTACAGTTATTTGGGTGGTAGCCTCTAAGGAGACCGATGGGCATTAACTTTAGCGTATACTTACTACACCTAGGGTATGTTTCCAGGAAAGCCAAATCTGGGACCTTTGTAGAGAAAACACATGTTAATTTAGATAAAAGGTTCACCCCATACTTCCAGTACAGGGGTGAATGACAACGTAGTCTAAATACGGCGAAAATAGCTTTAGTATGGAACAAGAAGTAGAATGCCTGGCACCAGTGTCAAATGGTTACTGATATCAGCACAGAGTTGGTGAAATAGGAGAGAATGCAAAAACACAAGATGGCGGCCAGAGAACTCCGTCGATTTCACTTTTAAATTGCACACCGCTAATTAGTGAATGGTTAACTCCCAAAGTGGTTTATGTCGTGCTATTCTTACATATATATATATATGCATAAACACACACAGATATGTATATGCATATATAGGCATCATTATAAATATATACACACATATATGTGGATATATGTGGATATATATGCTTATATATGGGTCGTTCTCAGAAAGTGTGTACCACTTGAGGTAGTCTACTTGAAATGCATATTTTAAAGAAACCCATTATTGGAGTGTCAATAGTTAGATTTCATCATTTAGCCCAATAATGTGGGAGATATTTTAGATCAAAAGTAAATCTTAATATTGTGTATTATGTATCTTATTGGGAAGGATGTAGCTAAATAAATAGAAAATTACATCACTAATTTGTGACATTGGCAACAGCATTGAAAATAAAGTGTCACAAAGTTAATGAAACCTCTAAACAACAGCACATTTCACTTCAAATGGTCATATACAATGTCTTCATTAAGTTTAAGACATTTATTTCTAAAAAAAATTATACAAATTATGAAATAGTTAACCTTTTCTGGAGTCATTAACATCATAACATTTTGTTTCCACTTGCAAGTATTATGGTACTCTGTATCAAACACTGAGTGCAGATACAGTACAGGAGCAAGTATTATGGAACTCTGTATCAAACACTGAGTGCACATACAGTACAGGAACTATTTTCACCATTTGACACTCTATGCATGTACCCAGTTATGGAATCGTAAAAGATAAATCCTGAAATTGCCCCTAAACATTGAAATTTGAGCCAAACATTTGTGTAAAATTGTTGCTTCCACTTGGACTGTTAAATTGTTAATATTTGTCTGGTGTTCTCTTTAATCATCACAAATAAGACAAAACCATAGCAATGAGGTTTCAAATTATTATTTCTACTGTTTATAAAGCAAGTGGCATGTGAAATGCCCTAAAAATGTCAAGCATTGTGTGGAAAATATTTGATTTTGGAGCCAGATTGGTTTCCATGCTATACTGCTATTTATTGGGTGTGAGCATCATTTGACCTACTTACAAGTGTCAGAATATGTTTATTTTCAATTATTCAGATGCAAAAGGACATACACATTGAGGAACTTTGTATATAGAACTTTAACAGCATTTTGATTTTGTGGTGATGATGTCACAGGTAGAGTGTTGGTCTCGAGATCAGAGGGTAACTGGTTCGAATCTTGGAGCTGGAATACTTCAACAACAAAAATCTCTTACTACTTTTTTTAAATGCATAATTATATTAATATTAATAAATAACTAACTAATCTAATATAGAATATTAATAAATAACCTAACTCGACATTGCTTGACTTTACCAGGCTTGGCTTTACCAGGCTTGGCTTTACCCGGCTCAACTTTACCCGGCTCAACTTTACCCGGCTCAACTTTACCCAACTCAACTTTACACGGCTCAACTTTACGGGTAAAGTCAGGTCGGGTAAAGTCAGGTCAGACAAAGTCAGGTCGGGTAAAATCCTGGGTCGACTTTACCCAGGTCGACTTTACCAGCTTTTACCCAGGTCGACTTTACCCGACTCGACTTTACCCGGCTCGACTTTATCCTGCTCGACTTTACCTGGCTCAACTTTACCTGACACAACTTTACCTGATGCAACTTTACCCAACACGACTTTACCTGGCGCAACTTTACCCAGCTCAACTTTACCCCACACGACTTTACCTGATGCAACTTTACCCAACACGACTTTACCTGGCGTGACTTTACCTGCCTCAACTTTACCCGACACGACTTTACCTGATGCAACTTTACCCAACACGACTTTACCTAGCGTGACTTTATTCGGCTGGACTTTACCGAGCTGGACTTTACCTGGCTCGACTTTACCCAGTTCGACTTTACCCGGCTCGACTTTATGGGTAAAGTGAACTCGGTTAAAGTGAAGTCGGGTAACGTCAGGTCGGGTAAAGTCAGGTCGGGTAAAGTCAGGCCGGGTAAAGTCAGGTTGGATTTCTATATGAAAACTGTCTTGGTTTTTCAATACGACTTGATAAACCAAGACGTTTTGAATTCCTAGTCATGGTCCCTACCTGCTGACTAATGACGGATCAGACTGATTTATGGTTGGTCATTGCCCTATCCTAATGATGTCGAGCGCCTGGCTAGGCAGGGACAAGTCATTGGATTGAGACTGGAGATGAAAAGCGCCTCAAAAATGGCCGCCACATTCAGTGCTTTCAGCCAATGACAGCACGGCTTTACCATTACAAATGGCCGCCGCCTATGGAGGCCGCCATTTTCGAGGCGGCCAACAGCTAAATCCGTTCAGACTAGCGTGACGTCAGATCCGTCGCTGAGGCACCTCCGAGACGGACCCTGCATGCGGCCCACGGTTCAAAGATCTACCAAAATGATTGATCAGTAACTAATATAGCCTCTCTATAGAGGCATGGTCTGCAGGTATTGCGCTACAGATACGCACTGCTCACATGCCAACATTTGAAGTCAATAGCCCCGTTCACACTGGCGAGTTAAGTCGGCTTAACTAGTTCGGCTTATCTAGTTCGACTCAAATTGGTGGTGTGGACGTGATGTTGGGGCGACTTAGGCATGAGCCGACTCAACTAGTTCGCTTCAACTAAAGCACCTCTCGAGGTAGATTAGATGAAGCGAACTAGCTTAAGTCGGCCCAACTAGCTTGTGTGGACGGTTTACTTGAAGTGGATTAAGCACGTCACACTATATAATATATTTTGGTCTATGAACCGGCTAGAGGTGCACAGATATTATTTTCATCATTTATTTTTAGGTTTTCACTGCCCAGCAGAAGTTTTGACCATTCCAAAACAATGCGATTCAGTTAATACATATCTAGGTTGAACCCACACTCTCTCATGGTGACGTCGACAAACCAAAACTGGCACTAGTTAGTATGGACTTGCTCATGCGCAGATATCGATTTCCGCCTTAAACCGCCCCAGTTACTGCATGTGTGGACAGGACGCCTAGTTCGCCTCATCTAGTTCGCCTTATCTAGTTCAGCCTAAAGTTGTGCCGTGTGAACGGGGCTCATGTCACGTGACATATAATAAGTCTAACCAGACGGGAGGAGCTGAGCGCCCGTTTCCCATATAGTAGGGCATGAGATCTGAAACTCCAGTTTTAATCGTGGCCAAGTCAAACTTTTTTTTCATTTTTTTTTGTTCAAGTGTATTTATTCCTCTGAATAACATGCTGTCAGTGCTAATGCACTGGCCTTACAGCCATAATGACAATTGGCACTACACAATAAACAAAGCTACACCAATATAGATAGACAATTACAACTAATGGTTTGACAATTTATACTTGTCACTATCTAGCCTGGCACACACCATGATTAGCTTCCGTCTAGAAGCAGTTGAATGAAGAAGATCAATACACAATATTCACACGCATGCGCTGTGGCAACGGTCCCACAACCGTAATGTTCGTCGTCACTGACAGATGTCGCATGCGTTGTGAATATTGTGTATTAATAGTGACTGACTAGTTTGGTATCCTCCTAAAATTGTCAAAAGGGTCCAACCATGAACATTTTATTTTTCTTGGAAGCTCCAATGACCCAAAAGCAATATACTTTTTGAACTTTCAAAATATCCCAAAATTTGACTGACATACGTGCATTTGAAAGTTAGTAATTTCCATAGCTTTAGTATGCGCTGTGGCAATGGTCCCACAACCGTAGTATTCATCATCGCTGTCAGATGTCGCATGCATTGTGAATATTGTGTATAGTCCACGATTGGAATTTCCCCTCCTAAATCAAGGAATAAAACAAAAAACAAACAAAATCACAATAAATACTACCGTACCCCCGTAAAAGAAATTAGAATATAATGAGGGAATTTTCGATAAAGACACGCAAAGAAATAAACAAACACAGAAATGTCATAATAGAGGGAGTGCACGTGACGTCATCACTCACCGGTTAGCCATCTTGGATTACACTTAATACCACCTATGGTGCCCCCTCTCTTATAGTAAGAACACTACCTCCACCACTGGCTCTACCTATAGTCAGGGCCGCCAAAGTATGTGGCACCACCTAGCGGGCACTGCCCGAACCTTTCTAATCCTTTGCCAGAGCATCCAAAGTGTCAACATACTGCGCTTTAGCAACAATGTGATGCTACATGATTAAAAAAATACTTCCCCTCCATCAAAAACCCTTTTCCACCAACTTTTGAGGCCAAACTGCTCAAAGCAGTGACAATAAACCAACAAATCGGTAAATAAACACAATGTAAGACCTTCCAAGCCTTTCATATGTAATCCAATATGGCCACCGGAAGTTGTCTCGTGACATCATTACAACCCCTCTATACTGCGCGCTGGTTGGGTCTTCCTCGTTGCAGCGCGTACTATGCCTATGACCCCGTGAGCCCCTACTGACGGAAGTGTAGCGGAAGCTGCATCCACTCCACCCCGATACCACATCTATCACCGCGCCATCAGTCCCACCGCGCATGCCCGGGCCGGAGCAGTGTCACTAAGAAGTGTTGACTGATCGCCGGATCAAGATTCATTCTCTCCCTCAACAAAACGATGGTTCTAGATCAGGTCCTGCTGAGAGTGCAGACACTCGATCAGTGTAAGTCAAGTGGCGCTTATGTCGGGCGCACAGGATGCGATGACCGAGTCGGTAAGCGCGCAGGCTTCCCTTGCGGAAGGTCAGGAGTTCGAATCCTTCCCAAGTCACATGGCTTACACAATTAATATTTGTCGCTATCTAGCCTGCCGCTTGCCATTACTAGGATAGGACAAGGATTGGTTAGTTGAATATCAGGATAATGTGATATTCACTGATATTGGGTCATGCTGCCAGAAGCTTGGTTCCCAGTGGGGGAGCGCTATAAAGTCGCCATGAGTTATTTATATTGTTACAATTAGTCAGAATAAGGAAGTTGAGGAGTTGAATGAGGTGATGAATTTAATCGAGCCATGTTTGCCAAACTAATAACATGTGAGCTAGTGATCAAGTCGCTCACGTTATAGAGTGACACACATTGTATAGTGAACAACACAGAATTCGTAATGACAAGTTATATACATAGATAGTTGGCAGTATACACAACAGAATATATCCAATTGATAATATTAGAACAACTAATGTAAATATAGATTCCGTCCTTAATAATACAGCACAGAATGCATTGTTGAAATAACCGTGGTGATATGACCTTATATGCTGCTAGCAAGTAAAGCCCCAAGAAACAAATAAAAAAGACATGCACATGACCCAAAATACAGGTAGCACTAAATAGTCGCCTGATATCACCTTAGTTGTTGTTAGATCGTAACACCCCAACAAACAACAAATAACCCAATATACAGGTGTAGCGGTGAAGCGGCATGGTGAAGCGGTTGTGGTCGAGACACCAGTTGACCAGAATGGTTATATAGATCCAATGGGCCAAGTTATATTACCTAGGGGTTATTTCCACAGCCCAGACAGAACGTGAAAAACGTTGAAGTTCTTGGCGTAGTATGTAAATTTGGGCACAAGTTGAACGTGGATGCAGCGTAGTTGACGAGAGCGTAAGGTCAGTAAAGCGTAGTGATATTGTCATTCAACGAGAGAGGACAACGTAATGATGCTCACGGAACGTTATGAACGTTATTCCATCGCCAGAACTACGTTGCTTTACGTTACCTTACATTACTTACGTCATTAAACGTTGGCGAAACGCTGAACGTACGTTGGATGTATGTTCGGTGTACGTTCTCCTGACGTTCTCCTGATGTTCTCCTGATGTTCTCCTGATGTTCCCATTACGCCGCATGGACGTTTCCACCGGCGTTAATGTGGGTCGATGTAGTGGAACGTAGTGAGCAGCATTTCACTAACATCCGTTTAACGTCATTGACGTTCGGCAAACGTGTACAGAACGTCTGGCGAACGTAAACCATTACGTTCGAGTCACATCAAAAGTTTTGAACAGGTTCAAAACCTTGACGCGCGTCGACTTAATATGACATAACGTGATGTAGCTCGACGTCAGTCTAACATCATTCTGATGTCATCATAGCATAACCCAATGTACGTCAACGTAATGACGAAAAATGACCACGTCAGGCTTACGTTGGCTCGTTACATCGTAGTGTGACAGGGGTATAAGATAGGACGAGGCTTGAGGCTGTACTATTCCAAAGACACTATAATACTAAGACGGCTCACTCCCATGGTAATGTCAACTTTGCAGTGCCACCTTGTGGTGGGTTTGATCAGCCCGGCTGCTAGTTGGTGTTTCACATGTAAACATATACAATTATATTATACATGAGATAGGTAAGTATGAATAGACATCAATATGAAATTGCTATGAACAAACACACATCATCATCAGCATCATCATCATCATCATCACCATCATCACACATCTTTCACATTCATATATACAATTACACATATAATATAGCAACTGTTTAACCAAGAGAACAGCCAGCGCACCAAGTGGTGGGTTTGATCATTTTAATTACACAGTACAGGCTGAGAAAGCTGCCTTGGTATTATTATAGGGTCTTTGACTATTCATACATTTACATGTATATTCCCCATGACTGTGATATCAGCAGCAGATAGACTGTTTACTGTCTGGGGTGACCGACTTGGAGAGCCAATTGGCTGGTTTCCCTTATGGGAGGTCGTGGGTTCGAATCTAGCCAGAGTCAAACCGAAAAATGACCAAATTGTTCCCTTGCGTAGAGTTCTCCATCATACGCATTTTCGTCAGTATCAGGATAACGTGATTGAGTGGGATATCGTGGCATAGTGCCAGCGGCCGGTTTCCCAATGGTGCAGCACTATTTTATCACATTGAGTGCGAAACGGTCATAACAAGTCCGCAACCCTCCTGATATGACCCTGCTGCTAGGGCGTAAAACACCAGCAAACAAGTATTGCTATGTAATATATGAGCCTGTCAGACTGACTGATTGCTACCACTGGCTCCACCTGCCTTCTCTGTTCCGCATCAGTGATTCCGCTTCCGTGACAGCCACTTGGCAGCTCTCTCCAAAGTTACACATACTTACATAGATGAACTCTTTATCTGAACCATTTAAAGTGTAATGGAGCCTCACCGTCACCTAAAGGCCCTGTCACACTACGACGTATGGCGGCGGCGTATGTGTAACGTGGCAAAATAATTAATAGGTCGAGATACGGCAACCTTTTTGCACTGCGGGAGGTCCCAGCATTGTATGAAGCATACGCGTAGCCTATGCCTAACCTATGCCTAACTTATGATGGCATATGCAAAGCATATGACGACCTATACATGGCGTACTGGGACGTTTGTTGATGGTTACAGGTGACAGGTCTAGCCTATGATTAACCTATGGCCAGTGTATGCCTAACCTATGCCGGCGTACGTCTAGCGTACCTGTAGCGTATGAGAAACCTATGAGCCACACGCCGGCACAGATTTAAAATTTTGACCATGCACACAATTTTTTCGGGCGGTTCGACCTATGGCGACCTATGGCGACCTATGACGACCTATGAAAAGCGTACACAACCTATGCCCAACCTATGCGTAACCTATGACGGTGTATGCCGATGTGTTGGTCGAAAAGCGCATACATCGGCATATACGCTAACGATATACGTCGTAGTGTGACAGGCCCTTTGCAGTCCACTCACCTTATCACTGGCAACATCTGAGCTCATATCAGGACAAACATATATATATACTTGCAGCAATGTAAACATATGGTGGCTTTATAGTGCTGCCCCGCTGGTATATCTTACTGCTTTGAAATCATGTTCTGATATCTCCCCGTACTCAGTCACATTATCCTGATACTGAGCCAACTAGTCCTTGCCCTATCCTAATAACCATTGTCGTGGACGTGATGAAAATGGGAAATATTGCGCCTACAGCGGGACTCGAACCCACATCGCATTGCATTCCCGGCCAGTGTGCTAACCATTACACCACCTAGGCTCCCTGATATCACCATACTACCGATGCCTACTTGCCTATGCGGCTCCTTGCCTGAGAGGTCAGTGCAGACCACTACACTCATCCCCTTGGAATTGTCAGTCTTTTAATGCTTACAATTACTTACATACAGGCAATGCACTTACATATACACATACACAGGGTAGGTTCAACAACTATACAAAGTGTAGCTTGTACAGGATCCTTGCAATGGCACCAGTGTCGTGGGGGTGATGAAAATGGGAAATATTGTGCCTAGAGTGGGATTTGAACCCACATCGCTTTGCATTCTGGGCCAGTGTGCTAACCATTTCACCGTCTAGGCTCCCGGATATCACCATACTACCCACGCCTACTTGCCTATGCGGCTCCTTGCCTGAGAGGTCGGTGCAGACCACTACACTCATCCCCCTTGAATTGTCAGTCTTTTAATGCTTACAATTACATACATACAGGCAATGCACTTATAAATTATATACATACACAGGGTAGGTTCACCAACTACTATACAACGTGTAGCTTGTACAGGATCCTGGCAACGGCACCAGTGTCATGGGGGTGATGAAAATGGGAAATATTGCGCCTTGAGTGGGATTTGAACCCACATCTCTCACCCCCTGGACCACTACACTCACCCCCTGGAATTGTAAGTCTTTTAATGCTTACAATTACATACATACAGGCAATGCACTTACATATACATACACAATGTAGGTTCAACAAGTATACAACGCGTAGCTTGTACAGGATCCTGGTCATGGAACAAGTGTCGTGGGGGTGATGACAATGGGAAATATTGCGCCTAGAGCGGGACTCGAATCCAAATGTCTCTTTGCATTCCATGCCAGTGTGCTAACCATTACACCACCTAGGCTCCCTGATATCACCACACTACCCACACCTACCTGTCTATGCGGCTCCTTGTAATGGGGGAGACCAATATCTAGTAGTTGGAAACTCTCCTTGTTTACATAAAGTTGCATAGTCCGATGGTTTTGAGTTTCTGTTATTTTCTGAGATAAATATATTAAGTTGATTGTTGTAATCTACCTTACTTTAATTTGAAGTAACTTTCATTTTAAATGGCTAAGTTTTGAGATATTTGAAGTGCAAACATCTAAGATTAGTTTTGGCAAGTATGCCAAAACTATGACCCCCATAGCATGCATAGGCTTTAGCAGTAACATGTTCTATTAAATAGCCCCGGTATTCACTTCTATGTGGCAACAAATGCTCAATAAGGGCACCAGTATCTAACTTAAGTTGCATATTTAAAATTAAATCTAGATAATTGCGTCGGTTTTGACAAGTTGATGCTTCATCGGACTATGCAGTTTTAACTAATCTGAACAAAAAATATGAGCCCATCAAAATAAATAAGGAGACAATCGTACAAGATGCGCAGATTCCGGGACTGGGAGCTGCCTAGATAAAAGATTCACCTGGTACTTGTAGTACACGGGTGAAGGACAACGTAGTGTAAATACGGGTGAAAATAGGTTTAGTATGGAACATGAAGTAGAAACTGTGGCTCCAGTATCAAATGGCTACCCATATAGGCACAGAGTTGGTGAAAGGGGAGAGAATGCAAAAAGACAAGATGGCGGCCGCAGAACGCCGTCGATTTCACTGTTAAATGTTATTAAACTAGATATTATATTATATTTTTCAACTCAAAGGTAGCGGGCTATCAATAAGACATATGTAAAGACTAATTGTTGCTTCGTAGATTGTGAAATTAGGCTCTCAATTCATTAACCCGCTTTTTTGACCATTTTTATATAGGGTTGGTATTCACCCATGTACTGCGACTGCGAGTACCGGGTGAATCCTTTATCTAGGAGCTGCCCAGATCTCCATATAAAGCGAAATAGGTCAATGGGCGTGGTCTCTGCACCTGTTTGTATGAGTTGTCCATGTAGGAAGCAAACTGGTGGAAGTGGGGAGAAGGCATTGAATTTCTTGACGGACACCGCCGTCACCGAAAGAGCTAGTTAGCAGACTACGGCGTTATATAAGCCAGTAACAATATCGCCCTCTCCGTGTTGTTTTGATTTATTATTATATTATTTTTATTATTTTTATCTTTTAAATTTATTTAAAAACAAAATCTCAGGTTATCCATTGTCAACAACCATTTAAAAAAAAAAGAACCACCACATACTCGCACATGCACACACAACTAAACAACAATGTATTGCCGGGGTAATACACCTTTTGAAAGTTAAACAAACTAACATTTCTAACCACGCTCCTTGCACCGATTTATTTATTTATGTTAATTCCAAACAAATTTCGAATTATTGTGTCCGTTTGTTTTGTCTGTGCTGATTAGTTTTTTTTTGTTCATTGCGACTAGAATGTTGTGAGTGCCGAGGTGCGGGTCGTGCAGTTGAAGCTGCATAGTGCGATGACACCATAACATTAAATAAAATGAAGCAATTATCTAGATTTGAATGAGCATATCTAACTTAGATACTGAAGAGAATGAAAAGAGGGACAAATGAGTATCAACGGTTTCATGTAGTTTTTATTTTTGTTTGTTGTTATTTTACCTCCTAGCAACATCGAAGCTCATATCAGGACGGGTATCGACGTGTGACAGTGCGCACTCATGGTGACTTTATAGTGCTGCCCCACTGGAATACCAGGCCACCAGCACCATTACCTGATATCCCACTAAGTCACATTATCCTGACACTGAGCCAACCAGTCCTTGTCCTATCCTAATAATGCCAAGTGCCAGGCTAGGAAGCAACACGTATCAATTTCAAAGTCATTGGTTCGACTCGACCAGGGTTCGAACCCACGACCCCACGATCTACCAAGGAGACTGTTGGTGGGTAGATAGTTCGTCAGTACAGGTGAATATGATCATTGGTGAGTTCGCATGCCACCTGCAATATTAAGCCTGGTATCTGGGGTTACGCTCTAATGTTAACTATCTTTAAAAATATAGTTCTTTTTAGAAAGGATTATGCTTGGCATACTAACATTGGGTGTTGTGACAATTAGGTTGGACATATCAGAATGGGTACTGAATTCTGACAATGCATTTTCACGCTGACTTTATAGTGCTGCATCCATATACCAGTGAAGGGGCGGGAGGTGAGGAGTGAAGTTGGGAGGTGAGGGAAGGAGGGAAGTGAGGGGAGGAGGGAGGTTCATGTGGAGGGGGGATGGGACGGGAGGAAAGATGGGGGTAGTATTATTTCGAAATAAAATCGGCCCCGGAAATAGAATCGCGGGGGGAGTCAATTTTGAGGGGACGATTCCGCGACAACAGCAGACCACACCCAGTAGCACAGATTGGCATATATAATTCTCGCTACCCAAAGGTACCCACACCCTACTACACCTTCCCACGTGCCGTATTACCTAGTCCTCCTGTGATTGGCTAACCCTGCTCCCCCCTCCCGCCCACTGGTGTCATGTGTACAGGGCGGCGTCCGCTGAACATCCAAATTAACCCGCTCGCGCATATCACCACTCATCTTTTTTCTGGTCCCTGTGCCTTGTCTGAATAGAACAACATTTTACACACCACTCATCTTTATTCTGGTCCCTGTGCGTTGACTGAATACAACAACATTGTACACACCACTCATCTTTATTCTGGTCCCTGTGCCTTGACTGAATACAAAAACATTGTACACACCACTCATCTTTATTCTGGTTCCTGTGCCTTGACTGAATACAAAAACACTGTACACACCACTCATCTTTATTCTGGTTCCTGTGCCTTGACTGAATTCAAAAGCACTGTACACACCACTCATCTTTATTCTGGTCCCTGTGCCTTGACTGAATACAAAAACATTGTACACACCACTCATCTTTATTCTGGTCCCTGTGCCTTGACTGAATACAAAAACACTGTACACACCACTCATCTTTATTCTGGTTCCTGTGCCTTGACTGAATACAAAAATATTGTACACACCACTCATCTTTATTCTGGTTCCTGTGCCTTGACTGAATACAAAACATTGTACACACCACTCATCTTTATTCTGGTCCCTGTGCCTTGACTGAATTCAAAAACAATGTACACACCACTCATCTTTATTCTGGTTCCTGTGCCTTGACTGAATACAAAAACATTGTACACACCACTCATCTTTATTCTGGTTCCTGTGCCTTGACTGAATTCAAAAACATTGTACACACCACTCATCTTTATTCTGGTTCCTGTGCCTTGATTGAATACAAAAACATTGTACACACCACTCATCTTTATTCTGGTCCCTGTGCCTTGACTGAATTAAAAAAACACTGTACACACCACTCATCTTTATTCTGGTCCCTGTGCTTTGACTGAATACAAGAACATGTAACACAAGAAAGATTGCTGCGCATTTAAGATGGTTGGTTGTTGTAGTTTTACATCTTGGCAACATCTAAAGTCGTATCAGGATGGGTAGCGATTATTGACAGTGCACACACATGGTGACTTTATAGTGCTGCCCCACTACTAGACCAGGCCACCAGCACCATGACCTGATATCCCACTCAGTCACATTATCCTGACACTGAGCCAACCAGTCCTTGTCCTATCCTAATAGTAATAATGCTGAGTGTCTGACTAGGAAGCGACAAGTATCCATTTTTAAGTCATTGGTTTGAACCCGTCGGTTCACGTCCCATGATCCACCAAGATATGAGATGAACACTCAACTCATTCGGTCATCCCATGTGGTTTGCGCATTAAGTCAAGTTCGGGTCTTGGAATATTTTGTTGTTGAAGATTTATACTGCCTATCATGGATAAGCCTGAATAGGCTTGTTTTCACCATTAGACAGTTTGTCGATAGAAAGCCCGAGCCTACACTTTTACCGACCCCAGGGATTTTTAACATCCCACACCACATAGACATGGTATGAGAGCAACTAGCCTTTGATGATGCTGTAAGTTATACACAGCGGTGGAAATCCAAATGCTGCTAGTAACTGTGCATTGACCCATCCACTGTGCAGCCAGCATGCAGGTCACCTCTAATGCTGGGGGGGTGGCCGCTAGTCACGGTGCATTGACCCGCCCACTGTGCAGCCAGCGCGCAGGTCACCTCTAATGGCTGCCAAATTGGCAGAGGTGGGGGCACAGGGAGTCGAACCACTGACCTTCAGATTAGCAGTCTGACCTAGAAAAAAGTCAGACACTCTAACCACTCCGCCACAGAGAACACCACGATGAATATGATGAATAACGTGGTATAGTAATGAGATTGCTTTTCGATATTAGGCGGAATTTAAATAACATTTTGATACTAGACGAAATGTTGTTATTGGTGCGGGACCCACGGGAGTACCATGTTCTTGTCCAGCTGTACTATAATTCACATATAAATTAGCCTTGCACTCATCCACTACCAAGAATCCTACTAGTTCTTTGTGCGTTGTTGGAGTTTTACGTCCTGGCAACATCTAAAGTCATATCAGAATGGGTACCGACTTGTGACAGTGTGCACTCATGGCGACTTTATAAATATAGTGCTGCCCCACTGGGAAATCAAGTCACCAGCACCATGACATGATATCCTACTAAGTCACATTATCTTGACTCTGAGCTAACCAGTCATTTCCCTATCCTATTAATGCCAAGTGCCAAGCTAGGAAATGAGAAGTATCAATTTTGTAAGTCATTGGTTTGACTCGACCGGGAATCGAACTTCCGATCTCCTGCACGGGTGGCTTGCGCTCTACTGATTCGGCAACCACGCCCAGGGTAGTAGTTCTTCGTTGTCTCCATTGTCTAAGATTGGGTTTTAATTTCATTCCTGGTTACAGCCCTATATAGTGAAGATTTCAACGGAATCTATCCATATACAGTACAGGACTCGAACCGACATGTCTGCAACCGTAGTAACGACTACTCTATCTAGGCTCCTTGATGCAACCACCCTTCCCAGGACAACCTGTGTGTATGATATTCCATCTGTTAATATAGTGAGTGCAAACATAGACACTAATAAAGTCTGTAATAGACTACTAAATGACTGAAACGTACAATCCTCCAAGCATTGTTTATCCCATCATTACTAACAACCTACTTACTCAAACTACTTCATGTAGTCAAAAAACACACCTGAGGTATTAACCTTTTAAGCATAACCCTATAAGCTAACCACACTCTATGTAACAGAATAAACAAACCATTCTACTAACACTCACTCCATCTCAAAATGTAACTCCAACAACATGATAGTTTTGCAATTCACAACATAGTAGGCATACAAACCTATGAAGGGAGACTATGCACCTAACCACTCCGTAATCTAAAGGTCTAATCAATACACATGTATGTATCAAGTGTGTAGGAATACAACATATAACTGCTATTTTTGTATGTGAATTGTCAAACTATACCATATGTAAGTCTTTGAATGTTTGATATTGTTATTTCAGCTGATTTGGGCTAGCTGCATATATTGTAAATAACTGTATTGTCACATGGCTGGAAGACCAGTGCCACAGCGCTGACAAAAGACTTTATTCAATGAATAAACTATATTTACAAAGAAAAACCCCCAAAACTCACTATATTAACATATGTGAATGTACCCACAAGGTGCTTCCAGGCCATATATAGGCCATTCTAGGGTCAGAGTTCGAACCATTACACCACACAGGCTCCCTTATCCAATCAACCTACACACGCCTCTTAATGAGGCTCTTTCCTTGGCGATTGTTTGTTGGGGATTTATATCCCAGCAATATCTAGGGTCATATCAGGAAGTTTGCCGATGTATGACAGTGCGCACACGTAGCGACTTTATAGTGTTGCCCCAGTGAGAGACAGTGCCCCAGCACCACGACCCGATATCCCAATCGTCCTGTCCTGATACTGAGCAAATCAGGCTCTCTTATATCCTACCAATGCCAGTGTAAAGTCGCCGGCTGGTGGTGAGAGTGGTGTGGACAAGCTAATGAGAAATCAATACAGGTAATGAAGGAAGGTAGAGAAAGAGTGAAAAGTAGGAGAGTGAGACTCCCTGGTTTATTATCTTATATAGGTTTCTAGAATCCAAGATGGTGGTGCTCACATGGGTTGATCCACTAATCAGGGTTCAATCTGTTGTATCCAAGGCCTTGTCATGCTGGCTACAGTGCCTTGTGGTGGCCAGTGATCCATAAATAACACCTGAGGGGAGGGGGTATGTGAGGTGACTCCTCCAAAGACTGTATCTAAGAAGTGACACTCCTCCTCTATACTATTTTACTATACAATTTCTATACCTAATGAGTAATAGTTTACCAACTCCACATATCCCTCATATGCCTTTGGATTTTATATATTACCATTTACCATTATATAGATATGTTGCAATTTATTATAGTAGAGTTCACTTATATCCTCATGCCATTACATCGGAAAACTTTACACCAGGATAAGCACTGACAAGTACCAATGTTGTAAGTCATTACTTTGACTCGACCAGGATTCGAACCACAAACCAGTGTTCTTATCGATTCGGCCCTCCGGCCAGATCCTTGCTTTGTGGGATTTGAAAAGTCTACCGCACTAGAAAGCCAATGACGGTACCAATGCTATGAATAAACCAGTTGTTCATATCGTTCTTACACTCCATGTCTAGACTGGAATTTGAACCCACATAGCTGCCATTTGGATGCGGGCATCCTGGCATTGTACCATCTAAGGCTCTTTGATGCAATCAGACTGCCACTACTTATTTATGTGACATTTGACCTGGTGAGGCGAGTTCAGTCCAGCAGTGATGTGTTATTAACCTAATTAAGTGGCATTACCTTAATAAATAACCTTCTTCCTACCAATCACCTTCCACACACATATTATTACATATATATATATGTATATACTATATATATATATCATATGTATATATATATATATATGCCTACACATGGGGAAACTACTATAGTTCTCAAAAAGCTTACAGCATAAATCCAGCAGTAGGCCTTAAAGCGGCATAGTCCGATGAAGTATCACATTTTCAAAACCAAAACAATTATCTAGATTTGATTCTACATATCTAACTTAGATACTGCTGTATTTATTAAGCATATTATGCCACATAGAAGGAAACACTGAGCCAATTTAATAGACCCTGTCACTGCAGAAACTTGCCTCAGAGTTTTGGCGTGCTTGCCAAAACTAATTTTGACATGTTTACACTTGCAATATCTCAAAAGTTAGCCATTTACAAGAAAAGTTCTTTCAAACTAAAGTAAGATCGATTATAACCACCACCCTAATATATTTATCTCAGAAAATGACAGAAACTCAAAATCATCGGACTTTGCAACATTAATCTATTTATCTCAGAAAATGACAGAAACTCAAAACCATCGCACTATGCAATATTAATGTTGGGATACTGTGTCTGAGCTGTCATGTTGAGTCGAGTCATTCGTCCCAGTATAACAGTAGGATCCCTCTGTGGGGACCACCCCCTGCCATGACTTCACGTGTTTGGGAGGGAGTAGAACTATAAATATAATCGATCAACACACTTTAGAACAAATCATGAATATTCAGTTAGTAATTGAAACCTTATCTATGTAGGCGTACATGATGTGGTAGCGAACCACAATCCGTGGTTTAGACCATTGTGACGGACTGTATTCTTCCTTGTAGGGGGGATGGAGAAATAACACCTACTTCTTTTTATATATCTCTATGCTTTACTTCTATCCAGTATCGAATGGCTACCCATATAGGCACAGAGTTGGTGAAATGGGAGAGAATGCAAAAAGACAAGATGGCGGCCGCAGAATGCCGCCGATTTCACTTATAAATCTTATTAAACTAGATATTATATTAGATTTTTCAACTCAAAGGTAGCGCGCTATCAATAAGACATATGTAAAGAATAATTGTTGCTTCTTAGATTTTGAAATTAGGCTCTCAATTAGTTAAACCGCTTTTTCGACTGTTTTTATATAGGGTTGGTATTCACCCGTGTACTGCGACTGCGAGTACCGGGTGAATCCTTTATCTAGTGTTAATAGTGATCTCTGTACAAGGGATGTAGTCTGAAATAAAGCCACTTGAATTCGAAGAGAGGAGGAATTGGGGAAGATGGCAATGCTCAGTCCATTTGAATGTTTGTTACGAAATAAGATACATTTGTTCCCTCTTCCTGAAAGCAAGATGTGGTTCAGGATGTTCAAAATCGTCAGGTTGAACCAGATCTTCTTAAGCCCAGTTCACACAGCACAACTTTAGGCCGAACTAGATAAGGCGAACTAGAGGAGGCGAACTAGGCGTCCTGTCCACACAAGCAGTACTTGGGGCGGTTTAAGGCGGAAATCGATCTCTGCGCATGAGCAAGTCCATACTAACCAGCGCCAGTTTCGGTTCGTCGACGTCACCACGAGAGAGTGTGGGTTCGACCTAGATATGTATTGACTGAATCGTATTGTTTTGGAATGGTCAAAACTTCTGCTGGGCAGTGAAACCCTAAAAATAAATGATGAAACAAATATCTGTGCACCTCTAGCCGGTTCATAGACCAAATTATATTATATAGTGTGACCTGCTTAATCTGCTTCAAGTAAACCGCTACCGTCCACACAAGCAAGGTGGGCCGACTTAAGCTAGTTCGCTTCATCTATACTGCCTTGAGAGGTGGTTTAGTTGAAGTGAACTAGATGAGGCGACTCAGGCTTAAGTCGCCTCAGCGTAGGATCCACACAACCAATTTGAGTCGAACTAAAGGAGGCGAACTAGTTAAGCCGACTTAACTCGCCAGTGTGAACGGGGCTTTAGATACATGTGGTTTATTTGTGATGTCCCCCATGGACCTATTATGAGTTATGGTAGGGATTGCTCGAGTGGGTTTGGCTACCTTAGTATATCTTTGCCGCGAGTATCTCAAGGATAAGATATGGCGTGGTTATCTCAACGATAAAATAATGGGAGGGTAGATGTAGCACTAGTGAATATGGAATGGAAGTTGATTCATTTGTTGTTGCCTTCCTTCTTTTTTACTCTCGTTTTACCGGGGGGAAGTGCGGAGGAGGGAGGGTAGAGAATGTGTTTTGCAATAGGTAGTTCATGCGTATTGCGCTGTATAGACGAGATCACCGTTCCGACTGCGCATGCGCTGAAAACGGCATTGGCAGCAAAGCAAATGCGTCTGTCCGTTGAGTTTGCTGATACGCGTAGGGCGAAACTCTGATTTTATTCAAAATGAATAGAAATACATAACAATTTGGCATAAACATATATGCACACATGCAATATAATGATTTGGTGAACATAGATAAGACAAAACTAGCCATAGTTAAACATTTTGAGCTAAGAAACATACAATTCCACACAAAACAATCGGTCACTTTAAGGCTGATATCCACATCACCATTATTAATTCTTTTTCTAAATATTAAAATGCCAAATGTGTCAACATACACTTGTTTCAGGGAAATATATAACCAATATCTGATTAACCCTACTCATTTTCTAGTTCTACATATATCATTAACCATACAAACATTAATAAAATAAGTAAAACTGACTCTGGCTATGGCTCTAACACTAGTCTGAGTAGCCAGATTTGTCTAAATCTAAATGCACATGGCATAAGCTGTGCTGATTATATTGATGTAAATGCAATGCTGGATAAAAGAATAATATCTTAATTTATCATATATATTCTTTTAGTTGGTATTCTATGTTTCATTTGATACCGTATCTTCTTCAAGGATCAAAGATCTCCATGATTTCGTGGATTTCTGCGATTTTGCAATTTTTCACGATTTTGCGGTTTTCCGCGATTTCACAGTTTTCCGCGATTTCGCGGATTTCCGCGACTTGATATTTACTGATTAATGTTACAACAAAATGCCAAGGAATCAGAATATATATGACAGTAGTTGGTTAGTTCGAATCCCATGCATATATGACCTGAGATGTATATATGACCTGAGGTATGCGGGTATTGCAGTACCTACCTGCTAAAATACCTCAGGGAGTTTGACGCCCCTGCCTTGCAAAGTTATAAACCACTGCCTTGTGGTGTACAGGTACTTGATAGAACCAAAGGCTAAGGGAGCAAACCCTAACAGAAAACCATGCTTCTGTGGCAGCATTAAGGGCGGTGATGAATGGAACTCCCAACATCTTCCGACCAGCCACTGCAGGGACAAATAGTTTGCGCCTGTCTTGATGTGTTCTTGCCGGTGTGAGACCTCTGTTTGCTCCCCGAGAGAGTGCTGCTAGTAACTTGCAAAAGCCAGCAGCACTTCAACACTTTGCAAGCAGCTTTTATGAAATGCACAACTGCACAAAATAGCGGCGCTTAAGAAATAAAAGCAATGTTTGTCGCATTGCGACCGACAGCATGATGATGATGATGATGTTTCAAACAAGAGCTGAGATGAGCTGAGACTAGCACATTTCATAGCTGCACCCAGTGTATTAGCATGTCCCATGTGCTTCTCGCAGGTTCGTTTTTCTTCTACGCATCCCACAATGCCCCCCGCAGCTGGAATAGTGATGTAGTCCATTGCGTTTGATTCGCGGAGGGAGGAACTGTTAGCTCCTGCTGTTATTTCTTCCTCCCTCTGGACTCTCGCCCCCGGGCTGTCCCCCCGACATTGCATGAGGCAGTGCCTGCTGGCCCCTACCGGCAGCTGCCAACAACAGCTCAAAGCTGCATGATCCGATAGTTTTGAGTTTCTGCAATATCTTTAAATAAATATAGTGGGGTGATTGCTATGATCTACTCTATTTTACTTTGGAGTATCTTTTATTATAAGTGGCTAACCTTGGAGATAATTGAAGTGAAAACAAGCAAATAGTGCGGTATGATATGTATTCCCGTAGGATTTTTGTGCTAAAATTGATTTTTTTGCATTTCTGGCTTCAATAGGGTTCAGGCTAACAGAAAATGATGGGGTCCACATTTTCAGACCCCTCCCCCCTTCGTGGGGGGTCATTTCCGTTTTGAGACCTCCCGCAACTGACCATTCACCTATCTCCAGAAGTTATTGACCGATTTTCATACGTGAAGTGTACATTTTTAGGTTTTCAGGTATGCTGAGTTGATTTATGACACTTACAAAGCAACTGGAAGTGTAGGTTTTCACTTCCGGTTGACAATTTAGGGTTTGACTCTGTAGCCTCATCATGCATGATCTGATTTCTTAGTTTGGGGAGATTTAAGCATACTGAGGTGATAGTGGGCACTTCAAAAGCAGCAACAAATATTTCTGCTGACTCTCGGTTCATCATATAGGGTCTCTGAACACCGAAACTAATGACAATATTTTTTCTTTCAGGTCTGAAGCTTGGTGATAGACTTCACTACAGATCCTCCAGAATGTCAAATTTGTATTCCAGATACTGCAATTAAAATGGACCATATAAATGATTGTCATCAGCATGATTTCATTTATGTTTTTCAGATGTGTTAAAACAGTTTTGAGCCCAGTCAGAAATACTCTTTCCCAGCTTTATTAACGAGATCAGTAAATCACATACAGCCGATATATCTCCAAGGGAGGATAACGTTTGCGTGATTTGTAAAGAATGTGCCAAATCAAACAGGCAATTGGTGAACAATCCAGCCATGACAGATGAACTTTTACAATGCTGCCAGGAGAGGGTGTCTCTTGGTAACACTCAAAGTGACATTCATAAACTATTGAATCAGTTGACCGGCTTGAATGAAGAAGAACTCAAATCTGTTCGAAATCATAGTGAATGTCAGAGACCTATCGTCAACAAGACTAAGATTGAACACTTTACTAGGTGACCCCGAACTGATTCACCTATTTGCGCTCCATGAGGACAAGGGCGACCTTCAAGTGCTGAGGGATCGGTACAGCCAAAGTGGTCAAAGACTGTCCCAAAGGAAGAAGTGTGTATGTTCTCCACCTGTGACTTTTGCCTCAAGACTGACTCAGAGATGAAATGAAGCTCACTATGTCCATCAAGGACCTACTGTCAGCATCAACAACAAAGAGGAAACTCACATGCCTGTTTGGCCAGGGACTGCTGGACTATTTTGCAAGCAAATGTTCATTCGTGCTGGTTCTCGTGTATGATACTCATATCAAGGGACATGGTTTCGAATATGCTCATACACATGAAGAGGCTGATACACTAATTCCAAACCAAGTCCTTGCATCTGCAGTCTGTGGTGCTTCACGACCGTTCTGCGTATGGTCACCTGACACTGACATACTCCTGCTCCTAGTTGATCTGGTCACCAGCAGGCAAATAACATTTCCCACATCTTTGAAGTTTCATACTGGCAAAGGAATGAAGAAACGTGAAATAGACATCTTTGAGAGAGTTCAGGTTATTGGCCGTTGCAAATGTCAAGGTCTCCTTGGACTCCACCACTTCTCTGGTGCTGACTGGGGAGCAAATTCCTTGGAATCTCGAAGAAGTCATGGGTTAATGCATACCTGAAGCTTGATGAAGATGACCCTGCCATTGACTGCTTCAAGGCATTAGGATGTATTTCAATTCCTGATGAGATGAACGATGGCAAGCTTCCCACACAGGTGATGGCATTGGAGACTTTCGTGTGTCGCATCTACAGTTCAAAAGGTCCAACAACCCTACCATCACTCAGGTGGGAGTTGTTCCGGTCAAAGAACTTGGAAGGTGAGATGCTTCCACCAACTCGTGCTGCATTGCTTCCACATATCATCCATGCAAACTACATCACAATGTGGGACAAATCATACCCAGATAATTGTCCGGCCCTTCCTCCAATTGAAGAAAATGGATGGAAATTGGAGAAAGAGGTGTATGTTCCAGTGAGATGTCTTGCCTTGCCTGCCCCACGGGTTATAGTTGAACTTGTCAAATGTGGCTGCAAAGCAGGGTGCAAGGGAAGTAGGTGTAGCTGCTTGAAGAATGACCTGCCCTGCACTCCACTCTGTAAATGCTATGGTGGTGACTGTGCAAATACTATTCGGGAGGATACTCCAGATATGGACAGCAATGAATAGCGTACTGATTCTTTGGAATTACGATGTCGGATTTGACAGTTTTGCCAGCAAATACTTCAATAACTCTCCCAGAGGAACTTTGCAATGAATCAGCTCAGAGTTCTTCACAAAAGTCTCACAAATTGTGAAAATCTGATCATACATGGTGAGGATATGGAGCGAGACCCTATATACTGACCGGAAGTGCAAGAAGGAAACTTCCAGTTGCTTTGTAAGTGCTACAAATCAACTCAGCTTACCTGAAAACCTACAAATCGACACTTCAAGTATGAAAATCGGTCAATAACTTCCGGAGATAGGTGAATGGCCAGTTGCGGGGGGTCTCAAAACGGAAATGACCCCCCACAAAGGGGGTAGGGGTCTGAAAATTTGGACCCAATCATTTTCTGTTAGCCTGAACACTATTGAAGCCAGAACTGCAATAAAAATCAATTTTAGCACAAAAATCCTACGGGAGCTGTTTTCCTTACATTACATACCACACTAAAACCAAAAGGCGTGTATCATCAACAGCAAGTGTAAATTCTCACACCCAATTATAAAATATGTGTCAAATAAACTTCACAGAGAATTAATTGTAATATTTGCAGCAAAGGATAACACAAACCAAGATAAAATGCTTGAAATGTTGTCAATCCTTATATTATTATTCTATCATTTTTACTGTGGTATTGTTAGTTATATCAGGTGGTACATACAGTCCTGCTGTGCTCGGGAAACCTACATTTCCCCCCATACGGCCATACAATCAACACCTAGGGCTTCCGACTCCATAACACTAAATAAATGCGCTATCACCATTATGTGTAGATAAAAGATTCACCACTACTTCCAGTACAGGGGTGAAAACCAACCCATTAGAAAAACTGGTGAAGAATTTTGACATAATGGGGAAATTAACTGAGCTGGTAAATTCTTAATTTAAGAAGCACAATATATTCTTTATGTATGTCTTCATATTTACCCGCTACGATTGAGTTGGAAAATATAATAAAACATATACTTTAATGCAATTTAAAATTGAAATCGACGGCATTCTATAACCGCCATCTTGTCTTTTTGCATTCTCTCCCATTTCACCAACTCTGTGGCGATATAAATATCCATTTGATACTGGAGGCAGGCATTCTACTTCCTGTTCCATACTAAAGTTATTTTCGCCCGTATTTACACTACGTTGTCGTTCACCCCTGTACTGGAAGTACGGGGTGAATCTTTTATCTATATTATGTGTGGCTTGGCTCCCGTGGGTTCCAGGAATGTATATCAGCATTGTGTCTTGGTTTCACTTGGGATCAATAAATACCCCAGTCCTCGGGCCCCAATCTCCATGTATGATGTAGGGCAATGACCGATTAATACAGGTGTGTTTTGATATATGTGCAGTAAAAAACTAGATGATGTTTCGTAAAATTGCATGAAAGCGTCATGGCTGGTGCCTGGCTGACATCACCCAATAATATGGTTTACTCCGTTGATCGGGGATCGAGAATGTGTCCGATGAAATGACTCCGCATCGTTGTCATGCTAGATTAATACGCAGGGATGAAAGTGAAAGTGGTCTCCAGTAAAAATCGCAGAAACCAAGCAGAGTTTATTACAGTGATAGCGAATTTCCGTGAAAACACAGATTTCCCCCTATAGGATTAGTATGGTCAGGGAATTGCGGGAAAATGCCGGAAGTCAGGTTTCTACTATCCTCGTTGTGGTTATATTATCACCCATGCATAACTATTTCTTGTTTAGGTTCTATGTTCTAGAAAAATCTAAAGTCATATAAGAATGGGATTTGAGCTAACCACCTGTTGACACATACATCCTGATTGCTTTGTATTTTGTTTAATGTTAATCGGTAAATATAACAAATCGCGGAAATCCGCGAAATCGCGAAGATCTTTCATCCCATAATACATTAATTTCAAGATGTCAAAGTCAGTATCCACCAAGGCAATAAGCTAGGCTCCTGAGTAAGGTAGTGTGTAGACGAAGCACACTAAGACATTGCACACTACTACACACACCAGGACAGTAGTACTATTATATTTAATGTGAAATATTTGGTAGCACAATTTCATTGCAACTTCAGTGAGAAACAAATGTAGGATAAGACCCAGGTTTGCTCATCAGGAGCCAGGAATAGGTTTGCTCATCAGGAGCCATGTGCTCAATGTGAGTTCAAAATGGAGGGCCTAACTACAACAGCCCCACTCCCAATTGTGCAAAACACACCAAGTCCCAGCTTCACTTCCTCTTGAGTCACACCGGGCAGTAACTCGGAATAGCTCTATGAGTCACACTGGGTAGTAACTCGGAATAGCTCTATGAGTCACACCGGGCAAGAACTCGGAATAGCTCTATGAGTCACAGTGGGTAGTAACTCGGAATAGCTCTATGAGTCACACCGGGCAGGAACTTGTAATAGTTCTATGAATCACACCGAGTAGTAACTCAGAATAGCTCTATGAGTCACACCTGACAGGAACTCGGAATAGTTATATGAGTCACACCGGGTAGTAACTCGGAATAGCTCTATGAGTCACACCAGGCAGGAACTCGGAATAGCTCTATGAGTCACACCGGGTAGTAACTCGGAATAGCTCTATGAGTCACACCGGGCAGTAACTCGGAATAGCTCTATGATACAGTAATGCCTGTGCAAATGACAATAAACCCCGACTTGAAGCCTTTGTAACGTTCACAGGGCATTAACTGTAATCAAATCCGCCCTTTTACCAAAAGTTGTGTGAAAGAGTTATCTGAAAATATTATGTACAGACGCCTCCCCAGGGGAGGTGTAGGCTTCACTGCATCATGCATGGCGGCCCTGCAGTACCGACCCCTTCTTCCGCTGCCTGACACCGGGCGCGGTGGCCGAGGCGGCACAGCGCAGGTCTCCCTTTTTGGAAATCGGGAGTTCATGTTGTTTGTTTAAAGACCCCCCACCACAACAAATAAACATCGGCTATTGGGGGGTTCGGGAGTTCAATTCCCGGTCGAGGCAAACCAATGACTTACAAAATGCATACTCATCGATACCTAGGTTGGGGTTTGGCATTAATAGGATAGGGCATGGAATAGTTAGCTCAGTGCCAGGATAATGTGACTGAGAGGGGGATTGGGTCATGGTGCTGGCAGCCTGATTTCACAGTGGGGCAGCACTATAAAGTTGCCATGAGTGCACACTGTCACACGTCGATAGCTGTCCTGATGTTGTCAGGACGTAAAACTCCAAAACCCTACCAAATCCGATGCCTAACAACCACCACCACCACTCGCTCCCACCATGCCACCCTCTCTTACACCTCGATACCCCTTTGTCACATTGGTCGTAATGCTTGCATTGAGCTTGATTCGCGGCGGAGGAGGACCCCCCTCTCTGCCCCTTATAATGAGGCCCTCAGCTGCCTCCAGGCCACTTCGCCTCCTCCCTCCTCCAGCAGCACGCACTCTTTTACTTTTTGGCCTACTCCTCCGCGATCCATCATGCCATCAATCGCCCGATGCCGAGGCCGTGCTGCCGGCCACCACAGCGCCAGGATAGCACCCGACACCACCGTCCCAGACTCCTTCTCCGTGACATCATCCTCCTCGCGCCGCCTCTCACAGACCACCCACTGGATCGCCACCGCCGAGGCGACAATGGATGCCACTGCCCACACCATGGAATGCCTCGCCGGGATCGTGGAGGCCATGGCCATCATCCACGCCTCCGCACCCCCTCTCTGACCCCCACCGGACCTCCTCCCCTGCCCCTGCCTGCACCCACCCTGGCGACCTTGGAGAGCTGGTCGCGGACGTGGTTGACCCTGCCGACCAGGACCCTTTCCCTGCCACCCCCTCATGCGGCCCCCACCCCCCACGAGTACCACCCCACCCTCCTCTCCATCTGGCCCCACACCTCCGGCGATGCCTGGGCCCGATACCCAGACTTCACCAGGGCCTATGCAGCCCTCGGTGATGTGGGCCTCCCTAATTTTTTGGCCGCCCGCATCACCCTCCAGTCAGGCCTCAAGATCTCAGCCTGGCGAGACCGCCTGTGGGATTACCACAACCTTGACGTGGTTGACTTGCTGGAGTTTGGCTTTCCCGCCAACTACGCCGCCTGCCCCCCCCCCCCCCCCCATGTGCCTCTTACACCAACCACCAGGAGGCCCACGAGGATGAGGACCACCTCCGGGACTTTGTCGCCACCGAGCTGTTCCACAGTGCCCTCGCCGGCCCCTTCCACATCCCCCCTTCACCCCTTGGGTGCAGGTCTCCCCTCTGATAACCCGGCCCAAGTCAGACCCTGGGAAGAGGAGGGTCATAGTCAACCTCTCCTACCCCCCGGAGGCAGTGTCAATGCTGGCATTCCCCGCTGGGAATACCTCGGGAGACCTCATATGTACAAGCTCCCCTGTGTCGCAGATATTGGGCGCCTCCTCCTCCAGGAAGGTGTCGGCACCTATATATGGACCGTGGACATCTCCAGGGCCTAGCGACAGCTCCAGGCCGACCCCCTAGCGTGACCTCTCTATGGCATCACCCTTGACAGCGCCAGACATGTGGACCTCACCCTCCCCTTCCGATGCCGATCCTCGGGGGCGGCGTGCATCTGAGTGACTGCAGCCCTGGCCTGGGTGCTCTGGCAGGAGGGCTTCCATACCCTGGTCTACGTCGACGATTACGTAGGCTGTGAGCTGTCCTACCTGAGGGCCCGTCATGCCTTTGACTACTTCATCGACCTGGCGGCCGCCCTCGGGCTGGACGTCGCCCCCAGTGAGGCCCGGTTCGAGCATTGCACCCTCGGGCGCCGCATGCTTCAAAGCATCCTCGGCCACCTTATCCACATGTGTAGCTGCATCCTCCCTGCGAGGAAATTCATGGGCCGCCTCCTCGCGGTCCTCCACAGCTGCTACTTTGCATTAGTTCAAAATTACTTTTATTTTAAATGGTAAACTTTTAAGATATTTTGAGTGCAAACATGGACAATTAGTTTTGGCAACCTTGCCAAAACTCTGACAACATAGACTTCTGCAGTAACAGATTATGTTACATTGACTCCGTATTGCAGACTGAGATGCTTAATAAATGCATCAGTTTCCAAGTTAGATATGTAAAATCAAACCTAGATAATTGGTTTGGTTTTGAAAATTTGGTATTTCATTGGGCTATGCAGCTTTAATTATAGATCAAAAAAGATCTTCATACCACTATGAAATAAATATTTTGCATTATTTAACAAAGCTGTCAACAGGAGCAATATTATATTGAATCCATTAAAATATATGGTGAATTTGGCTGCAGGAGTGGGTTGGTGTCAGAACTGGCAGAAGATGTGGGGGGGGGGGGTAACAATGGGGTTGTAGAGACAGCAAAGCAACAAGTGACAGTATCAATAGCAATAGTCAAGAGCTTAATGGGTGTCTGTGTAGTTGGCGAGTTTCCAGTCAACAGCACAACACTTCCCCCATTATTCAGTGTTTCTAGCAAGGCTGCTGGTCATTCAACTAAAAACCCTGCAATGTTTTGTTGGACATCCTTTAAAGTGTAAATGTCTTCCCAACCTGTATGATGTCTACCATCTTCCATCATTGTGAACATACACTCTGACCACATGATGCAAGTGTATCCATGGTGGCCAACTGCTTCTGGTCTTCACATATATGATTGATCCAACTTCATGGGATGGTCAGATTCTGACATATATGGTATTTCGGTAGGTTGGGGCATTGAATCAAACAACAAATACTGTAGAATGGGCTGACTTCATGTGTTCATGTCAAGGTGGCAAGTGACCGTTTGAACCTGGGAGACACTTGTGACATAAGAGGCTGGTGGAGTAAAATAGTGCTAACTGGTAGCAGTAGTCACATGTCTGGGTTCAAACACAGTCAGCGCCGTTATTAATGAATAGCAATAATGCTAGGTGGTTGCATCAGTATAAGTTCATAACCAGGAGTGTATGGTACTGATTGCCATATTGAGAATTACCCATGTTAATAATGACATGTACATTTATCAAATAAATATTTGGCATTATTTAACAAATCTGCCAAGACTAGCAATTACATTGAATACTTTACAATATATGCTGAATTTGGCAGCGCAATGGAGGTGTGTTTGTTGGTGATCGATTGCATACTCAGTGGGTGAATTTTAGTTGGCAACCGGTTCAGCGACCATAGCACCGTTGTGACTGCTCGATGACCACTCGGTGATCATAACATCTGATTCCCACCATCACATTCACCCTAATGCTTGATCAAATTCACACCCTCACACTCATCCTAGCAGCTACCCTGACACACACCCTCATACTCACCCTAACTTCCACTCTCACACTCACCCTAATACCTACCCTGACTGCCACCATCACACTCACCCTAACTAACTCACTCACTTTCACCCTAAATCCCACCATCATACTCACCCTAACACTCACCCTAACTCCCACACTCACCTTAACTCCCCCCACCCTCACACTCATCCCAGCACCTACCCTAACTCCCAGCTGACACTCACCATAATACCCACCCTCCCACCCTCACACTCATCCTAACATGTACCAAACTCACACCTGACTGATTAACGATTGGTCACCGGCCAGGTTTTCCCACCTGTTTTTGCTTTGGTCACAATGTTGTCGGCTTTTGGTAAAAAAGTGGTCACAAAATGATTGCAATCCATAGTGTGACTGAGACCTGACTAACTACTACAATACCTGGTCAAATATAGGTGAAAACAAGTAAAAGTGTTTGTTTAAGCTTGAATTATTCATCACAATAGCATGTAATTGCAATTGTAAAATATTTGGAGAAATTATACAATTTGCAAGCTTAAATGCCTATCAAAGAATCATTATCAAAAGATTCACTGCTATTTCACAATCTCCCTGAAATGTGACCAGTGAAGTTGTGTAAAATGTCACTGTTTTCTTCAGTGATTATGCAAAATCCCTAGAGATTTGAGGGATTTCACAAAATCTCTAAGTGAAACAGGGATTTCGCAAAATCCCTGAAAATCTCAGGGATTTCGCAAAATCCCTAATTACACAATCTTACTGTAACATATATATGGCTTCTCAAATATAATTAAGTTATTTGTATGTGTGTGTATAAATATATGTTATAATGCTAAGCAATGCTAAACATATCTTAATGCAGTGTTATTTAAAGGTAAAATGAAACAAAGTCAAGGCAGGCATATCGGTAGAATAACATATCTAATTTGGCAAATAGATGGAGCAGATTGGGAATCGACAATATCTGTTAGCAGGTTGGAGAGCTTACCTCGTTTTAGCTATGGTGGTTATTTGACCACTGAGTTAATTACCAAGGTCAAATTCTATATAAGATTAATGTGCAGTTTGACAGTTTTGGTTGTGACACACTGAGTTTTGGGATGTTTCCATATTGGAATACATCACTAGAAAGCAAAATATGATATCTAATTTCCTGAATATTTCCAGGACATTTAGTTGGGACCAGATTGAGTAAATTAGTAGTGAATATTAGGAAATAATTCATTAGTTACAACATATGGCTACAGGCCAGAAATGACCCTGATAGTACTGTGTTGGTATAGCCATAAATCCCAAACAATAGGGCACCTCCAGTCAACCATGGGGGTATATGCTGGTCTGTGGCCCACTCACATACTTACACTTGCCAGTCAGGGAGGAGGTCCTGTGGGGACTATTGTACATCATTTAGATGTATTCTTTATATACCAGTTCGTTACCACTATATTTATGTATAATATATAATTCACTGTGATTATACTGAAGCATAATCACCACAAATATGATATTATAATAACCCTATATAGTGCTGATTCACTTTGCAATGCATTTTTATTAATTGATTTAGAGTGCTAAGCAGGATATACCTGTATATGTGTACAAGTATACATATATATATATAAGTACATATAAACATATAAACATATCCTGCCTAAACATATATACATATATATGCATATATACTATATACAGGTATATATGAAGAGTCCAGGTGAAAAACCCCGTAAACGCCAATCCAAAAATTTGATTAAATTAAAGGATCTTTTCCCGAAAATCAATTTAATTCTCACTAATTCCACTTTTGTTGTTATGACATGATTATCGAGCAATGAACAAAAAGTAGGAATGTAAAAAAATATAAATGTTGAAGGTTTGATTCCAATGTTTATCCTCATTTTTGGATTGGCGTTTACGGGATTTTGCGCCTGAACTCTTCATATATATCTACATACATATATTTACATACATATATATTACCAATCACCAAGATACCACATACTATATCTATGTATATTATTACTATATTAGTGCAATATAACTTTAAAACGAATACTAGATTTACTGCATTAAAGATGACTGCATCACATATTGCATAGTTCCTGATCGAGTGGGGGGCTCTGCTTGGCAGTTGGCCCTGAGCGTGGGGCGTGGGTGTGAGTGGGCAGTGAGTCTGGTGAGAGTCTTTGTAGGGGTCGGGGAGGGGGTATACAAATACATCTAAATAATACAACAGTCCCCACAGGACCTCCTCCCCCAGTGGCAAGTGGAAATATGTGAGTGGGCCACAGACCAGCATATACGCCCATGTCGTGAAAATATTCAGGAAATTAGATATAATTTGTTGCTTTCTAGTGATGCATTTCAATATGGAAACATCCCAAAACTCAGTGTGTCACAACCAAAACTGTCAAACTGCACATTAATCTTATATCGAATTTGACCTTCCTAATTCAATTGGACATCCAATAACCCTCGTAGCCCAAACGAGGTAAGCTCTCCAACCTGGTTAGTGAAGTTGGTTATTGCAACGTATAAGATCATAGTGATAGCTAGCTTTCTCTCATCCACAGAGGACAGCTTTTCTCCGTATTACCCTAAGTTGTTGCGTAACCTTGAAAATATATAAATACATGTATTTAAGTAAATTTTCAATTTAATTTTGTTTCGTTATATTGGAATGCACTGACAATATTCATACCTATAGGAATATTAAATTGCACATAGTACACTGTGAATACATAGATAACTGAATTTGCAATTTTTCATTTCGTTATATTAAAATGTAGGTGTGATATTCGTTAGACAATTAATCTTCATGCTTAAATACAAGTGTAAATAGGCCTAGTGAATTGGCTGTTTTTTTGTGGATTTATTTTTAGTTATAACTTAGGCTATATTGAAATGCATTGCCTATGTTCGCTACGAGCAGGGGAATATCAATGATGCAAAATGGAAAGGAACATATGGTTATATTGATGTAAATGCAATGCTGGATACAAGATTAATATCTTAATTTATTATATATATTTTTTTAGTTGGTATTCTATGTTTCAAATAAGAGCTGAGATGAGCTGAAACCAGCACATTTCATAGCAATCATGAAATGTGCCCGCACGATGTTACATAACCAAAGACCCTATAATACTAAGACGGCTCACTCCCTATCTCTCCCATGGTAATGTAAATTTTGCAGTGCCACCTTGTGGTGGGTTTGATCAGACCGGCTGCTGGTTGGTGTTTCACATGTAAACACATACAAATATATTATAAATGAGATAGGTAAGTATGAATACACATCACTATGAAATTGTTATGAACAAATACATATCATCATCAGCATTATCATCATCATTGCCATCATCACACATCTTTCACATTCATATATACATTTATACATATAATATAGCAACTGTTTAACCAAGAGAACAGCCAGCGCACCAAGTGGCGGGTTTGAACTTTGATCATATTGATTACACAGTATAGGCTGAGTGAGCCGCCTTCATATTATAAGGTCTTTGCATTAACTTAATCCTACCTTACATGCTAGTCACTGAGGATTGGTGCATATTGTAATGGTCTGCACGGAACTCTGAGGCAAGGTGACGCAGGGAGCCTAGGTATTGTAATGGTCAGCATGCTAACCTCGGAATGACAAGACTGTTGGATTTGAATAGGCCTACTTCTCTCATCGCAATATTTCCCATTTTCATCGGCCGAATGACAATATTAACACTCGCGGACTCTGTACGGTTATTCTGTTGGTACTAGGATGCATCTGTGAGTGTGAATATCCGACTCGATGACTGTCACTGTCAGTGAGTAGGCCTACTTTACTAAGGCTTCTGTCAATCCGCTGCCCCATCCTGGGAGAAGCCCTGTTGTGAGGAGAACACTGTAGTCATGGTGAGCTTAGTGCAGCCACATATAACTCTCTTCTTTTTCAGCAGGAAATCTCGTCATTCTGGAAATAAACGGATTCTCACTTGTATTGACTGTTTAAGCGGTCTGCGTCCGGTGTCGCAGTTTGAGCGCCCTGCCAGTTTCAGCTGACTGCAGACACTCAAACTCAAGGCATTGTCAATGGTTGTGAGCAATCTTCATACAGAAAATACAGAAGTGAAATATCTCTAAAACCACCTATTAACAAATCGCTTAGTACACATATAGAAAACATCTTTACCAAAAAGATTATATTAAATTTATAAGGTTAGGGTTCTTGATTTCTATTTATTTTGAATAAAACTAATGTTTTGCACTGCGCGTACCGTCAAACTCAAGGCATTGTCAATGGTCGTGAGCAATCTTCATACAGAAAATACAGGAAAAGTGAAATATCTCTAAAAAGCACACCACCTAGAAACAAATCGCTTGGTACACATATAGAAAACATCTATACCAAAAACATTATATTAAATTCAAAAGGTTAGTGATGATGCTGTTAGATTTTGATGCATGCGCATGAAACTGACAGTCAGCTGAAACTGGCAGGGCGCTCAAACTGCGACACCAGTCTACGGTGAGTGTGAAGAGTGTCAATTCTTAATGAATGTATACAGTCGCTTTAGCGAAGAAAACATCATGCGGACACAATTTGTGGAACGAATTTTATTCCTCCGGATATTTGAAGACAAACATGCGAATATTATTACCTAGTCAGGAGCGTCTTTGAAACAAATCTAATTTTAAGCTTTTTGTGGTAACGTTTTGACGTTGAGACTATCTACATTTGTGGTCATGCGCAAAGGCAACCACGTGGTGTGGGTGAAGTGGGAAGTGATAGCTGAGGGGGAGGAGTAGCGGTTCCAGCGGCGCGGTGCATTGTGGTATGCATCAGAGCAAAACAAAGCCACGAGAAGCACATGGCACATGCTAATACACTGGGTGCTAGTTTCAGCTCATCTCAGCTCTTATTTGAAACATTGAATACCAACTAAAAAAATATATATGATAAATTAAGATATTAATCTTTTATCCAGCATTACATTTACATCAATATAACCAGCACATCTTATGCCATGTGCATTTAGATTTAGACAAATCTAGTGTTAGAGCCATAGCCAGAGTCAGTTTTATTTATTTTATTCATGTTTTTATTAATATTCTATGGTTTATGGAGAGTTGTGTCTTAAACATATGCATTATATTATTATATTGCATCCTTCCGTCCATGTTTATGCCAAATTGTTATGTATTTCTAGTTATTTTGAATAAAATGCCAGTTTTGCCCTACGCGTATCGGCAAACTCAATGGGCGTACGCCGTTGCTTTGCTCCCAAAGCCGTTTTCAGCGCATGCGCAGTCGGAACCATGATGTAGTCAATATAAGTAAAGTTCTGTAATCAGTTAGCTTTGAGTTTATGCCATTTTCTGCAATAAATATACTACATTGATCATTATAATCTACTTTACCTAAAGCTGCATAGTTCGATGAAAGTAACAGATTTTCTAGACAAAAACAAGTATCTATACAAGATTCGATTCTACATATCAAACTTAGATATTCATATGTTTAATAAGTATTTATTGCCATATAGAAGGACACACTGAGGCAATTTAATATAACCTGTTACTGCAGAATCCTATGGGGTCAGTGTGATATATGCGTAATAGACGTATAGGTGTGTGGCTAATATATGTTAATGAGATGCAGAGTTTGAGATAAAGGAATATGCTAATGAGATGACGTCATGGAAAGTTTAGCCGGCAGGTCAAGTGAGCCCTAGGCCGTGAATAAACCATTCAGTATCCAGAAGTCAAAGTGTTCAGACGTTGTACTTTCACAGTCAGAGCTTTGGTGTGCTTGAGTTGGCGTGTTTGCATTTCAAATATCTCTAATGTTAGCCATTTTAAATAAAAGTTACTTCAAACTAAAAAGTAAGGTAGGCCTACATTATAACGATCAACCTACTATATTTATCTCAGAAAATGACAAACTCAAAACCATCAAACTATGTAACTTTAATGCAATCACAATACCCACACCTAACTGTCAATGTGTCTCGTTGTCCTTTAGGCCAGTGTGTGTGTATATATATATATATATATATATATATATCAGGCCAATCCGATTTTATTTAGCTCCCAAATCCATTCGGTCCATCCATCTTGACCACTTAGACGACAATCGGTCATAATGACCACTATTATTATCAGAAAATGGCAGACACTCGAAACCATCGAACTATACAACATCACGCTTGAAGCAACTTTCATTTTAAATGGTTGCGATTCGAATACAATTATTCAGCTGACTCATAGGCATGAGTGGGTTAATCAAGGCTTTTATTCGGGCGCTGCCCGCCCGGTGGCATGTACATTTACTGTGTATTATCGGGCAAGAAGCGAATGAGCGAAGGCCCCGATATATTGGGAAAATGAAATGTGATGAGGGAATATGAGTCATGTGAATGATTTAACAAACGAGTAATCAATTACGTTAAAGTACAATAGCAATAGTTACTGATAAAAATATGAGATAACAGTAGAGGGTAAATTATCAGAAATGTGACATTTAAGTAGGTGTGATCTGTCAACTGCGCGGGTGTCAGTCGCTCATTAGATGGTATTCTTTATTTTTTAGTTTAAATGCTTGATTGGTTTGGGGTTTTGTTGGAGGTGGGAAGTGGTCAGTGCGGGCGTTTGGAGAAGACTGACCAGCTTTGGTGGCTCCATGAGGGCTGGTAGGAGTTGTTATATAGGCTGGAGGGGGGAAGATGGCTTCCCCCCCTCTCCCACCCTCTCACCACTCACTACCCCCACCCACCACCACCACCACACTAGTGGCAGGGGGGGGGGGGGAGGGCTTCGGCCTTGAGCCTGCCATGTTCAGGAATGACACCGAATGAGCGACCTCACTCATTCAAGACACTTAATACTTTGATTAACTGATAGGAGTCATCACTGGTTGACACATACTCTCTCATAAACCCTTCTGAGCTTATTCACACACCAGACAACAGCACGAAGGAAAGAACCAGGTTATCATGTGACACATGCTGGAGCGTGACAGCTCCCTGTGGAGTTTCCTCCACAAAGCTCATACATCAGAGTAAGGATGATTGTGGTGAATCTGGGTTCCACTAATGGTACCCCTTTCTGACACCAGGTGGCGTCACTATCGCATTTTCCCACGGGTGCATGCCGTTGCATCTCCCACCCACCAGCAGTTGACGTGACAACAATGGCCCCCATGTCTAATGTACATGGCCATTTGCTATCCATCATTCATTTTCAGACCCAATTAATGAAAATATAGATTTGCATAATGATAATGATATACATCTGTATATATGTGTTTATGTGTGGTATAAAGCATTTATACGAATATTATTCAGGATGGAACCCTCCCTCTGTGGCATATCGGGTGGGGGGATTCGAACCCGCTACCCCCACATGCTGCTGGGCCGGCGGGGCAGTTCGGCGAGGGGACTGAGGCAAGTCTAGCCTCCATGTGTCTTGCGCCTCCAGTGCCCGCTAGGAGGACTGAGGCAAGTCTATTTCGGGTAACACCTCAGGCGCATGCGCGGACCCTCCAGCTCCAACGGCTTTCCTGTATACTCGGCCCATTTGAACCCAAGTTCTAGCTTGAGGCTGACGTACCTACGTGCGTACCTACCTACATATCGGGCGAGATGCCGGTCGATATATGTGCGGCATGTGGGGAGGAGCACGAGCCCCCCCGGGGCAGTAAGTGCAAGCGGACAAGGACTAGCAAGCGGTCGGTAAAGGCGGAGCTGCCTTCATCGGGCGAGGAGGATGCCGCGGAGGCGGGTGAGAAGTTGGTGGCGCCGGTTTCTTCGACGCGGCGCGCCGGTGAGGGTTCGCGCCTCGTGGTGGAAGACTACGAGGAGGATGACGAGGAGAGGGAGCTGAGGCGGCTGGTGGCGGCGAGGGCGCGAGAGCGCCGTAAGAAGGAGCTGCGTGCGGTCTTGGACGCCGGATCGCCGGAGGAGGAGGCAGTGACGGCGGTCCCGACGACGAAGAAGAAGCTGTCCGGGAAGAAGAAGAAGGCAGAGGCGGCCGGGGACCCGGACGATTCCCCTACAGACAGCAGCTCGGAGGACGGCTCAGGGTCAGACAGTGACTCTGGCAGAAGGCGAAGGAGGAGGCGTAAGCGCAGTAAGTTCGCTTTAAACAAATACACGATGAACGAGAAGCATTTAAAAAAACTTTCGGTGATGGAGCTCGTCTACACGGCCCTGGTCTGGGGCATGAAACGTGGGAGGCGAGTCGGGTTTGAATATGAAGATCTGGAGCGATATATCGGGCATGTGGCTTATATGTGCATGCATGCCTCTACAGCAACCTATACAGATCAGGCCTATCGTGGTTATGATAAGGCAATCAGGGACAAGGTAAAGGATGTTGGGCTGAAGGCGTTCACCATGGGCGATCATGAACTATCGTTGCTGTACTTCAATTTGGAAAATACACGGAGCAACAAAGAGGCACGCCGACCGTCCAGGCCTACACAGGCGAGTAAAAGCTATGACAATTCCCGGAAGATCTGCTATGCGTACAACTACAACAAGGATGGGTGCAGTGTGCGCCAATGCGAGTATGAACATAAGTGCCTGAGCTGCAAATCAGGCTCCCACCCGATAAATGATTGCAAAAATAAAAAGAATTGACTTGTGTGCACGCCTGTTGAAAGTGGTGCGTCGGGGACCGTTGACCTAGTTGACTTTGAATTTCGCGCGGATATGAGCGGCTTCCAAGATGGCACCCAAGATGTGGCGCGCGATTCACCTTGCTCCAAAAATGTCCCGCAGATGGTTGATGATGGCTGTGCCAATAATTTAGGCACCGCCTTGCTTGATGAGCCTGTACTAATTTGTGTTGCAGACTATGTTACCGTCGATTGTGCAAAAAATTATATTTATGTTGTTAACAGCGGGGACTCGGACAGTGCGTACACGGACATTGAATACCCGGGCATGGGCAACGGTAATACCGACTGGTTGCGGGTGGTCGGGCCAGATAATTTAAGTGTACCTAATGATGACCTACACTGTTCCTTGTGGGTCAAAGACCAAGATGGTGATAGTTCAGTTAATAAATATATCAGCGTCTTTGCTAGATGTTTGCAAGGCGCTTGTGACTGTAGGCATGATATTGGGGGTGCCTGCACGCAGTTAAAGCCGTGTCGTATCTATGCCGAGGCGATGTGCCGAGGTGACACGGACCCTGACTGGGAGTATATCCTCAGGGGTTCATGTTTTGGGTACCGGGTAATCGACCCGGATTGTGTTAGTTGTTACTTTCAGGGTAACTACTCATCTATAACTAAGAGTACCACGGGTAAGTTGATGAGCGATAGGCTGCAGAGGGAGATCGCTGCGGGTCTGGTGTGCATAGTCGATGAGCCATGTTTATGTGTCCACCCGATGGGGGCCGTGCCAAAGGGGCACGATGACTTCAGAGCGATTGTTGATTGCTCCAGCCCAACTGGGTTCTGTGTGAACGAACACACCAGGTCCTGCAGGACAAACTTCAGCTATAATTCTGTAGAGACCGTCACACAGTTACTGCAGCAGGGGGACTATATGTCCACGATAGATATATCTAACGCCTATAGGGCTGTAAATATCCACCCTGCCAGCAGGGAGCGTCAGGGCTTGAGCTGGGATTTTGGCCAGGGCCGGGTACATCTAAGGGATAATCGCCTGTGCATGGGGCTCAGCAGTAGCCCATACATCTTCTCCAAGATCAGTGATTTTGTTGTCCGCTGCATGGTCCGGGAAGGCTTTGAAGAATGTGTAAATTACCTAGATGACTTTTGTGTCGTGAGCCGCACGATTGAGGGCTGTACTGACGCACAGCGGGCACTGGTAGCGATCTTGAGAAGACTGGGATTTTATGTGAGTTTCCGCAAATTAACGCCCCCTGCCCAAATAACCAGATTCCTGGGTATAGATATAGATTCGTTAGCTATGGAGCTGCGTCTCCCAGATGATAAGTTAGCTAAGCTGGTAGCCCAACTCAACATGTTCTTGAGGAAAAGGAAGGCGACGAGGCTAGAGCTGGAATGCCTTGGGGGCGTCCTTGCCCACTGCTGTAAAGTTGTGCATGGTGGGAGGACCTTCTCTAGGAGGGTATACGACTTGATAGCCTCCGCCAAGAAAGCCACCCATAAGGTGAGACTAAATGATGACTTCAGGCTGGACCTAAAGTGGTGGTTAGAATTTGCTTCTAAGTTCAATGGGAAAGCGAGTATCATCCCCTCGGCAGAACCAGTAATGTCGGTGTACAGCGACTCGTCCAAATTTGGGTTTGGTGCTTTACATGGGGAGGACTGGGTGGCGGGCGCTTTCGACTTCAAGGCATCCAAAGAGCTACAAAAATGGTTGGGGCATCACTTCGTCTATGCCAATGATGAGGGGTGCAGGTCCGATAACATAAATGTGCTGGAAATGTGGCCCGTGTTGGTGGGTGTTAGGCGCTGGGGAGAGGCCTGGAAGAATCGGACGGTAGTGTTCGTCACTGACAATACGCAGGTGATGGCCGCCTTGAACTCAGGCCGAAGTAAGAACAAAATAACGATGACATGGTTGCGCCTGATATTTTGGGCTTCAATAACATTTAATTTTGACGTACAATCGGTCTATGTGAACACTAAATCAAATGTGATTTGTGACAGCCTAAGTCGGCTGGATAAGTTCCAGAGCATCGCACGCATTAGGGATGCTGATCAGATTGATGCTATGTGTTGTCACCACCTATTCAGCTGTTAATCTCGCTTCAGGTTGGCAGAAACTCCTGGAAGAGCGCCGTAACTATGTCAGGAACCACTACGCAAGCTCGACTGTAGCGGTTCGGACTGGGCAGGTTAAATCTTATATCACCTTCTGTGAAGTATTTGAGGGCCAGCTATGCCCATACCCATGCGATTCAGACCAGGTGTGCCTATATATGTCATATCTAGCGCGGCGGTTGTGCTACTCGTCCATAAAAAACTATCTCAGCGGCCTAAACAACCATTTGAAGGACTTAGGTTGTCCTCCTATAAACTACGGTGACCACCTTATAAAAAAGTGTCTGGCGGGCATCCGCAGGCTGAAAGGTGATGCGGTAAAGCAAGCAGCTCCTATCTTACCCTACGAGTTAATTAAGTTGTTTGCAGTGTTGTTCCCGTCCAGGGGCCACACGGCCGTTAGGGCAGCCATGCTGCTCTCGTTCAGAGCCCTGCTTCGCAAAGCGCATGTGACAAATTCAGATGCAGCCCTACTCCGCGAGGACCTGGAGTTCTATCCATGGGGGATGCTGGTCTGTGTGAGAAAGTCGAAGACCAATCAGTTCAGAGAACGGGTGCATAGAATCCCCGTGGCAAAAGTTGCGAATAAAGAATTATGCGCGGTGTTCTGGGTCAAGAGGCATATGGAGCAGTGCCCCGCCCCCCTGGATGCTCGGGTCTTTAGGATACCTAGAGCGGGACACTCGGTCCCACTGACATATGCATACTATGCAGCGGTACTGAAGGCGGCATGTACCGCAGCCGGACTACCATCGGCTGACTTCTCGTCTCACAGCCTCAGGCGGGGTGGGGCGACTTTCCTCAGGCTATCAGGGGCGTCGGAGGAGGAGATCAAGGAGAGAGGCGACTGGCGATCGGACTGTGTCCGCCAATACTTAAAAGCCTCACTCATGGAGCGTCTGACGCTCGACATGCGGGTGGCCGTGATGCTGGGATTACTAAACTGAACTCTACCTGTCTGGTTGGGGTGGTTTGGGTCTTTTGTGGCCAGCCAGAGTACCTACTCAATCCATTTATGTATCCTGTTATGTGTATGACTAATAATGTGTGGTATAAAGCATTTATACGAATATTATTCAGGATGGAACCCTCCCTCTGTGGCATATCGGTGGGGGGATTCGAACCCGCTACCCCCACACGCTGCTGGGCCGGCGGGGCAGTTCGGCGAGGGGACTGAGGCAAGTCTAGCCTCCATGTGTCTTGCGCCTCCAGTGCCCGCTAGGAGGACTGAGGCAAGTCTATTTCGGGTAACACCTCAGGCGCATGCGCGGACCCTCCAGCTCCAACGGCTTTCCTGTATACTCGGCCCATTTGAACCCGAGTTCTAGCTTTAGGTTCTATTTTGATTACTGATTTTGAGCTTGTTTGATTTCTGTTTGATTCTTGAGCTTGATTTGAATTTGATTACCGATGATTATTGATGACTGACGTTATTATGTAGATGTTGTTGATTAAACGTTGATGATGAATAAACGGTAGGTCTTTTGTGGCCAGCCAGAGTACCTACTCAATCCATTTATGTATCCTGTTATGTGTATGACTAATAATATTATATATAGCGGAGGTATACACGATATTCACATGCATGTGCTGTGGCAATGGTCCCACAAACGTAGTGTTCGTCATCCCCGTCAGATGTCGCATGCATTGTGAATATTGTGTATTGCAAGCGAATAAGATACTTTTCCTAAAGATCGAACATGGTGGCCGAATCGGTGTGCGGGGGTTCGGGAGTTCGATTCCCGGTCGAGTCAAACCAATGACTTACAAAATTGTTGTTTCCTAGCTTGGTGCTCTGGATGAATATCATAAAGCATAGGCTGGTTAGCTCAGTGTCAGGATAATGTAACTGAGTGGGATATTAGGTCATGGGATATCAGGATTAGCTGCTGGTGACGATATCAGACTACATGTGCATATATCAATGAATAAACTATATTTACAAAAAAAACAAAAACAAAATATTATGTCGACGGTGTGATATCCCTGTGGAATGGCACTATAAAGTCACCATGAGTGTGCACTGTCACAAGTCGGTACATGTCCTGATAGGACCGAGATGTAAAACCTCAACAAACGACAACAATGATAGTACAACACTAGTTCCCCTGAAATTATTAGTATTTCAAATGTTCAACATCCAAAACTTCTTTAATTTGTACATGATCCTGGTCACAGCAACAATGAATTGGAGGTTGGAAGCAAATGCGTTACTCAGTGTAAAATGGAACTCACACTCAAATGTCTTCCAATCTGAGGCAAACAGTCTAACCATTACCATATATTATTATGACATAAGGAACACAAGACATGAAGTTGGATCGAGCCAATAACTCTGGCTGGCCCCCTAAAAAAACCTACCGCATACTTTATTAAGCAAAAATAGGAGGGGGAGTGGGCAGAAGGAGGGTGAGCAGGAGGCCACCTGGAGGGAAGGCGGGGAGTAGGGCTGCTTGGAGCAGCTAACCTGCCCTCCAGGCCACACACCAACCACCAGCTCCACCTACCCAACACACTAAACTTATACAATTGGTCAAGGTGTTGGGGAGAAGACAATAGAGAACAGGATTATTACAGGATAATTACATTGCATGAATAATATACGCATAAGAGTTTATACATAACATAAAGTAAGTACTTCAAGCGGTATAGTCTGATGAAAACATCAAATTTTCAAAACCAAAACAATTATCTAGATTGGATTCTACATATCTAACTTAGGTACTGATGTCCTTATTAAACATTTGTCACCACTTAGCATGGAATACCAAGTCAATTTAATAGAACCCGTTACTGCAGAAGCCTACAGTGTCAGAGTTTTGGCATGCTTGCCACAATTAATTTAGCCTGTTTGCACTTCAAATATCGCAAAGGTTAGCCATTTTATATCACAGTTACTTCAAACTGAAAAGTAAGGTACATTATAACGATCAACCTAATATATTTATCTCAGAAAATGACAGAAACTCAAAACCATCGAACTATCTAGCTTTACTACAATCAAAATATCCACACCTAACTGTAGATGTGTCTCTTTGCCCTTGAGGCAAGTGTATAATTTTGAAGTGAGAGGTGGAAGACCATTTTTTTTTTTTTGGTAAATATTTTTATTCATCTGAATACATATTTTGTCAGTGCTGGGGCACTGGTCTTCCAGCCATCGGAGTGGTCCCATTTCATCTGTACATAGTGGAAGTGGAATGTGTTGCATTGTGTGCAGCACAACCCATTCTGAACATAAAAGAAAGTGGGTAGCAGCCTATGCTGCATAGTGTACAGCATATGTACTGAACATAGTGCAAGGTATATGCATCAAGATTGAGTGTGCAGTAATGTACACTAGTGGTTAAATCATATGCTGTGTTTGTATATCAGTTAGATTTGGTTTTAATAATGGTTAGTCTTTAAATAGTGCCATGTTGTGCATGTATAGTGGTTTATATTGTGTGCATTGCTGGTTGAAGATGTAGTTATTCGTGGTGGTAATGGGTCTAAAGTAGGGGTAGTGGGTCTCGAGTCATTGAGTTATAATAGTTGTTTTGTCAAATGTGGATGGGGGGGGGAGGGGTCCATGGGTAGGGGGGGGGGGGGCGGACACGCAGGGAGAGAGCAGGGAGAGACCATTGGAGTCGGTTCCCAGGAAAGGGGAAGCAGAGAGTGCCTGGTTACAAGGGAGGGGAGCTGCTAAGAATAAGGGGTGTTGGGAAGCGATAGGTCCCCAGAAGGAGCACTGGAAACATTAGGGACTATTCTTTATTTATATTCAGATAATAAATTATATAGCACATAACTAGGCTAATCCGATTTTGTTTAGCTCCCAAATCCATTCGGTCCATCCATCTTGACCGCTCAGACGGCAATCGGTTGTAATGACCACGTCAGACCTCTTTGGCCATGACCACCCGCCAAGACAATAACCACCCATACACCATGAGTGCGCGCATCCACAATGCAACCATGGCAACCACTCAGGACTATGGTCATTGTAAGGTAATGGCGCATATCTTAAATGCAATATTAGTGCGTATTGTCACAACATTGTTGCAAGAGCGTATAACCCCCCCCCCCTCCCCAAACATCGGTACACCCACCATCCACCATGATCAGATTATGCAGTAGAAGAACCATGATGTCAGCCAGACTGCACTGCCATTGAAGATGACTATGTATATGCCCACACCCAACCACAACCACAACCACAGCCACTCACCCCCTCCCCCATCAACCAAGGCAACCATGGTAACACTAAGGCCGTGTATCCATAGACTTGTTGCCTTGTGGTGTCTTTCCTTTCGCTTGTGACCTTGTGACCTTGTGACGTGCCACACAGCCAATGAACCTGAACATGTTCATTGTCTGTGTGGCACATCACAAAGTCACGAAGGAACATGGAACAAGAGAACACGCCACACAGGTACAGTCTCTGGATATATACAGCCTAACGGGCACAATAGATGTGTAGGGATAGAAGTCGGTCAGGAACTATTCTAGGCCGGTGCCCGGTAATGATGTTGTGGTAATGGGTTTGATAGGAGCGACCCTGGATAAGGGATCATTCAATCCCCTCTTTTTTTTTTTTTGGTAAAGTATTTATTCATCTGAATATTACATTTATCAGCGCCGGAGCACTGGTCTTCCAGCCATCTTACTATTGGAATTGACATTCTAAATAATCTAAGTTTGGTCAGTGCTGTATTAGTCACAGCACCGATCATGTAGAATTAAGGGAGTGGCTCCTGCTGTATAATGTACAGCACCAGTCACTGCGGTTCATGCAAAAATTGGGAGCAGCACCGAGTAGAATATGTATACTAGGGGCAACTCAAACAATCGTTACAGATTACATTTTTTCTCTTATAAAACAAGCTAAGTTTATAGTTGACAAGACATTTTGTCTGTCTTATGTAATGTTCAATGTGTTTAAACAGATTGATAGTTGTGTAGGATGTTCAGTGTGTTGATGGCTTTTTCATGATGGTTAAGGGTCGTGGCAGGGGAGGGGGGCCCATTGGGGTGGGTCGCATGGGGGAAAAACCCACAGGAGAGCAAGCGAGGATGCGGGGGGCAGGAGTTCAGGGCGGACATCCATCCTCTTCTCTCCTCACCCACCCTCTTCCCTCTTCCTTCTTCCCTCCTTCCACATCACCCCCCCCCCCCCCCCTGCCCACCCCCCCCCCCCCCCCCCGATTTTTCACCCATCTCCAATCTCATCCACCCTCTCTCGCTTCTCACTCCCCACCTCTCCTTATCACTCAGCATACCTTGCACCAATTCAATATCTGTTTTCCGAGTTGCTATCTCCTGGATCCTGAAGAAAGGCTGAAGCTGCGACCTGGCGTGTGTCTATGGCAGGAGGAGGAGATTGTCCCTCACAACACTATAGGCTTTAGAATCGCTTTGAATCCATAAACACATACTTCCTTATGACAAAACTTAATGTGGTTCTTTCCCTACATTTATATATAATGTAAATTATGGTACAATTTACATTAGAGTCCAGCTCTGACTTGTGGTGCAAACACATATTCTGCATTAAATAATATACAAATTCCTGGGTTTGGGTTTACTAGCACACAGAACTGCAGTGTACTATGGCCAGGAGCCTGACCACTAGTTGTGTGGACATCAACTCTGGTGTGTTGGAAGTGACGTATAACTCGTTATACACTGACCGACACATGTAATACACGCTGGTACTCATTACCTGACAGTGTAATGAACTTAGGGTAGCCATACTTCTTGTGATATTGTAGTGGTCTGCACTGACCTCTCAGGCAAGGAGCCGCATAGACAGATAGTTGTGGGTAGCGTGTTGATATCAGGGAGCCTAGGTGGTGTAATGGTTAGCACACTGGCCCCTAATGCAAAGAGATGTGGGTTCGAGTCCCGCTCTAGGCGCAATATTACCCATTTTCATCACCCCCATGACAATATTTTCTTTTTTTAATTTAATACAACTGTACGTAGGTTAAACAATTAAACAATACTATCGATATGCGTTCCAAAAGAATTGCATTTAACAATTCAAATCTTGAATGATGAATGGTAGTTGGGTGGTTGTTGTATTCGTATGTCCTGGCAACATCTAAGATCATATCAGGACGGGGAATGGTACTTGGTAGCGATTGGTTAATATTGTACTAATTACAAAAGTATGTGCTAGTAAAATGTCTGCCGACAAAAGTGTATTGGTAGGGTGCCATCAGTGTGTAATATTTGCAAAATTTCGCCAGGTCTTGCTTCAAATCAGTCTGTGATTGATCCTTTAACGGCGAAATGATTGAGCGAAGCAACATAAGTAGTGGAACGAGGCAAGTCTGCGTGTTATATATATATATAGTGCATGAAACTGTTATAAGCTGCTAGACATGGCTTAAACTAAGGCTCCTCCTACCTTTACTACATTACAACCCACTCCTCCACTCCTCCACTCCTCCACTCCTCCATTCAGCAACTCCTCCAGCCCTCCACCCCAACCCTCCAGTCCTCCAGTCCTCCTACTCTCTCCAACCGATCCACTCCTCCCCTCTCCTCCACTCATCCCCTCCACCATTCCTCCCGTCCTCCACTCCCCCACTCATCCATCCCTCCCTCCTCCACTCCTCCCTTCTTCACCCCTCCCCTCCTCCCCTCCACCAACCACTTCTCCCCTCACTCACTCCCCTCCTCCCATCCTTCCCATCTTTACCTGCTCCACTCCTCCCCTCTCCCACTCATCCACTCCACCATTCCTTCCGTCCTCCACTGCTCCACTCATCCCTCCCTCCTCCACTCCTCCCTTCTTCATCCCTTTACTCCTCCCCTTCTCCCCTCCCTCACTCCCCCCTCCCCTCCTCCCATCTTTACCTGCTCCATTCCTCCCCACCCCCACTCATCCACTCCACCATTCCTTCCGTCCTCCACTGCTCCACTCATCCCTCCCTCCCTCCTCCACTCCTCCCTTCTTCACCCCTTTACTCCTCCCCTTCTCCCCTCCCTCACTCCCCCCCTGCCCTCCGTCCATCTTCACCTCCTCCACTCCACCACTCCTCCACTCCACCACTCCTCCACTTCTCCCCTCCACCACCTCACCCCCACCACCCTCGACCCGCCCACCCCTCCACTCCGCCACCCGTCCCCTTCTCTTAACATCAAAGCTAATCCAGGAATATCTATTACTTATCCACTGCTCACTTGGTCGACTATAAGCCGAGCTCACGCTGTCTGCAGCACCTCCTATGTCCATCCGATCACCCATCCAAGTACAAACAAGGCTCAACGTCGCCTAAACTTCTATACCTGGACAAACCTGTATTTCCAACATGATATTGGCTTATATCCTTCGGTAGAATTCCACAAATCCCTAGCGACATGAAGAAAATAGTTTTTTATAAACCATATGTAACTAAACTTATGTTTTCCAAGCAGTCCCCCTCTTTCCCGTATGCACCAAGTTGTGCTAGCCTTAACCGGAGCTAGGCGCTAACTCCGGTCAGCAAGCTCCGGGTAGTGGGGGGTCCGTGAAAAAGATAAACTGGTATGCGCCAATGTTTTAGCCGGGGCGGATAGCTGACCGTGAGTTTATTTATAGATTTGGGAATTCCCTCGAGTCGACAATATGAATAACGCCGCCAATGCGGCGCCGGCGTTAATATGGGTTCGATTTTATGGTTAATTTGAATAAATTTCACTTATGGCATATGTAATTATGTTAAATATGACAGCATTTAATAGATTTGGGCCTAATATATTGCCGCCGATTCGGCGGTGGCGGCGGCCATTTTTATTTGACATTGGACAGTATGGATATCGACGTCACTGCGGCGGCGGCGATTTGTTTACTTTAAATTCGTTGATTTGAAAATATTAATATCGCCACTGCTATGGCAGCAGCGTTAATATCGCTTCGCATTTAGGGTTAAATTGATCAAATTTCACTTATGGCGAACGTAATTCTGTTAAATATGACGGCATTGAATAGATTGAGAGCCACACACGCACACTAACCGCCCCGGCTAGCAGTTAAACCTGATTTGAAACTGGGGTAGCTTAGCCTAGGTTACAGTCCGCGGTTAACGCTGGCACCGATTGGTGCATACCAATTTCTCACATTTAGCCGTGTGGAGCTAGCCTACCCGCGGTTAAGGCCCTAACACCGATGGTGCATACGGCCCCTGATGTGTAGGCCATACAGCCCAGTCACTTTAGCCCACGGGCATTGTTTACCACGTTGACTAGACGGTCGGGGCACCATTAGGTTGTACATCCGGCATCAGGGTAATATTGTCAAACTCTAATTAAAGTTGCATAGTCCAATACTTTTGAATATCTGACATTTTCTGAGAATAATACATTAAAGGAAATCATTATAGTCTATTTTTGTTTAGTTGAAGTTAGTTTGATTTTAAATGGCTAACTTTGGAAATATTTAACATCAAAACATGCCAAATTGATGTTGGCAGGCACACCAGAAATCCGGCACCATAGAATTCAGTTGTAACAGGTTCTATTAAATTGACTTATTACACAGCATGCTATGCAGCAAGACATGCTTAATTGGTCAGGGTTAGATAAAATATGCACCCGTACCCACAGTTGGAGTGAATGACAGATATGTCTAAATCCAAACAAAACATGCTTTGGTATGGTGAATCAACTGTGACTAATGGTGCTGTCACATTACGATGCGTCTCGCCAACGGACGTCGATGTATGTGATTTTTTGGTGGAATGTCGGGATAAGTCAGGAAGCGTTAGGCGCACGTTAGGCATGCGTTGGTATTCGTTGATGGACGGCGACGGTCGGCAGCATGCATCAGGGTATAAGCAAAGTTTTGTGCTTCTTCCACAAAACTTTCAACGTGCGACAACGTGCGGGTGCTAACATTCTGGCAATGTTAGGGGCACGTCGAGATATGTTAAACGCGCTGGAATAATGTTATGCGAATGCTAGGCATACGCTGCCTGCACGTGAGGCTCGTTGCACCAAACTGTTGCTTTGTTTGTTTGTTGTTGCTTTACATCCTAGAAACATCTAAGGTCATATCAGGACGGCGCGCCAAACATTTATTTTTCTTTCTCACAACATCGGCCACACGCTACCAATACGTTGCGCTGACGCCAACAAGTTTTACGTATCTCAATGATTAAAAGTGATTCTGCGCATGTGACAGGCCCATTAGATGTGGAGCCCAAGCTTCCACCATCTATTGTTTTACTATTTTGAAGAAAAGTTGGTGAAATGGCAGAGAATGACCAAAAAAAAAATGTTAGCCGAATACTGGTCTTAATTAAACTTTTAAAGTCTATTTATCTACAGGAGTTAACTAAATATTCACCCAAGAGTAGTGGGCCAAGCTAGATAAGCATTTGATATATATATTTAGCGTGGTAGTTTGCAAATTCATGTGATTATTTCCATAACCCTGCTTCCCGACACATTTTTAGTGTATTGCTTATACCCCAGTCACATGAGGCCTGCGTTCGCTTACGATCGATTCACGACGTCAAAACGTCCTCATTGCGCCTCCTTTTTCCCTCCTTAAGTGCTGCCACTGTGAGGACGCCAACCCTCCAGCGTCAATTTCAGAAATTTTGGACTCAAGGGGGTTTTAGCTGCTGCACCTGCAACCTCCTTGCGTCCTCTTCCGGCGGTGCCATTCAAAACTGGTTGGCGCCCTGGCACCGACCTGGCAGGGTCGGCGGTTCGATTCCCCATGCCCCCACCTCTGCCAATTTGGATTTCCACCGCTGTGTATAACTTACAGCATCATCAAAGGCCGGTTGCTCTCATACCATGTCTATGTGGTGTGGGAGGTTAAAAATCCCTTGGGTCGGTAAAAGTGTAGGCTCGGGCTTTCTATCGACCAGCAGTGGAATGAGGAAGACCAGTCGTCTATGACTGAAATTTCCCCTGCTTAAACAACTAATGGACCAACAAAATATATCAGGACGGGAAACCACCAGTGCTTTGCCATTCACATCTATGCACTTACCACATCAGGGGCCGTATGCACGAATCGGGGTTAGGGCCGTAACCGCGGCTAGGCTAGCTCCACAGGCTAAATAGCAGTAATTGCATACCGATTTCTCACATTTAGCCGTGTGGAGCTAGCCTAGCCACGGTTACGGCCCTAACCCCGATTCGTGCATACGGCCCCATGTCTTGTATAGGGGAGTTGATTGGTACCGACGTGCTTGGCGCTGCACAATATATCTCTATCGGCGCCTGTCATTGTTTACTTAGCAGTGACTGCCCAGTACATGTGATGGAGTCTCAACAGAGGGTGCAGTAACACTCGACTGTTAGTTCAGGGACACTCTTCCCTGTAAAGCTTTCACCCATAATGACCTTATGGAGCAGGGGGTCAGAGACTTGTCTCAGTAGGGCTATCAGCCCCAGCAAAAGAACCCACTCTTTTAGTCAGTATATAAATAAGGGTTTTGTTCTTATTCAATTAGTTTTTGGAATATGAAATTGATCTAGTCTAATGACAAAATGTCCAAAAATGCCCCCCGCACACACACACACAGACACACATATATATATATATTATATATATATATATGAGACTCAAAAGGTGCTAAGCAATATGGGACACAACTTTTCCATTGTAACGATCAACATACTATCTGCTTATGCATTTGCTCAGGATAAACTGATTTGTTTTTACATGGTGTCTCATAATCCCAATAGAATACATATTGATTTGAAGCAAATGTCCTTGTGTTTTCAGTGTAACCATTTCTGTGCTGCTTTGTGTCAATCTGAAACGTTTGTGTATCTCAGAACAATTGATGGTATTAAAGTCTATGATGTTAGATTAAATTGAAATAGTTGTCAGAGAACTTCTACACATATTCTTTGGATATATCAACTATCTACTTCCAAAATCACTTGTTGGGCTCAGTAACTAAAATATCACACAAGAAGACACAATATTGTACTCACATGGTTTAATCCAAAACTAATGTTGCTACAGGCACATATACATAGTCTGGGCTGGCTGGTGGTGGTGGTGAGAGAGCGCGCACACGCCATGTACCCTTATTTATAGGTTAAAATCCAGGTACCAGTCAGGAGACCCCAGTCTGTACCCAGCAGGCCCTTGGCTGCAGAGTATCAATGCAACCAGGTACCAGTCAGGTGACCCAGCCTGTACCCGGCAGGCCCTTGCCTGCAGAGTACCAATGCAACCAGGTACCAGTCAGGTGACCTGGCCTGTACCCGGCAGGTCCTTGTCTTCAGAGCACTAAATATAAACCAGCCCAAAATTCCCAAATATTTTACAAATCGTTACAATGGTAAACAAAAAAGAAGAGTTATCACCTTTTGAGACAGGCTCATATATATATTAAATTGATTGTGATAATCTACAAACTTTGATTTTAAATGCCTAACTTTTGAGATATTCAAAGTGCAAACATATCAAATTAATTTTGGCAAGCACACCGACACTCGGATACCATAGGCTTCTGCAGTAATAGGTTTTATTACATTCACTAGTACTCCATTCGATGTAGCAACACATGCTTGATAAGTGCATTAGTATGTAAGTTAGATATTTTGAATTAAATCTAGATATTTGTTTTGGTTTTGAACAAATTTGATGTTTCATCGGACTATGCAGCTTTACTACAACATCCATGAATGGATGTCTGTGTAAATAACTATCAATGTTGAAGGGTCGAGTCAAAGCAATGACTTAAGAATTGATACTTGTCGCTTCCTAGCCAGACGCTCGGCATTACTAGGATAGGGCAAGGAGCAGTGGAATGAGGAAGACCAGTCGTCTGCGACTGTAATTTCCCCTGCTTAAACAACCAATGTACCAAAGAAAAAAAGGGTGGAAGACCAGGGCCGCCGCGGCTCTAACAAATGATATTTTCAGATGATAAGTATTTACAAAACAATACAAAAAGAAAAGAAAAAAAACACAAGTAAAACTGTGTGTGGAGCGCAAACATGCAGGGGATCAGTGCGTAGCGAACTGAATACTTTCTGTAATAAAGGATTTAAGAAAGAAAGTTGCCTACTCGATCAAAACCTTCTCCACACATTAAATAGATCGACCACTGATTTGTAATGTGGGGGTTTGGCTTAGTGTGTGGATAGACATCCTACCCTCTGCCCGTCTACCGGTTTTAGCATCTGGCAGCAAAGAAACACCGGCTTCAGGTGAAGAAGGGTGTTTATAGAAGGCAGGTATTTAATATGCACAAGCAGGGCCTTCACTTTGTAGTAGTTTAACCGGGACCATGTGTGCATACTAATTAAAGTTGAAATTGGCTGTCCCAGTGGGTCTGAAGGCGATAATGACCAGGCACAGCTGGCATACAAGTGTCAAAGCCGATGACTAGTGGCTCCGGTGTGGCTGAATCTGGAACTACTTGCAGCATGAGTTAGAGCCTAGATGAATGGTATATAATAATAGAGCAAACTGAAGAGAGTTTGTGTCCTTGTTTATATTTCCATAATAGATTATAGAGCACATATATCATGTGATACATACATCTTATACAAATACAAGTGTCATCGGGGTGATGAAAATGGGAACTAAGATTGGAACCCGCACTTCTTGCCATTCCGGGGCTAGCGTGCTAAACATTAAACTACCTTGGCTCCCTGATGCAATCACCCTATCGATATATACCTGTCCATCTGGCTCCCTGGCTGAAAGGTCAGTGCAATCCCCTGGAATTGTAAGTCTTTTAAATGGGCCCCGCGCAGGGGGTGGAGCGGTGCAGACACACAGATACACGTCTTTTCGAAGTAAAAGAATTTCATGGATTTGTTTTTGTCATGCCTCTGAAATCAAGTTGGATTGTCTTATTTTATGCGCATTTAGTTTGAATATGATCGTAAATTTTGATTTGGTTTTGTCATGCCTCTGAAATAAAGTGGGATTGTCTTATTTTATGTGCATTCAGTCTGAATATGATCGTAAATTTGTGCGCGCTTTCAATCTTGAAATGGGGGGTGTGTTTCTATTGGGTAGCGTCAAAGACCCTATAACACCAAGATGGCTCACTCAGCCTGTATTGCGTAATCAAGAGTACAGCCAGTGCACCAGGTGGTGGGTTTGATCATTTTGATAGTATTGGAGTGTCAGAAGAAACCCTGCTGTCACTTGGTAGGTGTGTGGTCGGGGTTTAGGGATGTGGTGGGGGTGTGGTGGGGGTTTAGGGACGTGGTGGGGATGTAGGTATGTGTGTGTTAGTGGTGTAGGTCTGTGGTGGGTGTGTGTGCTGGGGTTGTAAGTGTGTGGTGTGTCTGTTGTCGGGGTGTATTTGTGTGTGGTTGAGGTGTAGGTGTGTGTGGTGCATATGTGTTGGGAGTACAAGTGTGTGGTGGGAGGTGTGGTGGGGGTTTAGGGATGTGATGGGGGAGGCGGAGTGGAAGGGGGGAAGGGGTAGGGAGGAGGATGAGGAAGAGGAGGAAGGAGAGGAGAGGGAGGTGTGGTGGGAGAGCGCTGGGTCAGGTGGATAAGGAGGGAGATAGAGAGAGGAAAGGGTGGGGATGGGAGGGGGAAGGGGAGGGGAAGGGGGGTGAGGCCGGGGGAGAGTGGGACAGAGGAGGGAAGAGGATGGAAGGGGAGTGAGGGAAGGGGAGGGGGAAGGGCAGTGAAGTGGGGAGGGGGGAGGGTCGGAGGGAGTGGATGGCAGGAGGGGGGGTGGAGGGGAAGAGAGCGGGGGAGGGCAGGGGAATGAGGGAGGGCGGGGCAGAGGGAGGGCGGGGCAGAGGGAGGGCGGGGCAGAGGGAGGGCGGGGCAGAGGGAGGTGGGGACCAGGCAGTAGGTGCAACCTCAGCCAAATTCAAATGAACCTTTCTCTCATCTTTTATTTTAAACTCACCATCTCGTCTTAAAAGCCTATGTGTTTTCATGTGAAAGACTAGCCAGCAGCTGGGTTGATCAAACCCAACACAAGATGGCACTGCAAAATTTACATTACCATGGGAGAGATAGGGAGTGACCTGTCTTAGTGTTATAGGGCCTTTGGTAGCGTGCTTCTATTGGGACATAAACAGTACACACAAACACTGCACTTACACATACATAGGGTAGGGTCAACAACTAACATCATGTAGCTTGTATAGGGTGCTGATTACGGAACTAGTGTCATGGTGACTGGTGAAAATGGGAAATATTGCACCTCAAGCAGGTTTCGAACCCAGACTTCTTGCCATTCCGGGGATAGCATGCTAACCATTATACTACCTAGGTTCACTACCTAGGCTCCCAGATGCAATCACCCTATCCACTCATGCCTGTCCATGAGGCTTCTTATCAAAGAGATTAGTGCAAACTACTATTCGTGTATAAATAATGGAACTTTCCCTGAATGATACATTTACTTTCTAAATGATTCACTTATTATGAGTAGAGGTGCCAAATAAATAAATAATTCAATACATAAATAAATATAGTCAACAAAACTCTAACCAGTGCCCAGTTACAGGACACCTATCTTTACTGCGGATGTGCATGGAATCTACACGTAGACAATAACACTGAACAGGTCTATTGTGGGTGGTAGATCTGTGGTGGTGATGATGGTGGGTGGTTGGGTGGGGGTGGGTTGAGGTGGATAGTGGTACTCTACTCTCCGTTAAGGGTAACATTCCAATTAGGTCTGCAAACTCCACCTTGAGGTAAGTAACGACTAATATTTAGTCACCTTGGCAACCGAAGAGA